>OX387922.1:1265206-1897809 GCA_947578465.1 Thera obeliscata | reverse complement strand
CCACGTCGACGGTTGCATCGCTCAATAACGAGGACAATTATTCAGAAACTCTCGCTAATGAGGTGCTCTCGATTCAAAACAAGCAAACAAAAATCATATCGATGCCAAACTGATTTGGACCGCAGCGTTATTTAAATAAATGTGAAATTGGGTTGACTAAAGACGCTCGTGATTTGAAAAAAACGAGAAATCTTTTCAGAGCATACAAATTGCAATGCCTCAAACAACGTATTTTCCATAGCATTGTCAGAGTTATTATAGCACCTCGAAGCGAAATAAGCTATTATATAAGCAGATCAACAACCCCAGCAATTATTTATACTCCCTATAAAACTCGATCGAACACTTGAGACGCGCTAGCGTAGACAATCTGTAAAGAGTCTAAGTACATAGCTAGAACTTAATAATATAAAAGATGGAACTCGAAGAAAATCAAGTGAATCCGTAGACGTAGTTCGATAATGCAATCTCAAGACCACTTTCAAGAATTTCCGAGAGCAACCTCGACTTAAATGTAGCGGTTCTCTCGAGGGAGGTCCGTTACTCCGCAAGTCGTGGATCGAATAGTATTTGTAGATCGATGAGTGCACTCAGTGCCATCAGCTTGTTCGAAAGGGCTTTTAGCTGCAATAAAAGGAAACATTTTCTAATCCAGATACCTCTTACATTACACTTATTCTTGACTTGATTGAAAATTGCTGGAAAGTAAAGATTGTCTAAAATGACGACGAAACAAAATACACATCTACACGATGGACCAATTAAATTAAAATTTGTTTTATTCAGATGTCATGGATCCATAGTTACAGCTAACACATACAAAATAATAAAATACACACCACCAATAACCACACACATCTAAGTGACCTGCGATAGCAATCACTTTCAGCATAGGGGTCGCAGTTCTGCCAGCTGTTTGTGTAAGTTGCTATCAAAAGTTTGATACTAATAATTAAACAATACTAACAAGGAACAGCGATCACGTATCTTGTTGTCATTAATTTTTATATGTTGAAACTAGTTTTACAACGCGAACGCGTTTATTACACCAACATCATGACAAAATTATGCATTAACAAACATTTAATACAAAACAGCTGAACTAATTTGGATGAAACATTTCCCTATATGTTTCATGAAAATTAGTTCAGCCGTCCAATCTGAAAGTTACTTTTCCGATAAAAAAATAATTTTTCATTACTCATACTCTGAAAGTAGGTCTGAAGTTGCCTAAGGGGCCTAATTGAAAGTAAAACTTTCAGCCCTAGGGAGAATCGCTTTCTACTGACAGCTGTCAAATTATAAAAAAAAACAAGTTCTGTTTTATTCAACCATGTTCCAACTTTCAAAAGTCTTTCTAACTACAAGGAGGTTGTTCAACCAAATTCCAACTTTTTATTCAGCAAGTAGGTTGGAAACCCATTACAACGGTAAGAAGTTTAAAAAGTCTAATAAGATAGCGCAATGTAAAATTTAAATTTAAATAACTTATAGATAGTATTAAATAAATAATATATCTTCTAAATTACTTGATTAATATATAGTTTCAACTATTTATTTAAAATAACATAGATTTGACATTTACCATTTTTTAAATTATGAAAATGAAAATAATGGCTGTATAATGCTGGCGAGCCGAAGCCGAAGACCCGCCAGAGAAAAAGAAAAAAAAAACCCGGGAAGGCGGCAATTCAATCTTCATTTTCACAAATTTTTCTTTCATGTTTTTATTTTTACTTTCCTTGTATTCGTAATGAAAAGCACAGTGTTTACCTCGGGTGAAAGTCTTTTAAGTCCCTCAAGCTCCATTGGCGCCCTCGCTAACGCTCTGGCGCCAAAACCGTCTCGGGACTCAAAAAACGTGACTTTCAACACTCAGGTAACAATGTACTATTCAAATCGGCGTCGAAATTATGCTATAATAAACATAAATAACTACAACCGAATTTAGAACCTTTTTTATTTGAAGTCGGTAAAAATAAAGCTGTACCCGAAGTCCCAGTGCATTTACAACATTTCGTTACCAAATGTTGTTTTCGTTTCGCCTATTTGTCTCTGTCTATTGTATGGAGAAAAGATGAGACACCAACTCTAACTACGTAACGTATTTTTGCCGTCTCATATTTTCTCCATGCAATAGACAGAGACAAAAAGGCGAAACGAAAACAACATTTGGTAACGAAATGTGGTAGCAAAACTCCGACTTCGGGTTCTGTTTACTGAAATAAGCAGCCCATTTAAATACCGAAACAATAGGATATAGATGAGGAGGCTCCAACCAACAGGCTCGACACTAATTGAATGAGGCTCGAACGGCTGCGGATACCAGCATCAGACACGGTGAGCCAACCAAGTATTTACTACGCTGTGTTGTTGTGTGTGTTAATGTAGTTTATTAGTGTATGTTACGTAGGGTTGTCAAAACTGTTTTCTACTACATTTTATGCACGCCAACCTTTTTGTTTTTTACCTGTCAAGGTTGGCTGGTAGAAAATGCTGTTTAGCATTAAGCTTCTATTGTAACTTATTTTTGGTGCAATAAAGAATTTAAATAAATTAATGATATTCCATTATCATATGATGTGTACTCGTACAGTCACGGTATGAAAATGTTCGTCACCTTAGAGTCAGTTTTCGCTTGCACCAGTGCCTTGATCATGAACACATTTTGACATAATTTGTGACGTTAACTTATCGGTGTATTCTGTCTATTCAGTTTCAAAAGGTAGTATGTGATCGTGATACGTTGAACAAATCAAGTTGAAAATCGACGAACATTTTCATTCCGCCACAAATTACAATCTACATATATTTTTGACATTTCATGTTTATCGACTGACTTTTCAGCTCAGTTGGTAGCTGCTCTGCCTTCTAAGCCGTAGGTCGTGAGTTCGATCCCCACCGAGAACAAATACTTGTGTGGTGAACGCAGATGTTTGTTCTTTGTCTGGGTGTTATATTGTATTCTAAGTATTTAAAAAAATGAACATAAGTATTATATCAGCTATCTGGTTCCCATAGTACAAGCTCTGCTTAGTTTGGGGCAAGATGTGGTGTGTGGATTGTCTATAATATTTATTGTTTATTCACTCTCTTCCCGAGTTTGTAGGATTTGCACTTTAATACCAAATAATAGAAGGAATACATTTCAAAAGCTATGCTTATACGGAAGACAAGACATCATTAAGCCCCGTGGCCACAAGCCGTCGGTTATCTGAGCTGCGGTTACAAAGTTCTGCCTCCTCCGTCGCTTTAGCCTCAACCTTCATTAAAAGCGCTTGTAGCTTCCGCAGACCAGTATAAGCTAGACCCTTATCCTTAGACTTAGAGAAGTATGCTGAGCCTGATTTCAGCTCTGACACAAGTCAGTCTCAGAAAATAATACTTTTGCTGTGCACAACAAAAGTAACTCCAGGCATTGTAGTTAAAAGTTATCATTTTTTTTGCAAATCATTTTCGTGGACTTTTATCTTAAAAAAAATCGGTTGTCTGTAAAGTCGGTTTACTGACGATAGTTGAACGTGATAACGTCATACAGCTGTCCACGCGGACGCATCGCTCACTCAAGTAGGAGAGAAACAGATGTCAAACGCTGCCGAACGCGGAGGCCGATTGTGCCTCTTTATCGCTCGATCCGCGCTCTCGATTACACTTCAAGCTTTAGATGGAACGCCTCAGAGCGAGGTAACGCCGCATGAGTCATGTTTTTTCGTGCGTACAGCCAGCTCCATCGAATTATAAGACATTGTCACGTCAAAAACGTCAGACAGTAAATACTTGTTTTCAGTTTAAAAAAAAATAAGTTTGTATGGGGCTGTTTGTTTATCAGACTTTTAAACAGAAAGAAGAGAGAACAGAAAAGTCCGTGCTCAAACCTTTTGAATCAAAGAGAATATTAAATAAACTTTAAACAAAATGAAAGGTCAAGCCACTCCAGTTGGTCCGGTTATTATAGCTACTTTGGTGAGGATGGTTGTACATTAATTGTAACTTAACTTGTACAGGTGATGTGTAAATACGCGTTCACATTCGTCTGGCATCCGTGCACGCTCCTACAAACTAGTTTGAGTTTGTTGGAGCGTGCACAGCTCGGCACCTCTCCGTCAGGCACACTTATGAGCTCGGGAGGCGATAATGTACATCATGATATTGTACACACCGTTATTACGATGCCAGTTAAGTCAACTGTACACTGTAGCAACTCAAACATTAATTTTTACTTTTTTGCTCTGGCACTAGATACTTAAACTTGTCCTTGATATTTTATTGAGCGGATAGGATTAACTAGGATTGGTTAGGTTATGTAAGAACATAAAAATTACGCACAAGGTGAGCGAGCAGAGCGAGCGTGCCGCGCAGCGGCCACCGCAGTGTCAGAAAATATATTTTTTTTCAATGAAATCAAAGGCGTTTATTCTCTATAGAGCAATTATTCATCGCTAGATAAACAAAATTATTGAATGAAATATTTATCTGCTCCAGAATACACGGGCCCTAACAATTTTTCAGTGAAAAAAAAGTGGCATCGCGTTAACAGTGTGTACATTAACTGGCCGTACATTAACCGGACCCATAAGCTCGTGAGCTCGTGTCGCGGTGTCGGGGACGGTGAATACCTTATTAGTGCCAGCACAGCGACCGCACCCACGTATTACATACCTGTATGAATTCCTTTCATAAATTATTATCCAAATTTCATGTTTTCAAAGTTTATATTCAGTTAGCTGTACAACGTTTGGAATACTTAGATTAACTCTCGGTACTCATACGAGCATATTATTATGCTGGCTACCCAATTATTTTTATGAATTTTAGTCTCTCATTTACATTGTAGACAATCCACACATCACTCATCATCATCATCATCATCATTATCAGCCTGAAGAAGTCCACTGCTGGACATAGGCCTCTCCTACACATTTCCAGGAAGAACGATTCTGAGCCCTTTCCATCCATCGACTTCCCGCGATCTTTACAACGTCGTCGGTCCATCTGGTGGGTGGGCGCCCTACGCTTCGCCACACATCACTATTTAGGCCCAAATTAAGCAGAGCTTGTGCAATGAGAACTAGAGAGCGAATAATATTATTTTTACTTAGAATACAATTTAACACTCAGACAGAGAACAAAAATATCCATGTTCACATTACAAATATTTTTTTCATTACTCATACTCTGAAAGTAGGTCTGAAGTTGCCTGAGGGGCCTAATTGAAAGTAAAACTTTCAGCCCTAGGGAGAATCGCTTTCTACTGACAGCTGTCAAATTATAAAAAAAAACAAGTTCTATTTTATTCAACCATGTTCCAACTTTCTAAAGTCTTTCTAACTGCAACGAGGTCGTTGAACAAAATTCCAACTTTTTATTCAGCAAGTAGGTTAATTGGAAACCCATTACAACAGTAAGAAGTTTAAAAGGTCTAATATGATAGCGCAATGTAAAATTTAAATTTAAATAACATAAAGATAGTATTAAATAAATAATATATCTTCTAAATTACTTGATTAATATATAGCTTCAACTATTTATTTAAAATAACATAGATTTGACATTTACCATTTTTTAAATTATGAGAATGAAAATAATGGCTGAATAATGCTGGCGAGCCGAAGCCGAAGGCCCGCCAGAGAACAAGAAAAAAAAAACCGGGAAGGCGGCAATTCAATCTTCATTTTCACAAATTTTTCTTTCATGTTTTTATTTTTACTTTCCTTGTATTCGTAATGAAAAGCACAGTGTTTACCTCGGGTGAAAGTCTTTTAAGTCCCTCAAGCTCCATTGGCGCCCTCGCTAACGCTCTGGCGCCAAACCCGTCTCGGGACTCAAAAAACGTGACTTTCAACACTCGGGTAACAATGTACTATTTCTCGGTGGGGATCGAATGCACGACTTATGGCACAGAAGAACGAGCTACTACCAACTGAGCTGATAGGTTAAAGATTTATTCGAAGAGAATAATTTTACACTAAAATTTTGATAATATTACTAGTTTTCAGGCCATCTGGTAATATAGTATGAAGAAACCGTCGCCAAAGTAACTAACAAGAACTTGTAACTAGCAAGTTTCCGACGATGTATTTTATCTATAGCAGCTTCCTTCCAAACTAACCAACTTTAGACAAACAAGCCTGAAACGCTTTTTGCTCTCTTCGCCAGAAATTACCCATATTAACTGATATATACAGGGTGTCCCACGGATATACTTCAAGTAGGGAAAGCGCCTCGTATATTGTAGATGGAACATTTTATTGAAAGAAGACATTATTTGAATTTACAAAATAACTTCTACTATAAAGCAATGGCGGAGACTGGCACAAGACCGAAGAGAGTGGCGTATTAGGGAGGAGGCCTATACCCAGCAGTGGATGCATACAGGCTGAATAGATAGATAGATAGATAAATAATTTATCTGTTGATCTTTTTCTCAAAATTTGTTCCCAAATTTGAGCATTATTTAGACAACCTTCTTCGATATAAATTAAATTTGCTGTACTGGCTGCTGTCGTATATTTGACAAAATGAGTTTAAATGTTAATAAGTTTTAATTTCCTTGCATTATTTGGGAAAAATACTATACAAGCCTTGGGTACCACTTGATACGTTCGTCCATCAATGCCTCTTTTGCTACCTTATTTGCCTACTTTATTTGCGTCAGTATATTTTCTTTCTGTATTATCCGCAAACGTTATCGGCAGTATGTTAAAGTTACGAGTTCCCTCATAAGCCTCAAAAAAGGCATTTAATAACTGATTAAATCCAGTCGTGTACCAGGAGTTTTTTTGTCGAAAAATGTATGTGCACTGTGCCAATACTCTCAAACGGTGATGGAAAACCACGTGTGGAAACCGGTGAGACGTAGAATCAGGTTCTACGTCTGACCGGTTTCCACAAAAAAAAAGTTCGGACAACACGTGTCAAGCATCATGCAAAAAGGGCCCGCTAGAGGCTTGCGGAAACCAGTCCGCACTTGAAGTGCGGATGATGAATTTGTACATTTATTTTTGTTGTTATTTGCTGTCACTGAAATTAGGAGGCATGGTCCCTCTATGGTAAGTCGAGGAAGCATTAGCACCCTCTAAATCAAATCAACTGGCCTCTCAGCTTAGTTGGTAGTAGCTCTGCCTTCTGTGCCGCAGGTCGTGGGTTCGATCCCCACCGAGAACAAATATTTGTGTGGTGGACGCAGATGTTTGTTCTCTGTCTGGGTGTTGTATTGTATTCTAAGTATGTATTTACAAAAAAAAATGTATGTACCTATGTATTATATCAGCTATCTCGTTCTCATAGTACAAGCTCTGCTTAATTTGGGGCTAGATAGTGTTATGTGAATTGTCCACAATATTTGTGCCTCTCCGGGAGTAACAAGCGTGACACTAGTGGAGGCTTCGGGGCGCGCCGATTACCAATGACTTCTGAAAACGGCGTCTCTTTACGAAAGTGTAATTAATTTTCCAATTAGCTACCGGTCCCAACCACTCAGGGCTCCATTAAGGACAGCCCTTACTACGAAGTATACATTCGCGTTCGTTTGTGGAATTCAGAATGGTCAGTCAGTTTATGCAAAGTTTTTATTTTCTTACATGATATAGACCATTCTTTGGCTACAATCTCAACTAATGGTAAACGACGATGTAACCGAATGGTCTAAGACCACCAACAAAAACAAAACCACTGGAACTCGGAAAACGAATTAGACAAGAAAAACCGAAAAACCAAGTTAATTAAATATGTAATTTTTGATTTGAAAATGTTGAATACGAATAAAAAATACCGCCTTATTTTAAGCCCCGTTTGGTTTATCAAATAGATGAAGCGAAAAATGAGTTTTTTTTTTGTTTTTTTGTTTTTTAATAATTAATAGACTGTCCTTTGGCCACGATCTCACCTGATGGTAAGCGACGATGTAGCCGACGATGTGGCAGGATAGTCTAGAAGACACCTATTCACTCTAGCCTTAAAGAGGCCCAGATTGTATTTGTCTGGAAAAACAGACGACGGCAGTGAGTTCCACTCTTTGTGTGAGTGGATGCTGCAAAAGATAATTATTGAAAAATGGTGACTGTATGCGGGCATGTAGAGTCGATGACTTCAGGTTACGTAGTGCTTCAGAGAGCAGTATTATGTGGGATCAAAATACTTTTTAAGAAGCTTCCAACTTAAGTTTTTTTTCTTGTTTCGAATTGAAGTAATTAATTTTTAATCCAGTACGAAGAAATTGGGTTATCTAAATAAAAATGGTAGGTGATTAGCGCATCTCCGTATCATGAAGAAAGGCGTTGATTTAAATCTCACTTTATACAAAGTTTGAGACATTTTAAAATCTTTACTTCCTATTTGTAATCAATCAGTAAGTTTTTCATAAACTTTCAACAACAACATTTTTTATCACTGTTAGCCGAAACATTTTTAGCATGTTTTTATTTACATGAATTTATTTATGGTGAAATTACTGGCACGTGAGGCTTTGTATGCCTCAAGTTGATGGACGCAGAGCAGTGCACCGTTAGGTTCGTACCTGACGTGAGTGGTCTATTAAGCAATGCTATAGGCGATAGTAACCATTTAACAACATGGGCTTTTTCCATCAGCTTGTAAAAAAAAATAACCGAGTGACGCCGAGGTGGCCTACTAGTCGTAGAAAAACGTGAAGTCAAAGCCAAAAGTGTATTAACTCGGTAGAAGCGCAAAAATCACTTTGAAACGTCTTCAAACAAGGCGAGTCTAGGGCCCAGATTCATAGACCGAACTTTGACTTTACTTTGATGGAATGTTCTACTTTCAACCAAAAATATATTTCATAGTTCGGTCAAGCTCTTCTTTATTCAAAATTTTGAAAGTAAATTTCGATAAACAAAGCTTACTTTGCGAAGACTTCTTTGCTGTAAAGCAAAGTCACGACTATGAATCTTGGCCTAGGTGCCGTAACGTGCCGTGATGGAAAATATTCAAGTTACGATGGAATACCGATCCGATTATTTATTCCGATTAAAGTATTAATATTATAATCGGAAAATCACAGTACCTGATCGGTTAAATCCGAGGAGAGGGGAATTCAATCAGAACATTAATTATCTGTCGCTGCTTGCACGGTCTCGATTAAATCCAGTTGCAGTCCGTTTCATTTGCTTTTCATTTCCTCTCGCAATGGACTACGGAGATATCTATTAGCAAACAAATCCGGTTCTGTTTACCAATTCCCTATCGCTGTTTGTAACTTCAGTCAGTTAAAAACATTTAAGATGGGTAACTGCAGTTATATTGGTATCAAAAAACCTTTTTTTCCGTGCACACGTTTTTTTTCAGCGTCAAAGTAGATAAGCATATCTGTTTTAAAAAGCTGGAGCTACATTCAATTGCAAACCCAAATTGCCATGCCTTTGACAAAACCAGATAAAAAAAGAATTTAGTATCTTTATTTTTATGATGACTATCTATGTCTAATAATATTTTTTATGCTTTTTTCTAGAATTCCTTTTTCTAATGCGCAGTAATGAACATTCCTCAAACATCTTTTCTAAAATAATGAATAAGCACACATTTATACAGTTCTACTTGATTGTGAAAAAAAACTTGTTAGCTATTTATGTTAGTAATGTGCATAAGACTGCATTATTCAAATATTATAAATCATTTATTAAAATTGCGCTTCCAAGAGAGCTGAAAAGACGACGCACCTGAATATTACCGACGTAACTCTATTTTATTTTGTTCTTTTCCGTCGAAGCCTTCGTGGTTCAATAAAGTGAGAAGCATTCAGCTGAATTGCAGCCACGGATAACACAAAAGTAGCTGCGAGCAGGTGCTGTAAGAAATTCATAAAATATGCTTTCAGGCATTGCAGTGGAGGCAAATACCTTTTCCAACAGATTTCACGCGGAGTTTTATTTAGTTGTTGACTTTATTTGCGAATCGAGGTAAAGACGGTCTGAAATATTTTAAAATGTTACCTCGCGATAGCAGAATTCACAAAACATCCACATGGGATGGAAAGTATGCATGTTTACACCGATTTTATAAAGTTTCGGTGAAATTATTGGCACGTGAGGCTGAACATCTGTATGCCTCAAGTTGATGGACGCAGGGCAGTGCATCGTAGAGTATGTTCTTGGCATGCGTGGCCTACGAGGCAATGTTTTGTTATAGGCGATGGTTACCACTAAACATCAGGTGGGTCATATACTTGTTCCATCAAATTGTATAGAAAACGAAGAAGATCCTAGGTAATTGAACCGATTTTGGAGTCCGTGCCAAACCAACAACGACCCATGTCCGTTATATACACAGACTAGCAGCCTGTCCCGGATTCGCACGGGTGGATATTTATTTTTTAACGCATAAATATAGCCTATGTTACTCATGGTGAATGTAGCTTTTCAATGGTGAAAGAGTTTTTGAAATCGGCAAAGTAGTTTTTGAGTTTATTCATTACAAACATACAAAAATACAAATCTTTCCTCTTTATAATATTAGTATAGATAGGTAACAGTTTATAGAAAGGTGTGTAATTCAAGTCTCAATTTCAGTAGGGCCGAACTTCGCAACTTCGCGTTGACGAAGTGGCATCCTTAGCTCCGCAAGTGCTCATTTGAACTGCGCATTTAATTACTAAGAAAAACATTTACTTAACGATATAATTGCCGGCCGAAGTTTGTCGAGAGCGAAGAGTCGCTCGCCTTTTTGAACACACCAACTTCAGAACGCTTCAAAACTTCGCGGTTTTCTCGTGGCGTAAGTACCTACTTACTGAATCAAGCTAAGCAAAGTTCGGCACAGTTTTCTTACATCGGAGACTGCTTGTACGATTATTTTTTTTGTAATACTAGGCATGTCCAAATTTTTTACAACTTTAGTAACTAACAATCATTTAAAATAAGATAGATATAAAGATAGTCTGGTAAAAATTACAATACAAAATAAAATTGATAAAAATAAATGAAAAAGCTGATAAAAAAGTTTGTCTGTAAAGTCGGTTTACAGACGATAGTTGAACGTGACGCCATACAGCTGTCCACGCGGACGCATCACTCACTCAAGTAGGAGAGAGACAGATGTCGAACACTGCCGAACGCGGAGGCCGATTGTGCCTCTTTGTCGCTTGTTCTGCCCTCTCGCTTGCACTTCAAGCCTTAAATGGAACGCCTCAGAGCGAGGTAACGCCGCATGAATCATGTTTTATCATGCATGCAGCCTGCTCCATCAAATTATAAGACGTTGTCACGTCCAAAAACACACACTACTTTGGAAAGATGATGAAGTATGATAATTAACAATGTTTAAACTTTTCCAATTTCTCACGAATAGGTATTGTCATGACAAAGAGTGACAGGGTAACGTTTTTTAAGTTGGATTGGGTAGGGAAGCAAAATCTAATACTTATAAAACGCAAGTCTTATAAGTGTTCAACCTAATTGCATCTACCGATACAATATAATGTCCGCTGGTTGCAGCCAGTCTCATAATTAGTTTACAAGATGTAATACTGAATAAAAAAGAGCTTTAATTAAAGGAAGCACTACTCTCCTCAACGTAGCGTTGCCTCATGCATAATGCAAGCCTCAACTTGCAACCTTTATGTGAAAAAGATTCTCTATTCATTTTCATACCGAGTTCATGAACTTTTAGCTGAAGTATTTCTTAGGTTCTGTAACTAAAGCTAACCACAAAAACCTTAGCAATATCGCTGAGGAAAAATTGAGAACCAGGATTGCTGTGTTTTAGTTTGAAGGGTGTGGGTGCCGGTGAAATTACTGGCACGTAAGGTTGAACATCTGTGTGCCTCAAGTTAATGGATCAAGCCAGTGAATTGTAGGCCCCGTTTCTGAGGTGAGAAACCTACGAGGCAATGCTTTGTTATATGCAATGGTTACCACTTAACATTAGACGGGCCATATGCTTATTCCAACAACGACACATCGTTTATAGATATTTTGGATACAAAATGAAATGTTGGCCAACACTTTCCCCTTTTATACTAATCCAAGTACTGTAGCGTCCTCAATGTTTAGCATTTTAGCAAGCGTGTTCTCAAGATTTAATGATGCATTTTTCTTCAGCACCCTTAGCGCACAGGCCCAACTCACTCATGACCTCTTTTTGTCAGTGCAGAACATTTCTGAACGGAACCACTCACACGAAACTAACGATGGAGGAGCGTCGACGGCTTTCTTAACTGACGTACGCTTCAAAAATTTTCAATAGAAAATGTGAGACTGTTTAAAGCCTTTAGAAAATATGAGATGCGCTTTTATCGCAAATGTCTCCAGGCTTGCAAGAGTAGGATGTAAAGAGACAGCACTTCAAAACTCTGTGTATTTATTCTTAAAAAAAGTATCATTCATTATCCAAAGGTTGCATTTTTTATCGCAAAACATGAAAGAAAAAATATCGTAATGACCAAATGCTGCAATAATTCAAGTAAACCGACAAAAAAACGCAAAAGCAATTACAAACAACAGATAAATGTTGTTTTAAAGCCCAGATTTAGTTCCAAGTAATTTAGATCAAGCCGATCCTCTTTTATTTAATTTTTTGTTTTTGAAATGGTCTAGGTCCAAAAACATCGGTCTACAAATTGTTATAAAAAACGAGTTAATAACAGCTGACCAATTTAAAAACGTAAAAACTTTCGGCGCAGTTATGATAGCAGTACGCTGCGAATTTAGGTTAGGTTAGGTTATTTCACCCGTCTATTTGATTTGCGTCCTAAATGAAGGTCTATTCCATTTGCCTCGTTCTCTCTCACATGGATATGAGTCAAGAAGCCCGAGTGGATAAACCAACTAAAAGCCGCGAAGCTTGCTACGAATCCACTCTACGCCGTAGAGCCTCTCATGCTACGACGTAGCCTCTACACAATGGTGTGTACTTTTGTTTTTGTGAACCCAATTCGGTAAATTTTGTTGTGCTTTGGTTATCTTACTGTTGGTTTGGGGTCAAAGAACCACCTAGAATAAAGGCGAATGGACAACCTGTTTTAATCTTTTAAGTACATAACTTTCTAATATTATCTAATTACATTAATTGAGAAGAGGAATGATTCATACAAATTTCATTATTTTAATTAAAATTGTGGGGGATAATATCAAGCATATTATACAGGTTCACAATGTACACTAATCAACATTTAAATTACAATCAGATGACATAAATCCGTGTACTTGTACTCGTAGTAACGTCCTAATCCTAGTTGTAACTAATTTTGCTAAGCACACAAATTCAGCAGCAACACTAATTGAAAGCATCTATCAATAAGCGCTATAAGCAACTTGCGCTTTACTCTTGATAACAGAAACAAACAAGTAACATAATTGCACGTCATCAATGGGATAATAAAGGCTCTTGAATGGCGACCACAAACCGAAATACTTCACACAACCAAAAACTAAACTGACAACTGTAGGCCTACAACAAGCTCTGTCTGGCTCTGTATCTGGCTCTGGTTTTGAGTCTGTGTGAGTGTTGACTAAATAAATCCTACATCAAAACGTCACAAACACAGTATAACACACTGGTGAGCACTCACACAGACTCAAAACCAGAGACAGAGCCAGATAGAGCTTGTGGTAGGCCTACTGTAGGCACATTATATAGCCGATCTTCTTCTCAGCCGATAAATAGCTCTTTTTTTTCCTACCAAGGTCATTTGAGGGAATTGAGGAGGTTAGTACAGGCAAGTCCATTACTTACGTCACGGCTAGAATACTGAACCTGGCTTTTGTGTGATAATTTTTGGTTTAAAAACATTGGCATACACGTAATACATCACGTCAACTTTTAAAAGGTGAAGAAACGACGAGCTGTACTAACATCGATTTCAACTTCAAGTTCAGTGTTTACTCAACTCGTTCGCAAGTTGGATTGAAGATGCACTCTTTGTTACATCAGGAACTTTCAGAGATAGCGAGGAGATGCTCTGAAGTTGTTCGCTCATCACTCACTCGCATACGCGAACTCTGTACGATAACTTTATTTCCTACGAGTATAAGTATTTTTAAAAGTTGAGAAGAGTGCCTTTAGCAAGTAAAGTTGTTGGATCAACAAAATCTCTTCACTTCCTTCGTATGATGAGAATTAGTTTAAGCAGCAGCGCTAGCACACGGGGAGGATAAGTTGTCTTTCCACCTTTTTTATCTACTTGACAGTAGAAATAATTCTCCTATCCACCTTACATAGCACGGCAACAGGGATAAAATGTTTCCACTTGACGTTTATCGTGGACATTATGTATCGCTATTCCCGCTTCATAGCATGAACTAGGGAAAACGTGGATAAAATCCTCTCCGTTTGACGTAAGACAGAGAATAACTATCACCTAACTTTGAAGGTGGGTATAAAGTCTATTTCCTCGTTTACAATATGTCGCGAGCATTTTATAATTTTCGTTTGTCCGAACAAATGGAAAAACATCAAAGAAGATTACATAGGAGGGCTCTAAGAGATGCTAGTAATCCTACATAGGTGCACTACCTACTAGGTATAACGCTGGTCCGTGACGCCGGAGTACAAACAAAGGCAGCCACTGCGGTGAACAGCACCATAATTTTTCAAGTGAATTAAAACAACAAACAACAACAACAATATAACAACATACAACATTTCCACAACATAGATTTAAAATAGTCATAAAAAGAACGAATAATATTGATGGTTGATGCGACAATAATGATTAATTTCTTATAATGCAACAATAAAATAGGAAACCTTTGAAACGCTATTCCCACCGCCTTTCCTCGTGGATACGCTATCCACTAGCGAAGTCAGCCTGTCGATTCCAGCAACACGGCTCAATTGAGTGATCGCTGAATCAGAGTTCCATTTTCAAAATTTTCAAACAAAAATTTACAACTCGCATCGATTTACGCGATTTGTGTTGCTAGAATCGAGACGCCCAGCTCGAAGGTCGGATAAAACTGACAGCGGGGAATAGGTTTTTATCCTTTCCCGGGGATAGCTTGTCCTCCCCGTGTGCTAGCCAGGCAGAGTTCAAAATCATATCATCATCATCAACCCATATCAGTCCACTGCTGGACGTAGGTGACTCCAAAGACGAGCCACTGAGCCTGGTCTTCTGCTCTTCTCCTCCAGTGCTTGACAGTTACATTTCGCAGATCGTTGCCAGGGGGCGTCCTACACTACGCTTACCTAAAAGCGGTCTTCACTCTAGTATTCGTTTGCTCCAACGTTTGTCGGTTCTACGACAAACATGACCGGCCCACTGCTACTTCAGCTTACTAATCCTTTGAGCTATGTCGACTACCTTGGTTCTCTGTCGTATAACCTCATTCCAGATTTTGTCCTTCAGAGAGACTCCGAGCATAGCCCTCTCCATAGCTCGCTGAGTGACTTTCAGTTTGTGGACCGACCCTTCTGTTAGTGTCCACGTTTCGGCAGCATAGGTCATTACAGGTAGGACACACTGGTTGAAGACTTTCGTCTTCAGACATTGTGGGATCGGCGACGAGAAAACCTGACGGAGTTTCCCAAACGCAAAATCAAAATCATATACTCTAATCAAACTCGCAACTAACTGGGTAAAACGACTGGGTTCCCTTGCGTGTTGTCTGTAATGAAGCTTTAGTGCAATGCCAATTGAAGGTAACGTGAATCAAACCTCCCCTATTCCTCTTAGGGATGTAATACCGATATCGTGATATTGTTTTGTAATTACGCACAAAGCGTTCGCTCTTCCAGGTAATTGCTTCTCAATTATTGGTGAGTCCCTGTGTACTGGAGTGCTCGGCATAGCCAGGACTCCTGGGAACATGCCTGGCGAGTGTGGGACTTGTATTTATTTAATTTATTAGAACGGTTGACACATTGCGACCACAAAATACAACATTTGGGATAAAAATTATTATGATTTGTAACAGATAACAAAAAATTACAAAAAATATTAATATAATTATGCAAATAAGTTTCCCAGTACAAAACATTTGCTATTGCTATTCACCGTGGGAATGCCAACCAGCGTTCTTGGCACCATGCCTCATGAACACTTTTGCTAGATTTTTAAGGTTTAGTTTTAGTTTTTTTTTAATTTTTGATCTTTTTTGTTGTGTAAGTTATAGTTCAATAAAATTTTGTTTTTTTTTTCGAAAAAAAACTTTTAAAAAAATTTAAAAAAATAATTACCGAAAAACTTCACCCCTATTTATAATTGACTGGCCTTTCAGCTAAGTTGGCAGTAGCTCTGCCTTCTGCGCCGTAGGTCGTGGGTTCGATCCTCACCGAAAATAAATATTTGTGTGGTAAAGATAGGTGTTTGTTCTCTGTCTGGGCGTTATATTATATTTTTGTATGTATTTACAAAAAAAAAAGTGTTTAAGTATTTTATCAGCTATCTGGTTCCCGTAGTACTCTGCTTAGTTTGGGGCTAGATAGTGTTGTGTGGATTGTTCGCATTATTATTCATCATTATCATCAGCTTGTAGAAGTGCACTGCTGGACATAGAGCTCCCCTACACATTTCCAGGAAGAACGATTCTGAGCTCTTTCCATTTACCGACTTCCCGCGATCACTGCAATGTCGTCGGTCCATCTGCATCATTATTATTATTATAATGATCCTATAGCATTTTTTTAGCTTAGCAGACCGATAAATCTGTTGCCATCTCTATTTATTGACATGCAAGTGAACGTGACGAGAGACTTTTAGCGATCCGCTAAAAAGTATCAAGCATTAAGAATGAGGGAGATGTTTTAGAGGCGTTTGTTAGCACATCGTTGCATCTGTAACAGCTTAATAAATTTATTTATTTATTTGATTATTGGAAAACCAACAGCAAGAAATAACTAGTTACATTCATAGTATAGAAACGAGAGAGCCAATTAAAGGTTTTCACGGATACAAAACATATTAAAAACAAAAACTGTGAACGCCGTAAATTACGATCTATTTGACGAGGTACTTATGAGTTGGATTAAAACTGGGAAATATACAGGTGGTTGTAAAGGTCTGCGCACACCTAGGTCGCTGGCAATGGCGATCAATGAAACGCTGCCAAATATTGCTGTCAAATGTGACAGCGTTTCACTTATCGCCATCGCCAGCGACCTAGGTGTGCTCAGGCCTTAAATGTTTGGTGAAACAACACAATTCCAGCGGAGCTACGTCACTCTGAATAAACAGACTGCCAGCAAACGAAATGAACATTATTTTATGCATGTATAAGCATTTGTTCCTTTTTTCAACGCTGTTTTATAAAAACAAGCTTCAGTCATGAATTATTTTGTACTACTTTACAGTCTTTTCCGCTTATAAATGAAAAGCACTACTAGGTAGATAAAAGCAAAGTTTGAAAGGTAGTTAGTACGTAGGTAAGGTATAATTATACGAGTATAAGTAGGTGTAGTAATATTGTAACATTTTATTCGGTTAGGATGATAAACCAATATTATCCTTTAGTACGTAACCAGGTTTCGTAACCGGCTACGTAGTACAAATTAGGTAGGTATGTTACTAGTTCATAACGTTTTGAATAGATGAGAATGAGTAGGTACCCTAAAATATTTTTCACACCACCTGCTCGACAATATCAAATTAAATGTCATGCAAAACTAACCTAAAGTGAGTCATTAGAGGCTTGAGGGCTAGCAGGGCTTTAATATTGTACTGAATTTCATTATGTCATTATGTTCATCACGCACTAGTCAATAATGTGTTTTGAATTTGGAATATACGAACATTTACTATGGGTACTAGACTAGTATTATCTTATCTGTGCTCTAAGTAACATACTAATTGTTCGAAAATCAAACTAGCCACTGCGAGAGTAGAATATAAATAAAAAAAAAACACAAATTTAAAAAAAGGCGCGAATCGAATACTGTTTTTTTTTTGGTTTTTTATAAATAACTTTACTAATAAACTACAAATTCTCACATAAATGTCAAGTGACGATAGTGATTTGACTCCGGAGAACATTAAATCGGAAGCCATTGGCATTACCAACAATCTACTTCCAGAAAAGTCCAAGGAATCGTACATGATTTTTTTAAATGGTTAACTACAAAGAGCGTCAAGTCTGTATCTGAATCAGTGCTTTTAGTCTACTTCCAGCATTTATCATGCACAAAGAAGCCAAGTAGCCTATGGTGCATCTATTCGATGGTCAGATCAACAATAAGCATTAAAAATAATATACAAATTAATACATACACAAAATTATTTAAAAAGGAAATCAGAACGACATCGTCCTAAGAAATCTAAAGTTTTCACAGCTCAAAATGTGGAAACGTTTCTAAATCAAGCCCCTGACCACAGCTTTCTTGACACAAAAGTAAGTACCTACCTACTCATTGATTAAATATTTGGTAACTAAAATAGCTACATGCTTACAATATGCTAGGTAAGTAAGTAGTAGGTAGTAAGTAGGTAGGATATACTGATGTGATGTTCTGAGCTTATGTTAAATACTCGTAATAGTTATTATTGTAAACCTAAAACGTAAGGTTCATGATTGCTTTGTTAATAAAAATAATAAACTTTTTATATTTTAACTGACACACACATGACTGTGTCAGTCAAATCTAAGAAAGTTTATAACATGTAATAGGTAATACACACATACTTATTAGTTCCATGGGAACTACATAAAAAACTATATTTTACGTAAGATACCTTCCTACTTAAATACTTACCTAGCTACCTATTTTTGTTACAGGTATATAGCACTGATTTTTGGAGTGAACGGTGCTTGTCGTGGAAATGAACTCATAAACATTAAAATCCAAGATATTGAAAAACATTCAAATTTGTTGCTTTACACAACAGTAATACTCAAATAAATTCAATAAATGTACCGAATAAAAACATAGGTAACTTAACTTTGTCTTTCCACAACTGGTCTAATGTATCAAACATTATCTTTAACTTTTAATGGTTTTGAATAAGTCTAATAACTGTTAATGTAATTTTAATAAATTCTTTGATTCTAGTACTATTTCATTTCGTTGTCTCGTAGATGGTGTGAAAAGTAGAGTATTCACCTCGGGGATAAAGGTGCCTTCGTCTTGGGCGACCTTGAATCCCTCGCTGCACTCAGGATTCTGTCTTAACTCCCTCGCTTTGCTCGGGAGTTAACTCTAAACTCCCTCGCTCTGCTCGGGAGTTAACGCTAGAATCCTTCGTTTCGCTCAGGATTCAATACGGCGCCCGCTACATAAGACACTACTTTATCCCCTTGGTGCATAATCTACTATAAGAATACTCAAAAACAAGAAGATTACCTTTGTTTATGCAATTATTTGTAATTAAATCTAAATTAAAAGTAATCAATGTCCAAAAAAGAACGAAGATGATAGAAAAATAACCTAGCAATAATCTTTAAGGGTTAGGTTTGCATTCTATTCTGTAGGTTTTTTATAGTTTCAATTCTCGAATAGAATGCAGAATTTGACGTAACTGAAGACACCGTGGGGTCGTTATTCATATACCCCATTACTCATGCTGTCATCGAAGTTGAACTTCACCACAGCAGCATTCTCAACATTCCTCAATAGATTTTACTTTCCAATAGCTCACAATTTTAGAATCTTCTATATTATATAAAAGAATGTCGTGTTAGTTACACCACTTATAACTCAAGAACGGCTGAAGTGATTTGGCTGAAAATTGGGGTAGCTTAGAACCAGGAGAAAAACATAGGATACATTTTATTCCGAAAAAGCAACGGGAACGGGGTGTTACGGGAACGGGCGAGCGAAGCCGCGGGCGCTCACAAGTAGATTTATAAATATAATCTTATTAAAAATGCGTAATCAACTCATCATTATTTTCTTGTCATTATTCCACTTCATATGGGCTCGGCACATGTTTTCATTCTCCACTCTCATCTAATAGCCGTCATTTCAGCAGTCACACCTTTCTTACCAATGTCATCCTTCACACAATCCGTCCATCTTTTCTTTGGCCTACCTCTACTTCTATTCATATCTAGCACTCTTCTCGTTACATGACATTCTTCCCTTCGCATGACATGCCCGTCCCACGCTAACCTATCGCTCCTCATCTTTTCAGACACTGCCGTCACTTTTAAACTTTGACTGGCCTCTCAGCTCAGTCGGTAGTAGCTCTGCCTTCTGCGCTGTAGGCCATGGGTTCGATACCCACTGAGTACAAATATTTGTGTGGTAAATGCAGATGTTTGTTCTCTGTCTGGGTGTCATATTGTATTTTAAGTATGCATTTACAAAAAAAAATGTATAAAGTATTATATCTGCTATCTGGTTCCCATAGTACAAGCTATGCTTAGTTTGGGGCTAGATAGTGCGTGTGAATTGTCTATAATATTTATTTATTTAAACTGCCCCTTCTTCTTCTTATCGTGTCACTGATTCTTTCGAACCAAGTGTGGTGAAAGGATTTTAAGTGCGCCTCGAAGAGGCTCCTTTCGTGCACTTGACACATATTTTCGAACCTTTTAGGTTCTACGATATGCCGGTTTCCTCACGATGTATAAAGACGTTGTACGACGACCGTGCTCTCAAACGGTGAAGGAAACTGCCCCTGATATACTAATTCACAATGCGTAATCAACTGTTTATCGTGACACTGATATATTTAAAAACATGTCACAAAAACTGGTTAAACATCCGTTGTAAGATCAGTACATAAGCCCGCGCCTTCGTCCTTTGAGTATTTGATCTCGAGGCACATCAAACTAACAGAACATACGAATCTGAGTTCTATCCATGTAGAAGCAAGATGTATTTTACCGAAGCATTTTGTAGATGGAGACAGCTGTAATTCTTTGATTCATTGGGTTCTTTCAGTTGGGTATTCGTTCCGTGTGACCCATAAATAGCTTGAGTATTATTACGCTACATTCCATTAGAATGCTGATACTTCGGAATATAATAAACTGAATTTTCAAAAATTATATAAAATATTCTTAGAACTGGATGCATAATAGATAACATTTGAATTGGAAAACAGATCGTTATTTAGACACTCAAAATGTTTGAAGATGCCTTAAGGCGCAGGACTTAGTCCTGTGCCACCCTCATTGTTATCTATTTATTTATAAACATGAATCTCTATTTCCCTTGGTCACGCCATCACGCGTGAGCAAGGTCACGCATGTTTAGGAACGTGCCCTACGATGCACTGCTCTGCTTGAGGCACACATATCAACCACACACATATAACCTCTCGTGAATGGCTGAACCACTTTGGCTAAAAGTGTATAAGGAGGTAGCTTATAACCAAAAAACGGACACAGGATACGTTTTATACCGAAAAATAACAGGAATGGGGCACAATGGGAACGTAGGGACCAAAGCCGCGGGCGGCGGCTAGTGTATTATCAAATAAGTAAAATGGGTTACCAAAGTATTTTTTGGGTACTACTTATCCTGGATTTTATAATCTAGCGTTATATGAGTAAGAAAATATAGAAATAAAGCTTAAAATTAAAAGTGTTATGGGGCCGGCGGAGGGCGAGTTTTCATACAAACGTAATACCAAAATGATTACTAATTTAAGCACATTTTCACTATATTATTGTAATAATTGTATTTGTATTGTATTTTTCTAGGTTTCTGAACAGTTTTAATTTTAAATTACTTACCTAAAATGAAATTAACGCCAATCACATTTTGCAATGAAAAAAATGTGTAAAATGCGATTGGTGTTTATTTCATTTGAGGTAAGTAGATAAAAGTTTCAAAGGAAGTTAAGAACATTACTTTTATTTAAAAGCTACTACAAAATTGATGATTTTTTTAAAGACAAGGCTTTTTTGAATACTTAGTTAACTTTATTGTATACTAACCTAATTTTAAATTGTTTATGTACCTCAGACTCTTTTTTTCGTGTGTGTTTTATCTAATGTTTTATTTTTAATTCTCTCAACTAATTTAATTATTTTCATGACATTACCTTGTAAATTTTAATATTGCATGCCTAGATATAAGCAGAATACATTGGACATTACCTATTATAATTTAACATCTTCTCGACATGTATTTCAAGCAATAAATTTACTTTGACTTTGACTTTGACTTTGAAAAATAAAAACTGTTCAGGAACCTAGATAAATACTATACAAATACAGTTATAACAATAATATAGTTAAAATCTACCTAAACTAGTAATCATTTGGGTATTACGTTTGTATGAAAATTCGCCCTCCGCCGGCCCCTTAAGGTCTTGTTTCACGGATTGCTATTCGTCAAATTAAATTTTGACAACTCAAATTTTTGCAAAGAAAACACTAAACGCTAGTTGATTTTTACTTTGAAAAAATCCAAGTAAAACATTTATCAGTATTGAATATTTCGATAATATTACGCTACATATTGGCCTGTGAAACAAGGAAAATTTAGAATATTAGGTAGGTATGTGAACTTATTACACGAGAAACAGGTTCCTTACATGTATTTGAAAATGTCTTACAGTTATTCAATCGATTTGAAATACCGTGAATCGTTTAATGTAATTATTGGAAAATTGAGGCTTCACCGGGTTTCCGCGAGGGCCAATCACGAATGTCACTTTGATGGCGGCTTCCTTCAGAAGGTTACAGCTCATATTCAATTCGAGAAACAGTAAGGGCCTGCACACATCTACGCGATGGCGATCAGCTGAAACGCTGTCAAATATCGTTGTCATACTTGACAGCGTTTCAGCTGATCGCCTTCGCCGTTACCTAGATTGCGCAGGCCTTAAGTTTAAAATCAGTTATGAGTGACTTAAATCACCTGGATCTATTTTTGAACATTTTATTGTCCATTTTACGAGCACAATAAGTTTAATATGTTAACAATTCGGTTTAAAAGACTTGATTAAAAATTATGTTTAACACATTTTTTTTTATATTTTTTTAACAGCTAAGTTATATTGTATATAGTATTGATGTGATTTTAGGTACATGCATATGTTTGCATACCCAATAAATTAACTAATAATAATGAGCAGTTTAAAGTACGTTCTAAAAACAACATATGATTTATAAAAAATATAACTACGCTGCTAGGATGCTGCTCCTGATGAAAATGGAGTAAAAATAAATTTTATTTGTTTAATTGAGTTGAGAGACAAAACAAATCAGCTCGTAGAGGCTCTACGGCGTAGCTTGCCCGTAGCATCAGACTTAGTGATATTTATGTTGTACCTGTTGAGCCTGCATGTTAAACAAATATCTATTACCTTAGCTCGTAAAGTATTACCAATTTCATTTTATCCAAATCCGTTCCGCCATTACGATGTAATTGCGTCTCAAACATAATAAACTTTCCCATTTTCCCGTTATCCCATTATTATAAAGGTCAGATCATTTTCTAACAATGGCTATGATGTTGGATAAGATATCATACCATAAAGACAAGACGTAACGCCACGCGACAACTACTCACGCCTCGTGTGATCTGTTTTCTGATATTCTAAGATGAATAGTTAAGACAAATAATATAAAAAAAGCAGCCAATTGCAAGTTGGACTCGCCCGCAAAGGGTTCCGTAGCAGTAAGTAATATAATATAGAAGTTCTAGTAGTTCGTCGAAAGGTACATTGCGGTTTACGATTAATAAGTTGGTCCCTCTATCTAGAGGGACCTACTTTTTACCACTTTGGAAGTGTCTCTCGCAAAAACTATTTAGTTTAGAAAAAATCGATATAAGAAACCACAACATCATTTTTGAAGACCTATTCATAGATACCCCCTGATACGTATGGGTTTGATGAAACAAAATTTTTATGAATTTTAGTTCTAAGCATGGGGATTGGGGACCCCAAAAATTTATTGTTTTTTTTCTATGTTTGTGAGAAAATCTTAATGCAGTTCACAGAATACATCTACTTACCAAGTTTCATCAGTGTAGCTCCTATAGTTTCGGAGAAAAGTGGCTGTGACATACGGACGCACAGACAGACAGACAGACAGACATGACGAATCTATAAGAGTTCCGTTTTTGCCATTTGACTACGGAACCCTAAAAACAATCGTCTCACTTCCGGTTCCACCCGCTCAGTTGTGACGTTACAGCTAAGCGAACCATCACATTGCGATTGTAGTCCGTCCTTTCTTATTACTTTTGCTATACACAGGTTATTTCCACTCCCACGCGCTTAAGGCACACTTAAGGAAATCACAAAGAGCTTTATAATGTCCCAAAAAATAAGAGAGAAGTGGGATTCCGGGAGATCTGAGAAGAAGGTCGCGGGTTCAAATCCCGTTCGGCTTTTGAGACCTTAAAACAGACCATAGAATTTTTTTTTAAAACTAACTCGGCACCGCAGTGGTTATTCACTGCAAGCGCTGAATTTCATGGGATAGTAATACTTCAGACTAGCTTATCCCGCTGAAGACAATGGAGGCTTGGCAGCAATCCGATTGTGCCAACATCGCTGAGCTAAGTCGACAGCCATTGTTATAAAGATGAGCTTCAGAAATGCTACGAGAGATTACAAATCCATTCACAGTATTCTAGGAGTGAAACGTATCTAACTCTCGAATTAGTTGTACAAATCGCAGAAATGTATTGTTTCCACTACCAGATTTGGTGTGAGCTGATATTTCAAATTGTTAACCTTTAAATCGCTAGACAGAAGCTTTCATTTAAGAGACCGACATCGTTACAATCACGTCTAAGAATCACGCAACCATTGTGCAAATGCCACAACCGGTCGTTCACCCACTACTGGGTGCATCTACATAAATAGGTACCTGCAAAGGCAGGATCAAAACAAATGGTCCCATGCAGCCACTAACCGGAGTCCACGGGGCAAAAATTGAAAAAAAAAGACTTCCTCCCAAAAAGCGGACCGACAACACAGCGCAAGTACGTAGTAAGTAGGTGAGGAAGAGAGCGAGAGGAAAAGGCAAGAGAAAAATTAGAATGGAAGCTCTTGGAGGAGGCTTTCACCGCCACACACTTACATATAGTTTTATAATATAACTAGCTGCCTGTCCCGGCTTCGCACGGGTGGACATTTATTTTTTAAACACATAAATATAGCCTATGTTACTCAAGGTGAACCTACGTCCAGCAGTGGACTGATATCAATTGATGATGATGATGAAAGAACATTCTATAACGTTTAGGAGCACTATTTTCTAGAACATTTTGTCCAAATCTAGAATTCAGAACCGTTTGCATGGGTATATTTGAGTATTCTAGATAATTCTGGATAACTAACGTTTGTGAGCATTCCGGATTGTCAACACGTGTTTTCGAACTACTTATTAATGACGTGAGTATGTGATGCAATACTCACTGACCAGGTAGGGTAGGTAAGCATTGTAGGTATCAACCATGCTAATGTTATTTTTAGAAATGGTTGTAAGTCAACTAATTAGTCCGGGAGTCATCACCCGACTTTTTAAGTGTGTTCCACATTTTCCTTTAGCGAGTAAGTCAGTGATGAATCAGGTTGTTTAGAAGTTATTGATCGTTGAAAAAATATATTAATTATTTATATAATTATTTATATAGCGCGACCTGGCGCGGCTAACCGGCGCGAGACGTGTTGTGACAGCCCTGTGCGTTTCCTACATAATAATAAGAGCGCGCCGTGCGAATGTTCCCGAACCGCGGAGTGATTTTATAAAAGAAGCAATAAGTTCGGGAAAACCAAGAAACGAAAATCGAACCGTTTGCATGGGTACCTTGGTATATTTGAGTACCTATTCTAGATAATTCTGGATTACTAACGTTTGGATGCATTCCGGATTCCAGCCGAATAATTTCAGTCTTCGAATTAAATTTGATCATTCCAGAACCTCAAAGACATTCTAGAGCGTTCTTTCCTAGCTTTATTTATTTATTTATTTATTTATTTATTTATTTTTTTATTTATTTTTTTTTTTAGTTTTTTTCTAGCTGCCTGTCCCGGCTTCGCACGGGTGGACATTTATTTTTTAAACACATAAATATAGCCTATGTTACTCAAGGTGAACCTACGTCCAGCAGTGGACTGATATCAATTGATGATGATGATGAAAGAACATTATATAACGTTTAGGAGCACTATTTTCTAGAACATTTTGTCCAAATCTAGAATTCAGAACCGTTTGCATGGGTAATATGGGTATATTTGAGTATTCTAGATAATTCTGGATTACTAACGTTTGGATGCATTCCGGATGCTAGCCGAATAATTTCAGTCTTCGAATTAAATTTGATCATTCCAGAACCTCAAAGACATTCTAGAGCGTTCGTTCCTCGTCAAAGTCGAGAATTTTCCGAAAAATCCCTAAGCGATAGAAAGGGATAGACATATATAAGTCCCTACGTGATAGAAAGGGATAGACATAGATTTCGAAACTTTTGCCCTTTATAAATTAATAACACCAAAATATTGAATATAAACTATCCTATATTTTAAGTCCGACCATATTAAAGGCAGTTGCAAAATTTTATCGAAATCCGTTCAGTAGTTTCGGAGTTTATCGCGTTCCAAATTGTGACACGAAAGATTTATATATATAGACTAGCTGCCTGTCCCGGCTTCGCACGGGTGGACATTTATTTTTTAAACACACAAATATAGCCTTTATTACTCAAGGTGAACCTACGTCCAGCAGTGGACTGATATCAATTGATGATGATGATGAAAGAACATTCTATAACGTTTAGGGGCACTATTTTCTAGAACATTTTGTCCAAATCTAGAATTCAAAACCGTTTGCATGGGTATATTTGAGTATTCTAGATAATTCTGGATTACTAACGTTTGGATGCATTCCGGATGCTAGCCGAATAATTTCAGTCTTCGAATTAAATTTGATCATTCCAGAACCTCAAAGACATTCTAGAGCGTTCTTTTCTCGTCAAAGTCGAGAATTTTCAGAAAAATCCCTAAGCGATAGAAAGGGATAGACATATATAAGTCCCTACGTGATAGAAAGGGATAGACATAGATTTCGAAACTTTTGCCCCTTATAAATTAATAACACCTAAATATTGAATATAAACTATCCTATATTTTAAGTCCGACCATATTTTAGGCAGTTGCAAAATTTTATCGAAATCCGTTCAGTAGTTTCGGAGTTTATCGCGTTCCAAATTGTGACACGAAAGATTTATATATTTAGATTAATCTCGTAGTTAGTAAGTCAATCCTTGTGCGTGAGGTAAATAAAGCTTATTTTATTTGTATTACACCGATTTGACCAGATATATACGAACTAAAACGACGATAAAAATGATATTAAAGAAATCAGCTGTGCTATAAAGTTAAACTTTATAGCCGAATTTTTCTACCTATAAACAGGGTGTGTTTATTTATATTACAAAGTTGCCCTGGAGGAGAAAGAAATAATTAATATCATTATAAAATAATGACGAGAATAATACATGTTGTGCTAACCCTATATAAATGAGGGTAAAGGCAGGAAAAAGAAGATGCTATAAAGTGGATAATACCCAAAGATAAATAAATAAATATAAATATGTGTTGTGGACAATCCATGCAACACTATCAAGCCCCAAATTAATTAGTGCTTGTACTATGGAAACCACATATAGCTGATAATATAATACGCACATATATTTTTTTGTAAATACTTAGAATACAATCTAACTCCCAGATAGAAACAAACATCTCTTTTTACTACACAAATATTCTCGATGGGGATCGAACCGACGACCACGCGCAAAATGCAAAGCTACTACCAACTGAGATTAAGTGAGCGGTAAACCCGTCTTCTCAAGTAAACTTGGCAACATAATGTACGGTGTAGCATTCAATTCTCTCAATACAAATAAAAGATAATTGTTTTTGAATGAAACAAACATTCACGTTCGCTTCAATCGAATAGCAGCTTTGTTGAATCGTAGTTTTTAAATTGAACATTCCGAGTAAAACGACGCTTCTATCAACAAGAGACGTCGTAATGTTGATCTTCTATTAGTTCGATGCTACTAATAGTCTAAATGTATTTTCAGTGATTTTTGTAGCAGAAAAGAAAATAGTGATTACGTTTTATAATAATTTATGAAGCCATGTTTATTTTATTCAATGAAACGTTATTCGGTTCGGTTGGTTGGTTAACAAAAGACGTTTTATTTGTACTAAATTATCTTCTGAAATCTGAGTAAGAATATGAAGGTATCCTTGATCTTGCTTTAAACGAAAGGGTTCCAGCCGTGGGAGGAAGTGGATAGAAAGATCTAATTTGTAGATAGTTTCTCAAGCATGAATTTAATCCTGATTAGTTATCTCAGTAAGCTTGCTAACAGCGCAGCGTCTCAAAGGAGTAAACAACCTTTGAATATATTCGTATTCCTAAGTAGGACATCACCCACAGGGATCGCTCTGAACGAGATCATAATATTGCACATTAAAATCAAATTGACGCAATAAAGCAGCCTGGCAAAGGTTTGCAATAAACCCCCCGGGACCGACAACTCACGTTTCAGTTTATTTTCTGAATATTGCAACAAAAACCTCGAACGAAATGAAATTGTAATGAGCGGTTGCCGACAGAAAATTTCATACTTACTCGTTAACATAACTCAAATTTTACAAAGTTTTATGGCTTATCGCCATAACGGTTAGCATCCACCGGGTGGTTTAACGTGAATAGTGGAAGTTTAACTTAAGGGGGTAGGGGGTACGATTTCCATACAAACTTAATTTACACAACTATGGGCGAATAAAGTATAAATGTAAACTGAAATAGCTGTAATAGAATTTTACAGTGGTCTTTATTGCCGGCCAGTTATATAAAGTTGGAGTGGTAGCCGTTGGTCGTGGCAGTCGGGGCTTCAGAAAACGAACTAACAGACTTTAACGAACTATTTTGAGACATATGTTTTAAGCTCATTCACGTATTCAATGCCGAGTACCCGTTAGAAAGAATGACGAAAAAATTACTTTTTTGGTTTTTTATTAATATTTCTGTTATCCTACAGTTTTCTCCAACTTTATATAACTGGCCGGCAATAAAGACCACTGTAAAATTCTATTACAGCTATTTCAGTGTACATTTATACTTTGTTTGCCCATAGTTGTGTAAATTCAGTTTGTATCGGAATCGAACAACCCTAAGTCAACATACAGAAATAGCACCTCCCAAATCTCCTATGAATACAACACGAGATTCGATGAATGAGTAAACAGGTAAACGTTCAGATCAAGTGTTAAGTGGCAGAGATTCCGAGAAACCACTAATCAGGAGGGACGGGTAAAACAATGTACATCGAATATACGTATTATAATATCAGGCAAAAGAAACGAGTAACAGGCAGGATGACACATGGCAAATGGAATATAAAACAAACCATTTCAAGTTGAGAGCTCTTTCAATCTTCATTAACAAGGATATGACGAAAATTTTACGATTAAAAACTAGGACTTCTATAGACAATTGTTGGAGCAAACGAATACTAGAGTGGAGGCCGCGTTTAGGTAAGCGTTAGTGTAGGACGCCCTCCGGCAAGGTGGGGTGACGATCTGCGAAATGTAGCAAGCACTGGAGGAGAAGAGCTGAAGAACGGGCTCAGTGGCGCGTCTTGGGAGAGACCTCCGTCCAGCAGTGGACTGCTATAGGTTGATGATGATAATGATGACACTGGGACTGCAAACTCATTTATACAATGTTTACTAGAGAGGACAAAAAAAATCGATATTGCCAATAATGTTCACCTTCACTCTGGCGTACTAACTATGAGTAAAGTACCGAGCCTACCGGACTATTTGTTTCTTCTATATCGACGAATTAATAAACCACTGATACTGAAGATCGGTGGCCATCAGTGAAACGCTGTTAAATATCACTGTCAAACTGGCTTAAAAGGCTAGGCTTCAAAAAACGTCTGAACGTTCCTGAGACGATTAAGTCCTCGAAATGAGCCAAGTACCTGCATAAACTTCTGTTACTAACTCGGCCGAGCCGCAGACTGCCGATGTATATGTATACACCACTACTTTTTAATTACCAGAAAAAAAAATAGGGTAATGTAGTAGGGATAGCACATTATGAATGTGCAATCAGAATTTTTAGTTTCGATAAAATGACAAAGTTATTAAATGTTAAAATTTTGAGAAATCCTGCATAAAATTATGGACATATTAGTTACGTAGTACTAGAGAGAAAAAAAAATACGCTGTTCGGTTCCGCTTGGTATTTAGCGTTTATGAATGACATGATTTTTGCTTGTTGAATCATTTCTCAATATTTGACTAAAACTTGTGGTTATTTAAAAAGATTTTTTTTGGCTCAAAAAAAAATTTTTTTTTTCGTGGATGTGTTCAGTATCGGCAGCCAATATCGGCATTTTTTTTTTTTGGTAATTTAAAAGTAGGGGTGTATAATTCGTGCGACTGATGTCTCGAAGGGCTCCTTGCCGGCAACGGTTCCTACGATCATTTTGATTAGGTACTTATCACGCTGTTCAGTGTTCAACATTCATCTCTATAACATCTACCTGTCCGTAACCTGGCATCAACTTTATTATAGATCATGCGAATAGAAAAGCTAAAAAAATAATTTGTTAGATCAGTTATTTTCTTTTCTGTAAACGTCGAGCGGTAGCCTTTTTTGTCACATTATTTTTAAATTTGGCTTCAATTGCCTATTGAAACATTAGGTATTCATTTGAGTAATACGTAGGTAAAAATAACGATTACACATTGTGTTTTTTTCCTTTATTTTTACAACTAGTAACACAAAACTGATTGCGCTAAAAACGCAGTGTGTGACCTTTCCTGAGCTTGTTTGATAAGTTTTGTTTGAAGTAATAGTAGAGTGTGAGAGACGTCTGTAGGCTGTTTTAATAAGTGAATGACTTACCCTCGCTGATCAAAGGTTCCTGCTCGGCCGGCCTGCCCGCGGGGCATAGCGGCAAGGACTTATTGTCGCCGCTTTCGGGTTCCGCCTGCAACAACACATTAAGTATTACATACCTATACGTATACATCGAAAAATAGATAGAACATTATTTAGTGTACACCTGACAAACAAAAAGAGAATTGAATATATAAATTTTATTACATTAATGTAGAATAGGCAGTCTTATTGCTATAAAGCGATTTCTTCCAGAAAACCTTTGGAGGAACTAAAAATTATGGAAGATTGGCTGGGATTTGGGACACATAAAGTAGGGATCTCGGGGCGAACAGCTTAAGACTTCGATGGATGGAATGGAAGGCGTCAATGGATCGACGACATTGCACGGATCGCCAGTAGGTAGTTGATGCTGAAAAGAGAGCTAAAATCATCGTTGTAGAAAGTTGGAGGAATACCCAGCTGTGATATTTTGTAGTTTGATGATGACAATAAGTTAAAAAAAAACCTAAATGCTTAAATGCTAATAATTTTAAATGATGCCCTACAAGTCAGTGACTAACTCTGGAGACGAAGCGTTTGGGGTACCTGAAGGCCAGAGCCTTTTACGCTAGAGCCTAAACTGAAATATGCGTCAAGTATGCTTAGGCCACGTAGTCTGATATTCCTGTCCGATCAATCGAAGAAGCGGATTCAGCTAGTTTTTTTAAAACAGATTTCAATTTCAATTTCAATTCTTTATTTGTGAAACTCAGGTTTATAGCAGATGTTACATGTTGTTGAGGTATCACTGTGATCTGCTCTAAGGCGTACAAATATTTTAAGTATGCTAAGCATGCAAATAAATAACTGATTTGTTTTAGTCTTATGTTATGATAAGGCTAGATACAAACACTGTTAGAAAAAACGTTTCACGCTAGGAACCTACCTTTAGAACGATGTGAGCGTAATTAAAGGATTTTATCGTAAGGGCGCTTGTACACGCTAAGAAAAAACGCCGGGTCTACCCAAGAACTCGTGTCGTAACTAGAAAATAACTGTGTACACTGCTCGCAGTGGTGCACGAAAAAAATCTTATCTGCGCAAGACACGACGCGGCGAACGTTGAGAAGTTTTCGTGTGTGGAAAAGACAAAATTCTTGTCGTCTACACGAAGAATTTGTCTTGTCTGCCACAGGAACGGCAAATTTTCTTAGCGTGTACAAGCGCCCTAATCGTGCCAGACAATGCTTTTGGTCTATAGTCAGTCCCAGGCCATATAGCAGTCAAAGTCAAAATAAATTTATTCAATTGAATCTCAGGAATCTTTTTGAAGACTTGATACGTGAAACCCAGGTAGCAGTTCGGCGTAACCTAGAAAAACTGGTAACAAGCTTAAGGCTTGGTTCATACCAGTATTTTGTAGAATTTGACTGGCCTCTCAGCGCGGTTGGTAGTACCTCTACCTTCTACGCCGTAGGTCGTGGGTTCGATCCCCACCGAGGACAAATATTTGTGTGGTGAACACAGATGTTTGTTCTCTGTCTGGGTGTTATATTGTATTCTAAGTATGTATTTACAAAAAAAAAGTATGTAAGTATTATATCAGCTATCTGGTTCCCATAACACAAGCTCTGCTTAATTTGGGGCTAGATAGTGTTGTGTGAATTGTCCAAAATATTTAAAAAAAAAAAAAAACCTTCTGCAAGTAATTTAAAATTAATTTCAAGATTACTCTATTCATTGTCGTTGACGTTGTAAAGTATTCGTAAAGGGTTGGGTCCACCGAGCCTATGTAAATGTTGACGAGAGCTTTTCAATGGTCCACTCACATTCGTACCATCGTATTCGGTCAGCGCGTGCCATTGTTCCTCGCAGCGCGGATGAAGCCGACGCACACACTGGCACACGTCACGTTTACACTCACTAAACACCACAACAGACACACTAAATACGCTGCTATTTTCAGCAGCATTTTACTTCAACTCAAGAGATATCATTCAAAGGAAATCTTCTTATTTATCTTAAAGCTGCAAAAAATAATTACACAGAAAAAACTGTGATAAAAACAAGCGGAACAAGAAAGGAAGATGACATCAGATTTGACACATTTTCATATTCATAAAGATTTATATGACAGTAAATACGGAGAGGTCTGATAGATGAATAGTTAAAACGGTTTTATTAAACAATAAGTTCTGCAAAAAATGCATATTTTTCACCACGAAAGTAGTCTCTTTGAGGCACATTTAAAACCCTTTCACCACACTGAGACATGACGTAATGACACGATGAGAAGATGTTATCTGATATACAGCATACGAAACGCCGGTGTCATATTATAACTAACTTTTGCTTGGTAATATTTAGTAAGTTTACTATGAATTCAGTCAAGCAACACTGTTTTTTAAGGTAGGCGAAATAAAGGCTTATTTTATTTATCTAAGCAAGAAAATATTTCACATGACTGGCCTCTCAGCTGTATTCGATCCCCAGTGGGTTCAATCCCCACCAAATATTTGTGAGGTGAACGCAGATGTTTGGATGCAGATAGTTGGGTGTTATATTGAATTCTATGCAGATATGTATTTATAAAAAAAATATTTTATGCATATAACGAACAAAAACACGCAGTACAATAGATAATTAGTACCTAATTGGTACATGTGTAGGTAAACACTCTGAACATGGTACCTCATTAAGGGCGTTCTCATAACTAATACGAGACAAATTGGATATTTAAAACTTTTGCAAACCTTTTTTGTACGGTATTATTAAGTAGGGCTTACGACAAACTTGAATCACACAAAGGTTTCCTGTTTTTATTTGGTTTGGTTTATACTCGTAAATATTTTTTATATTAAGTCGCTTCCGCTCATGACGTGGGGTACAAGTACACAATCTCAGTCCTCAGAACTGAAATGGACAGAGCTCTATTTGATATTGTAAGCCAACATGGCTGTGGCCAGCCAATTACTATTCACCTGCGTTTGCTAGACTAAGACGCTATTGTTGTTTGAGATATGCATGAACCCGGATTATTGCCAAGCTAGTTGATTATACAATACAATGTATTATAACAACGTATATCAGAGCACAGAGATGAGCTTCATGTCATGAAGCTCATCTCTGTGCTCTGATATACGCAATACAAACTGTATATAAGACTATTCTGTATCACCTACCAAATTACAATGATTGTTGTTGATTGAAAATTGGCATTACTATTTATTTTGTTTTAAGTGGACTGTGTCAAATTATGCTGAATATTGTGTGTTGAGTAAAGATGTGAATAATAGCTAAAATTTTTTAACAAACTTTATGATTATGCTTATTTTTATAAACGAGATTTTCTTCACTTGTCTGCTTTTTCCAACATACAAAACTTTTAACTTTTCTCCCTTTTCGAAACCAAAAAGCAATATTTTCACAACATTATGCATCTAAATTGCCGTCGTTTTATTTAGCTAGGTCATCATATTTTAACTTTTTGATTGTGAGGCCAGCATACTTGCTTACTTTGATAGCAATAAGGTTCAATTTCATCAGATAATAGAAAAGCACTAAAAGCAAAGTTCTTGTAAATATGTTTAGTTGCTTAACTAAAAAAGTGTGCTTAATTAAATGCTTATCGTTTAATAGCAAAATAAGTGCTAGCGAGTACACCGCTGGTGGCCTAGTGGTAGAGGCCCTGCCTTCAAACTCTAAGGTCGTGGGCTCAAATCCAGACATGTACCAATGAGTTTCTCTGCCCTAAAAATTACCTACACTATGCCAATGCTCTGAAACGGTGAAGGAAAATATTGTGAGGAAACTGGCATGTCGTAAAACCTAAACAGTTCAAAAATATGTGTCAAGTGCACGAATGGAGCCTCTTTGAAGCGTTCTTAAAATTCTTTCACCATACTCGGTTCGAAAGAACAAGAGACACGATATGAAGGAAAAGAAGCCTTCTGAATAAGCACGTTTGTTTTTGTTATTATAATTAATCATTTCCGCTTGTCTCAGGAAAAACAACACTAAGTAAATTGTATCGTCATCATATCGTTAGGAACCGTGTAAATAAGACATAATAAAATCACTACAATGTTTGATTATGGCACAACAAAAGATGGGAGGCAACTGAGATTTTATTTTGCTTATACGTAGGAGGTCTGTTATTTACAATGGTCTCCTAGGTTTATTTAGTGCTAAAGGTAATAATAAGTTTTTTTTTTATCTAACCTACATTGTCCCACTGCTGGGCAAAGGTCTCCCCCAAAACCTTCCACTCGTCCCGATCCTTAGCGGTCTCCCACCAAACTTTAATTAAGGCACTAATAAATAAGAAGAAAAAACTTTTAACGAAGCTCGTATGAGTCAGTTACCACCTAAAGGCCTGTGCACATCTAGGCAATGGCGATGGCGATCAGCTAAAACGTTGTCAAATATCGCTGTCATTTTTGACAGCGCTTCACTGATCGCCAACGCCATCACCATCGCTAGTTGGGCGCAAGGCTTTACTAGTAACCATGACGCTTGGCAGATGGTTTGTTTTATGACCTGGAACCTGGACAGATCTGGATCTGGATTTGGACAGAGTTCTAGTATACAGTAGACATTGTCTGCCGTACCGTATACCAATCCATCGATATAATATTACCTATATCTAGAGTTTAATTTTATGACCCGTTTTTAGATTTTAACTTAACTCTCAAACGGTGAAGGAAAACATCGTGAGGACCGGCATGTCGTAGAATCTACAAAGTTCGAAAACATGTGTCGAGTGAAAGAAAGAAAGAAAAGCATTTTATTGACCTACTCATATACACAGGAATACCTACCTACTTAAAAAATAAAATCACATAAAAAATTATAAAAAAGAAAATAATCATTATAGGATAGGCAGGTAAGCAGCTGTCTTTAGATACTACACTACAGGTCAATTAGGCCCCGGCTCAGTATTTGTTGCACTGTGTAGGTCACCCCACTCAGTGCAACACTGGTATTCTGCCGGGCCTAGGGCGAGTAATGTCACGGACGATGTAGCTAATAAAAAAATTAAATAGTAAGTATACAAAAAATAAAAATAAGAGAAGTGAGCTAAGACTAAGTAGTGCTTACATTATTATAAAGAAAACAAAAATTAAAAAGTTATCAGTGCGATGGGAAGCAGTTTTCACTATGTGTCAATTTTGTGAGAAAAAGTGCCATCTATCGATTGATTGATAGTTTCCAGATTTCAAAATGTACTCTGTGATGTTATCGAGTGCACGAAAGGAGCCTCTTTGAGTCGCACTTGAAATTCTTTCAGCACACGGGATTGAAGGAAACAGTGACACGATGGGAAGAAGAATGTATTTCAGAGTCCAGAGCCTATCCACATTTCACAAATCATCATCAATTAAATTCACCTTCTTTTTTGTTATACCTGATTCATTTTCTTCCATCCCCTCTCTCAATAAGTGGGAGGTATATATTATGTCTAGCAGTGGGCTTATGCCAAATAGTGGTATGATTGAATAAATAAATAATGCGGAAAATCCACATACCAATAACTAGCCCCAAACTAAGCAGCGCTTGCACTATGGGAACCAGATAGCTGATATTATAATACTTAAATACCTTTTTTTTGTAAATTTTTGTAAAATACATACAGAGAATACAATATAACACCCAGACAGAGAACACACATCTGCGTTCACCACACAAATTTTTGTTCTCGGTGAGGATCGAACCCACGACCTACGGCACAGAAGGCAGAGCTACTGCCAACTGAGCTGAGAGGCCAGTCGATGGTTTTACAGTTTAGATATCGGCATGTTTACTTAAGCGATCCTAAGGAAAAGTGTTTCAACAGGGAATCCTTTTGGAATCTTTTTAGATAAATCACAAATACCTCGAGCGCTCACTAGAAAAGGTTCGCTAAATCTAACGAGGTTTGAAGACTAATCCCTCGTGGATGATGTGCGTACGAACCGATCCCGCCCGGCGAACCGGAATGGATCAAACGAGCCACGAGCCAGTGTCCACCAGGTTTTAGAACCTCGAGGATATGTAAACAGCCACCTACGCAATTAGGATTTTATTTTCTACCATTAAAATATGCTTAGTTACTGAGAGGGCGTTTTATAAATGCTTAAAAGCACCAGTGATGCCTCTGGTGTTGCAAGCGTTCATAGACTACGTATTATACCACTACTTATATTATATATTACTAGCGGCCGCCCGCAGCTTCGCCCGCCGTTACCGTTCCCGTTGAAAAAAAAAAACCTTTTATACCTTCTCTGGACCTCCACAAATCATTCAAGACCAAAATCAGCCAAGTCGGTCCAGCCGTTATCGAGTTATAGCGTCAGGAAGGAAAACCCGACTTATTTTTATATAGTAGATTTATTGCACTTGCTTGCGTGCCCCTTGTGCCCGAACACCTGCACAAGGGAAGACCTTAATAAAGCCACAGCAAGTGCTATTAAGGTAGCCACCTACTTTGTAAAAGTTATTTAATGAAAAATCGACACGATAAGAAGAAGAAGTAGATTTATTTATTGGAAAGCCAACAGCTTATAATTTATATTAGGTCTTTACCTATGAAATTGCCGTTTTGTATGGAATAAGTAAAAGTACTTTTTTTTTTAACTTTTTTTATTTCTTTTATTCAAAGTTATCACCCATGCAATCGACGCATTTTTGCCAACGCATTGGCAGTTTATTAATGCCCTTCTTGTAAAATTCAGCTGGACGGGAGGCAACAAACTCTTCAAAGGCACTTTGTACTGCCTCTCGGGAATTGAATTGTTTACCCACTACAAAGTTCTCTAAATTTTGGAAAAGGTAATTAGTCGGTAAGTGAAAGGTCTGGTGAGTATGGCGGATGTGGGAGAGCTTCCAATCCCAGCTCTTGCAGCTTGGAGACTGTCTGATGTGCAGTATGGGGGCGCGCGTTGTCGTGAAGGAGCAGTGGGGACGACCGATTGACCAAAGCTGGTTGCCGATGTGCAAGCTTCTCCAACATTGTCTCCAGTTCTTCACAGTACACATCTGCAGTAATGCTCATGCCGTTTTGTAAAAAGCTGTGGTGAGTCACAATCGCCTTTAATTCCTCATTGTTGACCAAAGTCTCCGGACGACCACGAGCTTCATTTTTCAAGTCAAAATTTCCATAACGGAACCGAGAAAACCAATAACGGGTTGTGCGTTCGTTTGTACAGTTCTCTCTGTAAACGTTTTTGATGTTACGTGCCGTTTGTGTCGCATTGGTGCCACGACGGAACTCATATTCCATAATTACACGAATTTTTAAAGTATCCATTATGACGAAAAATGTTGAAAAGTAATGAAAATACAACGCTAATCAATAAACAAAAGACTGATTTTGTAAAAGGAATGTCATGTTTTTAAAACAAAATTAATTTGAATTTAAAATACAAAGCCATTCCAAACTTTTTTTCTATTTGAAATGACCAGTACTGAAGAACGGCAATTTCATAGGTAAAGACCTATTATGAATGATCTAGAAACTAATGAGCCTAATGCTAATGAGCATATGAATTACATAATTCACTTACTGAGAATAAATCTGACAATAAAATAAATAAACTCTCAATTCCATTCCATGAAACATGACAGTGTTAATAAAATATTACTGATGTTATTTATCATGATGTATCTTTTGTAAGTTTTTGTTAATTTTAATTTGATGTCTCATCTTATATATTTTTTCTGAATGTAATAGTTTATATTGTGTGTGCTGATGTAGCAAATAAATGATCTATGTCTATTATAAAACCTCTTTTTATTTCTAAAGGGTTATCTTTTTTTATAAAAGCGTTATAATGATAATTCCTATTATAAATAAAGTACCAGCACGTGTAAAAGTAAGCAGTTCCTCGTAAATGACCCCGATGCCCTGATGGCAGACCCGGCTTTGAAACGAACCGTTCATAATACTCAGAACCGGTGAAAGTAACTAAATAGAATGTCACATTGACCGTTTTCACAGGAAGGAGTTGAGGGGGGCAGAGGAGGAAGGGGAGGAAGGGACACAATACAAATTTAACAGGTAACTGGACGCGGGATGTCACGTCCCTTAAGTTCAGCAGGTGCTCTATGCTTACCAGTCATAATGGTATATCTGCTTTGAGAAAACGTAATAATAGTACATTATTGCAAAGGCAGCGAAATAGGCAATTGCCATTTCGGCCGAGGCATTTAAAGTGCTTTTCTTAAAAAAAAGCAAGGAAATAAAAAAGGGTCTTTTACATAATAAATTTATTTTTTATTAACCAAATAACAACCAAATCCGCTTTACCGCCGATTTTTCTTTTATTTTACAGTTTGTGCCGAAAGGTAAACGCATCTGTGGCTATACTATACAGCCACGAGAACGCAATGTGAACGATAGATGAAAGAGTTCTAAATTCAAACAGCACACCGTTTCATACAACATTGCCGGGGCGAGAACGCGCCGGGAAGTGATTTTGGTTTTTCAGTCTACGTAAATAATGATACTTCGCGTGTTCTGTATTCAAAAGTAATGACAATATTTCCGCGCAAATATATTTCAACAATATTAATATATTCGGCAGTTCTTCTTCGTATCGTGTCACTGATTTTTTCGAACCAAGTGTGGTGAAAGGATTTTAAGTTCACTTCTAAAAGGCTTCTTTTACTATACAACTACTTAACTTTTTAGGTTCTACGATAGGCCAGTTTCCTCACAGACAGATAAAAAAAAATTGCTAAATCGACTCAGTAATGACGACGTTATGCGATGACAAACATAAAAATACGGGTTGCACTCCGGGAGTGCCGGCAGAAGTGAAAACTTGATTATTAACGTTGAGCATGTTTGATATTTTGGAATGGTTAGGGGGGGCTTGTTTGTTATTTGGCACGCTGTAACATACACGAACATTCGCGCAAGCGCCCTGCGCTGCCTAAACGAAACAGTAGGCCCAGGCATACATTTTCGCCGCGCCGTAGAGAGGGGATAGCTGTCTACTCTCCATCCGTCTTACGCTTTTTCGATCAGGTCACGTGTCCTGACGCGCTGACGCGCTGACGCGAGTTTAAGATTTTATACCCATTACAGAAAAGTGCTCAACGCCGCTAAAGAAGTTTTCACTTCAAAAATACAGGCAAATTGAGAACCTCCACTTTTTTTATTTGATGTCAGTTAAGAAATGAATTATATTGCTATTTTGTATTATTAAAGGCTATATAGCCCTGGCAGAGCTTTCGAGAGATCTTTGAAAACGGTGTAAAATGTAAATTTATTTTGTTTTTGTAAGGTGGGCGAGAAGCTAATGTTATTATGTAGATTTGTTTGGAAAGGTCTCGTAATAAGCACTTACAATGTAACAGAAACGTGTAAACCAATGCTTAGTAAGTTTTATTTTAACTCGCTTTTTACCCGCCTGCCCGAATGTTTTTCGAATGTATGTATGTTTAAAAATATGTGACGAAAAGAGTGTTAGGCATGAATGGATGGTTACAGATAGATAGATAGATAGATAAATAACTTTTTTATTTGGCTCAAAAAACACAACTTATAAAGAAAATGAGACACACACAGACAGAAAGAGAAGAACATTGAGTAAAGGTACGGCTACACAAGAAATCATAAGAGAAAATAAAACATAGAAGACATACAGAAACACATAGAAAGAAATAAGTAGACACATAATCCTAGTTCTATTGCTGAAAAGGGTGCCGACAGTATCCAATTAGGTATATAGTATTTGTTTTTGAGCCAAAATGGTCCTCACTCAGCTTAAATGCTACTTCGCCTCCAAAAAGGGGACGAGGCAGCAGAGGAAGTCCTAAAAAAAAAGATGGATTGTGTGAGAGATGATATGTCCAAGAACGGAATGAGTACTGAGATGACGAATGATAGGGGAGAATGGAAGAAAAAGGATACATACCTGTGGTCGGTTATCTGAACTCTGTTTTCTACTTGTAATACCTACAGCAGGGCTACCACGAGCTCCTTATGGTAATGGTTATGGCTGTCAAAATTGTGTCAACAGTGTCAGCACATTCAAACCCAAGAAGAAAATAAATGTGTGGGATCTATACACAATTTGACAGCCATAGCCATAACCATATGGAGCTCGTGGTAGCCCTGCAGGTGGAAAACAGTGTTCATTATTAACTTTTCTTGGTCAATTGTTTTTTACAAATGTAGTTTTTATTTTATTCACATACTATTTCGTAATAACAGTTTTTGTAAATAATGTACATTTTGTTGTAAAAAATGAATACCGCTGCGTTGTCTGTATATTAATAAATGAATAATTGTGGACAATCTAAAATATCTAGCCCCAAATTAAGCAGAGCTTGTACTATGGAAACCAGATAGCTGATATAATACTTAAATACATTTTTTTTTGTTAATACTTAGAATGCAAAATAACACCCAGACAGAGAACAAACATCTTTGATCACCACTCAAATTTTTGATCTCTGTGGGGATACCCACGGCAAAGTGGGATAAGGGTAGAAGAAGAAGAAGAAGGGGATAGCCACGGCCTACGGCGCAGAAGGCAGAGCTGCTTCTAACTGAACTGAGAGGCCAGTCATATCATAATAGGTCAATATAATACCAAACCATAATATTATTGCAATAAATATTTTAAACTAAAAAATAAAATTAATACATTATTTAGAAGCCTAGGGCGCCCACCCAACAGATGGACCGACGACATTGTTAAAATCGCGGGAAGTCGATAGATGGAAAGGGCTCAGAATCGTTCTTCCTGGAAATGTGTAGGGGAGGCCTATGTCCAGCACTGGACTTCTTCAGGCTGATAATGATGATGATGATAAATATTTAAATGATCTATTAATATGATGAAGCACGTGCTTCATGAATCATAAAACATGGCTTCCATCAACGACTGAGGTTACGGCAACCATACGCTCTAAGGTAAATAAATAAGAGAACTAACAAGTTTGAGTACTCATCGTTTGAATAAAATGTATTCTGCGATGGCAATCAGCGTCATTTCTGAGGAGATTACCACCGCAAAATGCTTAGATATGCGCAAGACTTCAAAGAAATTGTAATATTATAATGCCAAGTACCTACTTGGACAAAATGAATTCAAAATTACAAAGTAAGTAAGTATTTTATTTATACTCGAGTGCTTATAATCATATCGTTAATTTTTTCCAAGAATATCAAGATCGTTTTGTAATTTATTTTTCAATCAGGTATACAATTTAGACAAATAAACTTACAATAAAACAAATATTTACAAAATACACAAGAAACAGTTGAGCTATCTGCAGATCGATACAAACGATCTAGAGACAGCTCAACTGATCCAAATCAGTGCTAGACGGAAGCGTCCCCAAGACGCTGGTGTATTTATTTTTTGTAGTCACCATTAATATATTTATGTTTATTATTTCCTCTAGGCGATTGATCGAAGCAATACGTGCGATACGGGCTGCGGGCCTACCACGAGCTCCATATGGTTATGGTTATGGCTGTCAAAATTGTATCAACAGTGTCAACACATTCAAACCCAAGAAGAAAATGAATGTGTGGGTCAGCCTATCTATACACAGTTTGACAGCCATAGCCATAACCATATGGAGCTCGTGGTAGCCCTGCTGGTTAGTTAAAGTCGAAGATGTCTTTAATGAATACAAGGATCACTTTAAAACGTCTTACAGCTGGGTGGGTGCCAGTTGCACGCGACCAAGCCCAAAAAAACAGGCAACAAACTAAGGCTTGGTTCCTTACAAATCAAAAACTATGATAATAGCAGTGAAGTTCCAGTGGTATCTGGTGCAACGCACTGACATTGCTATTCAGCGTCGCAATATCGTCAGCGTCTTGGAGACACTTCCGTCTGGCACTAATTTGGATCAGTTGAGCTATGTCTAGATCTTTTAAAGCTGTCTGTAGATAGCTCAACTGTTTCTTCTGTATTTTGTACATTTTGTAAAATGTTTAATTGTAAGTTTCTTTGTTATATCATCATCATCAGCCTGAAGAAGTCCACTGCTGGACATAGGCCTCCTCTACACATTTCCAGGAAGAACGATTCTGAGCCCTTTCCATCCATCGACTTCTATATAAATGTTGTAAACTTGCTTCATTGACATTCTATACGTTCTACGGTCAAATCACAGTCTGTAATGCACTATTGTCTGTACTGCCCGTCTGTATATACTCGTATGATTGTGTAGCCGAGCTTGCGAATTCGGCTACAATGTACACGTGTGAATAATGTAATTGTACTAATCGAACAATACACGCAATCAAGTATGAACTGATTGATATGAGCAGGCGAATAATATAGCCAGAATAGTATTAATTGAACAAGTAAATGAACATGGAAATAATTAGATACCTACTGTACAATATTAGTTATATTAGATCTTTTTTGCCATAATGTATAGTGGTGAAATGAAAATGTTCGTCGATTTTCAACTTGATTTGTTCAACGTATCACGATCACATACTACCTTTTGAAACTGAATAGACAGAATACACCGATAAGTTAACGTCACAAATTATGTCAAAATGTGTTCATGATCAAGGCACTGGTGCAAGCGAAAACCGACTCTAAGGTGACGATCATTTTCATACCGCGACTGTACATAGAATAATTCCATAACTAGTTTTTGGGTTTCTTCTCATATTTGTACGAAAACGCTTTATTTTCAGGGTGCCAAAATACGGTTCTAGAGATCAAGGTACACGCAAGCACGATTAGATTTGGCACCCCTGATTTGTGGCAAAATATTTTTGATGTACTTTTAGTCTGTTTATTGTACAAACTGACAAAGTGACCTCTTTACAGCGCGTTATGGTTTAAAGTTATGGTACCTATGAGTACTTGAGTAGTTTTGTATTTAAACCACGTTTACTATCTTTGTCAATAAACTATTCAGTAGGCCTACCACAAGCTCTGTCTGGCTCTGTTTCTGGCTCTGGTTTTGAGCCTGTGTGAGTGCTCACCAGTGTATTATACTGTGTATGTGACGTGTCGACGTAGGATTTATTTAGTCAACACTCACACAGACCCAAAACCAAAACCAGAGACATTCATAGCCAGACAGAGCTTGTGGTAGGCCAACTGGTTCTGATTCATACCCGTATCAAGTCAAAACCGACTAGTTTATTTTTAAATGTATACTCTGACTTTCTTTAACCCGCGGCACCATAATTATATCGCACCCGTAGTTTCCAGATAAAAAAACTTTTCACCATAACTAGTCTTGTAATTTAAAAATTGGTGGGGAGATAGCTTAGAACAAGGAAAAGAACATCAAATACTTTTAATCCCGATGAAATATCAGAAACGGGAAAAAACTGCTACGCGGGTAACTTAAAAACGGCTTAACCGATTAGGCTGAAAATTGGTAGGGGCAAATATTTCGGCAAATTTTTATCATGCGCACTTGATGTGCGGGCAGGTTTTACCGCAAAAAAAAACCTAAAACACTCCAAGTGTTACTCAAAACCGTCCAAGTGTTACTCAAATCGGTCCAGCAGTTCCAGCGTTCAAGCAAACCACTTCACAAACATCTGAAACTTCCCACAAAGACAGCGGTCGGAGTTTCCCCAATATAATTGTAAAATTAGGGAATATAAAATTACAGAGGCCGTCTTCAGAAACCTAATAACATCACTGAAACCTTCTTAGTATAAATAATTTTAAATGAATAATAAGTAATTCACCTGAAGTATTTTTTAATAAAATTAAAATTCCAAGCCTCTGACGTTAAAAATTCGACAAAAGGAATATTGGATTACTTTTTCGTTGAAACGGCGAAATACTCCAGTTAAAACACATCGCAAATTAAATAACTCTAGGCATAGGGACTGGAAATATACTTTCAGGCAGTCTTTTATTTAAATTCCTGCTACGGCCTTTGCATCTATTGTAGACTAGTGGCCGCCCGCGGCTTCGCTTGCCCGTTCGCATAACGCCCCGCTCTCGTTGCTTTTTCGGGATAAAAAGTAACGAGAACGGGGTCCATCTCCCGGTTCTAAGCTACCTCCCCACTAATTTTCTGCCAAATCGGTTCAGCCGTTCTTGAGTTATAAATAGTGTAACTAACACGACTTTCTTTTATAAATATATACTAGTGGCCGCCCGCGGCTTCGCTCACCCGTTCCCGTTGCTTTTTCGGGATAAAAAGTATCCTATGTCCTTCCCCCGGTTTTAAGCTACCTCCCCACTAATTTTCTGCCAAATCGGTTCCGCCGTTCTTGAGTTATAAATAGTGTAACTAACACGACTTTCTTTTATAAATATAGATATATACGAGTATATACATGTACATATATATATTGTAGATGATTTATATAGCGTCAGAGGCAACTGGTGATTACTCATGCTCCTACTTACGGGACGCTATAGTGCCTGGGACTGGATTTTAAATGGAATAAGCTTGCCCAGCACCTATACCTTCCTGACAGCTTAGTCGGCCTAATCCACAGGAAAGACATGGTCAATACGTGCAGAGCTGACTAAGCCGCGGGTTTCCTCACGATGTTTTCCTTCACCGTTTGAGAGCACTAGCATTGTGTACATACATTTTTCGATAGAAAAACTTATTGGTACACGACTGGATTAGAACCCACGACCTTAGGATCGGTGGTCTAGTGGTAGCGGCCCCTGCATAATGGATCAAGGTCTGAAATAAAAAGTTTTTTTTTTTTTTTTTTTTATAATGTACGCTTATTACCTCTGTGACGTCAGTGAGTGACACTGACGTGAAGTGGGGAGAACAAGCGACACACTCTCGCACTCACCTTAGATCTATTACAACATCCTTTCAATATTTCATCCTTTTACCACTTTTTAAGTCTTGCGCACATCTAAGCGATCTGGAATGGCAATCAGTGTAACGCTGTAACAGCGTTTCATTGATCGCCATCGCCGCAGGCCTTTAACTGACTTCAGCGGAGCTTGAAGCACTGGTCGCTTAGGTAGCAGCCCCGCCTACCGATCCTAAGATCGTGGGTTCAAATCCAATCGAGCATCAAAGAGTTTATCTGTCCAATAATGTATGTGCGTTATGCCAGTTCTCTTAGACGGTGAAGGAAACCATCGTGAGGAAACCGGCATGTCATAGAACCTAAAAAATTCGAAAAAATGTTTCAAGTGCACAAATGGAGCCTCTTTAAGGCGCACTTAAATCACCACATTTACTAGTTCGATAGAACCAGTGATACGACAAGATGAACCGACTTCAAATAAATAACGAGAAGGTTCTCAATTCTCGTGAAAATCTCTGTCGGCATCAGGCTCCAGGTAGCACAGTCTAATCAGTGCGTGTTGCCAGTGATGACTTATGGAACTGAGACGTGGTCGCTTTACATTTTATTCAATTCAAGATTATATTGACAAAACTAACTAATTTTTACTATTTCTGACATTACCTACTTCTAATTTGACTAATTAATTATCAATTTCATCATTTTATTGATTTTTAGCATAATAATTAATAATACAATACTCGGGCATTATTTTTATTTGGTCCTGTTGTCTTATCTTACCTGTGTTATTTGTTTGCATGCTTAGCAATACATACTTTAAATATTTGTACGCCTTAGAGCAGATCACAGTGATACCTCAACAATTGTACTGTAACAACTATAAACCTGTGTTTCACAAATAAATAATTGAATTGAATTGAAAATAACTATTGGCCTCGTGCACAAGCTCAAAGTCGCGCAACGAGCTATGGAGAGAGCTATGCTGGGAGTTTCACTACGTGATAGAATCAGAAATGAGGATATCCGTAGAAGAACCAAGGTCACCGACATAGCTCGTAGAGTTAGTAAGTTGAAGTGGCAATAGGCAGGCCATATAGCTCGAAGAACCGACAACCGTTGGGGAATAAAGGTTCTCGAATGGCAACCACGAACCGGAAGACGAATCGTTGGGTGCCCACCCACCAGATAGACCGACGACATTGTTAAGATCGCGGGAAGTCGATGGATGGAAAGGGCTCAGAATCGTTCTTCCTGGAAACGAGTAGGGGAGGCCTATGTCCAGCAGTGGACTTCTTCAGGCTGATAATGATGATGATGATGATGAGCACAGTCTACTGACATTGAACAAGGAGTTTGTTAGTTTGGATGGCGCCTACATGTGCCCCCGCATTAACCCCGCCCGAGGCGAATTTGAGAACTTGTACCATAGTTCTATTTTTATGAAACAACGGGATATTTACCATGATTAAATTTTGATGAGTTTCCATGATCACGGTTGAGTTCAACCGTGATCATGGTGCATGCAACTGTGCCGAAATATCGGATCAACTCATCAAAATTTAATCATGGTAAATATCCCGTTGTTTCATAAAAATAGTGTTAAAAACCATGATAGTTTCAAAAGTTGTACCATAGTTACTCGGTAGAGGATGTGAACCACTTCAGCAGGCTTACCATGAGCTCTGTCTGGCTCTGGTGTGAGTGTTGACTAAATAAATCCTACGTCAAAACGTCACACACACAGTATAATGCACTGGTGAGCACTCAAACAGACTTAAAACCAGAACCACAGACAGAGCCAGATAGAGCTCATGATAGGCCTACGGGCGGTATTAATTATTATTTTCATTACTTTATGTGCCACGGATACAAAAAGATTTTCAATTTAAAAACACGTGTAAGCATTTAAACGTTAAACAAAGGTGATACAAGTACATGCATTTAATAAAATAACGACGTACATTTTCCGGTTTTTAGCCAAACAACGGTAGATAAAATGGACCGCCATTAACAGAACGGCGGTAACAAATATGCCGAAAAATGTACATTGTAATCACATCAGTAGACTTACCACAAGCTCTGTCTGGCTCTAGTTTTGAGTATGTGTGAGTGTTGAATAAATTAACCCTACGTCGAAACGTCACACACGCAGTATAATATGGTGAGCACTCACAAAAACTCAAAACCAGAGCCAGAAACAGAGCCATTGCGAAACAGAAGCCTTACGCACATCTAGGCGATGGCAATGGCGATCAGCTGAAACGCTCTCAAATATGACAGCGATTTTTCACGGCGTTAGTACAATAACAGACCGTATTCGGTAAAACGGTAGAAATCAAGCCGTATTTTGTTGCCTGTTCTTCTAGGCTTGGTCGCGTGGAACTGGCACCTAGGCTCACCTAGCTTTAAGACGTTTCAAAGTGATTCTTGTGATACTACTTATAATAAACACATCTGGATTGGAAGAGATGACATCACTAGTAAAGGACGAGCAAGGGCATTACTAGCACGCGCGCACGATGTAAAAAAACCCAAGATGGTCATCATCATCATCAGCCTGAAGAAGTCCACTACTGGACATAGGCCTCCTCTACACATTTCCAGGAAGAACGATTCTGAGCCCTTTCCATCCATCGACTGCCCCCGATCTTAACAATGTCGTCGGTCCATCTGGTGGGTACCCAAGATGGTAATGTGGGAAAAACCTTTGCATTCCATTCTTTCAGATCATGGAAATATTTCATACACTGGTGACTACTAGAATTATTTTTTATGTCTTATAGTACTTACAGCAGTGGGACTTCTGGTCCGGCTCTTGCTGGAGGAGAAGTGCTCGATGACCTCCCAGTTGGACTTCTTGGGCACGGGGGGAGTGTCAGCGGGCGGGGGGGAGGGTTGTGCCGCAGGTGTGCTGCGGCCTGAAGCGTCACGTGGCGCCTGGGCAGCAGAACGCAGTGAGGCACAACGCCGTCCTCGCAACGGCTCCTGTCAAACAACATTTACCATTAAAGCCTACTGTTCTGACGACAACAGCCGGTTGATTGTATAATCCCGTTGCAACCAAAAGTTTAAGTAACAAGGTATAAAAAAAAAGGCCTCTGCATCTTGTAGATGATTTATATAGAGTCAGGGGCAACTGGTGATTACACAAGCCCTATTTGTAACAAGGAATAGTGATCAAATAATCTTTTTGCCATCATTTTTTGACTGGTACCTACATAGTGTTACAAAGCGAAATTCCCATTCGCTATCTCACCTTTATTACGTCAGCATTCAGTCATGCTGCAATTATTTCTTGCCTAAGATTAGTTTTGTTTCAATTCGTTTTTGAATATAATATGATATAATAAGAACTCAAAATAATGTCAAAACTGATAGATGCGAGATGTGACAGATTATCACTTCATCAAAAGATACGTAATCACCCCACGATTTTAATAGGGACATTTAATAGGGCCTGGGTGGGTCATCGTCCTGTTCTCCGTGGCAATGATTATGCAATAGCCGTAAAGAAATTAATAGAAATAAAATGAGTTGTCCCGATTTTGTATGGAGGCTGGTTTTTTATTCCTAGATGCCTTTAACTGGAACCACTTTATGCTGAACTTTGAATGCCTAAAACATAGAACTTGAAACCCTACTTGAATATTTTTTAGAGCCCTCCATTGTTTTTAAATAAATTATTTTAACTCAAATAAATAAGTTGATGGTTGGTATTCTAGAACGATCAGGCATCCCTAAAAATCTGTCAGATTAGGCAGATGATGAATGACATTGACATTTTATCTGTCAGATTGCAAATGTCAATTCGTTGGATTTCATTTCGTCGTGGATTTCAGTGCGTTGTGTTGTGTTCTCGTAGCTTTCTCAAATTATCTTCTATCTTACCTGACCCCTGACTCGGCTTTGTTTCAACGGATTGATTGTTTTATTGCACGCGATTTGGATAACGGTAGCTTGGAGATAAAACCCTGACGACTTGACTATTCACAACGGTATTCGACTACGTTCCTATTCGTAGATTATGGCTCGCTGTATCAATTGCAACATAGCAAGTCATCCTTTACAACAACAGCATCTTTACAATGCTCTGGATATGGATCTCCAGATCATTTCAATTATAGAAGAATGGATAGCTCGGGAGGCAAGTAATACTATTTTTTTTTACTAATGAAATCTAAACTAACCTAAACCTGGTCGATAGTGCGTTATATTTTTTCTAGCAAAGTAATTTTTACATTGTTTTCAGGTTGAAGATGGAGATACTATTTGCCAAGAGTGCATGGACCTATTAATGCGCGAATATTATGGTAGATTTCATGGCATTCATGGTGATAGACAACTTGGTCATCTATCAGTTTGCATTTGCTGTGGGATTACAATCTCCCAAAGAACAGGGAGACGATCTCGTCCTCTACCTGTTGGTCGTCCTGAGCGAGACCATATAGTTAACATCATCAGTCCCCGTCAGGTAAAATAGTTTTAATAATAATTTTAGTTTTAAAAACATTCATTGTTTTCACATCAGGCTAACATTTATCCATTTCCAAAAATAACCTCACACAATGTATATTTTATAGTAGAGTCAACTAGAGGTTCTCACGGGTAGGCTATGTTACATACACAGTATAATAATATGTAGCTAGGTTACAAACTAAATTGTGTAAGCTAAACTTAAGAATCAACATTGGAAAACGCATTGTGAAAACGGGTAATAAAAAAGTAAATAAGGGTTGTTATTTATAATGCACCATTATGTAGTAAAACTTAAGTGGTCAAAATTCCTTTTCAGATTAATGCTGATGCTCGAGCGTGCAACGCCTGCTGGCTAAGAGCACACTTATATGCTCCAGAAGTGGTAGAAGATGAAAGAATAATCATTCCAGATGACATAGTGGAAAGCGGATCAAGTTCTGTAGCTGAACCTGTAAGTGTCCCTAGCTCTGACTTTGAAAGGGACAGCATTCATCAATTGGAAAATGAAAATATGCATTTAGATGGTTACAGTCGAACTCCAGATACTTCAAACCATTGTTTTGTACCAGAGTGTGCAAATATCGAACGCCTCAGAGTACCTTTGTTTCTGAAAAAGAAGATACTCAATGATAACAAAATATATGTCACTGAGAAAAATGCCAATTGGAATGACCGAATTTGCGGCTACTATTGTAACTGTTTCGTAGGAAAAAGAACTGTTGGGAGCTGTGCTCATGTAATGACAATTGTTTGGTATTTAGGGTGGGCAAGGCATCAAAATAATATTACACCACCTGCACAATTTTTGGACCATATCCTAATAAGAGAAGATGTTGAAAATGAAGAAATTGAATAAAAAAATAATCAATTTATCAATTCTTGTTTCATTTAATAGCATTAGTGCTAAAACTAGGTTTTCGACCATACACGGCACTCTGTTCTGTCTGTTGCACAATACAAGTTTATGTCTACCTAGTGTGAACCTAAGGGAAGGTAAGGTAGCTCATAGCCACTCATAGCGATGAGGAGTCACCAGGCCTTGAAAATAGGGCTCTATTGGTTGTCCTGCTAAGTTTGATAGGGAACGGTTGTGCTTCTTACAAATGAATAATGGTTGAAACGTAAGGGCGTTGTGCGGGTTTGCTCAAGGCCCACTCCACTAGATTCTGTAAATTCCAGTAGGTACATTAATCTGGAATTTTTATCAAGTATCCTCTAGATCTAGAAGACTAATGTTAGTTGCTGTTTCGATCTTTTGATGAATTGAAGGGCAAGAATTACCTTGCACTTGCACCGTCTGTCATAGAGGTATTTTTTGTTCTAGCGCTGGATATTTGTCATTTTGCCAAGTCGCAGTTAAGTGCTGCCAACTCTTAAATTAAAAATACCACACACACCCATCCACACCCAAGATCCACACAGAAATTATCAAATCATTGCAATAATTTCGCTAATGTCCTATCATACATCGTACTAATGACAAAAAAATCGTATTCCCCTATCAGAATCAACGTGTTGATAGCGCTGATTATGAGTTTTCAATAGTTTCATCGCTAATACAAACAGTCTTTTTTTTCAAAAATGGCGAGCTTTAGATTTTTTTTGTTTTAACAGCTAAGCTAGATTTGTCAACCTCTATCCATATATAATATTTGGATAGAGGTTAAGAATTAAAAATATTAAAAAACCATATCAGGACATGTCTTTTTGATACAAAAACTTGAAAAAATTTTTGATCAAATTAAAAAAAAAAAAATCATAAATATTTTTTATTTTATTTGTTGAACCTAATTCCTGAGTATTTGCAGCTAATAATGAATAACCCTGTTTATTGCCAATAGATACATCATCATTTTCAGTAATTATGTTTGTTTTTCTTCTTCGTTCTGCTTTTATTTTTATGAGTGTATTGTGAAATAAAAATTACTATACTTCTTCTTCTTCTTTTTCTTATCGTGTGACTGATTCTTTCAAACCAAGTGTGGTGAAAGGATTTTAAGTGCGCCACAAAGAGGCTCCTTTCGTGCACTTGACACATATTTTTGAACTTTTTAGGTACTATACTCATGATTACTTAACATTATTATGAAGAATGTATGGCCCACGGGTGGTCCTTTCTATACATTCATTCACTTGAGACTTGTGACTCTGGAGACTTGTTGTAGTAGTAGTGGAGCTTTTCGTGTGTGGCTCCACCACCATGCCTATTTCTGCCGTGAAGCAGCATCGCTGTGTTTCGGTTTGAAGGGTGTGGGTGCCGGTGAAATAACTGGCACGTGAGGCGAAACATCTGTATGCCTCAAGTTGATAGACGCAGCAGCACGTTTGTAGTTTCAGTTCACTCATCATCTACACTTTAGTTTTTAGGGTTCCGTAGCCAAATGGCAAAAACGGAACCCTTATAGATTCGTCATGTCTGTCTGTCTGTCCGTCCGTATGTCACAGCCATTTTTCTCCGAAACTATAAGAGCTAGACTGATGAAACTTGGCGAGTAGATGTATTCTGTGAACCGCATTAAGATCTTTACACAAAAGTAGAAAAATAACAAAAATTTGGGGGGTACATACTTGAAACTGATTGTTTGTGTGGGGTCTATGAATAGGTCTTCAAAAATGATGTTGAGGTTTCTAATATCATATTTTTCTAAACTGAATAGTTTGCGCGAGAGACACTTCCAAAGTGGTAAAATGTTGCCCCCCCCCCCCCGTTTCTAACTTCTAAAATAAGAGAATAATAAAACAAAAAAAAATATATGATATACATTACTACGCAAACTTTCAAAGATATTTGTTTTTGTTTTTTATGTCATAAATCGTAAACCGCAATTTACCATCGACGAACTACAAGAACTTTTATATTATGTTACTTGTTGCTACGGAACCCTTCATGAGCGAATCCGACTCGCACTTGGTCGTTTTTTAATATATAAGGATGATGTTGTAATCCAGATAAAATTGCTGATATTCTCCATTACGATCATGTAAACATATCAACGTTTACGTCCATAACTCGTAAACAAATTATGATTAGTAATCTATACTAATATTATAAAGAGGAAAGATTTGTATTTTGGTATGTATAAGTTATTATAGCATTAGCAAATAAACTCAAAAACTACTGGAGTGATTTCAAAATTATTTCACCAATGGAAACCCACACTAATTCGGCAAGTTTATCATGCGCACTTGATGTGCGGGCAGGTTTTTCCGCAAGTAGGCCGCTGGTGGGCCCTTTTTGCGTGACCCTTGACACGTGTTGCTCGAACTTTTTTAGGTTCTACAACACGCCCGGTATCTATTTTCTTCTTTTGACAATTGGGTATACCCAATTGACAGCCATAGCCATATCCATATGGAGCTCGTGGTAGCCCTGCTGTCTAACTAATTGACTTCCAAAAGCTTTGATGGAGATTGGACAATCCAATACGTCAAATCCAGCGTTTGTAGGCAAACAAAGCGAGATTGGCCTATTCATAGCCAAATCTTTGGACATGCACCAACTGCGCCAAAGGGCATGAATAGCCTGCCCCCATCGCTTGCATATCCCATTCGTCCCCTTTCAACTCATTGTTGGTGCCATTCGTGGCATTGAGCATTCAATATCATCTATCTGTCTGGCTATGAGCTCTGTCTGGCTCTGTCTCTGATTCTGGTTTTGAGTCTGTGTGCTGTCTAAATAAATCCTACGTCAAAACGTCACACACACAGTATAATGCACTGATGAGCACTCACACAGGCTCAAAACCAGAGCCAGAGACAGAGCCAGATAGAGCTCATGGTAGGCCTACTAGTCTCTCAGCGCAGTGGGTAGTTCTGCCTTCTGCGCCTTAGGTCGTGGGTTCGATCTCTATTAAGAAAAAATATTTGTGCGAGGAACACGGATGTTTGTTCTCTGTCTTTAGGTGTTTTATATCATATTCATATGTATTTACAAAAAAAATATGTAAAGACTATTTCAGCTATCTGATTCTCATAGTACAAGCTCGGCTTAATTTGGGGCTAGATAATAATCTGTGGATTGTCTACAATATTTATACTGCGAGAGTCTTGAATACAAATAGATGTTATGATTTGTGTACACCTATAGGTACCTATAATAGTTTCTGCTTTTAAATTTCTACGGAAAATGATCTCAATCTTGTTTTATATTTTTTCATTTAGTTTTGTTACTAAATGAAAAAATATATAATATTGTATGCTTACATATTGTACACCTACAGTGCAATATTAGTAAATAAGTATAGTTTGTAAGATATTTTTAGTCAAAGATTAGATATTCATTAGTTTTTATTTTTTTTTCAAATATCTAAGTAACGCATTGGATTAAATATCTGTAATGTTATTTTTAAGTGAATAAATTGAAATTGAAAATTGAATTATTATTTAAGTAGTGTAACGTAGGTTTACTCAAAACAGAACTAGATGTCGCCACTAGTAGATTAGCACGCGCTATCGTTGCGTTTTGCCATCGGAATGACCTGTGGACGAAAATATTATTGTATCGAGCTCTCTCACATAGCGAAACTAACTCGGATACGGTTTCTCCGGACCAGTTAGTTCTCGAGTACTGTCACCCTCCTTCCCCTGCGTTTTGCGGACCGGCTCCCGGACCCTGACGTAAGAGTGGAGACGTGACTCTTCACTGTCCAATTATCGGGACATAATTTGTAACCGCGCTTGCCTCCCTCTGGTTTATTCGTTAATAAACGACCGACGTCTAAATAACGCGCGTTTCTATTTCCCGGCGGACTTCCCTTACAATTGGCGCTCAACGTACGGCAGTGGGTTCATGTCCCAGGACACCTCCGGTGCCGGGAATCCACACGGACCTACACTTAGGACGAGGCCTCGGCGAGTTATAAAATCATCATCAAAAGTGACGGCGAAGAAGCACGTGAAAATGATGTCGACCAACGTGAATATATCACCGGAGCAACTGCAGGAACTAGTGGCATCAATCACTACAGCTGCGATGCAGGCAGTTTCGGCAATAGTGGCAAGAGGAACAACGATGGATGACGGTTCAAGAAAGTCATTTTCTGACTTAAGGACGAGCTTCAGCGGAGCAAGAGACACCGCTCAGGTGGAAGAATTCCTGGCGGCGGCTTCAATATTTAAGAAGATCCATGAAATAAAAGATACGGATGCAATAATGTGCCTACCGTTAATTTTGAAAGGTGAAGCTAGCACCTGGTGGCAAAGTGTGAAGAGCGGCATCGAAACTTGGGTTGAGTTCGAGACGCGTCTGCGCCACGCTTTCGCACCGAAAAAACCAGCTTACCTGGTTTACCAAGAGCTGTTTGCGAAAATTCAACCGGCTGACACGCTGACTGAGGTGTTCGTGGCGGAAAATCGGGCGCTCCTCGCACAACTACCGACACCAGCACACACCGAACAGCAACAGTTGGACATTATTTACGGACAACTGCACGTAAACATTCGGAAACGGGTACCACGCGAAAAGATTCAAACCTTTGATGAACTGCTGACTGCTGCAAGAGGGGCGGAACAATTGGCGAGGGAGAAAGCGGGAGCCAAGGAATTCCTGAAAGATGACATTAGCAAGCTAGAAGAGGTTGCTACTTCTGATGTCGCAACAACACAGGCTCCTTCCTCATCACAACCTACCTTCTCTTATAACGGCTGCGGTGCCCCAGAAGTCCTTCCTATGACTAAGTGCATGACATACACAGCAGATAGAGAAGCTAAAGACATAAAGGTGAAGATAGATTTCTGCGCACTCAATATCAGCACGGATGCTCAGCCGAGACCTACCATTGGCATAGTAGGCGACGTTTGTCTGGACACCTGCGCGAAATCCAGAGTTACACTACCTGGATGTGCCAGTGATCATATTGGACTGAGGGCTATCCCACTGAAGATAGCTGCAATGGCGACCACTGACCCGAAGAAACGAGGCAGACACAAGAAGAACCATTAGGCGTTTTGTATGTTCTACTCGTCGGGACGCCATCATGAACATAGGGGGAGAATGTAACGTAGGTTTACTCAAAACAGAACTAGATGTCGCCACTAGTAGATTAGCACGCGCTATCGTTGCGTTTTGCCATCGGAATGACCTGTGGACGAAAATATTATTGTATCGAGCTCTCTCACATAGCGAAACTAACTCGGATACGGTTTCTCCGGACCAGTTAGTTCTCGAGTACTGTCACCCTCCTTCCCCTGCGTTTTGCGGACCGGCTCCCGGACCCTGACGTAAGAGTGGAGACGTGACTCTTCGCACTGTCCAATTATCGGGACATAATTTGTAACCGCGCTTGCCTCCCTCTGGTTGATTTACAATAAACGACCGACGTCAAAATAACGCGCGTTTTTATTTCCCGCCGGACACCTCCCTTACAGTAGTAATTAATAAAGTAATATATGTCGAGATTGTAATCTGTATGGAATAACAACCACCTACTCAAATAATTGTGACCATTTGCGAAATTTAATCTTTGCACGACAATGTGTGTAATGTGATAAAGGCTCCTAAGAGGGTGTCAGCTCTAAGAGGCTCACAATTGTGAACCTATTCCTTTTTTCATTTTATCTATTTAGGATGACAGTGATTTCGGTCTAGTTATTGTGTTGGGCCCCAGCTGAAGTTATTCTCCAATTGAAGGCCTGAATAATTGAATAGAGTTGACTTCAAGGAATTCGTCTTGACATTTCAACTGGAAACGTGACCCGATTTGTTTGAGACAGATTTATAAATAATGTAGGAGCAGCTATTTAAAGCACCTTCAGTTTCCGGGAGGAGGTAAACAATTAACACTTTGTGTATTATTATTGAGCCTATAAAATACTAATACAAAATATTTTAATTGACGTTAGTATGGAACAATAATTGAATGTACAGATTCCCGAACTAGTGAAAACTGTGTTTCAGGAAATAGTGGCTTTTCCCTTATTTTTGAAAGAAAATATGTCTATTGAAAAAAAAACAGTAATTAAGAGAAATAAAAGCGTTATTTACTGTAGATATTTAGTCCAAGACGTACCTATCTATATATATAAATCTTTCGTGTCACAATTTGGAACGCGATAAACTCCGAAACTACTGAACGGATTTCGATAAAATTTTGCAACTACCTAAAATATGGTCGGACTTAAAATATAGGATACTTTATATTCAATATTTAGGTGTTATTAATTTATAAGGGGCAAAAGTTTCGAAATCTATGTCTATCCCTTTCTATCACGTAGGGGCTTATATATGTCTATCCCTTTATATCGCTTAGGGATTTTTCAGAAAATTCTTGACTTTGACGAGGAAAGAACGCTCTAGAATGTCTTTGAGGTTCTGGAATGATCAAATTTAATTCGAAGACTGAAATTATTCGGCTAGCATCCAAAATGCATCCAAACGTTAGTAATCCAGAATTATCTAGAATACTCAAATAACCCATGCAAACGGTTCTGAATTCTAGATTTGGACAAAATGTTCTAGAAAATAGTGCTCCTAAACGTTATAGAATGTTCTTTCATCATCATCATCAATTGATATCAGTCCACTGCTGGACGTAGGTTCACCTTGAGTAACATAGGCTATATCTAAGTGTTTAAAAAATAAATGTCCACCCGTGCGAAGCCGGGACAGGCAGCTAGTCTATATATATAAATCTTTCGTGTCACAATTTGGAACGCGATAAACTCCGAAACTACTGAACGGATTTCGATAAAATTTTGCAACTGCCTAAAATATGGTCGGACTTAAAATATAGGATAGTTTATATTCAATATTTAGGTGTTATTAATTTAAAAGGGGCAAAAGTTTCGAAATCTATGTCTATCCCTTTCTATCACGTAGGGACTTATATATGTCTATCCCTTTCTATCGCTTAGGGATTTTTCAGAAAATTCTCGACTTTGACGAGAGCAGAATGCACATAGACGCTCTAGAATGATCTGGATTAGTCAAATTTAAAGTCGGTTAGCATCCGGAATGCTCCCACCCAAACGTTAGTAATCCAGAATTATCTAGAATACTCAAATATACCCATGCAAACGGTTCTGAATTCTATATAAATTTGGACAAAATGTTCTAGAAAATAGTGCTCCTAAACGTTGTAGAATGTTCTTTCATCATCATCATCAATTGATATCAGTCCACTGCTTGACGTAGGTTCACCTTGAGTAACAAAGGCTATATTTATGTGTTTAAAAAATAAATGTCCACCCGTGCGAAGCCGGGACAGGCAGCTAGTATTATATTAAAACAAATCATGAGATTAAAAAAATCTAAAAAAATTCGACAACTTGTGGCAAGTGCACGAAGGGTACTGAAAATCTTTTCACCACACTCTGGTTTGAAAAACCAGTGAGACGACGAGTAGAAGATAAAAAATCATATGACAAAACTATAACAGAAATTAGTTGATAATTTCGAAAACAATATTAAGTAAAATACGCTTAGTATTGTAATATCTGAAAATAGGAAGGTCCATTAGTGCTTTTCAGCGCGCCGATGATAACGTAGTTATTGATGCAAAACTGCGGTTTTAAAGCACTTAACGCAACGCTGGCTTTAATAACATTGTTACCTGGTAAAAGCTTGTATTGTGGTTATAAGCTATACCTACAATATTTATAAATATATTTTGTTTTAACGTTAAATTTATGAAATGTCACGTGGCTGGTGGTAGTACAGGTATACCTAACTAAAGATCGTTTAGAAAACAATACAGGCATTAGAATACTGTACATCTTGTGGAGCATTCGTGTAGTGCACTGGTGATCGTAGGTTCGAATCTAGTCATGTACTTTTTATTGTATTTTTCAGTTCAGAAAATTAAAACTACGAACAAAAACTATTTGCGTATCCAGTTTTATTGATAGTACAATGTGACTGACTGGCCTCTTAGCCCAGTTGGTAGTAACTCTGCCTTCTGCGCCGTAGGTCGTGGGTTCGATCCCCACCGAGAACAAATATTTTTGTGGTGAACATAGATGTTTGTTCCCTGTCTGGGTGTTATATTGTATTATATGTATGTATTAACAAAAAAAAAGAAGTATTTAATTATTATATCAGCTATCTGGCTCCCATAGTACAAGCTCTGCTTAGTTTGGTGCTAGATAGTGTTGTGTTGATTGTCCGCATTATTTATTTATTTATTTATAATGTATAGTGGCGGTATGAAAATGTTCGTCGATTTTCAACTTGATTTGTTCAACGTATCACGATCACATACTACCTTTTGAAACTGAATAGACAGAATACACCGATAAGTTAACGTCTCAAATTATGTTAAAATGTGTTCATGATCAAGGCACTGGTGCAAGCGAAAACTGACTCTAATGTGACGAACATTTTCATAACGCGACTGCACATTGTCTACTTGTAGATATATTGTATCATTAGCTATAGGTAAGTAAGTAGGTACCACGGGATGTACTGTAGCAAAACCTGTAGTTAGAACAAGACATTAGGTAAATCATTTACACGGATCAAACGCATTCTCAGATTAGTCGACTGTTTACACAACAGTTCTAAGGAATTTAGGTCTTGTTTTGTGGGCAGTAAAGTGTATAATTAGGTGTGATCGACGGGTGGTGAACACAACTGGCGATCGGCTCGTAAATCAGCTGTGGTTATGAACGTACCGGACGGCGAGATGAAAGAAATGCGCCTTCCTTATTCAGTGTTGACAGACGTTGCATAGCGGTATTTGACGTCATCATCATCATCATCATCATCATCATCAACCTATTGCAGTCCACTGCTGGTCTTTGGCTCACCATCCATGATATTTTTTGCTCTAAATTTGGAGATATCAAGCATCCTTCTAGCTGTAGCCATTCCAGAGAACCACACGTGTCAGCTGGAGAAATGGCTGCCCAGCTAACACATAGATTTAGTGTTCTAACTCAAAGAGTTTTCAAGCTAGAGACTTGATTTTTTTAATGCCGGGTGCTCTAATTATGCTTTAAAATCTTGCGTTTACTATATAGCTCTATCGTTAGCCGTTTGCCCACACTGAATGAGGAAGCTGTGGAGCCGTTACTACAGCTAACACACCTTCGCTTCGCTCGCCCCGTTCCCATTACATCCGTTCTATCCGTTTAAATCTTTATAAATTATGGCCTATGTGTTATTCCAGGGCTACAACGAGCTCCATATGGTTATGGCTATGGCTGTCAAATTGTGTATAGGCTGACTCACACATTTATTTTCTTCTTGGGTTCGAATGTGTTGACACTTTTGACACAATTTTGACAGCCATAACCATAACCATAACCATATGAAGCTCATTGTAGGCCAGCTGATGTACTATATACATCTGATAGACTATATTATTGTACAGTTGCAATAAAATCCATCCAGTGGTTTTTACGTGATAGAGTAACAAACATCCATCCATCCATACATACTTACAAACTTTCGCGTTTATAATGTTAGTAATCAAATGCAAGTTGTATCTGAATCGGGTAATAGATATATTTTTCGTAATTTTGTCATGTGACTACATTCATGTATAGTGGCGGTATGAAAATGTTCGTCAATTTTCAACTTGATTTGTTCAACGTATCACGATCACATACTACCTTTTGAAACTGAATAGACAGAATACACCGATAAGTTAACGTCACAAATTATGTCAAAATGTGTTCATGATCACGGAATAAAGCGTGTTTGCTCCCCTGTGTTCATGATCAAGGCACTGGTGCAAGCGAAAACCGACTCTAAGGTGACGAACATTTTCATTCCGCGACTGAACAAGATAATTGTCTACACCGAATTAAGACAGGCATAAATATTTAGTCTGCTAGTACGAAATTAGAGAGTTAAATTCGTCTAATTTTCATTAGCGCTTCCTTAAAGGCCTGCGCACATCTAGGCGATGGCAATGGCAATCAATATCCGCTGTCAAATATCGCTGTCATATTTGACAGCATTTCAGCTGATCGCCATCGCCATGTGCGCAGGCCTTAAGGAGGTGCTTCCACGTTTTCATTGATTAGTCGGAAAATGTTTTCTATTTTGCGGTTTCGATAATAAGGGCATTTTTTTAATCATAAAATATAATTAACCGTCAGATAATAATAATATCCATTTTTTTTTTGATTGTCAAAAATAAGGACTGAATTTTTTTATTCGACGAATAACGTTATTCCTTAAATGAAAATATTTGAATCAGTCGGATAACATCTGAAGATGAAAATTAGCCCTTAATAATAATAAATAACTTATTGAATTTTTTTTTAATTCATCCCTCCGGAGATTGAAATGATGGATGACGTCAAATTTTCATTCTAAATACAAACATAATAAATATGGTAAAAGATTCACTTGCGACTTTAATTTGTACCTTTTTATAATTTGTGTTAAAAATGTTCTCAAAATTCCGTTTACAGAATGAACATGCCAAAACCAATATTTTGAGTAAATAATTATTGGGGAAAAAGAACAGAAAACCCGCCTGCAACTAGGTACTCCTAGTTTTAGGAAGCCACAATACGTTCTCTACAATAATATGAACCATATTCTATGCACAATGATATCATCATCATCATCAGCCCGTTTGCACCCACTGCTGAGTATAGGCCTCTTTTTTGGCCACTCTTTCCGGTCCCTCGCGAGTTTCATCCACTCATTCCCAGCACTTGCAACAGGCGGGTGGTCTGCCTCTAGGTCTTATGATAAAAGTAAAAATAAACTTGAAAATCCAGCTACATGCTGCTGGGTCTTTTATGGGGAACACTGTACGCTTCTATAATAAACTTCCGGAAAATGCAACTAAGCGTCCTATTCGGAAGTTTAAGGCCTATGTTCAGAATAATTTAATAAAGAAAGCGTACTATGCTCTAGATAGCTATATGAATGATAAAACTGCGTGGTCCGATGTCCCGGTCACTCTACCCTTAAGAAGCTAACATGTCAATTTGCAATGTTTGTACCTACTATTTTCGTACCTTATTTTTATATGCTGTGTAGATACTTTATTATAACTTTGAAACGTAGCGTGTGCTGCCTTCGAAACTTTTGCTTTTGTATTATTGCATTGCATACGTCTGAATAAGTGAAGTGGCACCACACTGGAACTTCACTGCTATTATTTTTGATTTGTAAAAGGATCATATAAAAAAACGGTGGGAACCGAGCCGTAGTTGTTGCCTGTTCTTCTAGGCTTAGTCGCGTGGAACTGGCACCTAGACTCACCTAGCTTTAAGACGTTATGAAGTGATTCTTGTAATTCAACTGAATAAAGACTATTTTGATTTGATTTGCTGCTAACTCTTCCCGATACCTACACTATAGAAAACTCCATAGTTACACGAGCGTATTCAAAACCTTGACATTGAAAAATAGTACCATTTCCTAGACTATGAATAAATGTAAAAAAAGGACTTTGCGTCTCTTGTAGACGAGTTATATAGCGTCAGAGGCAACTGTTTTACTTATACCAATGTCAAGACAATAAATAAAACATGCTTTGCGTTTTTCAATTCATAAGGCAAAATGTTTTATTCGATTCAACGTGTAGGTATTGTTTAATATTTATTACTTTGATCGAACGTTAAAGAACCTTTTAGACTAAGGTGGTATTACACACGGGCCAATAACTGAGATTAGGAACCCAGCACCCTACTCATATAAAATAAATAACTTTTATTTCTTTCATCTTGACACTAATTTTATAACTCACAATAAACAGATTGGGATTGTCTCACAACCAAACGATAGATTTATTTAGCGCACCAACAAAAACTTTTTTTTTTATATAAAAACAAATAAAAACAACAGGGAAAGGAAAAGAAAAGCATTTAGTAAATAATATTTTTACTCAGCGTTTTTGCCAAAACTTGACTTCTATAAATTTATTAGGTTGGAAGATTATTTGATTATTCAGTCCCATTTTCGAGACATTTTCCAATTGTAATGTTTCCAACAACTTTCGTTTTCATATGAGGGGCTTCATGAAATCTGAATATTGTGTATTTCATGAAGATTTCATATCGTCCAGACGAAAACAAAATAACATTGAGCATTATAATTTATAATGTCTTATTTTGACGTCATTGTCACGTTTTTCAGAAACCTGGATGATTTAAATGCATTCAGTAGTAGTAGGTATCTCCATGGACAAAAAAGCGGCCAAGTGCGAGTCCGTAGCAACAAGTAACATAATATAAAAGTTCTTGTAGTTGGTCGAGAGGTAAATTGCGGTTTACGATTTATGACGTATAAAAAAACTACTCACTAGATCGCGTTCAAACCAAATTTCGTTGAAAGTTTGCATAGTAATGTACATCATATATATATTTTTTTTAGTTTTATCATTCTCTTATTTTAGAAGTTAGAGGGGGGGGGACCAACTTTTTTCCACTTTGGAAGTGTCTCTCGCGCAAACTATTCAGTTTAGAAAAAAACAATATTAGAAACCTCAATATCATTTTTGAAGATCTATTCATAAATACCCCACACGTATGGGTTTGATGAAAAAAATATTTTGAGTTTCAGTTTCAAGTATAACCCCCCAATTTTTTTTTTCTTTTCTTTTTTTGTGTAAACATAAAAAAAGAAAAGAAAAGATATTAATATTTGTATTTGCGGCTTACAGAATACTCGCCAAGTTTCATCAGTCTAGTTTTATAGTTTCAGAGAAAAATGTCTGTGACATACGGACGGTCAGACAGACATGACGAATCTGTTATAGCTCGAACACAACTAGTTCGCTGGCGGTAGCGATCAGTGAAACGCTGTCAAATTGAGATTTGACAGCGTTTCACTGTTCGCTACCGCCAGCGAACTAGGTGTGCGCAGGCCTTAGGGTTCCGTTTTTGCCATTTGGCTACGGAACCCTAAAAACGACTTGCATTACAGAATTTTGTTAGTACAGCAATACAGACCTAGTAAGAAGACTCAGAAGGACCAAACTTTTTGAGTTAGTGTTGTGATCATTTTAATTTAGATCACGTTAAAAGAACGCTTATCTAAGCGTTCTAAGGTGGCAACAATGAAACAATGTCAAATACGACAGCCATATTTGACAAGTTTCCCTGATTGCCATCGTAGAACGCTTAGATGTGCGCCAGGCTTTATCCTTGGGGGATACGTTAAGATGGGAAAAGCTTTCCCAGGAGCACTGGTGGTCTAGTGGTAGTGGCCCCGCCTTCCGATCCGAAGGTCGTGGGTTCAATCCACTCGTGTACCAATGAGTTTTTCTGTCGAAAAATGTGTGTGCACTATGCCAGTACTCTCAAAACGGTGAAGGAAAACATCGTGAGGAAACCGGCGTGTTGTAGAACCTAAAAAAAGTTCGAGCAACACGTGTCAAGGGTCACGCAAAAAGGGCCCACCAGCGGCCCTACTTGCGGAAAAACTTGCCCGCACATCAAGTGCGCATGATAAACTTGCCGAACTTGCCGAAAGCTTGCCCAGCACTTATACCTACCATCAGTCTACAGTCGGCCTAACAACTGGAACGACATAGAAAATAATTGTGGAGCTGAATTTCCACATGTTGCTTTACAAAATAATTAATAATTTATTTTCCACCAATTTTCCGAGTTAAATAAATTAAAGTGAATTAAAGCGAGTTGCTTTTGATTAAAATCAACGTAACCCTTTTTGGAGCGGGTTATTTTGTAAACAGACGTGGTATGGGAATAAGGGTCATTAGTAAGTAGATATTTGTAAAATGAAATCAAGTTTATCATTGCCAGTTCAAAAAAAGCGACAAAAAAGGCTCAACATAAAAAAGCTCAGATAAAAAAAGCAGCCAAGTGCGAGTCGGACTCGCCCATGAAGGGTTCCGTAGCATCAAGTAACATAATATAAAGGTTCTTGTAGTTCGTCGAAAGGTAAATTGCGGTTTAGGATTTATGACGTATAAAAAAAAACTACTGGCTAGATCTCGATCAAACCAAATATTAGGATATTATTTAACATTAAACCAAGACATACTCGTAGTTGTAAACCCCATTTCAAACAAAACAAACTCCTAACGCTGCCATGTATATACCTATATACTACAAATGTCGATCTTTGTTAGGAAATATAGACACTTCTTCGTTTCCAAACTAGAAAATAATACGTTTTATAATAGACGACATAAAGACCAGCTGATTCTACCAGCGACTAAATTAAAAACGATTGACAAAAGTCCTGACTTTAGGCTAGTAAAAATCTTTAATAAAATTCCTGACATAATTAAAAATGAACCTAAAAACTCCTTATTTCAAAATAGTTTAAAAAATTTGATCCTATCCAAATGTTACTATTCTGTTGACGAATTCCTAGCTGATAAGATTTAAACAATTGACATATAATATAATAATAATGTAACTATTGACTTATTATAATAATAATAATTATATAATTGTAATAGCTTATATAATTTTAAACATTGTATATACCTAGCTGTTTACAACCTGCATGATTAGACCATATCGCTCCGCTTCTACTGTATTGCAACACCCTTACAGGGTAAATTATGTATTGATTCAAAAACTAGTCTTAAGAGCTGACACTGTTAAATTTACATACATAATAAGGCAATAAATATACTGAATACTGAAAATATCGTTGAAAGTTTGCTTAATAATGTACAACATATATTTTTTTTAGTTTTATCATTCTCTTATTTTAGAAGTTAGAGGGGGGGGGACCAATCTTTTTCCACTTTGGAAGTGTCTCTCGCGCAAACTATTCAGTTTAGAAACAACTATATTAGAAACCTCAACATCATTTTTGAAGACCTATACATAGATATCCCACACGTATGGGTTCGATGAAAAAAAATTCTATGAGTTTCAGTTTCAAGTATGACAAGGACCCCCAAAATTTATATATTTTTTTCTATTTTTGTGTAAAAATCTTAATGCGGTTAACAGAATACATCTACTCGCCAAGTTTCATCAGTCTAGCTCTTACGGTTTCGGAGAAAAATGGCTGTGACACGGACGGACAGACAGACAGACAGACATGTTCCGTTTTTGCCATTTGGCTACGGAACCCTAAAAAGGAGGTTCTCACAAACATTTTTATAATAAGTGAGGTTATAGCTTACCCCGGCTGGTCCTTGGCTCCTGCTGCGGAGACTGAGCCGCATCTTCCAGTCTCTCTTGGTAGTGGCGCCCCCCTCCGAACTCAGCGATCTCTTCATGGAGTTCGGCATTTTACCACTCTTTCACTCTTATCAACACTTAGTATTACGTCTCTCTCGCACTGGGACTCACAGTGTGAGGCAACACATTATCATAAAGTCTGTTTCAGAATACTGGATTTACAGTTCGCGTTTTTTAGTAAAATGTTTTCAAAAATGTTGTAAAAGCAAATTGTTACTTGCACTTTCGTTAGTTGCAGAAAGAGATCATCTGAAACAAAGAAAACAAAATTAGTTTATTTGCACTGATTTGGATCAGTTGAGCTATCTTTGGATCGACTTTTCTTCTCTCATACATATGCTTGAATAGCTAAAAGTTATTTCAAAGTTCATGATAACGTGTGGTAGAGAAAGATTCGTCTCCTATTATTCTACGATACTTCTTTGGGGTTTCAAAACACTTTTCTAAGAACATTCCGTTTAAGGGCCTACATCAGGTGAAACCGAAAATGTAAAGTAGCATTTTTTTTCGTTGTATGGATGAATCCATTTATTATTTTTGTAAAATATAACAATTAAATGGTGTAAAAAAAATATGATTAGGCTAGAAATTCTCTTAAACTCACTGGGTTCGATAAAATTGAACGCAAAGTTTGCCAAAAACTCTCAATTTTTTTTGGATTTGGGATGGTTTTTTTCAGTTGGTGTTAGAGCCATTGCAATGAAATTTTTTTCCCGTTTACCTTAATAAATACGTAAAAACCTGATGTTATTGCACTTTTCTTAGTTGCCGTAGTTTTTATAAAAAAATAAAATTTTCAAAAATATAAATAGCTAGGCTTTCCTACTTACTTCTCAGTACAGCCCGCGCGGCCGGCGACGTGAGGTCTATGTCAAATTTCGCGACATGACATTTCATCTCTGACTACGTAAAATATACCCTAGATTAAATCATAGTTACTATGATATTATAAATTTGCCACAGTGTAACGCAAAACAAATTGTCACAGTGTAACGAAATGACATAATACCATCTTCATCATACATTATGATCGATAACCTGTATTCACATCATCATCAGCCTGTAGAAGTATATATTTTATGTAGCATATAACTTATCTAGTACATTCTAGGGCACGTTCCTATCGTGCGTGACCAGCGAAGCGCAATGCTTTTGTTAAATACCTCCATTTTTGTAGTTGCATAAGTAGCTATCTTCCTATCTACCCAGTGCTTTCCGTCATCATCATCAGTAAGTAGAAGTCCACTGCTAGATATATGTAGACCTCCTTTATACATTTCCATGAAAAAACAATTTGCCGATTTCCCACGATCTTTAGAATGTCATCGGTCCATTAGGTGGAGGGGCGCTCTGGTTGCTTAGCACCGGTTATATTGTCGTAGCGACCCGCTTTTTGATTCTAAAGGCGTGTGTTCAAACCCCGTCATGCACAAATTAGTTTATCTGCCAAAAAACCTATGTGCACTATGTCAGTACACTCTAACGGTGAAGGAAAACAATAAATGAAACCAACGTGAAGTAGCAAAACTTTTGAGGCACATTCATAATCCACCACACCAGCTTTAATTTTCTATTGACATGACAAGAAGAAGACTCAAAAACTAGTAGCCGATTTTAGGCCTTTATAAAAATAGTGTCGATTTTGCAAAGAGTTTGGGAGCCCATTACAATGAAAAGGAAGTATATATATATATATATTATGGACAATCTACACTACACTATCTAGCCCTAAACTAAGCAGAGTTAGTATTATGGGAACCAGATAGCTGATGTAATACTTAAATACATTTTGTTTGTAAATACATAGGTACTTGGAAAACAATATAACATCCAGATGGAGAACAAATATCTATGATCACCACACAAATATTTGTTCTCGGTGGGGATCGAACCCACGACCTATGGCGCAGAAGGCAGAGCTACTAATAAATGAGCTGAGAGCCCAGTCATAACAATAATATCATGGGTTTTGAGTATTTTTGATTGCCGTCTTTTAAATCCCGAATTCTGGAACTTTCTGTCAAAGGCTTCATGCACGGTGCGCTCAAATACCCAAATACCAAAATACATGTGCCTATTTCTATACACGCAGCAAGGAGTTTCCCAAGATTTTGCGTTTGACAGAACTTTGAAGAGTCAGTTGGGATTGTCGAAACTCTTTGGTATACCTAATATTTTTAAATGCCGATAAAATACAATAATATAAGTCGAATAGACAGTGTTATTTCACAATGCTTCACTGATCTCCACCGCAATGAGCACCGAAGGCCTAAATGAGTGCAAAGCTTAAAGCCACCCATAAATAATTTCCATTTCAATTCATTTATGAATTGAAATGAAAATTATCTATGCATGTAATGTATTGTATTATGTATATCAGTTATCTAGCACCCATAACACAAGCTTTGCTTAGCTTGGGGCTAGATCATGTTGTGTGAATTGTCCAGCATTATTATTATTATTATTTATTTCCATAGGCATGAATTCTATGCACTAAGTTATACTTACTAGATTTACATACAGATCTGGAAGTATAACCTTTTAGATAAAAGAAAAAATTACTAAATTGGATCATAAAATTAAATGACGAAGGTATGCAGTAACAAACAATAAAACAAAACGGCTAAGCCGATTTTGATGAAATATTACTTTTCAGAAAAAAAAAGATTAAAAGGGAGAAGACGAAAGAGAAGAAAAAAGATAAGAATGTTATTGTACAAAAAAAATTGCCCCCCTTGCCCCCCAGGACCCCCCCTTTTGTGAGTGCTACCGGATGCCGTCGAGATAGGGGGTTTTCGATTGGGGTTTCGTATAGAGGGTTTCTTCCTGAATTGAAAAAACAAAAAAACACCCCCCTCTTGCCCCTTTTTTCACCCCCCCCTTTCGTATCTTCCAAGCGGAGTGACTTGCAAGACTTTTTTTTTTGGGTCATGTAGGGAAGGTGAGATTATTTTGAAAGCAAAATAAATTTTGCCCCCCTCCCCCCTCTAGACCCCTTTATTATTTTTGACCCTTTTTTTCGAGTGGAGCATTGCGGCGAGCGAAGCGAGCCGCCATGCTCCATGAACCCGGGGGGAGGGTCGCGGCGAGCGAAGCGAGCCGTGCTGTGACCCCCCCCTCAAGCCCCCAGAACCCCCTCCTCCTGAACCCGGGGGGAACGTTGCGGCGAGCGAAGCGAGCCGCCACGCGACCACGCCCACCCTACTGAAATTTAGGGAAATTTAGAACCCCCTCCTACTGAAATTTAGGGTGTCTTAGGGGTGTGAAAAAATGTTCACTAGACTGACAGTTCAAAATTCAAAATGGCGGCTGTGCCACTTCCGGTTTTGCAAAAATCGTCCGATTAAGGTCGTTCAAACGGTTCATTCGACTGAAGACTATGATTGGAGATTGAATTTTAGGTTTTTTAAGGTGTTTGATTGGATCTTCACTTGGTTTAGGGTTCCGCCCCTGTGGGAACGCATTGAGGACGCGAGCTGCTTGCAGCTCGCGATGCACGCGACCCGGTAGTCAACGTTTGGGTTCCTTTCAGCGGTTTCGACCCGTTAAGGGTTTTGGCTTGACGTACAATTTAGGGTTCCGTATAAGGTTTTGATTGGGGTTTTACTACATTGAGCAATTTGATTAAGTGTTCGACTTTTAGGGTTCCTTAGGACTTTGATTGGAGTTTCAACTACACTTAGGAGCTTGATAATGTTAACATTTTTAGGGTTCCTTAGGACTTTGATTGGGGTTTTACTACATTGAGGAACTTGATAAAATAAACAACTTTTAGGGTTCCTTAGGCCTTTAATTGGAATTTTACTTCACTTAGGACCTTGATTATGTAAACAATTTTAGGGTTCTTTAGGACTTTGATTGGGGTTTTACTACACTGAGGAACTTGATTCACTGATCGACTTTTAGGGTTACTTAGGACTTTCTTTACTACTTTTTGGGGTTTTACAAGTGCAAGTGTAATGTAAAACTGGGAGTAGCACACCGACACGCGAGCTGCTTGCAGCTCGCGCACACGAAAAAACTAGTTAAGGGGCTGACGTATGGAAAATTTTCATACAAACGGAATACCAAAATGATTTCTAATTTAGACAGATTTACACTATATTATTGTAATAATTGTATTTGCATAGTATTTATCTAGGTTCCTCAACAGTTTTTATTTCAAATTACTTACCTAAAATGAAATAAACACCAATCGCATTTTGCACATTTTTATGCTAAACTTATCAAGTTTTCTACCTATTGGTTTCGTACTAAAAACAACAATATCTTACGTGTTTTTTGTTAAGGAACCTAGTTTATATTGTCTAGTTACAGAATAACAATACTATGTTAAGAATACAAAAAGTTTTCAGTCATCATTTTTGGTATTACGGAACACGATCAAATTCATGGCATTTTCGAACGGCTACTATTGCTATCGCGCACGCACGGTGTGGGTGGCGGGGTGCAGGGGGAGGAAACGCTTGAAGCACACGGGACACTTCGGTTGTGTGTGTGAATCGCTCGGACTTCGGACTAGTTAAATACCTACACTGGCATAAAACATAATGCTTAGATATTTGATAATTGTTAGTTTAGGAAGGGTACTAAGTGAAGATGGGAAATACTAAGTACCTAGGTAGGTTGTAGGTTGGGTAAACGAAATCAAGGTGCAGCACTAGGTCAAAAAGTCTGCCGAAATTTCGAAAAAAGCCAACATTTCGACTAAAACAAATTATGAACCATTAATTTCTATACAGGGTGGAATTTTGTAATGCCACCTGGAGGGAAAGTACTCTTAATACTGCAGATAGAAAATTTTACTCAAAGGAAACATTCCTTTATTTTTGAATAGAAAGCAATTACTAAAATTAAAAATAAAATAATTTTTAATTTTTTTTTTTTTTTTGAAAGGAATAAATTTATTCATTTAAAGAAATGAATTCGTTAAAAGAATAAATTTGTGTATCCAAGAGAATGGAGCCCATTTCAAGCAACTAATTTCAAGTAACTAGTTAACCATTTTTTGTAAATAATTAAATTAATTTAAGATTTCCTGGTTTTTCTTTCATTTAATTTATCATGTTTGTTAGAGAGATTTCATCCTTATAATTGACTAACGATCGATGCAATAAAAGTACAAGGTATAATTTTTCTGATTTTAGCTGGTTCAATTCCCGGGTGTGAGAGAATTTTCGAAAAACTTTGAATGCAGTTTGCTTTCTATTCAAAAATAAAGGAATGTTTCCTGTGAGTAAAATTTTCTATCTGCAGTATTAAGAGTACTTTCCCTCCAGGTGGCATTACAAAATTCCACCCTGTATATGAAGTATTGATAAAAGGTCTAAGAAAAATTACAACAAATTATTTTTTTTCTTTATTTATTTGTAGTTCAAAAAACTGCTACCACTCAACGTCCGGTGGAAATATTGATAAAAGGACTGAGAAATACTTGAACAAAATATTTTTTTTAATAAAAAAAAACTATTAAATAAAAAGACTTGGAAAAATTTCAGCAAAATATTTTTTTTCTTTATTTATCTGGATCTCAAAAAACCGACTACCGCTCAACGTCAGGTGGAAAGATTGATGAAAGGACTAAGAAAAATTGCCACAAATATTTTTAGTCTTTATTTATCTGGGGCTTAAAAAAACTGCTACCACTCAACGTCAGGTGGAAATATTGATAAAAAGACTTGGAAAAATTTCAGCAAAATATTTTTTTTCTTTATTTATCTGAATCTCAAACAACCGACTACCGCTCAACGTCAGGTTATAATATTGAAAAAAGGACTAAGAAAAATGGCTAAAAAATATTTTTATTCTTTATTTATCTGGGGCTTAAAAAAACTGATACCACTCAACGTCAGGTAGAAATATTGATAAAAAGACTTGTAAAAATTTGAACAACATATTTCTGTTTTATTTTTCTGGAGCTCAAGAAATAAACTACAGCTCAACGTCAGGTGGAAATATTGATAAAACGACTAAGAAATTAAAAAAAAAACTTTATTTATTTGGAGCTCAAAAAACTGCTACCACTCAACGTCCGGTGGAAATATTGATAAAAAGACTGAGAAATACTTTAACAAAATAGTTTTTCTTTATATAACTGGAGCTCAATAAACAGAGTACTGCTCAACGTCTGGTGGAAATATTGATAAAAAGACTTGGAAAAATTTCTGTAACGTTCACTAGAAGTTGCTTCATGCAATCAAAATTGAGTTCTATATAGTAATTGTGATAAGACATAAATAATTTTTTTTTCAGTTTGTTTATAATCATTATATAAGTATCCACCTATAGTAGGTTAGCTTGGTACATTTTTTTCGCGAGTTTTGTGCGAAAGCCGAGGTCCATGTAATTGTAGGTCGATGTTCGCAATCGTTGGTTTTGCGAATGTAAATAAGCAGAATAAAAGCAACCTAATTGCTCAACGAATAAAGTATATTTTTAAATGCAGTCACATTATTAGACTTTCTGTACTTTGGTAAGTGAGCCGCTTTGCGTGTTTTTTATTGCTGTGTGTGTGTGATCGATGAGGTCTGGCGAACCACACCCCACCTGATGTTGAGCGGACCTCCACCCATAATCTTCAACTGTAACGTCATGACTGGTTTTGAACCCACGCCCCCCAACCGCTAGGCCGATGAGGTCTGGCGAACCACACCCCACCTGACGTAGAGCGGACCCCACCCATCATCTATTACTGTAACGTTATCACTGATTTTGAGCCCGCACCCTCCAACCACTAGGCCAATGAGGTCAAGCAAACCACACCACACCTGATGTTGAGCGGACTTCCACCCATCATCCTCTACTGGAACGTCATCAACCACAACTCCATCGCTCCGCGCCAGGGTCAATGGCTCTCTCAACTCAACTCGGAGTCAATGGTTCTCTTTACTCTTCTTCAATTTGGTCCAGAACCCGCACAAACCCTACCTGATGAATAAACTCACTCGTATCATGTTAGAGAATTTCCTGGTGTCTTTTCTAAGTGCGTAAATAGCTACTCTGAAGGTTCTTTATCGGTTCAGGAATGTTGTTTTTTTTTTCACTTTATTCTTGCATTCAGAGCATGACCAATCCTTGCTTATTGAATACTAGAAAAGCGAAACAAGCAAGCAATAAGCTTAGAGGGTTAGTCAGGTAATGCAGCCACAAAAAATAAAAACATAAAATTGTAGGGTGCAAAAAGTCAACTCTCTTTGACCAGATTTGAACTCCCGCCCACCTCGTCCTCTCAGTGTGAATCCGCACGCCCTAGCCACTAGCCTATCTGACGCTTAGTAACGTTGACGAAATTAGGCAATGCATAAAAATCGTTATCAGTGGCTGACGCACACGCACAAGCGCGGCACTATGGTTGGATTCACGTATAGAAGTAGCGCGTCACACGAGCGCCTGTGTGTGTATACTACTATTATATATTCCGTGGCGCCCGCATCAAATGAATAGAGATAGCTATATTCGGAGCAGTTTTTGCTCACGCCTCGAATTGAAGTTGCGAGCTGTGTACGTCGGCCCGTTAATATTTAGGCATCCGATTTAGGCGTCGCCTAGGTTTAATGAAAACGGGTGTTAGTAACGTTGACGAAATTAGGCAATGCATAAAAATCGTTATCAGTGGCTGACGCACACGCACAAGCGCGGCACTATGGTTGGATTCACGTATAGAAGTAGCGCGTCACACGAGCGCCTGTGTGTGTATACTACTATTATATATTCCGTGGCGCCCGCATCAAATGAATAGAGATAGCTATATTCGGAGCAATTTTTGCCCGCGCCTCGAATTGAAGTTGCGAGCTGCGTCCGTCACCCTCTTAATATCTAAACTTAAACATTACGGTATTCTAAATCGCTCCATTGACTTATTACAATCGTACTTGACTGATAGAATCCTTAAAGTTGATGTGGGCGGTGAGAGATCTTTTGGGTCAGTTATTGACATAGGGGTGCCACAAGGTTCGATATTAGGTCCTTTCTTGTTTCTAGTGTACGTAAATGACCTTCCTTTTTTGGTTAAAAAACTATGTGAAACAGTACTATTTGCTGACGATGCCTCATTAATTTTTAAAGTCGATAGATAGAAGGCTAATTACGATGACGTTAACGCATCTCTGTCGTAAATACTTAACTGGTTTAATAATCTTTTACTTAATGTTAAGAAAACTCATAAGTTTTATGAAAAAATATTTTTTGAGTGTCAGTTCTAAGTATAAAAATCTTAATGCGGTTTACAGAATACATCTATTTACCAAGTTTCATCAGTACATATAGCTTTTACAGTTTTGTAAGTACCATACTTCAAGCAAATAAATTATTTCTTTTCATTTCATTTCATTTTTTTGAAAAAAAGTGACTGTGACATACGGATGGACAGACAGACAGACATGACGAATTTATAAGGGTTCCGTTTTTTACCTTTAAAAAATACAAGTGTTCATTCACCGACTACCGACATTTATGAACTTGCAACTCACTCTGGTTTTGCATAATATGAGGAAAATCTCTTCTTGGTGGAAGGTTTCTTTTATTAAATCTGGGGCTATTTGCTTGTTATACTATATAAATTAGACTACTACTACTACACTACTATATAAGTTAGATTTAAAATGTAGCGTTCGTGGTAGTTCAAAAAATACCGCACAGCTTGCCATTGTTATCACCAATCCTGGATGAAAAATATGCAATGGAAACTCTGCGACGGGAATCAGCTAACATAACAATTGGGTTATATTTATTTACTGAATATCTGTCTGTGTTTTTGTCTAACGAAGCGTATTCTAGTCAACACATTGTAATGTCGTGACAAATGTCAGATCCAAGCACAGAATAAGTAATAGTTGGTATCAAATACATGAATTCACAGCTCAGGTCAGGCAACGCCATCTTTATTTTAAATTTTTCCAACTTTCCGGTCGTGTTTTGTTTTTAGACCAGAGTATAGCGGAGGCTTAACAGATACTTTCGAACTTCGATACTTTTATACGCTTCGATAAACTCGAGCTAAACATCTGTAAAAGATAGCTCTCTCTCTCTCATTTTCCTAACTTTAACAAAGTAGAAATTGTATAGAAACCAACGAGGTTGCAAAACTCATAAAGATATATTGTACCTCTATAATATATAATGTATACAATGATTTGATAGATTTGTATCATTTGTAACAGACTAAGAATTTCTCTATCACATTAATATTGTCTATTGTCTTTTAGCAACCATACGGTACTTTTAGTTAACATATTTATAAAAATATGTTAACAGTGACAGTGTAATGACAGTAAAAGACAGAGTTTCATTTCTGTCATTTTGGGAAGTCATTTGAATTGTTTTACTGGTGTTATTCTGAGTTTTGTTGTGTAATTTTGGTGGTATTTTACCCAAACATTACTTGAGCTCTAAGTGTTAGCAGTTGGAATATATGTGATATTCTGATTTGATCAAAAAGGTTTCTGATGGGCTTGAAAACAAAAGACCATCATTTTGATTTCAAAGCCAAGTAGGGCCGACTCGACTTGACTGACTCGACAGGACGGAAAAGTATTTTATCTATGTAATATATTATCATTAAACTACTCGACACTGGCAAAATTGAGCCGAAAAGGACAGATGCCATTCATTAAGAAGAAAAAGAAGAAATTTAAATTGAGTTTATAAGTATAGCTCATAAAATGATGGTGTTTTATATCTTACAACCCCAGTAGACAGTTTGAAGGACCTCAATAAATCTGGGGCACGACTGCACATAAGTATACATAAACCAATTACTGAATTTAAGGTAGGAGCAATTTTGTCTTGATACAATTACTCGGCACCAAAGCTTCTCTATAAATAAAGATCGTAACATAATTGAATTACTCGAAACGTAGGTCCATCGTTCTTGAAACGGTCATCATTCCACAAGAAACCTTTGTGCAGCCAACCAGAAAACCGGTTGTTTTCGAATAATAGTGGTTCATTGTCGATTGAAATTGATATTCCTTGCCTTTAGTGCTTGGGTGGGAGGAAAACACAAAACACAAAAAGTTTTTTTGTTCATTTCACGAACGTCTAATATTGTATGCTTGTGCTTCCGCTACGGAGAAGCTGTTGAAAATTAATTGGATGCGACCTCAAAAAATATTGAAACTTTATTTCCGACTACGACGGGTATGCCACGCTTTTTTCCACTCCTTGCTACGAATTTTAAAAAACAAATGAGTCGCTACTAACAAATACAAATACTCAAGTTAGTTCAGTCTACATCAGCATGTTACTATGTTCATCCAGTCTGCCGTCAGAATAAAATGTATACTAGAACACTGGTGGTCTAGTCGTAGCGGCCCCGCCTATGATCCTAAGGTCGTGGGCTCAAATCCTATCGTGTACCAATGAGTTTTTCTGTCGAAAAATGTATGTGCACAATGCTAGTGCTCTCAAACGCTGAACTACCTCTGACGCTATATAAATCATCTAAAATAGATGCAAAGGCCTGTTTACTTTTTTTTTAACACTTTTATAACTAGCATGAAATTCATTGAGACTGGTTTATGCATTGCTATTATCATTTCAACTGGGTACATGATAAAATGCTTTTATTTCTCCTGAAGTGAAAAAGAATTCGCTTTTATCCCCGCCATAAAAATACAGATATTTTCTGTATGCAAGCTAAAATTCCTTTCATTAAGGTCTCGGTTCAGCGGTTCAGAATGTCCTTTGAATCTGCATAAAACTGTCAGAGTGTGTAATGTTTTACGGCCAGTGAGATCCGTGAAAAAAATTCACATACTTTTTTTTAAAAGTGTTAATATTGAACAGCTTTGGCAACGTATACTTCGTTTTCGGCCACCGAAGCGCGACAATTTCGTAGAACGAGGCTCCAGCGAGCGTTTTATTTTATTTTGCGTGTTTTTTATGACGCACTTGGGTTTTTCTTAGCAACTTATAGCAAATTGTGTTCATCATTCCTTCAATAGAATAACAATAATTGCCGATGTAAAATGTGCGTTCTCTATTTGTTTTGTCACCACCGAATACAAAATACACTAGAAAGCGATCATGCGCCGTTTTTAGGGGAGCCGCTTTTGTCAGTCTTACCACTAAATATAATCATTCTAAAAAAATTAAAAGCAAGCGGTTTTAAAGAAAGTACTTCTTTCATTTAACTTCATGTTCGGAAAGTAATTAAAGCACAGCAAGGTATTTTTAATTTTACGGCTACCGGAAAAACTACCGTATTTGTATGGAGAAAGGAGAACATTTTCATGCATTTTGGCGACACTCATCCGGCTTCATGGCCGATACTATGTTCTGTGTTTTTCACGCAACATTAATTAGCATTTCGTCATCAAACATACGTAATGTACAGAGATTAATACCAGTAATCATAAGCATTACTCATGCCACCACATTTGTTTTTGAACGAATGCGTGAGTTAACTATAGCTACGTAACGTTTACTCTTTTATTATTTAAGCATATCCCTACTACTACGTAATCGAACGACTACCTTCCTTACTACTAAGAACAGTTTTTATTTTATGTTAGCTATTCACGTAGGTGACTGTCTTATTTGTGAAAAAGAAATCTTTAAACCCTGTAGGGTGTTATTAATAATCCTGGCGCAACGCTGGAGTAGTTAAATCGTGTTTTGTCACATTTGTTCGAGTTGACAATTGCATGTCAATGCAAGAGACAAAACACGGATCAACTAGTCCAACGCTACGCTAGGATTATAATTAACTAGTCCAACGCTACGCCAGGATTATTAATAAGGCCCTATTAGTTGAAGCCTATCTAAAGTAAAAATCATTAGCATTTTTAATATTACTTATTGACTAATGAACGTTTTTGTGGTTGGTCTCAGCTGAAATCAGTGGACATTTTCTTTACAATAGAACTATTGTTTTTTTGCTAACAACTTTTTCAAAGCTGCGTTCGCTTTTTTTAACGAAATTCAGAAAGATTTTTCATTAAAAATACAAAGTTTTTAAATGCTTGTAAGCTTGATTCATGATACACAATTTCTATTGTGTCTGGAATTCAGACTGCTTGAGGCATATTGGAATCTCCGAGGCCGAGAAACCATGATAATATTGGGGTGTGTGTTTAATTATATCAGCTCGCTGTCAACGGCAGAAGACAGGTGCTTCTAATGGAATTATTTTAAACTATTTTATACCTACAGGTGGAAAACAGAGTTCATTATAAAATTTTCTAGTTTCTTATAAATTGTTAATAATGTATAATATTCTGTTGTAAATAAATTCCTATCGTTATGTTTTAAAAGCTATTTAAAGTTTGTGAACCATGCACAGTTATACCCCCTCGATTGAATTATGACGTGTTTTAATCTGTTTTGTGTCTATGACGAGCTGCAGAAAAATATCAGGTATTACGAATAAGGGGGATGTTTTAATGGTTTTAATATTAAATAAGCGAAATCTTTATTTACCTTCTTTGACGATGCGTAGCTTGAATTAAAAACCAAAGTTAACTATTGTATTATCGCAGGGGTATAAGAATAAATATTTAATAAAAAAAATAGGTTATACAAAATTTATAAAAAAATACTGCACTTTTAAGACCAGTTTTATTCGATGAATATCAGAAAATTCAGTAGGTTTAAGCACATTGAATATACCTGCTATAAGGTAGATATTGCATAAATTTTTCATGTCAGAAAAGTTTTATCAAACAAAATGGGGATAATCACTCACAAGTCCGTAACGCGACGCTTCAAATAGAAACAAATGAACTAACTTCTTCATCATCACAATGTATGAGGAAAATGACGCGGTTTTGCGAAAATATGGTGAGAATGAGCGAGAAATAAGCGCGCTGAAAGCGACTCTCGCGCGGCGCTCTCGGTCCGTGACTACGTTTGGGAACCGATCGAGCTTATTGCGAATGATAATGGGAAACAGGGGCCTAATTCTCGGGCCGATCTCGATCATTTTGCAATTTTATCTTATTGCTTCTTTTCGAAGAGAGAATGGCAGATTTCATTGAGTAATTCATCAACGACCTCATCGTAGAAGCCTCGACAGCTACGATATACGGTAACGTGGAAAAAGTGCGGGGTTGTGAAAAAAAGCAATAAAATAAAATTTCAAAATGATCGAGATCGGCCCGAGAATTAGCCCCCAGAACGCAGCCATAACAAAATACTCCTGCATTGGACACCAACAATCCTTTTTTTAACCGACTTCCAATCAAAAAGGAGGAGGTTCTCAATTCGGTTGTATTTTTTTATTTTTTTTTTATGATTTTTACCGCATAACTTCATCATTTGTGAGCCGATTTGAAAAAATATTTTTTTACTTGAAAGGTGCTGCTTCCAGATTGGTCCCATTTTTTTTTTTTTTTTTTTTTTTTAAATTTTTTAATGTTTGTAACTGCATGCCTCCGTTATTTATAAACCGATTTATAAAATTATATTTTTATTTGGAAGGTTATTCTTACGTCCAGATTGTCCCAAACAAATTTGATTAAAATCGGTTTAGCCGTTTGACAATGAAGTCGGTTTCTCAAGTTTTTTAAACTTATAATTATTATTATACACCTCATAGATTTAACAGTCTTAAAGCTGCCTTGTTTGGTAAAAATAATATTTACATGATGCGTTTATCACGCCATAGAAATAAATTTGGTGCCCCATAAAAAGCTGCTTATTTAAATTATAATATAGTATTTTTCATTACTCATACTCTGAAAGTAGGTCTGAAGTTGCCTGAGGGGCCTAATTGAAAGTAAAACTTTCAGCCCTAGGGAGAATCGCTTTCTACTGACAGCTGTCAAATTATAAAAAAAAACAAGTTCTATTTTATTCAACCATGTTCCAACTTTCTAAACTGCAAGGAGGTTGAACCAAATTCCAACTTTTTATTCAGCAAGTAGGTTGGAAACCCATTACAACGGTAAGAAGTTTAAAAACTCTAATTAGAGCGCAATGTAAAATTGAAATGACATAAAGATAGTATTAAATAAATAATATATCTTCTAAATTACTTGATTAATATATAACTTCAACTATTTATTTAAAATAACATAGATTTGAGCAAACAATTTACCATTTTTTAAATTATGAAAATGAAAATAATGGCTGAATAATGCTGGCGAGCCGTAGCCGAAGGCCCGCCAGAGAAAAAAAAAAGACGGGTTGCACTCCGGGAGTGCCGGCAGAAGTGAAAACTTGATTATTAACGTTGAGCATGTTTGATATTTTGGAATGGTTAGGGGGGGCTTGTTTGTTATTTGGCACGCTGTAACATACACGAACATTCGCGCAAGCGCCCTGCGCTGCCTAAACGAAACAGTAGGCCCAGGCATAAATTTTCGCCGCGCCGTAGAGAGGGGATAGCTGTCTACTCTCCATCCGTCTTACGCTTTTTCGATCAGGTCACGTGTCCTGACGCGCTGACGCGAGTTTAAGATTTTATACCCATTACAGAAAAAGTGCTCAACGCCGCTAAAGAAGTTTTCACTTCAAAAAAAACCGGGAAGGCGGCAATTCAATCTTCATTTTCACAAATTTTTCATTCATGTTTTTATTTTTACTTTCCTTGTATTCGTAATGAAAAGCACAGTGTTTACCTCGGGTGAAAGTCTTTTAAGTCCCTCAAGCTCCATTGGCGCCCTCGCTAACGCTCTGGCGCCAAACCCGTCTCGGGACTCAAAAAACGTGACTTTCAACACTCGGGTAACAATGTACTATTGTATCGCTACAAGACTGTATAGTGTATACCTTCCTCGTACGAGATCCTACGAGACACGACTAGACCTATCATTAAATATCTTTATTTCAAACCCATATTAAAAATACTATGAATTTTTCGAATGAATATTTAACACTTTTTAGCAACTTTATTCATATGAAATGAATAAAGTTTTTGATAAAAAATTAACCTTATTTAAGTATATGCTAGGTTTTAATTGTAAATTGGTTCTTGCTGCGTCATGGCAGTATAACTTTATCATTTAAAATAGGTAGCTATTGAAAACGAATAGAAGTACTTTTACTGTTTTCTCTTCCATCTGTTTGTCTAAGACTTTGCGATGAATGCGTAGGCATTTGCTTTTAAGTCTTTTCTAACGTAATCATTTGCATGGGATTTTTGGGTTTTGGCAAAAGGTCGCGCTCCGGGACTTGATGCTCTGTGGATTTGCATTTATATTACAAAATTTATTTGTACCTGGACTTTTTAAATGTATGGAGAGCTTTATTAGAGGAATCGGTCTTCGAAGCCTTAGCTTTGTTAAGCCTGTGCGCAAGGCTGTCAAATATGACAGCGGTATTTGACAGCGTTTCGTTTTGACAGCCTGGTCGCCACCGCAGAACGCTAATGCTGCCTTCCTACGGTGCGTGGTTCTGCAGATCATCACGCACAGCCGACGACGACGCACGGCAACGCACACAGAAAAGGCGCCTGTGCTACCGCACACCTCGACGCACGAGACCGTTCCCATGGTGTGTCGTGCGAGCTGATCCGCCTCCGTGCGCGATATCACACACCGGTGGGAAGGGTTTTGAGTCTGTGTGAGTGTTGACTAAATAAATTCTACGTCAAAACGTCACACACAGTATAATCCACTGGTGAGTACTCACTCAGACTCAAAACCAGAGCCAGAGACGGAGCCAGACAGAGCTCATGGTAGGCCTACTGGCGGAACACCCCAGTCATATACATTGGGAAACGGCTAATAAATTAACGGTCCGGCAGTTTCATGACAAGTGTTATAGGTTCAAATAGCCACTAAAACTCTGTTTTAGCACTTGGTGAGTTCCAAAATGCAAATATCAAAATAGCAATAACTGTAGGCCTAGCACAAACTCTGTCTGGCTCTGGTTTTGAGTCTGTGTGAGTGCTCACCAGTGTATTATAGCTGTGTGTGTGACGTTTCGACGTAGGTTTTATTTAGACAGCACTCACACAGGCTCATAACCAGAACCAGAGACAGAGCCAGACAGAGCTCATGGTAGGCCTACTGGTGAGTTTTATAATACAAATATCAAAATAGCAATAACTGTAGGCCAAGATCAGCCTACAGTTATAGCACAAGATCTGTCTGGCTCTGGTTTTGAGTGCTCACCAGAGTATTATACTGTGTGTGTGACGTTTCGACGTAGGATTTAATTAGACAGCATTCCATCAGGCTCAAAAGCTAGAGCCAGACAGAGTTTGAGGTCAGCCTACTGATGAACTAGTTTAATACTCGACTGCGTTCTTGCAAGAGTTCGGGTTCCCGTCATTTAGTTTATTTTTATTATATTTATTTTCAATAATTGCTTGTTACAGTTCCATATTGTGTCGAGCGAAACGATCGGTCCTTGAAACCATTGAATGGCTTCACGGAAACGTAACAAATTGCCAGAACCTGGCTCAGTGTTTTATGAATATTACAAGTGGAATTACTGAAAGTGAAATTACTGGCACGTGAGGCTGAATATCTGTATGCCTCCAGTTGATGGACGCAGGGCAGTGCATCGTAGGGCGCGTTCCTGACGTGCGTGACCTGCGAGGCATTGCTTTGTTAAAGGCGATGGTTACCACCTAACATCAGGTGGGCCATATGCATGTTCCATCAACTAGTTACATAACAAAAAAAAAAAAAATGTGGCCGCGGCTTTACAATACAATATTATTTTTATTTCAGAAAAGATCCAATTTGTTGTAGCACACAGAAATAAAATCGAAATAAAAAAACGGCCAAGTGCGAGTCGGAATCCCCCATGAAGGGTTCCGCAGCATCAAGTAACATAATATAAAGGTTCTTGTAGTTCGTCGAAAGGTAAATTGCGGTTTACGATTTATGACGTATAAAAAAAAACTACTCACTAGATCTCGTTCAAACCAAGTATCGTTGGAAGTTTACATAGTAATTACAAAAAAATAATGTATGTAAGTATTATATCAGCTATCTGGTTCCCGTAAAACAAACTCTGCTTAATTTGGGGCTAGATAAGTATTTATTTATTATTATCTACGTGGATTGAACTACGCGTGATATTTCACACGTTTTCTTACCAAAATCAATAACGAAACGAGTTATTTATCTCGCACACCTTTTCCATCTGCAAAAGTATCCATCATTATTAGCAGCGACTCAACTCGACTAATGGAACTCCCTTGTTCCGCGGCGAGGGGAAGGGGGTGAGGGTTGTGGGGGGGGGGGATCTGATATATACTAGTTCATGAAATTTTCTAACAGATCACAAGTTTAATGTTTTATTCGAATTTGTTTTGTAAGGGTGATTGATGGGTACTCGGTGTACTTTTACGAGTATGTAGCGACTGCAACGAACTTTCTGAACCTGAGAGATCGTCCATTGAAATTCTGCATAATATCTAAGCTTACGTTTGTTTTGTTTTTGTGTTAAGTTACAAAGAGTTTTCTCTTTTTAAGCTCAATAATAATATTACATCGTTTCTCAATGATTGTCTTCGTTTCTTTCTTGTTCATATTTATCACAGAACATAGCTACAATTACCACTTTGCTGTCATTTCTTTTTGTTTGACAGTAATATTTTAAGGAGCCTTTAGGCTACATATTGTAGCCTAAAGGCTCCTTAAAATATTACTCAACACTATGCGGTTACCCGCAATGCGGCTAGCCGTCCGGCTAACCGCAAGCACAATTGTGTACGTAAGATTCATTTGTATGTGCACTGTGATGCGGCTACCCGCTGACCGACAGGACGGCTAGCCGCATTGCGGGTAACCGCATAGTGCGTATGTAGCCTTAGGATATGTTGGTATTATGAAGGTTAGTTTGCTTGGAAACGGCTTCATGTTAAAGCCAAGTTTTTTCACAGTGAACGCTAATAAAAGCACAATTTTTGTGATCATTTTAAATTTATGCCACAAGCACAGATTCAGTCCAAAGGGATCACATCTGTGAGAGGCGAAACATAGACAAAGAGTACTCTAATTGTCTTTGGAAGAAAGATGGTCGTTTCTTCCAAAACCATCTGAAACATTTTCGATCAAATCAGAATATCACCTAATACACTTTAATTCCAACTGCTAACACTTTGAGCTAAGACCTCAAGTAATGTTGGTTAAAATACCACCGAAATTACACAACAGAACTCAAAATAACACCAGAAAAACAATTAAAATCAAAAAGCTATGTAACTTCCCAAAATGATAAAAAACTAATCCCTACGCGTGTTAAGTACCCCGGCGCGGAACATTGACATGAGGTGGCGAAGGCGTTGGAAGGCGTTGGAGTAGTGTCGAATATCAGATCGAATGGCATCTGATATAAAAGTTACAAACAAAAGAGTCTAGACATGTCTTGGCTAAGCGACACCTAGGACAGACACCTGAAAGCCTGAGCTTGGAACACATCTTTTGTTCCACAGTCTTTGTATCTGACAGCTGGCGCCAGCCTTATTTTCTAGCTACAGCGCTTTGGTTTCAACTATATCATTTGCTAAGCCTAGCAGTTTCCAAGGTAGAAATAGTTATTTGTTATACAAGAGTGCAAAGCTGCTTTTTAACCGCGTGTTCAATTTTGATGACTGAGCAAGCGTAGGATTCTAAAGTTTTTAACCCGAGTATGAGTTATTAACAAATTTAAAAAGGTTGTATGATAAATTCGGCACCATGCAGGTAGAAGTAAATAGGTTGTGTATTCACAAACTTATTGAACACGATATTCTAAATTCAAATTTACTTTATCCTCTAGCGGATAAAAACGGCTTTTCCAGTCAGAAATTAAACAGCAAAAACACACTTTCAGAGCTGGTGGGATGAAAAATGTATTTAATCGTACAACAGTCAGCGGATACACTATAAAGGGGGGTACCCACAAAAATAAAGGGTCACATAGTTTATCTTAAAATAACTTTGAAAGAACACAATCTAGCTCTTCAAATTAAATTTATTCTATAACAAATTTTCATTACGTTATAAATAAAATACAATTCAATTCAAAACCAACATTTATTAATATGAAAATGAAAATAATTCTGATGCATATTTTCAAATTCGAAATTAATAAAGAAATAACCAAAAACAAAAAAAAATACATTTAAAAAAAGAATCACTACAATCATGTACTCAAACTGTATGTAAGTACGAAAACTGGTACTTTATACTTTAAAAGCATTTTTTATGTCATTACGGTAAAAAAGGCTGAAGGGTTTCATAAAGACCGCATAATATCCTCTTTTGGTTTAATTTCATAAGCATAAGAAGATATCTTGATTTTTTTTTAGAATATATTGCGGGCGAGTGTACTACCTATATCTTCTAAATATATAATACTCTTACGTTACTGACTGACTGACAATCAACGCACAGCCTAAACCCTAAGTCGTAGAAGCACGAAACTTGGAGGGTATGTTCCTTTTATAGCATAAGTGAGCATTAAGAAAGGAAATTGGAAAATTATTTTCCTAGGCGGAGAAACAAACAAAAAACTTTTAAAATTGACTGGCCTCTAGCTCAGTTGGTAGTAGCTCTGCCTTCTGCGCCGTAGGTCGTGGGTTCGATCCCCACCGAGAACAAATATTGGTGTGGTGAACATAAATGTTTGTTCTCTGTCTGGGTGTTATATTGTATTCTAAGTAGGTATTTACAAAAAAAAAAAGTATTATATCAGCTATCTGGTTCCCATATTACAAGCTCTGCTTAGTTTGGGGCTGGGTAGTATTGTGTGAATTGTCCAAAATATTTATTTATATATTTATTTATTTATTAAAAGAATAATCAACACACAGCCTTTGTTCACAAATAACTTTCTTCCATGAAAATTGGTGGGGAGGTAGCTTAGTACCAGGGTGTTGATTCTAAAGACACAAATCACTCAAGCGATTGCGTAAATCGATAAGAGTTGTCAAATTTTGTTTGAAAAATTTGAAAATGGAACGCAGATTCAGCGATCACTCGACGATCACTCAATCGAACCGTGTTGCTGGAATTGACGCCCTGGAGACGGACTTGTAACTTATTATCTCGAAAAAATTATGGAAACGGGGCAAGCGAAGCCACGGGCGGCCGCTAGTAGCTATATATAATTTGTCACATGGATACGAAACCGACATTCAAATTAACCTAAAGCTCTAACTAACAACCGATAACGACCTGATCGTATCTCTAATAATGCCTGATAGTAATGGTTATAATATAATCTAAGGCGGTTTACACACGATACTGTTGCTACGGGAACACTGATGAGGGTCCGCTGCCGGGCAAGCTTCGACATTCGACTATCATTTCCTAAAAGGCCCTAAAAGGCAGCGCATCAGCACCACCTCTGGTGTTGCAGGTGTCTATGGGCGACGGTGACTACTTTCCATCAGGTGGCTCGTCTACTCGTCTGCCTGCCATGGCATAAAAAAAAAGCTTCGAACCAACTGCCAACAGAGCTACTGCCAACTGAGCTGAGAGGCCAGTCCAAGTTAAGGGATTTAATTAAAGTTGTTTCCTTCGCACCTGCTCGAAGCGAGAGAATAATGCTGAATGTGTGGAAAAAAGCCCATGCCATGGTTTTTGACGAGACAACGTCTTATAATTCGATGGAGCCGGCTGCACGCACGAATAAACATGACTCATGCGGCGTTACCTCACTCTACGGCGTTCCATTTAAGGCTTGAACTGCAAGCGAGAGCCCGAAACGCGCGATAGAGAGGCACAATCGGCCTCCGCGTTCAGCAGCGTTCGACATCTGTCTCTCTCTTACTTGAGTGAACGATGCGTCCGCGTGGACAGCTGTATGACGTTGTCACGTTCAACTATCGTCAGTAAACCGACTTTACAGACAACTGATTTTTGCTCGACATGATAGCTCGATCTACAAAAACCGTATGTGAGTACACAGCTATTAGTATAGGATCCCTAGAAGAAGGACCTTCACCGAGCTGGTTATTTAATGAAACGTATTTTATACTCAATTAAACATGCCAATAAATATATTCTATATGGGTTGCCTATCAAATTTCAGATATGATTAATAAATAATTTAAAAAAAAAAAAATGTTTTTTTAACTTTCCACCGGTTTGTTTATTAGACAAATTCTATACCAATCGAAAGTATAGACCCCATAGAATATGCAAACGTTAGGTTGCCTATTTTTTTCCGGTCACAACTCTCAGGTAGCCAGGTATAAACAGGAAAATCGATACTAGCATTTAGCACCGGTATGTTTATTGAATAAAAATACTGGGGTCTATACTTTCGATTGGTAAAGAATTTGTTTAATAAACAAACCAGTGGAAAGTTTAATTTTTTTTTTTTAATTATTAATTAATCATAATTATCCTGGACTGAAATTTGATAGGCAACCCATATAGAATATATTTATTGGCATGTTTAATTATATATAAAATACGTTTCATTAAATAACCAGCTCGGTGAAGGTCCTTCTTCTAGGGATCTTAGACTATATACACCTTCCCTCGTCCTCATTGTGCGTCGGCTATGCGGGATATTGAAGGTTATTGAAACATAACAAGGAGCTCGTAAAGAGGGCATAAATGCCAAGGGTTATAGCTATCGTGTCAAATGTCAATACGTTTACGACCTACACCCATTAATTAATAAACCCGATCTCAATATTATAAACCGGTACTATTTCACGGGTGATTAATACGAAACTAAGCCGTTAGCTTAACGTATTCCAGAAGTTAATTTACTACCTACGACGCATACCTTTGTTATAGGCGATGGTTACCACTTTACATCAGGTAAGTAGTAGTACAGCTTTTTGGCGATATGGCCACTGCATACTACATAGTTTGAACCTTGTATGTCAGAACGGGAACAATAAAAAACAAATTTCAAACCTCAAAGTCCCTGAAATAAAACACAAAACGTTTGGGCTTCCCGCTCATACATACAAACAATCGTTGATAAAACACCTCTGAAACGTGTCAAATAAAAATAAAGCTTATTAATATTCTTTCTACGCGGCAACAAAGCCCAGTCACATATACAATCCCCTTTGAACGAAACATGGGATACTGTTTGAATATATATAATTGGCTCGCTAAAGAAATTTTATTCGCTTTGTGCATTTCCATCATTCGGCTCGATGTCGGCGCTCGAGGGTTTAACAAATCGAGTACAATTATTTTTTCATAGGACCGGAGACGGGAGTAGACCGGCCGGTATGTACAGGAAGTCAATTTTGAAAAGTCCAAACTGAAAAACTCAAAAACTATTTTATGCAAAATAAATTGTTGTCTGCAGCCCCGCCCCTGTGTTTTGCTTTTGAAAATCTTTACAAAGCAAAAATAAAAATAACAGTGAAGTTCCAGTGTGCCACTCCAACTTAGTGAGACGTATGCAATACAAAAGAAATGACATTACACACACACACGCAACACATCACCGCTAATATCATCTTCCCTGGCTAATATACTATTCTTCTTCTCTTCTTATTTAAGGGCAACGCTCTTGTCGGCGTAATGTATGTATTTTTCTCCAGGTATTTCTTTTGAGGGCAACCTCCTTGACTAAATAAATCCTACGTCGAAACGTCACACACACAGTATAATACACTGGTGGGCTCTCACACAGGCTCAAAACCAGAGCGCGGAACACCTTGTATCGATCCCACACAGACTGACTAAATCCAAAAAATTAACACATGTCATGGGCCCAGCCGTGTTTAATAGGATCCCACTTAGCGTCTCCGGCGCACCAAGCTCAGACTGTTTCAAATCCCGACTGAAAACCTGGCTTATCAAGCAATCCTACATCTACACTGTAGAAGAGTTTCTGGACAAGAAAGTATAGTAACGCAACAATTGCTATTTTCTATTTACATTTTTGTTTACCTATGTACCTACATAATTTTTATAAGTACTCAATTTAGATTGAATTTTTTTTTTTAATGCATGAATTTAATTTGATTGTGTGGTTTGTACCTACTTTGTACGTACTTACATTATGAATTTAATTTTTGTGTCCTGACGTGTATTTTTTTGTATGAATAAAATGATTTATGATTTATGAGCCAGACAGAGCTTGTCGTAGGCATACAGGGTGCATTGAAGTGGGTAAACTGCTGGAACGTGTGGTGGCAAATCGCATCCTCAGGCACTTATCTTGTGTAGGCCCTGACCTGGCAGAAGAGCAATATGGATTCAGGACCGGACGTTCTACAATTGATGCACTGCTGCGCCTCAAGAATATCTCTCAAGAAGCCGTAGCACGGAAAGAAAGGGTATTGGCGGTATCCTTAGATATCGCCAATGCGTTCAATAGCCTTCCCTATGAGTGCATAGATGAGGCGCTCCAATACCATGAGGTACCTCTTTATCTTAGACGGTTAGTAGGGCATTACCTCAGAGAGCGAAATGTTCTATATGTTGTTGCTGCAGGAAGAGTTTGCGCCAGACGCATGACGACTGGTGTCCCACAGGGGTCAGTTATGGGCCCTTTACTATGGAACATAGGTTACAACTGGGTGCTCCGCGGTACGCTGCTTCCACGGACAAGTATTATCTGCTATGCAGATGATACTCTGCTTATAGCTCGAGGGAGCAGCTACCAGGAAGTTGCACATCTAGCCACCGTCGCTTCTACTCTTCTGGTCAGTCGTATCCGGTTACTAGGGTTAAAGGTGGCCCTCACAAAAACTGAGGTCATTTCCTTTCATGGAAGAGGAGGAAGACCACCAGCTGGTGCTTATATATTGATCGACGGAGTGCGGGTCATGATAAAAACCAGCATGAAATATCTTGGGCTGATCCTGGACAGTGCTTGGAATTTCTCCGAACACTTCCAGGTTTTAATTCCAAAGGTGCAGGGTGCAGCGGGCTCTCTTTCACGGCTTCTGCCCAACTTACATGGCCCAAAAGCCTCTTGTCGCCATCTATATGCAGGAGTAGTTCGTTCGATGGCTTTGTACGGTGCACCAGTGTGGGTGGATGCTCTTACTGCTGCCAATACGGCAATTCTGCAGAGGCCACAGAGAATCATAGCCATCCGGGTTATACGTGGCTACCGCACTGTGTCACACGGGGCTGCATGTGTGATCGCGGGAACACTGCCATGGGGCAAGGAGGCAAAAGTACTGGCTGAAATTTACAGACTTAAAGTTGAAAAACGGGCAGAAGGGTATAACCTTGCCCCACAAGAGGTTAGCCATCTGAGAAAAGTGGCCCAAGAGAGCGCCCTGCAAGAATGGGCTATTGAACTGGAGTCCGCCCAATATGGCTGCTGGACTATAAATAGCATACGTCCCCTTCTTAGGAAGTGGGTAAACCGTGACCACGGTCACCTTACATTCAGACTGGTGCAGATGATGTCTGGGCACGGATGTTTCGGGCATTACCTGCACAAAGTAGCAAGAAGGGAACCGAGTACAGCATGTCACCACTGCGGTGCCGACGATGATACGGCACAGCACACTCTTGAGTCGTGCAGTGCTTGGGAGTCGCAGCGTCAGTTACTAACAGACGAAATTGGAAGGGATCTGTCATTTTCAAGCATGCTCGAGGCCATGCTTGAGAGCGATACAGCCTGGGATGCAGTGGCAGCTTTTTGCGAAGCCGTCATGGCACAAAAAGAGGCAGCGGAGCGGATGCGGGAGGCCAACCCTCTTGCTGACCAACAACGCAGACGCAGGACTGGAAGACGGCGAAGGCAGTTCCATCGCCTCCTTCTGGTCGACGGTGGCCAGCAGGGTATGAGTGTGGGGAGCCTCAGCCCAGCATTGCACAGGTCACTGATTGCAGGGGATGTCCTTAATGTTCCTGGTCATCCACCTCCTTACGAGGGCAGGGGGGTTCGCCCAAGGCGAACTATCACTGGCAGAGCCGCGGTAGAATCCAACCGGGACCCCGCGACTCCGCCTAGTGCCCATGCTGAGTCGGGCCATTCTTCAGACGACGATTGGTTCGATGATGCACTGGCACTGAGGTGAGTGCAGGAATATCGGTGGGTTTTTAGTCGGTATGCCGTCACTATGACGGAGAGCCCGACATCTCCTCCTACTCCCCGAATAGGAGGCATGCGTAACGCATTTTCCCCCGTAAAAAAAAAAAAAAAAAAAAGGCATACAGGGTGCATATAAGATCGACCTAAGAGTGGTTTAACATTGGTGGATGGTCACAAAGGCCGGAGTACTGGGATTTAAAGCTGGTATCATTGCGTCTGACGTTTGCTTTGCTTGCTTACTGACTAGATCGTTTGTACGGATTATTACGGTATTGTATGTTCGTATAAGTTCAGTGAGTATGCCGTCACAAAGGTAAATTAGTGGTAAGGTAGGTTAGGGAATCGTTACATGGAGATTACTTGAAGCCAAGTAACCACAAGACATGTCCTCGGTGAACATGTTCTAGAAAATCGTAATTTTTGAACGTAGAAATTACTTATCGCCAAACGGCTTAATTGCTATTGATGAAATTTTTAAATCACTTATTACAGTTTGATTCCAACGTTTTAAAATTTAGTCTAAATTGGCAAAACATCAGTAGGCCCTACCATGAACTCTGTCTGGCTCTGTCTCTGGTTCTGGTTTTGAGTCTGTGTGAGTGTTGACTGAATAAATCCTACGTCAAAACGTCACACACACAGTATAATGCACTGGTGAGCACAGACTCACAGACACACACAAAACCAGAGCCATAGACAGAGCCAGACAGAGCTCATGGTAGGCCTACAGGTGGGCAATAAGCTTGTTCCATCAACTAGTTATATAAAAAAACTACGACCGAAAAATTACGCAGCAGAACTCAAAACAACAGCAGAAAAACAATTAAAATGTTAAAGCTATGTGACTTCCCGAAATAGCAGAAAACGAATCCATACAAAAGTATTTGAAAACATTATGGCATCCGTTTGAAAATGTTGTCAGATCAAATACTGCGTGGACTTGAGCACTCATTCACTATCAGATTACATAAATGATTATCAGCTAAATTACACATCCAGTGTCATTTTTATTCAATATCAGTAGGCCTACCATGAGCTCTGTCTGGCTCTGTCTCTGGCACTTTGAGTCTGTGTGAGTGCTCACCAGTGCATTATACTATGTGTGTGACGTTTTGACGTAGGATTTATATAGTCAACACTCACACAGACTCAAAACCAGAGCCAGAGACAGAGCCAGACAGAGCTCATGGTAGGCCTGCAGTTAGTTGTACTAGAGATTGTTCGGTTACGATAACGCGTGACGTCCCTTTTAGTGTATCAGAAGGGCACCGTCATGGCGGAACGATTACATAAATTAACATTATTTTGGCTGCGGATACTACTTTGATTTTGTAACTGTTTCTAAGCTGTAGTATTGTAATGCTTAGAAAGATAGTAGTTGGTTTAGCTCTGCCTTCTGCGCCGTAGGTCGTGGGTTCGATCCCCACCGAGAACCAGTATTTGTGTGGTGAACATAAATGTTTGTTCTCTGTCTGGGTGTTATATTGTATTCTTAGTACGTATTTACAAAAAAAAAGTATTCAAGTATTATATCAGCTATCTGGTTCCCATATTACAAGCTCTGCTTAGTTTGGGGCTGGGTAGTGTTGTGTGAATTGTCCACAATATTTATTTATTTTTATTTTTATTTATTTATATTCTATTCTAAGTATGTATTAAAAAAAAAATTGTATTCAAGTATTATATCAGCTATCTGGTTCCCATATTACAAGCTCTGCTTAGTTTGGGGCTAGGTAGTGTTGTGTGTATTGTCCACAATATTTATTTATTATTTATTTATAGTCGATTTATTAATAGTTATCACATATTATAAGTCAGATACAAAAAATAATACATTTAAAACAAATACAAGTTTTATTTACACAAAGAAACTTACAATTAAACAAATATTTACAAAATGTACAAAATACACAAGAAACAGTTGAGCTATCTTCAGATCGTTACAAACGATCTGCAGATAAATAAATACAATTCCTAAGTAAATTTGGTAGCACTTAGCCAAATTAAACATACACAAAAATATCATAAAAGTTATGTTTAAAACATTCTTCCGCATTATAGAACGCTCTCTTTCTCGAACGTTCTCTTTTTTTTAAGTAGGTGGGTATTCCTGTGTACTGTATGCTAATAGGTCAATAAAATGCTTTTCTTTCTTTCTTTCTTTCTCCTTAGGAGCCCACGAGGAGTTTTAATTTGAATGATGGAAGGCTTTTATATCCAGGTTCTAGTTCCACGCAACCAAGCCTGGAGCAAGTCCAGCTATGGTGGTCTATAAGCCATGACAAAGCCCTTAGAAGAGCCTAACATTCTGCCACCAGAGTCGGATATTAGCTCATACACTTTAATACATTAAAATATAAAAAATCTAAACTTAGTAAAGCTTGTAGGTATCATGTGAACCAGAACGCTTTAATTTTTTTTTGTAAATACATACTCAGAATGCATTATAACACCCATACAGAGAACAATCATTTATTTTCACCACACAAATATTTTGTTCTCGGTGACGATCAAACCAACGCCTTCCGTACAAAAGAAAGAGCAATTCCAACCAAATCAAATATGTACTTATTTAGTGGTACATAGAGCACTGGCGGCCGAGTGGTAGCGGCCCCGCCTTCCGATTCTAAGGTCGTGGGTTCAAATCCAGTCATGTACCAATGAGTTGTCTGCCCAAAAATGTATGTACACTATGCCAGTGCTCTCAAACGGTGAAGGAAAACATCGTGAAGAAACCGGCATATCGTAGAACTTAAAAAGTTCGAAAATATGTGTCAAGTGCACGAAAGGAGCCTCTTTGAGCCACACTTAAAATTCTTTCACCACACTTGGTTCGAAAGAATCAGCGACACGATAAGAAGAAGAAGTGGTATCACAAGGATCTCTTTGAAACGTCTTAAAGCTGAGTGAGTCTATGGTGTTCCACGCTGTGAGTTGTGGCACCCAATTGTTTTAAATAAACACTAAACTCTGTTAACAGTGCTCTCAAACAGTTTTTGGTGCTTAGTCAGCTCCGCTCGTATTGACCATGTCTTTCCTGTGGATTAGGCAGACTAAGCTGTCAGGATGGTATAGGTGCTGGGCAAGCCTATTCCATCTAAAATCCTGTCCCAGGCACTATAGCGTATGTAGGTAAGTAGGGGCATGAGTCATCACTTGCCCCTGACGCTATAAAATCATCTACAATAGATTTGACTGGCCTCTAGCTCAGTTGGTAGTAGCTCTGCCTTCTGCGCCGCAGGTCGTGGGTTCGATCCCCACCGAGAACAAATATTTGTGTGGTGAACATAAATCTTTGTTCTCTGTCTGGGTGTTATATTGTATTCTAAGTATGTATTTACAAAAAAAAATGTATTCAAGTATTATATCAGCTATCCGGTTCCCATATTACAAGCTCTGCTTAGTTTGGGGCTGGGTAGTGTTGTGTGAATTGTCCACAATATTTATTTATTTATTTTTATTTATTCAAAGGCCTGTTCACTTCACTTCAAACAGTTTTATCCTTTTTACATTATTAATCGTGTTCACTGTCCGTAGGTTGTTTCAGATTAATTTGGTTAAATGTAGGCAGTGCGAACGCCACGTTTGCGCCCTGAAACAATGGCTTCGTTAGTTCTTTTGACCATGCATTTCACATTCAGCACATATGCAAAATGGTATTTTGTTTTTCTTTTTAAATTTAAATTCGTACAACTTTTTAAAAGGGTCGGTTAAATGAAATGAAATGTTTATTCCCTTGAAATATGGTTCGGAGTTAGTTCTTATCTTATTTTATAAGTTTCACATTTTTCCCTAAAGTATTGGCATACAAATGTTAGGTTTTGACGTCACAACGTCTTATAATTCGATGGAGCCAGCTTCACGCACGAAAAAACATAACTCATGCGGCGTTACCTCACTCTGAGGCGTTCCAATTAAGGCTTAAAGTGCAAGCGAGAAAGAGGAACGAGCGACAAAGAGGCACAATCGGGCTCCGCGTTCGGCAGCGTTCGACATCTGTCTCTTTCCTACTTGAGTGAGCGATGCGTCCGCGTGGACAGCTGTATAACGTTGTCACGTTAAACTATCGTCAGTAAACCGACTTTACAGACAACCGATTTTTTTTACATGCTTGTGATAGCTCTGGTATTCATTAGGTGGGCCGTACGTTTGTCTAGACCACTGATTCCCAACGTGGTCCAAGTGGACCCCCAGGGGTCCAAGGTAGACTCAACGGGGCTCTACGATGGCGTGACATAAAAATAGGGGTCCACGATTCGTAAGGGGGGGGTCCACGAAAATGTATCTGGTTTCGATAGTAAAGAACTAAAATGTTGGCTCAACTTCACCTAACAATGAAGGTAGTTAATAGCAGCCCGTCCCGGGCCGGCGAACATTCAAGCTGTTTACATGCATGCCGTGCAGCCCGGCGATCTGCCTGGCGAGCTGCGCGGCATGCAACCAGTGTTACCAGGTACACGGTAATTACCGTAGATGCATGGTATTTTTGGCTTAAACACGGTATACGGTAATGTTTCACTACCGTGTCATTTTCTACGGTATTTTTAATTATGAATTACCTTGACAGTCAATATGTAAATAATTACGAAGTAGGTATTCCCCGATCATCAAAATACGTCTAAATGTAAAAGTATGCCCTTTGTCCTGCCCACTAGTTAAACAATTAGTGTATATGAAAATTGCTTGTATCCTTTATTGTAATTTTTTTCCCTGGTGGGATTGCAGAAACTAATTTTATTACAAACGAACGCTATGTAAAATATTCGTTCTGGCAATCCCCGTTTATACTATACTTGCGTGACCTATAATAAATGAATGAATGAATCGTTTTCTCGCAACTCTCACCGTACTCTTTTTTCTTCGATAGTGTTGTTGGTGTTTGATGTTTGGCAAGTGCAAGTGCAATATTTTTTGCCTTTATTATGTTTGAAGATGTTCATCTTATCATAGACTAAATCAGATTCCAAAAATCTGTATAAAAGTAGGGTACAATCTGTAATCTGTAATACTACCCTAAATTCTGTATAAATACAGATAAATCTGTATAATTGGCAACACCAATTTGGCCCGCGCGCGTGTAAACAGTCACCGGGCGCCCGCACATTCATCAAAAAACCGACACTCGCCCGGTTCGCGGCATTCACGTTCACAGGCGCGTTTACGGGCTCGGGCGTACCGTTTCCACGCGCGTGAATGTGAATGTGCACGTTGAATGTCGAGTTGAACGCACGCGTGGAAACGTGGCATAACGATGCATCATTAAACCTAGCTTTAACGGTACTTCATTCGGCAGGTATTTCAAAAACATATTGTTAACAAAAACAGAACCTTTTTTAAATGCCACCCATTTTACCATTTAAAATAATATTGAAACTGTACAGGAAGAAGAGATACTATAATTTGCAAACGTAGTAATATACATATATATTATGTAAGTGTATATTAAAATATACAGGGTTATTGGTAATTATATAAGAAACCCGTTAAGAGCTCCTTCTGTACATCTTAACAAACAACTTTTGTTTTACGACTTTCAATAATTCGTTAGTTTTGTTCCATACAAAACATAATACGTTATTTTTAACAAACTTGTCATTCTAAATAATTATAAATCTATGCCCCGTGGCGCAGCACGCGGCAATCTCAATGAAAGGGGCGCGCGGTGCGGGGTCGTGATGCGACTCCAGTCACCGGTCATTACCATGAAACGTCTACACTATACAGAGCTAAAAAGTGTTACAAAAACATAAAATATTTTTTTTGGGAAGTGTATTGATTTTTTACAAACGTAGTACAAATATTGTTTGTAAAGATGTAAAGAAGGAGCCCTTAACTGGTTTCTTATATAATTACCAATAACCCTGTATACGACTTTTTTGTGAAAAATTGCTATACCGATGTCATACCACTAAACATCAAATTATGGGCCATATATTATGGATGTTCAATCAGCAAGTTGTATAAAAAAATACTGTAACGTAATGGCTCAGTAAATAAATATCAAATAAAGTTGCAAGTCGTCTAGAGTTTTTACGACAGGCGGAGGCTGTTAAAGGCCTGCGCACATCTAAGCGATGGCGATGGCAATCATCTACGCTATAGTCAGTGAAACACTGCCTTATTTGACAGCTTTTCACCGCAAAACGCTTAGATGTGCGCTAATATCAGATAGCAGTAAACCTAACTGTTATAAACAAGAGTGCTGGCTAAAACTACTTAAATTATTGTCACAGTTTTGAGACACTGCGCTGTGAAAAAAGCAAATTTAAAGGGTAACCTAACTCCAAATTACTTTGAAACAACACAAGCTATAATTAAAATTATGATAAATTTTGTTGAGTTATCAAATGGAGGCTACTTTAATTATTTAAGAGGGCATCACACAGGCGACTCTCCATACAAACGTAGTCCCCTATTTCCTCCCCGGATAATGCCTCTAGAGTAACCATTTTTTGTCATAAAATCCAGATCTGCTATAATACGTGCTCGTATGTTTTCCTTTTTTTTCAGAACTTATTGATAAAGAAAATATGACCCTCATAATGATTTATATGAAATATGAATTGGAGGTGATATTTTCTCAATCTAAATATCAATAAGTTTCTGAAAAAAAGGAAAACATACGAGCACGTATATAGCAGATCTGGATTTTATGAGACAAAATGGTTACTCTAGAGGCATTATTCAGGAAGGAAATAGGGGACTACGTTTGTATGGAGAGTCGCCTGTGTGATTCCCTCTTAAGGCCATATGTGTAGAGTCTTTACATGTCACTGCGGTTGTGCTTGGCTTAGTAAGTTGAACTCAAAAGATCCCCAATCCCTTAGTCCGACCTCACCTGTCTCCAGTCCAGCGAGGGGCTTAGTTCCATTTGGGAGTGCTATCATGAAGGTTCATGTTGGATCTATTATAACCACTACAAACGCGTGGCTTAAGTTAGCATTGTATACTCTTTTGTCTTACAGAATAGGGTTCAAAATTAATTAAAAATTAAAAAATGTATTTATTCTGTTGCATCACAACGATCACTTTGAAACGTCTAAAGCCTAGAAGAACATAATATTCGTTGCGTGGTGAACGCAGACGTTTGCTCTCTGTCTGGGTGTTATATTATATTCTAAGTATGTATTTACAAAAAAAGTATCTGGTTCGATAGTACAAGCTCTGCTTAATACTTTTTGAATTAAGTTTAAAACTACCTAACGACTGCATTTCGACGGCTACTTTAGCTTTAAGCTCGGAAGATATCACGTACCAAATAACTTAAAACTGATAAAGAAGCAGGCGACAAGATTAATGACTACGCCTTTAGGAACTGAAATTAACTACCTTCCTTTTATCTCTACTTATTTAACCTGAGTACCTAGAACAAGTACGTGACCTACCTAGGAATTAAAACATAGCATTTTAAGTTGCGTCTACATAAAGATTTTGATCTTGCTTTTTAGTGCCAAGAGATCTGAGGCGATGTCTACCGTGTCTGTAGTTTTTTTTATCATACTATAGCTAGTAGACGAGCAAACGAACCACCTGATGGAGAGCAGTCACCGTCGCCCATAGACATCTGCAGCACCAGAGGTGGTGCTGATGCACTGCCGGCTTTAATAGATAAATGAACTTTATTTTTTTTTATTGAATTAAATAGTTTTTTACTTTTCAATAAAAAATTACACTGAGCAAGTGCCGAACAGCATGCTGCGTTAAATTATTGGAATGCTGACGTCAGAAGAAAAACGACCCAGCTCAAGTGAGGCTGGTAACTCTGTGTCAACCAGAGAAGGCAAGGTTGGGGTCGGAGAAAAAAGGGTTAGAGAGACGATCTCGACGCTTTCGAGCGAGGATGGTGGGATGAACTGATGGATAAGACGGTTGGAAGCATTTGGGGGAGACCTTTGCCCAGCAGTGGGACATACATATGGTTTAGAAATAAAAATTGTAGACATTGTTTTACCTACAAGCGCTGGAACAAAAAGTTATAGCAAGCTTCCATACACATACGTTTAAATGTCATGAAGTAGAAGGCATGCCTCTCCCCCTGCAGCCCTTCACCCCTCGTCATCTAAACGAGACAGATAAAATCAAACCCACACGTTGACCTATCACGCGATCTACACAGGGACCATTGTATACTGAAAAAAGTATAGAGGCGATCATGCGACTTTTGAACCGGGACCGCTGTCGCCAGGCTTACATTTTGATCGCTTTTTTTTTAGTTCTATCATTAATACATCATTAATCGTTTCCTAAGCGCGTGTGGTTTAATTTTGTTTTTTACACCTTGGGTCTTATTAAAAATCCTAGCGTAGCGTTGGACTAGTTGATCCGTGTTTTGTCTCTTGCATTGACATGCAATTGTCAACTCGAACAAATGTGACAAAACACGATTTAACTACTCCAGCGTTGCGCCAGGATTATTAATAACACCCCTTGAGTTTTATGACGTGACAATGTCTTATAATTCGATGGAGCCGGCTGCACGCACTAAAAAACATGACTCATGCGGCGTTACCTCGCTCTGAGGCGTTCCATTTAGGGCTTGAAGTGCAAGCGAGAGTGCGGAACGAGCGACAAAGAGGCACAATGGCCTTCGCGTTTGACATCTGTCTCTCTCCTACTTGAGTGAGCGATGCGTCCGCGTGGACAGCTGCTATACAATAATGCATTTACATGTTTTCGTCAAGTATGAAGTGCAGTCAAAAGTGAATGTGGTGTCAATTATTATTGTTTAAGGCAACGATAATTGCGGCTTATGACGTTGTCACGTTCAACTATCGTCAGTAAACTGACTTTACAGGCAAACAATTTTTTTAAATATAATTTAGCCTATGTTTTGCAAAAATAACGTAGCATTCTACAGGCAAGAAATGTTTGCAATGGGTCTAGTGGATTTTAAGTTTATTCGTACAAACAAAAATAATGTAAGTTTAGATAGGGTGTAAATAAGGGTTACCTGTAACATCGTGTTGCGACATGTTCGATAACTTAATCCAACTTTGTGTTCAAGTTGAGCAAACACCGGTCGAAGTTCGAAACAAGTTTTAATGTACATGTTTGTATAACATCTTACTACTGCTATTACCTACGTATATGTTAGGATTAAGTAATGCTTAGACTTACCGATATTGTTCTATAATTATAAGGTGTGTATAACTTTTGAAACTATCATAGTTTTTAATACAATTTTTATGAACTCTTTCGCAATATTTTATTGGTTTCACTCATTGGTGGAACTCACATAATTTAATCATGGAAAATATCCCGTTGTTCATAAAAATATATCATAGGGTGTTGGCAAGTTTTGGCAAGTTTTATCATGCGCACTTGATGTGCGGCAGGTTTTTCCGCAAGAAGGCCGCTGGTGGGCCCTTTTTGCGTGACCCTTGACGCGTGTTGCTCGAACTTTTTTAGGTTCTACAACACGCCGGTTTCCTCACGATGTTTTCCTTCACCGTTTTGAGAGTACTGGCATAGTGCACATAAATTTTTCGACAGAAAAACTCATTGGTACACGAGTGGATTTGAACCCACGACCTTCGGATCGGAAGGCGGGGCCACTACCACTAGACCACCAGTGCTCCTTATATCATAGGGTGTTTTATGCTACGAGTATGAAATTACTGGCACGTGAGGCTGAACCTCTTAATGCCTCAAGTAGATGGACGCAGGATAGTGCATCGTATAGATAGGCTGACCCACACATTTTTTTTCTTCTTTGGTTTGAATGTGTTGACACTGTTGACACAATTTTGACAGCCATAACCATAACCATATGAAGCTCATGGTAGGCCAGCTGAACCGCCATATTGCCAGCTATCCAAATCTTTCGAGCTTATGATCATTTGACAGAGGCTCAGCCTCACAAAACGGAGGCTGTGTGACACACTGGCCGACAAATAAACGGCACGATGAAATGTAGATCCATTCGACCGCAAAACGCCCATCATGCCAGCATTGGCGGTTTCACGCATGGCCTTTGCCAGAAAATTTGCGTTTTAAGCATGACCCGTGGAAATTAGGGCATAATGGTAGTAGCATAATACTCATACTAGTAGTAACTCTGTAGAAACTTAGGCAAAATGTGCCTTCAGCCTTTTTACGTAACCTGTTGGCTTACCATGAGCTTCATATGGTTATGGCTGTCAAAATTGTGACAACAGACAACAGTGTCAACACATTCAAACCCAAGAAGAAAATGGATGTGTGGGTCAGCCTATCTATACACAATTTGACAGCCATAGCCATAACCATATGGAGCTCGTGGTAGCCCTGCTGTAGGCCTACCACAAGCTCGGTCTGGCTCTGTCTCTGGTTCAGGATTTGAGTTTGTGTGTGTTGACTAAATAAATCCTACGTCAAAACGTCACACACACAGTGGACAGTCACACCAGAGCTAGAGACAGAGCCAGACAGAGCGTGTGATAGAGCGTATGTTTCACAACGAAGCCTAACAATTTTATATTAGTATTATAAGTTTAAAAAACTTGAGAAACCGACTTCATTGCCAAACGGCTAAACCGATTTTAATGAAATTTGTTTGGGACAGTCTGGACGTAAAAATAACCTTCCAAATAAAAAAATAATTTTCTAAATCGGTTCATAAATGACGAAGGCACGCAGTTACAAACATTAAAAAAATTATTTAAAAAAAAATGGGAACACCGATTTTAATAAAATTAAAATGGGACCAATCTGAAAGCAGCACCTTTCAGATAAAAAAATATTTTTTCAAATCGGCTCACAAATGACGAAGTTATGCGGTAACAAACATTAAAAAAAAAAAAAAAAAAATACAACCGAATTGAGAACCTCCTCCTTTTTGATTGGAAGTCGGTTAAAAAGACCTTGTTTCGGAGTAGATAGCGCTGTTGGATTTGCCAATCATAATAATGTACCGAACTATTGATTTATTTTTAATTTAAATTGAACCCCATAGCAATTCTCTCTGATTGGTTTGTTCTGTATTGTTTATCCATCAAACAAAACTCTCAAGTCAAGTTGAAGGAGCACTGCGAAAACAAACCCTATCCTGTGCATGTATCCGGGATATCGGGGTATCCGGGGTATAGTATCCGGGATATTGCTCGCCATTTCTAACAGATATTATACAACAATTACTTAGACAACGGATAAACATTGAAAAATGGGCGTTCCCGGAAACTAGTTAAGTGCGTGGCGTAACATATGTATTATTATAATATAGTTAAGGGGCCAGCGGAGGGCGCATTTTCATACAAACGTAATACCAAAATGATTACTAGTTTAGGCAGATTTTCACTGTATTATTGTAATAACGGTATTCATATAGTATTTATCTAGGTTCCTGAATAGTTTTTATTTTAAATTACCTAACTCAAATGAAATAATCACCAATCGCATTTTACACATTTTTTCATTGAAAATTGTGATTGGCGTTAATTTCATTTGAGGTAAGTAATTTAAAATAAAAACTGTTTAGGAACCTAGATAAATCTATCTATATATATAAATCTTTCGTGTCACAATTTGGAACGCGATAAACTCCGAAACTACTGAACGGATTTCCATACAATTTTGCAACTACCTAAAATATGGTCGGACTTAAAAGATAGGATAGTTTATATTCAATATTTAGGTGTTATTAATTTATAAGGGGCAAAAGTTTCGAAATCTATGTCTATCCCTTTCTATCACGTAAGGACTTATATATGTCTATCCCTTTCTATCGCTTAGGGATTTTTCTGAAAATTCTTGGCTTTGACGAGAATAGAATGCTCATAGACACTCTACAATGTTCTCTAAGGTTCTTGAATGGTCTGGAATAATCAAATTTAAAGTCGGTTAGCATCCGGAATGCTCCCACCGAAACGTTAGTAAACCAGAATTATCTAGAATACTCAAATATACCCATGCAAACGGTTCTGAATTCTAGATTTGGACAAAATGATTGTAGAATGCTCTTTCATCATCATCATCAATTGATATCAGTCCACTGCTGGACGTAGGTTCACCTTAAGTAACATAGGCTATATTTATGTGTTTAAAAAATAAATGTCCACCCGTGCGAAGCCGGGACAGGCAGCTAGTATATATATAAAAAATTCCTGTCCTAATTTGGAACGCGATAAACTCCGAAACAACTGAACGGATTTTGATAAAATTTTGTAACCGTCTATAATATGGTCCAACTTAAAAGATAGGATAGTTTATATTCAATATTTTAGTGTTATTGTAAATTAAGGGGCAAAAGTTTCGAAATCTATGTCTATCTTTTTCTAACACGTAGGGACGTCTCTATGTCTATCCTTTTCTATCACTTATGGATTTTTCTGAAAATTCTTGGCTTTGACGAGAATAGAATGCTCATAGACGCTCTACAATGTTCTATAAGGTTCTTGAATGGTCTGGAATAATCAAATTTAAAGTCGGTTAGCATCCGGAATGCTCCCACCCAAACGTTAGTAATCCAGATTTATCTAGAATACTCAAATATACCCATGCAAACGGTTCTGAATTCTAGATTTGGACAAAATGTTTTAGAAAATAGTGTTCCTAAACGTTATAGAATGTTCTTTCATCATCATCATCAATTGATATCAGTCCACTGCTGGACGTAGGTTCACCTTGAGTAATATAGGCTATATTTATGTGTTTAAAAAATAAATGTCCACCCATGCGAAGCCGGGACAGGCAGCTAGTACAATATAAATACAATTATAACAAAAATATTGTGAAAATCTACTTAAATTAGTAATCATTTTGGTATTACGTTTGTATGAAAATTCGCGCTCCGCCGGCCCCTTAATGTCAAATGCTTAGATGTAATAAAATAACACGAACCACTAAACCACTAGTTAAAGTTGACTAGCCTCTCAGCTCAGTTGGTTAAATCTCTGCCTTAGGCGCTGGAGGGCGTGGGTTCGATCCCCAAAAATATTTGTGTGGTGAGCGCAGATGTTTATTCTCTGTCTGGGTGTTATATTGTATTCTAACTATGTATTTACAACAAAATAATGTGTATAAGTATTAAATCAGCTACCTGGTTTCCATAGTAAGCTTTGCTTAGTTTGGGGCTAGATAGTGTTGTGTGGGTTGTCCACAATATTTATTTAAAGTTTGAAGAATCACCAGGCAGGGTAAACTTCCCCCCAGATCAATTCTGTTCTTTGTGCTGACTGCGCTAATGAAATCATAAAAGTTTTGTAGTAAACAAAACGCTGTTGGAAACAAAGCTTTTTTCAATTCCCGAGCTTTTCATTGTTTGTTAAAATTATGTTAAATTATGCTTATGCTGTAACTTTTCAATGTTTAGTACTTAGTTTGTAATATCGTCTTATCTTTCTTTGTTTTTATTTCTTATTTTAATAGTGTGTATAATATGTGCTAAAGCAGCAAATAATTGAATGTCTATGTCTATGTTTGTTATTACTAGCGATTGTCTTCGGTTTCGGTCACGTGGCAGAAGTGATTGCTTACATCAATATTTACTGCTATTATTATTATTATTTTTTGATTTTGTAAATGGGTCTTACAAAAAAATGGTAGGAACCAATACGTAGTTTGTTGCCTGTTCTTCTAGGCTTGGTCGCGTGGAAGTAGCAGATAGACTCTCCTAGTTTTAAGACATTTCAAAGTGAACCTTTTTAAACTGCTGACTAAGGCATTTTTTACTTTAAATTTATTTTTAAGGTGCTTTGTTTTTTGACGTGACAACGTCTTATAATTTGATGGACCCGGCTGCACGCACGAAAAAACATGCGGCGTTACCTCACTCTGAGGCGTTCCATTTAAGGCTAGAAGTGCAAGCGAGATCGCGAAACGTGCGACAAAGAGGCACAATTGGCCTCCGCGTTCGGCAGCGTTCAACATCTGTCTCTCTTCTACTTGAGTGAGCGATGCGTCCGCGTGGACAGCTGTATGACGTTGTCACGTTCAACTATCGTCAGTAAACCGACTTTACAGACAGTTGATTTTTTTGGATTCATTAATGTATGCCTTCTCGTTTTCTCTGCTGAGCGCAAAAAAAATTTAAAAAGTTCTCTGTCAAGTGAAAACTCTAGTTGGAAATCCGTTTATACATTTTGCACGAGTAAAACGTAGAAAACTTGATTGTTAATTTCCTCTGACCGTACGTAGTTACGTAAGGTACCTACGTAGTTCTACTCGATTTCTGTAGAGATGATTTTATCTTATTTAGTTTCAATCTGTTAACATATTCCATTCGGTTGCGAATTTTGCTGCGGGTGTTTCAAAATATCTCTGCAATGGTAGAGCACTGGTGGCCCAGCGGTAGTGATCCCGCCTTTTGTACCCAAGGTTGTGGGATCAATAAGTTATTTCTATCGAAAAATCGAAAAATGTATGCTAGTACATGCTCTCAAACTATACGGGTTACGGGCTCAAAATGATCTAAGTTAGATTTATGATATCTCCTTCTTCTTCTTCTCGTTGTGTCATTAGTTCTTTCGTACCAGTGTGATGAAAGGATTTCAAGTGCGCCTCAAAGAGGCTCCTTTCGTGCACTTGACACATGCCGGTTTCTTCACGAAGTTTTTCATCACCGAGTTGAGAGTACTTGCATAATTCATTCATTTTATCAAACCAATTCCTAATTCCTCTGACAAAGGAAACTCCATGTGAACAATGCTAAGCAAACAAATATCCTATTCCGAATAAACATACACGAAACAAAAACATGCGTACTTTAGAAAAATACGCCATAGACCTTGCCCGGGGTAAAATTCATTTTCTGTTTTTTTAGGTAAAAGCCGTGGGTATATTAGTTACTTTTACTTTGAACACAAAATGCTGGTAAAGTATCATACAATCTACTTAAAACGTAATAAGGTTTTATGCTAAAAATCAGGCTTCTAAGAAAGTAATTATTTACTTTGCAGACGTTATGGCTCTGACAGGTTTGCCAATGAGTCTAAAGAAGCAAACTTATTATGTAACTACAACAGTTATATTAGCTTGCAAGATCTTGTGAAATTTGAATTAAATATGACTGGCCTCTCAGCTCAGTTTGGTAGTAGCTCTGCCTTCTGCGCCGTAAGTCGTGGGCTCGATCCCCACCGAGATCAAATATTTGTGTGGTGAACGCAAATATTTGTTCTCGGTCTGGGTGTTATATTGTGTTCTATGTATACAGTGAATATATTATTAAACATGGAATAATTTAGGGCATTTTTTCCTTCTACAAATTTTACCCGTCAGATAAAAATCTATTCATCTCTTGTTCAGGCTTATCAAAACTTTTAATTAAGGAAAACGTGTTAGGAACAAATTTTTTTCTGAACTGTTCGCAATCGAATGGCACACTGTCAAAGATATAAAATCACTAAACCTTTTGAAATCTTCAAAAGGTTTAGTGATTTTATATCTTTGACAGCGTTTCACTGATCGCCATCGCCTAGATGTGCGCAGGCCTTTAAAAAAAACGAAAGCTATCTTCAATTAAAATAGCAAGCAACCTTTTAAAATAGTGAATAGTTGGTTTCATTAGTTTGGCTAACCGCTACACTTCCTATTAATGGAGAATCCTGAACAAATAGCGGATATTTGCTGCGAAGCCTTTGTTTGAGGGTTGAAGTGAAACCGACAAAAAACGACCGAAAATTTTTATCAAAAAGCACTTTTTAAATTAACGCGATTGTTATGCATAATTATTATGGAATTCATATAAAAAGTCTAGTCATACAAATACTTGTAGTGCTTTCGTTAGTAGTAGAGCTCTTTGTGTGAGGCTCGTCCGGGGAAGTACTACCACCATACCTATTTCTGCCGTGAAGCAGCATCGCTGTGTTTCGTGAAGGGTGTAGGTGCCGGTGAAATTATTGGCACTTGAGGAAATACCTCGAGTCTGCCTCAAGTTGATGGACGCAGGGCGTCGTAGGGCACGTTCCTGACGTGCGTGACATACGAGGCAATGGCAATGCTTTGTTATAGGCAATAGTTACCCTCATAATATTAGGTGGGCCATTTGCTTAACAACGTTTATAATATAGAGCCTCATCCTAAGGGTTAATGATTTTCGCGAACGTAGCGTAGAGGGCAGGCGTAGCACCCCCTACGAGCCTCTACGGCGTAGCGCGAGTTATGAAACAGTGCTACACATTTTAGTCGACGACGAACGTTTACGGTATTTAGAGTCGGGTTCCATTTTTCATGCAAGTACAAGAGATAAAAGTAAATGAATTTCATACACATTTTCTAGACGTAATTTTTTTGAAAGCAAAATACATTTATTTATACAAAGAATCATACAGTTAAATAAATATTTACAAAATAAACATGAAACGGTTACGAAAATTTCAAGGCATGTTTAAGAATTACTTCTCAATTTAAAATTAAATAATTGTCAAAATCTGAAAATATTCTTTGTTAGAACTAGAGTCACACTGTTTTTTTTTTACTTTTAATCAAACAAATGGTATAGTTGTTGCACACCGTGTACAAACCCCCTGTATGCCTACCATGAGCTCTGTCTGGTTCTGTCTCTGGTTCTGGTATTTGGTCTGTGGGAGTTATGACTAAATAAATCCTACGTCAATACGTCACACACACAGTATAATGCACTGGTGAACACTCACACAGAATCAAAACCAGAACCAGAGACAGAGGCAGACAAAGCTCATGGTAGGCCTACTGGTTTAGAGAAGAGATTAGAGACTTATTCAATAACGGATAAATCCATTCAAAGCTACAAGTTTTAACGTACTTTTAGCAATTAAAACTTAATTCCAAACAGCAAAGTTATTTCAATTTAACTTCTCAACTTGGTTTTGAATGATTTCTATTTATTTTTCATATTTTAATATCCATTGTATATAAAAGTAAGTTTCTGGCTTTGTTTTTGAGTCGGTATATTATACTGTGTGTGTGTGTGACGTTTCGACGTAGGATTTATTTAGTCAACACTCACACAGCCTCATCACTCACTCACTCAGAGCCAGAGACAGAGCCAGACAGAGCTTGTGGTAGGGCAACAGACCAGTGCAATTTGTTTGAGATCTGTTCTATATTCTGGAAATTAACTCATTGTCTTACAATAATTACTCTTTATTGCTTCTGTGAGAGCAACTATGCAATCAAACGATAGCAAGTTTTGGCAAGTTTTTATCATGCGCACTTGATGTGCGGGCAGGTTTTTTCCGCAAGTAGGCCGCTGGTGGGCCCTTTTTGCGTGACCCTTGACACGTGTTGCTCGAACTTTTTTAGGTTCTGCAACACGCCGGTTTCCTCACGATGTTTTCCTTCACCGTTTTGAGAGTACTGGCGTAGTGCACATAAATTTTTCGACAGAAAAACTCATTGGTACACGAGTGGATTTGAACCCACGACCTTCGGATCGGAAGGCGGGCCACTACCACTAGACCACCAGTGCTCTCTAATTAAACGATAGCAAAAAACTATCAAATAACTGTAGTGATCTACTCGCGCTCGAATTTCCGGATATAACGCATGCAATTTCCGAGGAAATGAAGGCGCGGAATGAATTAGCATCCGATTTTCAGCGAGTAATGGAATTGGAGATGGAATGGCACGCTCACGCCTCATCGTATGCAGGAGCACAACCTACTACCTGCAGGGCTACCACAAGCTCTGTCTGGCTCTATCCCTGGCTTCTGTCTGGCTCTGTCTCTGGCTTTGGTTTTGAGACCGTGTGAGTGCTCACCAACAACCGTTGGGGAATAAAAGTTCTCGAATGGCGACCACGAACCGGAAGACGAAAAGTAGGGCGCCCACCTACCAGATGGACCGACCACATTGTTAAAATCGCGGAAAGCCGGCGGAAAGGGCTCAGAATCGTTCTTCCTGAAAATGTGTAGAGGAGGCCTATGTCCAGCAGTGGACTTCCTCAGGCTGATGATGATAATGATGATGAGTGCTCACCAGTGTATTATGCTGTGTGTGTGACGTTTAGGCGTAGGATTTATTTAGTCAACACTCACGCAGACTCAAAACCAGAGCCTGTGGAGTTAGACAGAGCTTGTGGTAGGCCAAATATCGCTGTCCTATTTGGCAGCCTTCACTGATTGCCACTGCAGAACGCTTCGATGTGTGCAAAGCTTTATTGATGGTATGTGAATGTTTGAACGCGTGAAAGGATTCTTTTAGAGTTTTTTTTATCAAATCCACTCAGCTCACAATCCTAACCTGCAGGGCTACCACAAGCTCCATATGGTTATGGCTATGGTTGTCAAATTGTGTATAGATAGGCTGACCCACACATTCATTTTCTTCTTGGGTTGGAATGTGTTGACACTGTTGACACAATTTTGACAGCCATAACCATAACCATAACCATATGAAGCTCATGGTAGGCCAGCAGAATCATGCTTTTTGTCCACGGATTTACCAAACGTACCTACATAGAGATTTTAATTTGGTTTACTTCTTCTTTTGAAATTTAAGAGCTTAGCTCTGGGGTTTTGATGCAGTTTTCTCCAATTAAGTCTTTCGTCTGAAAATTGGTTCTAATTTGCTGTAAAAAGCACTGAAAAATTGAAGCTACAAACAAAGGCTTCCACAGCTAAAAGCACTCATTAATTAGAATTTAGTCCGTTGCAGCGCTACTAATTAGTTGGTCATAAAAACTTCAGTGCAAGATGACTCGGGGCACACGACAGACCTTTAGTCTCGACTGTCAGTGAGTAATACCTACTAAAGGCTCGAACACACCTAGTTCGCTGGCGGTAGCGATCAGTGAAACGCTGTCAAATATTCGCTGTCAAATTTCAAATCTGACAGCGATATTTGACAGCGTTTCACTGATCGCTACCGCCAGCGAACTAGATGTGTTCGAGCCTTTAGTTCTGTTTTGTGAATACCGAAACCTAATTGGTACGCGATGCTTTGATTTGGTTTACAAGGTTTGCAAGGCTGTAATTTTTTATTGTATTTGGTCGAAAAGTGTTTCTGAAATAAATTTAAAATTAAAATGGTGTTACTGAATTATTATTATTAAATTATAATATAACTTACCTACAATATAATTAATTTAACGCAAATGCCTGTTTTTAGGGTTCTGTAGCCAAATGGCAAAAACGGAACCATTATAGATTCGTCATGGCTGCCTGTCTATCTGTCTGTCTGTCCGTCCGTATGTCACAGTTAGTTTTTTGTTAATACGTCATTAATCGTTAACCGCAATGTACCTTTCGAGGAACTACTAAAACTTCTATATTATATTACATACTGCTACGGAACCCTTCATGGGCGAGTCCGACTCGAACTTGGCCGCTTTTTTTAAATTTAGAACCCTAGCTACTAAAATTTATAAAATATGAGAGTTTGTGCGTTCGACCTCAGGATATGGCGTCAAACCTGCATCTGCCTCTCATTTGCGAGTAAATTCATTTTTACTTTTTGTAATTGTTGATTAAAATGTTTGATCGTCCGTCTGGTCATGCCACCAGAGTACTCTTACTCAGTTGCCGATAAATAATTATTCTGTATTACTCCATCTTTTTCCTGATTAGAGCGCGCAGTGTATTCTGAGTACGTTACTCAGTAATTACGTTTTTTCGTCTACAGTTTCAACGATGGTTCTTAAAAAGCGGCGATCGTCATGTTGTCAGTGTTAAATACACCTGACTGAAGGCCTGCGCACACCTAGTTCGCTGGCGGTAGCGATCAGTGAAACGCTGTCAAATATCGCTGTCAAATCTCAAATCTGACAGCGATATTTGACAGCGTTTCACTGATCGCTACCGCCAGCGAACTAGGTGTGCGCAGGCCTTTACCCTTTATTTGACAGACGCAGGGCATGTTCGTGACGTGTGTGACTTACGAGGAAATGTTTTGTTATAGGCGATGGTTACCACTTAACATTAGGTGGGCCATATGCTTTTTCTATACATATTATGAACGTTTGTTGTTTAAAATAGTCCTGCGGATTTCAGGCGTCATTTTACATCCTGTATGTTTATATGTATATCAATAAAATAAATAATGCCCGTATTTATTTATAATCATAATAAAGTTTAAAAAACTTGAGAACTTGATTTTGATATAATTTCTATGAGAAGTCAAATCCTTTTTTTTACCTTTCAGATAAAAAAAAATCATCAGTTCATTAATTACGAAGTTATGTAACAAAAATAAAAAAATACACCCAAATTGAGAACCTCCTTTTTGATTTTAAAGCCGGTTAATAATCTTCTATGGAAACCTGTGGTCAATTCATCAATAGGAGTACTAATATGACGGAGATAATTTCTTAGTGAGCTGACGCTGTATGTTCCAGAGGTTCTTGGGCAGAGGGTAGAGGGTAGAGGGTTGTAGAAGGTTCGCGTCGACACTTTAATTACGAGAGGTAATTTAGAACCGTGAAAGGCTCTGATGAATCGTGCCATAGTACTCGCCACTCCAGTAGCGCAGCTAAGCGCGTCATTAAGAAACCGAACCCGTGGCAGCCCGAATAGCAACGTGAATGTATTGTCCGAAAGGTATGTCCCCTGAACCATTTTTGGATGCAGCTGCACACTCTGCAATAAATAGTTTTCATAAGTCTCTAAGTTACATTGTTACTAACAAAATTATGGATGCATTAATGTCTGAAATAAATACTATTCTATTCTATAAGCGCCTTTTCGGACTTTTGCGCTGACGGAGACTGGTGATGGTGACAAAAACTGCGAAATCGATTTTGTATAGATAAAATGCGAGTCCGTAACTCATTTGTTTGATCCTCTTAGCGAGCCGGCGCCTGGTAGAAATCGCTTTTAGCGATGAAGTCGCCCATTGTTTTAATGTGACTGTTTATGTTGTATTTCTATTTTGTGATGGTCATCAATAAAGAGTTATTATATCTATCAAACTTTAACTTAATAAAATCTGTGTATTTTAATGGAAGATAGAGAAGAGAGCACTGGTGGTCTAGTGGTAGCAGTTCCGCCAATCCTAAGGTCGTGGATTCAAATCCAGTCGTGTACAAATGAGTTTTTTTTTGAGTTTTTTTATATGCGCTATACCAGTATTCTCAAACAGTGTAGGAAAACATGGTGAAGAAAACATGTATTGTGTCAAATGCACAAAAGGAGCCTCTCTGAGTCACACTTCTTCCAAAGTCCTTTCACCGCACTGGTTTGAAAGAACCATTGAAACTATAGGAAGAAGAAGAATGGTAGTTATTTTACTGTATCTAAGTATACTATGCCGCTGGTTACGCACAGCGTTTTAAAAATGTAGAGGTATTTTTGTGGAAGTCTCAATGAGGTTATCAAAATATCTCAAAGGCCTCTGTTAATTAATTTCTAGAGAGCCTCGGAGCAAAATCATTTGAATCTTTCTTTTTGTAAAAAATATTTGGTATCTCGATGTTTTTTTTTAGATATTAATAATGAGAATAAACAATTGGAGAAGCAGATGGTGCTCATTTATAAAAATAAAAAAAAATATAAATAATGTGGTCAATTCACACAATACTATCAAGCCCCAAACTAAGCAGAGCTTGTATTTATCCGCCTATAACGACTTTACAACCTCACTTCATACTGAGAACTTTAGGCCTAAAACAAGCTCTGTCTGGCTGTCTCTGGCTCTGGTTTTGAGTCTGTGTGAGTATTGACTAAATAAATCTTACGTCGAAACGTCACACACACAGTATAATACACAAGTGAGCACTTAACAGACTCAAAACCAGAGTCAGAGACAGAACCAGACAGAGCTTTAGAGACGAAGCAGACTTTGTGTTGAGACATTAGAGGCTAAGTAGAGCTCTTCGAGAAGGGCTCGTCTGAGGAAGCATTACCATGCCTATTTTAGACGTGAGGCAGCATTGCTTTTAAGGGTGTGAGTGCCGGTAAAACTACTGGCATATGAGGCTGAACATCTGAATGCCTCAAGTGAATGAACGCAAGGACGGTGCGTCTTAGGCAGGCCGCACACCAGGCATACACTTGTATCTCGATAATTGTGGCGCCACATTTGAAACGCGACACATTTAACGCCCCCATATATTTGTACGTGAGCACGCACACTGAGAAAACATTTGTAGCGGGCGCACTTTGTGGCGAGACGTTGTCCGCGCTACACGAATTCAAGATCGAACACGTTCGTTATTTGTGGCGCCACATCAAGAAATCGTCGTCGTGAGACGATGATGTCGACATTCTTAAAGCGTTGCCACGCTACAACTGTGCTTTCAATGTGCGCATATACAATACATTTGTAGCAAGCTGAATTGTAGCGCATTGATTGTGGCGACGTAAATGTTCGATGCATGTAGCATGTGGCGCTGGTGTGCGGCCTGCCTTAGGGCACGTTCTCAACGTGCGTGACCTACGAAGCAATGCTTTGCTATAGGCAATGGTTACCACTTCACATCGGCATCTAAACTAACCCAGCTTTAAGACGTTTCAAAGTGATCTTTGTGATAACATTAAATAATAAAATATCCTTATTTAAATTTGAGTCGTATTAAAAAATACTTTTTTTAAAGATACCTCTGCCATGAGCTTCATATGGTTATGGTTATGGCTGTCAAAATTGTGTCAACAGTATCAACACATTCAAACCCAAGAAGAAAATGAATGTGTGGGTCAGCCTATCTATACACAATGTGACAGCCATACCCATAACCATATGGAGCTCGTGGTAGCCCTGCTGGATAAGATTTTGTAACACCTGCACAAAAAACAAACTCTACGTCTGTTTTACAAATGGTTGTCCGCTACGGGGATCAAATTCACAAATTATAGCGCTAAAAGCAGAACTACTACTTCAAGTTCAAGTTCAATAAAATTTATTCCATTTTGATACATTTTGTACACTCGGAAAAGTCACACTATACAAATTCACATAAAACTTTCAAATAAAATAAAATAATTTTATAAAATTTTATAAAATAAAATAAAATAATTATCAAATAAAAATAAGTAATTAAAAATAAAAATAAAGTTGGTACTTATCGTACATAGGCTAAAAACTGTTAAATCATAAGCCAAGACTAAATACGCTGAGAGGCTATCTCACGTCTATTTGTGAGTTTGATGTCCATTAGCACGTTCAATATGGATGAAGCTTTGAATAGTTAATTCAAATACTTAAAATACAGAAAATGCTCTCAAAATTATTCAAATGAGAATAAAATCTGCGACGCTGGGACTATCACGAACTCACGAATGATATCCCTTCTATCCAGTAGGCCTACCACAAGCTCCGTCTGGCTCTGTGTCTGGCTCTGGTTTTGAGACTATGTGAGTGTTGACTAAATAAATCCGTAGGGATTGATTTAATCAACTATTAAACTGTGTATTATATTGTGTGTGTACACAGTATAATACACTGGTGAGCACTCACACAGACTCAAAACCAGAGCTAAAGACAAAGCCAGACCGATCTTGTGGTAGGTCTGAACAAACACTGATTTAATTACCTCACAGCCTTAATTATAGCATGTGTAGAACCTTAATAAAGGGGGGATGAGTGGGGGAGGATCATAATTGAAAGGATAGAATGATTAAGTTACACTGCCAACTCATGTGAGACTGTAAAACACATTTTTCACTTTTGAAGGTAGTGCGATATGAACCTTATCGCCCCGGCTTAGGGTTTACGAGGCTGGGAAGGGTTTTAACGGTCATAAATAGCAAGCATTTTATCTGTTGGATTCAATTAGAGCTTTTTTACGAGCTGCTGTCGGAATAATGTTCCGTTTATGCGGAGAGCGGACCTTCTACCGTCATTTTATTGATATTTGTAGGGAAAGAGAATCTCGGTCGATGTACTTATTATTTATTATTATTATTATGTGCCCTCCGGGTCCCACTGCTGGGCAAAGGCCTCCCCCCATTCCTTCCAGACATCGACTTATTAAATAAAAAAATAAAAAAAAATGCGGACAATCCACACAACACTATCTAGGCTCCAAACTAAGCTACTATGAGAACCAGAGAGCCTGACATTATAAAAATCGTGATTTCCTTAAGTTTAGAAACACTATAAAATTAATAAAATTATGAAAAAAAACCTACTCTCTTACCCTTTTTCCGTAAGCATTGTTGAGTATGACTGTAGAAGGCTGGTAAAGAATTGTTTTTTGAAGGACCATTAATAAATAAAATAAATATATGCACCAACTTAGAGAGGTAAAATTTGGACACTGGTTCTTTGCTCATAAATGGATAGATCATCTAGTCTGCCACCTACCTCAAACATCCACACGTTCGTTTCTTCAAGCGAGCCTGCACGGCATGGGACCTGGATTCGAAGGCGGAGGCGAGCAAAGGCACTGAACGCTCCAAAAACACCATCAAAATTGGCACAGCACTGCGAGAACGTCTCACACAATAGATACTGCACGGCAGTGTTGAAAAGGAGTTAAAACTTTCACTATCCACGGAATAGTTTCTCAATAAAATGAGAAGTGACCGAAATTGTCTGATCACTCAAGCCAACTGCCGACAGAGGACGCGCTAAGGTTGCGCACCGCGTCGGCCCACAATTCAAAACGAGGGTAGTTGTGAAAAGCGGATGACAAAACTTAAATTATCTACCCTCTAAACATGAGCAAAGATCCAACAAGCATCATCCCTATATTTTGCGGAGGCTGTTTACGGGTGCCATGACCTTTGGCGTGACGCCAAGACTGGAATGCACGAAGGTCTCTCATGGTACTCTATGACGTCATAGTTTAGTAGATCAATACACAGGACATTCCATATTTTGGCAACTTCTTATTTGGATACAAATTTATAAATAAGTTCGTAGGAATAAATTGGTGGCCAACTCGTGGTACAGTTAAGGCCACATCAAGGCCCCTTTCAAGCTTTGGGACGCTAGAACAGAAGCCGATAATACTTTGTCATTCTGATTGGTTAATAAAATGGTTCCGTATATTTGGATTTGATTTATTGAAGTATGAAAATAAAATAATCTGTTTTGAACGAAAAATTACATATCGCTGACATTTACTCGTAGTGTTCTTATGTTTATTTTTTTCATAACTATTAGGTATACTTGTAAAATACGTATATGTGTAACCGTAAATTCATCTGTAGTACCACGAGCTGTGTCCGGCTCTGTCTCTGGCTCTGGTTTTGAGTCTGTGTGAGTCTTAACTATAAAAATGCAAGGACGAAACGTCTCACACAGTATAATACACTGGTGAGCACTCAGCCAGACTCAAAACCAGAACCAGAGCCAGACTATTCAGTATATTTATTGCCTTTTTTAACCGACTTCCAATCAAAAAGAAGGAGGTTCTCAATTCGGTTGTATGTGTTTTTTTTTTTTTTTTTTTATGTTTGTTACCGCATAACTTCGTCATTTGTGAGCCGATTTGAAAAATTATTTTTTTATCTGAAAGGTACTGCTTTCAGATTGGTTCCATTTTAATTTTATTAAAATCGGTGTTGCCATTTTTTTTAAATAATTTTTTTAATGTTTGTAACTGCATGCCTCCGTCATTTTATGAACCGATTTAGATTTTTTTTTTTTTTATTTGGTTATTCTTACGTCCAGATTGTCCCAAACAAATTTGATTAAAATCGGTTTAGCCGTTTGACAATGAAGTCGGTTTCTCAAGTTTTTTAAACTTATAATTATATGTATGTAAATTTAACAGTGTCAGATCTTAGAACTAGTTTTTGAGTCAATACATAATTGACCCTGTAAGGGTGTTGCAATACTGGAGAAGCGGGCCGATATGATTATAATCACGCAGATTGTAATCAGCTGGCCTACCATGTGCTTCATATGGTTATGGTTATGGCTGTCAAAATTATGTCAACAGTGTCAACACATTCAAACCCAAGAAGAAAATGAATGTGTGGGTCAGCCTATCTATACACAATTTGACAGCCATAGCCATAACCATATAGAGCTCGTGGTAGCCCTGCAGGTTTTGTATAAAATGTAATAAGGGTTATTTACTAACAGGCCTACTGATCTAACATACAAAAGATCCAGTAACCCTGACTGAATATAACCTTCCTTCCTGAAGGTTACTTACAATCTTTGCTGGCAGAGTCTGGAGTTGAATATAAATGCACTATTTTGGTACTATCATTGCAACCCTGACCCACCCTGGCACTGAGCCAACTACCCTGGACTGAGAGATGAAGTTTATAAGGTTTTTCATGCACCTAAATAAATTCGGCAAATTTTTATCATCCGCACTTGATGTGCGGGCTGATTTTTCTTCAAGTAGGCCGCTGGTGGGCCCTTTTTGCGTGACCCTTGACACGTGTTGCTCGAACTTTTTTAGGTTCTACGACACGTCGGTTTCCTCACGATGTTTTCCTTCACCGTTTTGAGAGTACTGGCATAGTGCACATAATTTTTTCGACAGAAAAACTCATTGGTACACGAGAGAATTTGAACCCACGACCATCGGATTGGAAGGCGGGGCCGCTATCACTGCTAATTTGTTGTTGCTCACTGTTCACTTGATCATTTTAAAAGGATCATATATAAAAACGATAGGAACCGAGCCGTAGTTTGTTGCCTGTTCTTCTAGGCTTGGTCGCGTGGAACTGGCACCTAGACTCATCTAGCATTAAGACGTTTCAAAGTGATTCTTGTAATTGTATTGAATAAAATTTTATTTAGTTTGAGCATGGACAAATTATATAAAATTTGTCCATGGTTTGAGTTACCACTAGACCACCAGTGCTCCTCAGATGATATACTCATACACATTTTTTTTTGTAAATACAATTACACTTAGATAATATAATACATATACGCATTTTTGTTTTAACCGACTTCCAATCAAAAAGGAGGAGGTTCTCAATTCGGTTGTATTTTTTTTATTTTTTAATGTCTGTTACTGCATAACTTCGTCATTTGTGAGCCGATTTGAAAAAAAAAAAAATTATCTGAAAGGTATTGCTTTCAGATTGGTCCCATTTTAATTTCATTAAAATCGGTTTAGCCGTTTGGCAATGAAGTCGGTATCTCAAGTTTTTTAAACTTATAATTATTATAAATACATTTCTAAGGCAGAGTATCAACTGAGCTGAGAGACTAGTGTGTTGGTAAATGCATCTCGGACAGGAAGGTTATTCATGCATAGCCATGCATAACTCGCTACGGTGGGGTGTTATTGAAAAGACACCTTAGTGAGAACAGCTCATCCGCACAATGAGAGCCCTCCCTCACTGTTGCCATGCGAGAGAACCTCCAGAAGGCCTACCACAAGCTATGTCTGGCTCAGTCTCTGGCTCTAGCTTTGAGTCTATGTGAGTGTTGGCTAAATAAATCCTACGTCAAAACGTCACACACACAGTATAAGTTTCGGCAAGTTTATCATCCGCACTTGATGTGCGGGCTGGTCCGCAAGTAGTCCGCTGGTGGGCCCTTTTTGCGTGACCCTTGACACGTGTTGCTCGAACTTTTTTAGGTTCTACGACACGTCGGTTTCCTCACGATGTTTTCCTTCACCGTTTTGAGAGTACTGGCATAGTGCACATAATTTTTTCGACAGAAAAACTCATTTATTAGTTTATAGCACTCACACAATCTCAAAACCAGAGCTAGAGTCAGAGCCAGAGAGCTTGTGGTAGGTTTACAGGGGTGGCGGAAACACCTGTGAATAACCTTGTAGCTCACATCTTATAACACAACATCTAGACTGGTGACCAAAGGGCTGGCGCTTACCTAGGGCAAAGAATTAGCTTAGCTATTCAAAGAGGTAACGTTGCCAGCCTTTTGGGCACATTGCCTGCGGTCGGTGATCTGAACTCTGTTTTCTACCTGTAATACTTTCAGGTGGAAAACAGAGTTCATTATAAAATTTTCTAGTTTCTTATAAAATGTTATTTTTATATTTTCTTTTTAGTTATTTCATGTTGTATAATAATAGTTTTTGTAAATAATGTATATTCTGTTGTAAATAAATTTATATCTAATGACTTAACTTATTTATTACCTTTTTCGGGATTTTTTTATTTCAAAGACTTATAGTAAACAGGCCGTTGCATGTGATCCTTTTTCGATGGATGTTCAGTATACCACAAGCTCTGTCTGGCTCTGGTTTTGAGTCTGTGTGGGTGTTGACTAAATAAATCTTACGTCGAAATGTCACACACACAGTATAAGTATAGATAGTGTTAAATAAGTTTATTACAAAGAAATTTTGTATCTTGTATGGATTTTTCTGTTCGGAAAATTTATGTAAAAAGTTGCGAACATCTTATAATGAAACGCTGTCAAATCTCTTATTTATGTATGTATATAAAAATGAATTGCTGTTCGTTAGTCTCGCTAAAACTCGAGAACGACTGCACTGATTTGGCTTATTTTGGTCTTGAATAATTTGTGGGAGTCCAGAGAAGGTTTAAAAGGTGAATAAATCCCGAAAAGGTAACGGGAACAGGGCGAGCAAAGCCGCGGGCGGCAACTAGTATTAAATAAAAAACAATTTATTCTCAACAATCTCATTTTTTGTCACCGCATGAGCACAAAATAAATGTTTTTATTGTTCATGGAGAAAATTGGCTAAACAACGTGCTATAATAAACAACCCTAGTTAAGTAACCTCGCCGTTGTGATGTCAAAAAGAAAGACGTTTTTACCCCAAACTTTATCGATAAAAACTACCTAAGGCAATTTCCTTTCGTTTAAGCACCGAGTTCACCAACACATTGATCGGGCGTTCACCAGGGGTTAGCTTAATCGGTGTTTCTTCCTTGAAAAGTTTCATGAGTCATCACGGTTGTAGCCAAACCTAATTCTTTTTGCATCTCATCATCATCGACGGTGTAGCGCGCTCACCCACCATACCTATTCTCTCTTATTTTGAAAACGTTTAAATCTTATCTTATCTTATACCTCTTGTATATAATATATTTAGGATCTCGGAAACGGCGCCAACGATTTTCACGAAATTTTATATACAGGGGTTTTCGGGGGCGATAAATTAATCTAGCTAGGATTCATTTTAAGAAAATGATTATTTCACCCCGAGTTCAATAATTAAACATAAACTGAATATGTGACTGCTCCTGTCATCTATTGACGATTGTGAGCAACTAATTGCAAGCATATCCAGCAGATGGCGTTGCTAAGTAAGAATAAGCCAATAATCCTACTTTATTAGATTAAGATTTATTAAAAATACAAATCAACAATAAAAAATACCAACTGCTAGTAGTGCTGTAGTGTTATGTATTGTGAAAAATAATAATTTATGGACTTAAAAAGCAGCATTTAAAAAGTAACCTAACTGGTAACTAATTATAGAACTGTAATGTTTATTACTATCCAATAAATTACATTTCATTTAACGGATAATTTGAAGGCGCCCATAGTAAAGCCTAGCGCACATCTAAGCGTTCTGCAATAGCGATCAGTGAGACGCGTGTGAGGGCAACGGTTCCGGTGCTATATACTCTGTGGCTTCAGAAGGCCTACCACAAGCTCTATCTAGCTCTGTCTCTGGCTCTGGTTTTGAGTCTGTGTGAGTGCTCACCAGTGGTAATATTATGTGTGTGACGTTCCAACGTAAGATTTATTTGGTCAACACTCACACAGACTCAAAACCAGAGCCAGACAGAGCTTGTGGTAGGCCTACCAGTCCCGTGTTCCCTTCACGTGGAGCGGATGTTATGATTTGGCAGTTAATTGAATAAATACTGTTGGTATAACTGTTTGGCTCCGGCTCAGCAGTGGCCGCGGTTCGATGTTTCGTGGTCATTACGACTTCAAATAAAATGCTCAGTATACAACTATGAACAAGCATATCTTTTCATTTTTTTTTAACCGACTTCCAATCAAAAAGGAGGAGGTTCTCAATACGGTTGTATTTTTTTTTTATGTTTTTTTTTATTTTTTTTTTTAATGTTCGTTACCGCATAACTTCGTCATTTGTGAGCCGATTTGAAAAACTATTTTTTTATTTGGAAGGTTATTCTTACGTCCAGATTGTTCCAAACAAATTTGATTAAAATCGGTTTAGCCGTTTTACAATGAAGTCGGTTTCTCAAGTTTTTTAAACTTATAATTATTGTTTTATAGTGAATCGCTGTCAGATTTAAGATTTGACAGCGATATTTGACAGCGTTTCACTGTTCGCTACCGCCAGCGAACTAGGTGTGCGCAGGCCATAAAACTTAAGAAAATCACAAAGTTTTCTGAGCTCAACGAATAAGTCTTAGCGAGTGTGATTAGGATCCGATGGCGTAGCGGTCAACGCAGCCTCGTACCAAGGGTAAGGCCGCGGGTTCAAATCCCGCTCTTAACTTTAGGGGCATTTTAAAATATATTTTCTTTCTTATCGTGTCACTGGCTCTTCGAAACCAGTGTGGTGGAAGGAGTTCAAGTGAACCTCAGAGTGGCTTCTTTCGTGTACAAGTATATGGAAGAAGCAAATTGCCCGCATGACGTTAAGTGGTAACCATCGTCTATAACAAAGCATTGCCTTGTCGGTCACGCACGTCAGGAATGTGCCCTACGATGCACTGCCCTGCGTCCATCAACTTGAGGAATACAGATGTTTCGCCTCACGTGCCAGTAAGTTCACCGGCACCCACACCCTTCAAACCGAAACACAACAATTCTGCTTCACGGCAGAAAAAGGTATGACGCATATAAATTAACATTATTCAACATTAAAATGCTTTGCTCAAAATTTGACTGAGTCCAACTTCAAGACGCATCCATTAGGCCTCTAGCGCCATCATTGTAAATAAATTACGCAGACAATCCACACAACACTATCTAGCCCCAAACTAAGCAGAGCTTGTACTATGGGTACCAGATAGCTGATATTAGGGGGCGTCCATAAATTACGTGAGATGTTTAAGGGGGGGAGGGGGTCGAGGTAAATCTCATCTAATCTTACGTTGGGGAGAGGGGGGGTATCGGTAAATATCACGCAATTTTGTTTCTGATTGAAACAAAAAAAATAATGCTATTTTAATACCGTTTTATGCCCGTCTTTTGTTTTAGCGCCATTGTCTTAACAAAGTAGTCGTAAATAAAAGCACGAAACAATTTTTTTTTCTTTTTAAAAAACAATCCAGCGCGTTTCCGTAAGAAACTCACATTTTGAAAAATCTCACGTGAGATTGGGGGATGGGGGAGGGGGTTGAATAAAATCTCACGACATCTCACCAGGGGGGGAGGGAGGGACAGAAAATTAAAAAAACACCTCACGTAATTTATGGACGCCCCCTTATTAATATACATTTTTTTATATTAATACTTAGAATACAATATAACACCCAAGCTGGTATAATACTTGTATAATTTTTTTGGTAAATACATACTCATAATACTCGTACAATATCACCCAGACAGAGAACCAACATCTGCGTTCACCACACAAATATTTGTTCTAGGTGGGGATCGAACCCACGACCTACGGCGCAGAAGGCAGAGCTACTACCAACTGAGCTGAAACTTGTAAACTTGAAGTTCGTGCAAACTCAGTTCCTCGTAAACCTGATAATCTTAATGAATAAATAGCCAATTCTGTAGAAAGGCCCTCTATAATAGAATTAAATTTAAATTACTCTGACTCGTTTCCGGGTGTCAAGTGACTTCAGCACCGGCGCTGAAGGAACTCACCAAAAATTTGAGGAATTCGGTGTAAATTGAAGATTATTAGAAAACTGTCCCCGATTGTAAAGAGCACTTTGTTAAATTAAATATACTGACAGTCCCCAGCCTTTACATTTTGGTGACTTTATTAGTAGACATCGTCAAGCATCCGTACCGCTATGAAACGGCGGAACAAATTACTATTCGGCGCACCACAAGAAGGAAAAATATTGAAATGCCTTTCTGTCCAAAGCTCAATATCGCAAAGCATTGCTGTAGATATCAGGCCATTAAATTATACAATTCTTTACCTATTGACATTAAAATAATAGACAGTCTACATTTATTCAAAACTAAACTAAAACAGCTTTTGTTGAAAGGGTGTTTTTATTCTACTGATGATTTTATAAATATGTAGTGACATTGCTAGTATTATTTAATTTATGTTATGACTTATATTATTTTTGCTTATTATGTACTATTTTTCAGACACAAATGTATAATTGTTAATGAAATAAATAAAATGAAATGAAAAATGTAACTGATTGTTAGAGGCCCGTATTCCGAAACAGCGCTTGAGTCTGAGTCAAGCATAGATTTTATGACAGTTCTCCATTGAAAAGTGTCAAAAATCTGTGCTTGAGGCTCGACTCAGACTCAAGCACTGTTTCGGGATACGGGCCTAAGTCTGTGTGAGTGCTCACCAGTGTATTATAATGTGTGTGTGACACTCGACGTAGGATTTATTTAGTCAACACTCACACAGACTCAAAAACAGAGCCAGAGACAGAGCCAGACAGAGCTTGTGGTAGGGCTACTGGACGGCGGCGATGGCGTGAAAAGAACGACCTTTGTTAAAATTCTATCCTTATAGCAGTGTTATGGGAGAAAAATGTAAATTGATTTTTTTTACTGTCAAATTTACAAAAGTATGCATGAAAAAAGCTCCAAATTGGATATCAGCAGGGATACCACGAGCTTCATATGGTTATGGCTATGGCTGTCAAATTGTGTCAACAGTGTCAACACATTCAAACCCAAGAAGAAAATGAATGTGTGGGTCAGCCTATCTATACACAATGTGACAGCCATAGCCATAACCATATGGAGCTAGTGTTAGCCCTGCTGGATAAGTTTTTGGATAAATTGTGTATAGATAGGCTGACCCACAAATTCATTTTCTTCTTGGGTTTGAATGTGTTGACACTGTTGACACAATTTTGACAGCCATAACCATAACCATATGAAGCTCATGGTAGGCCAGCTGATCTGGTTTATCTCTAAACCGTCTTCTTGAAGAGAGACAAATCTTCAATCTATCAATAACCAGACTGACACACTCAATACACACATACAAAATTCACTCAAAACCACTCAAAAAACTGTACCTATAAAGTAACCTTTGACACTACAATTTGCTCAAGCCGTCGAAAAGATACCAGTAGGCCTACCACAAGCTCTGTCTGGCTCTGTCTCTGGTTTTGAGTCTGTGTGAGTGCTCACCAGCGTGTTACACAGTGTGCGACGTTTCCACGTAAGATTTATTCAGTCAACACTCACACAGACTCAAAACCCAGAGTTAGACAGAGCTTGTGCTATCCCTACAAGCTTTATCGCGTAAGTAGGACCTCTTTAGATAATGCGATATGAAAGTGGTGCGGGTTCGATATCGGGCAATTGAAGTTGGAGTTCACTTAGGGGACCCTTGCCCGCGGGAAGTGATAGCAACACCACTTAGCGCTTTTAAAGTCACTTTACTTTGATTCAAGTTTGAGTACAACTTAAATATAAAGTAAAAACGAGATTCCAGAAAAAACTAACTTCAAGAAATGTACAATATTTTTGAAAAAAAATGGGGGATGCTACTATAAAAAACTTACTAGAAGAAGAGTTGTTAAACGAAGAGAGAAAAGAATAACGCTAGTTCTTTTAACTTTAATTTTTATACCTTAGGCCTACCATGAGCTCGGTCTGGCTCTGTCTCTGGTTCTGCTTTTGAGTATGAGTGAGTGTTGACTAAATAAATCCTACGTCAAAACGCCACACACACAGTAAAATGCACTGGTGAGCACTCACACAGACGCAAAACCAGAACCAGAGACAGAGCCAGACAGAGCTCATGGTAGGCCTACTGTATTGCAACACCATACAGGATAAATTATTATGTATTGTTCAAAACACTTTTCCTAAGATCTAATAATATTAAATGAACATGCCATTTATACATGGCAGTATTTCGACTGGCCTCTCAGCTCAGTTGGTAGTAGCTCTGCCTTCTGCGCCGTAGGCCGTGGGTTCGATCCCCAACAAGAACAAAATATTTGTGTGGGGAACACAGATGTTTGTTTCTTTGTCTGGGTGTTATATTTATATTGTATTCTAAGAATTGATATAAAAAAAATGTATATTAATAATATCAGCTAAACTTGTTCCCATAATACAAGCTCTGCTTTGTTTGGGGCTAGATAGTGCTGTGTGGATTGTCTACGATATTTATTTATTGTTATTTTATTCAATAAATATACTTCATACTGAAAACAGAGCTCTTTTTGAAAGTTTCTACTAAACAGAGAAAAAAATATATATATTTTACATCATACAAGTATTATGAAATCATACTTCGGACCTTTTTGGTCAAGTACGTCAAACCTTTCATAAAGTATTGCCCGGGGCGAAACTGTACGTTCTTTATACAGGGTTATTCATTATTAGCTGCAAATACTCAGGAATTAGGTTCAACAAATAAAATAACAAATATTTATGAAATGATTTTTAAAGTTTTGTTATGAAAATCCCGAGAAAATCGATAAAGAATATCCTTTGGAATCATTGGCGCCTGACCTATTTTGACCTTTGATCCGCGCCCGCGCGGTGTGAGCGACACTCTGTGTTCAGTCACGGCCTGGGTGGGTCATCGTCCTGTTCTCCGTGGCATTATGCAATAGCCTTAGAGAAATTAATAAAAATAACATTTTGATACAAAATCTTAAATCAGTCTATGAATTGAATTGATTCAGCCAAACAAATATTCACGACCCAAAAATTAGACCCTGTCAGTTTGTGTAGCTAATAATGAATAACCCTGTATAAAGGTACTGTGTAAAAATCGCCTGTTTTCAAAGGTTTCGATACCTTGCAGATATTGTCTTAGGATTTTCTTCAAAGGAGCGGGTTCTTTCTGATTTATTTGGGGTATACTACATACCTACACGGCTATAAGTAGTACTACATATACAGTTATAGTACTGTAGTACACTTCTTGTTTTTTTTTTATGTAACTAGCTGATGGAACAAGCATATGGCCCCCCTGACGTGGTAACCATCGCCAAGTAGTAACACTTATTTACAGTTGTGAAAAAAAGATGTCATAGCATCGAAGTGATATCGCCAATAGTTTCTTAGACAACTGAAAAATGGGCCAAGTCTTTAAAAAGTAATCGTATTGTGTTTTAGTTTCATAATAATTAAAGACGGCTTAGCCAGTTAAAATAAGTAATAATTGTAGATACACACAATACTATCTAGCTCCAAATAAAGCAGAGCTTGTACTATAGGAACAAGATAGTCGGTATAATACTTTTTTTTGAATACATACTTAGAACACAATATAACACCTAGACAAAGAACGAAAATCCGTTTTCACCACACAAATATAAGTTCTCGGTGGGAATCGAACCCACGACCTACGGAAAAGAAGAAGTGAAGACGTGTAATTGCCTCTGACGCACCGCAATCTGCCAAAAGTCTGGTTAGGTTTGGTTAGGTAGAATTAGGACTTTTTGGATTTTTTGGTTATTTGGCTTTTTCTCTTTATTTCAGTGTGAGTAATGTAACTAACTACCTATTGTTATTTTTATACTTTGGTTTTGTCACTTCACTTTTGCTTTAATTTACTCTTTTTAAGGCAACATGCGCCTATTTGTAGTTTTATATATGCGAAAACATTTAATTGGTAATTAGATATTTATGTTGTTATTGCCTAGTTTGTAGTACTTACTGTTTGTTTTCCGAATAAAATAAAAAAAAAAATAAAAAAAATTAAATTCTGTCCACATTTATTTATCTTCTAAGAGGAATCCTTTTAAGCCGACCTTCCAATTCCTTCGTTCCAATCATAATATAATACCCGTTTTATATTAATGTTTTTGCCAGTAATTCCAAAATAGGTGAAGGTAGCCAATATACATAAAAACTACGGAACCCTAAAAAGTAAACAAGCCTTTGCATTTATTGAAGATAATTTATGTTTATAACGTTAGGGGCAAGCATTTACTCATGCCCCTATTTACGGGACGCTATAGTGGCCTGGGACAAGGCTTAAGATGAAATAGGCTTGCCCAGCACCTATACCATTCTGGCAGCTTAGTCTGCGTCCATAGGAAAGACATAGTCAAAACGTGCGGAGCTGACTAAGCCGAGGGTTTCCTCACGATGTTTTCCTTCATCGTTTCAAAGCACTAGCATTGTGTACATACATTATTCAAACAGAAGAAACCATGTGTAAACGACTGGGTACGAACCACTTAACAAACGTAATTGTTTTGAAAAATCTTTCGGGTCCATTGCCGACTAAAGTAAAAAAAAAATTTAAAAAAAAAGTGCTGTTATTGTTTTCTTATAAATCGAGGGCATTGGAATTACTCCTTTCACATTTTTCCCCTAACTCTCGTGGTTCCGGACTTGGCCATCATATATCACCGCCCTTCTCAAAAAACCACCATGAATAGCCCCAAATTAAGCAGAGCTTGTACTATGGGAACCAGATATCTGGTATAATACTTACATGGATTTTTTTGTAATTGCATACTTAGAGTACAATGTAATAACTACAACTAGTTTAAAAGTAATTGTAAATTTTACAATGAATTAAAATTTTGCCAAAACTATGGCAGCCTCATCGTAAATCTTTAGTTACGAATGGTTACGAACCTCAACCTCAATCAAGAGTAATAGTAGTCTCAAACGAACTACTCAAGGCCTTATCAGGATGTCAAAGACAAAGGCAGTAATGTTATAATAATACAAGGTAAAGTCAGGATAATAATGGAGTTTAAATATTACATAAAGCCGTCACAGCTCAGTATGCCTACCATAAGCTCTGTCTGGCTCTGTCTCTGGCTCTGGTTTTGATTCTGTGTGTTGACTAAATAAATCCTACGTCACCACTCACGCAGACTCAAAACCAAAGCCAGAGACAGAGCTTGTAGAAGCCTACAGGTTGGTAGTAGCCCTGCCTTCTGTGATAGTATTTAATTATTAAGTTAGTATTTAAGTAATTTAGTGAATTTGTAAATCAATATTTACCAACCCTGTACATGAGATGCTGCAAATATTTATGTATATACACTTTGACTTTTAAATAATCTTTTCTTAAAATACCTTCAATTTATGCTACTGACTGTACCACAATTTCTTAGATAATCTTGAGATCATTATAGATTACAAAATGTTGTATTCGTCTTTTAGCCAGAGAATATGCCACATGTACTATTGCCGAGGTACATTTACGTTTAAGTTCCTTTTGTAGTTTATTCTTTTGTTGAGAAAGTATCTGTTTTCTCTATTACTTGGAATTATTTATACAAAAGGCCTTGTTTTTCATAAAAATCTAGTAATTTTATTAGCGAGCGCCGAGATTTTTACCGTCTTTGTGCCCAGCAATTTTACCTTATACCGGATTTTATAATTATAAAACAAAACTAATGGAAGCGTCTGGTTCATGTGAAGCTAATTTGACTTTGGGTGCAAATGTTTAATATCGTTTCTTATACCTACACGCCGCCGCAGGCTAATCAAATCAAATATCAATTGTCTCACAAGGATCACTTTGAAACGTCTTGAAACTAGGTGTGTCTAGGCGCTTAGATGCGGTAGGCATTCTCCCAATTTACTTTGTACTCAAAAGATGAATAGGCATGACTACTAATTTTCAAAATCTCTTCTATCATATTCAGAAGTATCTGTTATGTCTAAAATATATCATATTTCTGTAGAAAATAATAATAAGGTTTTTGTGCAATAAAAGTACATTTAAATTTAAATTTTCAAATTCACGCCAAAACGCTCGCTGGTGTCATGGCGTCTGTTATTACGTCACGGTGCAGTATAACAACAGTAAACATTGGTGCTTGTGTACTAAATCAGAATGACGTTTACAACACCGTGACGTAGTTCGCTCTGACCAGTACCCCAAGTCCCAGTGCAATTACAACATTTCGTTACCAAATGTTGTTTTCGTTTCGCCTATTTGTCTCTGTCTATTTTATGGAGAAAAGATGAGACAACAACTCTAACTACGTAATGTATTTTTGTTGCCTCATCTTTTCTCCATACAATAGACAGAGACAAATAGGCAAAACGAAAACAACATTTGGTAACGAAATGTTGTAGATGCACTGGGACTTCGGGCTCAGAGAATAAATACATTTTTCAAAATCTTTGAATCCTTTTTCATTAGATCTGATTTTGGCGATACTTGATTACTGTCTTCATGCCTATTATATTGATTAAAATGTAAACTATTTATGCCCACCTACTAGCTTAACTACTAGCTAGCAAACCAGCCAGCAGTTCATACTGTTTAAAAATGCACTGATGGCCACAAATAAGTGGTTTCAAGTTAAACACTAACGAGTGCTAGAAAACCTAGCTCGTTTTTCAATGTGACGGTTTCATCGTTAGGATGAATAACTGATTATGATTAATGGACTTCAGAAGGCCAAGGGGTAGAAGGCTGACGCTATTATTGCATAATTGAGCTCTCTCACACGAACGGAAAGAAATATACTCATGTGTGGCCAGCCATAAAAGTTTGATGGTAATTAGATTAGATTAGATTAGAAAATTCTTTATTGCACAAAATGAAGTACATAGGCGAACTTAATGCTAATTAGCATTTTCTACCAGTTAACCATTGTGTTATGTGGAGTGGGTGGTAGTGCTTTATGACAAGAGAAGAGAGAGACATTTACTTAAAACTAGAAACCTACTAATAGAATACCTACATATTACTACATATCTACAGTACCTACAATACATAAATAATAAATAAAAATAATAATAATACACATGTATAAATACAAATATAATCTATAAAAATGCTCAATTTTGTTGAGATGCCTGATGGGATAAAAAGTGAAGGAATAACTTCTTTTTGAATGTTGCTAAAGATGTAGCTTCGCGTAATTCCTACCGATTAGATGCTGCCGCGGTCACAATGTTTTTGAAATGTGCTATTCATTTGAGCACTTCTGAATTTTCTGGAGACCTTATGGCGGTCTGTAAAGTCCGCTACTTATTGCGACTATTGCGAGTCAATTATTGGAAGTTGCGGCTTTTGCATGCGCAAATTCATCCCATACCTTCTTCTAACTCTTTTTTTAGGAGACGCTTCCATTTAAATTGGTATTAGGGTTAATGGCAACCAAAATAGAAGATTATAATATCAACATAGAAGAACATCAATTCAATTGTAGTCAAGTGTACATACACTACATACGAGCTCGCATAATTTAAAGTCAAAGTCAAAGTCAAAGTAAAAGTCAGAGTCAGAGTCAGAGTCAAAGTCAAAGTCAAAGTCAAAGTCAAAGTCAAAGTCAAAGTCAAAGTCAAAGTCAAAGTCAAAGTCAAAGTCAAAGTCTCAGTCAAATTCAAAGTCAAAGTCAAAGTCATAGTAAAAGTCAAAGACCTGACGTCTTACTTGAATAATTTAAAGGCAGTGTCAGCGCGTCAGAATGTAAGTTATCTTATTACTTATGTGAGCGATACCAAAAGATAGCGAAACCAAAAGTTGAACAGACGTTTGTAAATTCAAGTTTTTAAAAGTAGGTGTCATAAGGCTTATGATGATGACCTCGATATCTGCCCGATGCATAGCTTATTCAGATTTGAAATGCTGAGTGGTTGTTTTTAAACATGCCTCGTGACCCAATGAAATACATGAATATGGAAGAGCAAATGAATATGGAAAGACTACCCTTAGATAGGGAATTCGTTTAATTTATAAACTATTTCTCTTTTTATGAATAACGAGCTGGCATACCGAGCTTCGGTCGGCGTTAAAAAAAATAGTATTATTATTCGCCAATAGATGTCAGGAAGAGTCGTATCTTTATTGGCTTATTTTTAGTTATAAACGCCATCTGCTGCAATAGCTTGCAGTTAGTTGCTCACAATCGCCAATAGATGGCAGGAACAGTCGTATATTGAGTTTATGTTATTGCAAAACACCAACTTTCGTCATTTTCTAAAAAATGAATCCTAGCTAGATCAATTTATCGCCCCCGAAATCTTCTGTATACTTAATTTCATGAAAACTGTTGGCGCCGTTTCCGAGATCCTGAATATATATATTATATATATATATATATATATATATACTAGTGGCCACCCGCGGCTTCGCTCGCCCATTCGCATAACGCCCCGTTCCCGTTGCTTTTTCGGGATAAAAAGTATCCTATGTCCTTCTCCCGGTTCTAAGCTACCTTTAAAGGCCTACGCACATCTAGGCGATGGCGCTGGCGATCAACTGAAACGCTATCAAATATGACAACGATATTTGACAGCGTTTCAGCTGATAGCCATCGCCATCGCCTAGATGTGCGCAGGCCTTTAGATTTTATTAATTTATTATTTTTATTTATTGAAAAGACCAAAAAGCCTTTTGAACAAAAAGGATTTTAAAACAGTGTTTTATAGTTATTTCGGTTTTTTTTGCGAACAAAATAATTAATTACTCTTAGAGAAGGCGTTGTCATTAATTTTGACCAGTAAACGTTTGGTCGCCGTTATTCGTGATGAAAAAGGTGTATTTAGGTTGGTTTTTGATATAGAGATATTTAAAACTATCATTAAAAGCTATTAACTGGTTCCCAGATAAGCCTTGAACAGCAAACCCGGCCGGAGCGGGTACCGCAACCCGCGTATCAAAGATAATGTCGTGAGTTCGAGTCCGGCCGATAAATTTAAGGATAATATATTTCATTTCATTTCATTTTTCATTTGTATAACAGGTAGGAGAAGACTTAAAAACAAGCAAAATGTTAAACAACATTTCACATCATCATCATCATCGCATGAATACATAAATTAAATTCATTAATATGACAGAATCCGTTCCTGTAATCTAATTAAGGTTCGGCCACATTCAGGGTTTTCACGTCGAAAAAACATTCAAATAGAGCTCCTAAAATCAAAAACAAAAAATAAGTAAAATATTATAAAAATCTTAATAAACCAAACAACAATCACAAGTAGACAATAAAATGGTATATAAAGGTTCGGGCACGTTCAGGGTTCTCGGCGTCGAAATAACATTCAAATTGAGTTACTAAAATCAAAAACAAAAATAAAAAAAGTAAAATATTATAAAAATCTTAATAAAACAAACAACAATCACAAGTAGATATAAAATAATAAAAGAATTAAAATGGTAAAGGTTCGGGCACGTTCAATGTTCTCGGCGTCGAAAATACATTCAAATTGAGTTCCTAAAATCAAAAACAAAAATAAAAAAAGTAAAATATTATAAAATCTTAATAAACCAAACAATAATAAGGAATAAAATTTTTAAAAAGAAATAAATGAAAATATAATTTCTAAAAAAATTCACTTACCAATAAGGATTGGGGTTGAGCTGAAGCGGCCGAGTGGTGAGCGGAAGTTGCGGGGCGAGGCTGGTGGCGTGTGCTCACCGCGAGAGGACTAGCGCGAGTGCGGCGGGCTGGCTCTCGCGAGAGCGGAGCTTGTTGCTGGCTCGCGCAGGCGCGTGCTGCCACCGCCACCGCCACCGCCAACGCCACCGCCACCGCCACCGCCATCCGCGAACATTTCTGGCCTGGCCTCTAGCTCAGTTGGTAGTAGCTCTGCCTTCTGCGCCGTGGGTCGTGGGTTCGATCCCCACCGAGAACAAATATTTGTGTGGTGACCATAAATGTTTGTTCTCTGTCTGGGTGTTATATTGTATTCTAAGTATGTATTTACAAAAAAAAATGTATTCAAGTATTATATCAGCTATCCGGTTTCCATATTACAAGCTCTGCTTAGTTTGGGGCTGGGTAGTGTTGTGTGAATTGTCCACAATATTTATTGTCCGCAATATTTATATTTATTTACAATAGAATATACATTATTTACAAAAACTATTACTAAACAACATGAAATACCTAATTAAAAAGAAAAAATAAAAATTACATTTTATAAGAAACTAGAAAATTTTATATGAACTCTGTTTTCCACCTGTAGGTATTACAGGTAGAAAACAGAGTTCAGATCACCGACCGCAGGCAATGTGCCCAAAAGGCTTTATATTTATTTATATTTATTATTTCTCCAAATTACCCGCTCTGAATTATGACTACAGCGAACTCAACTTAATAAAATTTTATTCATTACAATTGAGTCATTATAGAAGCAAAGGTAGCAACATCCCATTTTCTTAATGTGGCAACTTTTAATGCAGTTTGATAGTGTTCTGATAAGTTTACTTGACCGAATAATAAAATCATGTAAAAACTAGCAACATCCTATAAAAAAAGCAGCCAAGTGCTAGTCGGACTCGCCCATGAAGGGTTCCGTAGCATCAAATAACATAATATAAAGGTTTTTGTAGTTCGTCGATAGGTAAATTGCGGTTTACGATTTATGACGTATAAAAAAAAAACTACTGACTAGATCTCGTTCAAACCAAATATCGTTGAAAGTTTGCATAGTAATGTACAACATGTATTTTTTTTAGTTTTATCATTCTCTTATTTTAGAAGTTAGAGAGGGGGGACCAACTTTTTTCCACTTTGGAAGTGTCTCTCGCGCAAACTGTTTAGTTTAGAAAAAAACGATATTAGAAACCTCAACATCATTTTTGAAGACCTATCCATAAATACCCCACACGTATGGGTTCGATGAAAAAAAAAATTTTGAGTTTCAGTTTCCCCCAAAATTTATTGTTTTTTTTCTATTTTTGTGTAAAAATCTTAATGCGGTTCACAGAATACATCTACTCACCAAGTTTCATCAGTCTAGCTTTTATGGTTTCGGAGAAAAATGGCTGTGACACGGCCGGACAGACAGACAGACATGACGAATCTATAAGGGTTCCGTTTTTGCCATTTGGCTACGGAACCCTAAAAATGAGTGTTTTAGATTGTGGTTGCTTTTGTTGGTAGCAAAAACAGCTTTATCCTTTCATTTTTAAAGCATTTAAAGCAAGCACCAGCAACGTCCGTTTTCAAAAACTGCCTACCATAATTTTAGTAGACATGGATGTTGTAACCTTTGCTACTATATGACTCAATTACAAGAATCACTTTGAAACGTCTTAAAGCTAGGTGAGTCTAGGTGCTAGTTCCACGCGACCAAGCCTAGAAGAACAGGCAACAAACTACGGCTCGGTTCCTACCGTTTTTAGGGTTCCGTAGCCAAATGGCAAAAACGGAACCCTTATAGATTCGTCATGTCTGTCTGTCTGTCTGTCTGTCTGTCTGTCTGTCCGTCCGTATGTCACAGCCATATTTCTCCGAAACCGTAAGAGCTAGACTGATGAAACTCGGCGAGTAGATGTATTCTGTAAACCGCATTAAGATTTTAACATAAAAATAAAAAAAAAACTATAAATTTCGGGGGTCCCCATACTCGAAACTGAAACTCAAAAATTATTTTTTCATCGAACCCATACGTGTGGGGTATCTATGAATAGGTCTTTAAAAATGATATTGAGGTTTCTAATATCGTTTTTTTCTAAACTGAATAGTTTGCGCGAGAGACACTTCCAAAGTGGAAAAAAGTTGGTCCCCCCCCCTCTAACTTCTAAAGTAAGAGAATGATAATACTAAAAAAAATATATGTTGTACATTACTATGTAAACTTCCAACGATTTTTGGTTTGAACGAGATCTAGTAAGTAGTTTTTTTTTATACGTCATAAACCGTAAACCGCAATTTACCTTTCGACGAACTACAAGAACCTTATTATGTTACATCAAGTAACATAATATACAGGTTCTTGTAGTTCGTCGTGCTACGGAACCCTTCATGGGCGAGTCCGACTCGCACTTGGCTGCTTTTTTTATATGATCCTTTTACAAATCAAACATATAATCAACCAGCTTCCACTCGAGAGACCCCGCTGTTTTCCTAACATGACTAGTTAACCTGATCAGAATAGATTTGCTTACCAAAGGCTCCTACCAAAAGTTAAGGGCATAAGTTCGGTGCCAGATTTGACCCGCGTAAACTAAGAAAGTACTAGAATTAGGTTAAACTAATTTGTGAAAAGTTACAAAGTGGTCTTCGAGCAAAGAAACTTGTTTATCCTTGTGCATTTTATACTGTAGGAATAATAAAAATCATGCTAAGTACGCATCCAGTCAAAAATGTTCTGTTCTGGTCGTGTTCAGTACGTCTACCATGAGCTCCGTCTGGCTCTGTCTCTGGTTCTGGTTTTGAGTCTGTTTGAGTTTTGACTAAATAAACCCTACGTCAAAACGTCACACACACAGTATAGTGCACTGGACACACACAGAAACACACAGAACTTGTTTTGAGCACTCACACAGACTCGCTTGAGGTAGGCCTACTGATCCTAGCTTTTTCAGTGCCTTTTCTGTTAATAGTACATTGTTACCTGTACCCGAAGTCGGAGTTTTGCTACCACATTTCGTTACCAAATGTTGTTTTCGTTTCGCCTATTTGTCTCTCTCTATTGTATGGAGAAAATATGAGACGGCAAAAATACGTTACGTAGTTAGAGTTGTTGTCTCATCTTTTCTCCATACAATAGACAGAGACAAATAGGCAAAACGAAAACAACATTTGGTAACGAAATGTTGTAAATGCACTTGGACTTCGGGCTCTGAGGATTGAAAGTCACGTTTATGAGTCCCGAGACGGGTTTGGCGCCAGAGCGTAGCGAGGGTGCCAATGGAGCTTGAGGGACTTAAATAAGTCTTTCACCCGAGGTAAACACTGTGCTCCTTGCAGTTATAAAGAGTTTAGAAAGTTGGAACAATGGTTGAATAAAATAGAACTTGTTTTTTTTATAATTTGACAGCTGTCAGTAGAAAGCGATTCTCCCTAGGGCTGAAAGTTTTACTTTCAATTAGGCCCCTCAGGCAACTTCAGACCTACTTTCTGAGTATGAGCAATGAAAAATGTCTTTACTATTTTTTTTTCTCTTGCTCTAAAATGAACATAAATATTTCTACAATGTTACTTATTCAATGGATTATTAAAAGGCTGTAATAGTAATAAAAATAATGTGAGAGGTTTCGATTTGAAGTGGTGGGTTCAAATGCATGTGCGCCGATGGACGTCTCTCATTGAAAATGTATAAGCGCAATGTCAGTGCAATGTTCATGTTCATATATGACATGAGATTCAGTGCTTCAAGCCGTGAATCTCATGTCAAATATCACTGTCAAATTTGACAGCGTTTCACTGATCGCCGACGCCAGCCACCTAAGCCTTTAAGCCGAAGCTCAGACGTCACTCTGCGCCTATTAAAAATGCATTTCCTTTTTGTTTAGGTCGACTATCGACTATAGGTTGAGAGAATAGTATATTAAGTAAACAGGCCTTTGCATCAATGTAGATGATTTATTATAAGTTTAAAAAACTAGAGAAACCGACTTCATTGCTAAACGGCTAAACCGATTTTAATGAAATTTGTTTGGGATAATCTGGATGTAAGAAAAACCTTCCAAATAAAAAAATAATCGGTTCATAAATGACGGAGGCATGCAGTTACAAACATTAAAAAAATTATTTCAAAAAAAAATGGCAACACCGATTTTCATAAAATTAAAATGGAACCAATTTGGAAGCAGTACCTTTCAGATAAAAAAATATTTTTTCAATTCGGCTCATAAATGACGAAGTTATGCGGTAACAAACATAAAAAAAAATACAACCGAATTGAGAACCTCCTCCTTTTTGATTGGAAGTCAGTTAAAATTGAAGCTAGTTCTGTTTACACAAAGCTAGATTTGCTTGCTAGCTTACCATCACTATCTTACTGTCCTGTAGGCCTACCACAAGCTTTGTCTGGCTCTGTCTCTGGCTACGGTTTTGAGTCTGCGTGAGTGTTGACTAAATAAATCTTGCGTCGAAACGTCACACACATTACAATACACTGTTAAGCAGTCACACAGACTCAAAACCAGAGCCAAAGACAGAGCTTGTGGTAGGTCTACTGGCTTGACAAACTAGCCTCGTGTATCCTGGGTACAATGATTGAGTTTGAATAGTTGTAGACAGAGGGCCCGCATGGAAGCGCTCCGAAAACTATGTCATTTGAGTGTATAGGCACATTCCGAACTATTTATGTTGCTGTTGGAATGTCTTTCAACAGAGAGGATGTCACATCACCAGTAAGCCTACCACAAGCTCTGTCTGGCTCTAATTTTGAGTCTGTATGAGTGCTGTCTAAATAAATCCTACGTCGAAACGTCACACACACAGTATAATACACGGGTGCGCACACAGTATAATTCGACTCACACAGACTCAAAACCAGAGCTAGAGACATAGCCAGACCATAATTATTTGAGACATAAACCAGTGTGTACAATTTTATTCGAAAAAAAATAACAATATCAACTTAAATAAATTTAATAAACCAAAAATTAAAAAAAAAAAAAAAAAAACAAATTTAAATTTAATTTAATTTAATTTAATAAACCAGTGTGTACATTATTAATCTGTCGAAAAACGATGACATCTGCAGAAATTCAAAAACTGTGTCGCGGACAACAACGCCTTTCTACATCTAAAAGTAGGTATGGTAGTTCCATTCTTTTCGTTCGGATAAAAATAATATTTTTAACTAACGTAACGATCAATAAATAATAGTAGTAAAATATAAAGTAAATCAAACAAAACTTACTATAAAATACAAGGTGTATCTAAATATGTGTACTATGCGAAGGTGGGGGGTTTCAGACCACAATGGTGATCAGTTGTGGGGGGGAGAAAATTAATAATTCCTATTTTCAGTTTCCCATACAAAAATATTTAATTTCATAATGCCTAAATAAATTGACAGCCCTATCCTTGTAACCCCTTGACACCTTGACCTCCTACCTCTGTAGGTCTACTACTACTACCTACTACCTCTGTAGCTGAGTTTAGGGTTGTCACTTTGTATAAAGTCAGCTGTTCATATTGAAACTTCGTTGCAGTTTTTTTCAGAGATACCAATCGAAGTTCGAAAAGTCGTTGAACAAAAGTTGTTCCCCGGGGGGTGGAAATTCACCCCCCTTCGGGATAGTACACATATTTTGATACACGTTGTATATGTCAATATTTTTTATTAAATTTATTTATATTTCAAGTAATACCTTCCTTTCCTTTTTTGACGTGACAAAGTCTTATAATTCGATGGAGCTGGCTACACGCACGAAAAAACTCATGTGACTCATGCGGCGTTACCTCACTCTAAGGCGTTCCATTTAAGGCTTGAAGTGCAAGCGAGAGCGCGGAACGAGCGACAAAGAATCACAGTCGGCCTCCGCGTTCGGCAGCGTTTGACATCTGTCTCTCTCCTACTTGAGTGAGCGATGCGTCCGCGTGGACAGCTGCTATACAATTGCGGCTTGACGTTGTCACGTTCAACTATCGTCAGTAAACCGACTTTACAGACGGGGATTCGTTTTCTGTCATTTCGGGAAGGAACATAGCTTTTTGATTTTAATTGTTTTCTGGTGTTATTTTGAGTTCTGTTGTGTAATTTCGGTGGTATTTTAACCAACATTACTTGAGGTCTTAGCTCTAGGTGTTAGCAATTAGAATTAAAGTGTATTATGTGATATTCTGATTTGATCGAAAATGTTTCAGATGGTTTTGGGAAGAAACGGCCATCTTTCTTCCTATGCCAAGTAGGGCCGACTTTGACAGAAGACTGACGAATTGACGGAAAAGTATTTTATCTATGTAATATATTATCATCCATCATTCTCATTAAACTACTTGACACTGGCAAAATTGATCCGAAAAGGACAGATGCCATTCATTAAGAAGAAGAAGAAGAAGACTTTACAGACAACCGATTTTATTCTTCCTTCTGGACTGGTGCCATAAAAAAATCATGAAAATCGGTTCAGTAAAGTCAGTTTCTCAAGTTTTTCAAACTAATTTTGCTGCTAGTAACAAAAGGGTGTATATTTGGGAAGCCACACGCTAAATGAATGAACACGATGGATATTGATTCAGAACGCGCGCTCACGTGGAAGTGAATCACTTCACCAACTGAAGGCCTGCGCACACCTAGTTCGCTGGCGGTAGCGATCAGTGAAACGCTGTCCAATATCGCTGTCAAATTAAAACGAGAAACATTATGCAGGTAGCCTATACTGATGAACGTAGGCCTTCCACAGGCTATGTCTGGCTCTGTCTCTGGCTCTGGTTTTGAGTCTGTGTGAGTGCTCACCAGTGCATTATACTGTGTGTGTGACATTTTGACGGAGGATCTATTTGTTCAACACTCACATAGACTCAAAACCAGAGCCAGAGACAGAGTCAGACAGGGTTTGTGGTAGGCCTAATGAGAGGCCAGTCGTTGTGCCTTGAACTGGTACTAGGTTCTAAAATACACTAAGTACTATAATGTAAGTAATACGATGACGCTGCGGTATTCTAGCAGTAATAAGGTAATAACAACCTAGCGTTTGATAATAATGGTTATTACTACATTATATTATTACTAGTCGCCGCCCACGGCTTCGCTCGCCCCGTTCCCGTGAATTTTTCGGGATTAAAAGTAGGCTATGTGCTATTCCAGACCATAGTCTATATCTTTGCCAAATTTCATCTAAATCCGTTGAGTCGTTTTAGAGCTATTGACTTATAACTTACACCCTGTATAGTATAGGCTTCTTCGTAATCATTAAACATAGTTTATTCATGTTTTAAAACAGCCTTCGACCATTAAACCAATCAATTGTCAATTATTGTATAATCACTAGCAATATAATTGCACACTTTTAATACCACAGCTAAAACTCATAAGGCTGAGTTACTTAACCCTCGATTAGTAATAGCAAATTGTAATAAAATAGCTAGAGTCTGTTCATAAAGAGAGCCGTCGTGGCCAAATTGTGAACTAACGTTTGGATTTTTATATGGCAGCTGATCCCTTTCTCTCTGTCAGCATTTTGCATCATAAAAATTAAATAAAGGAATAGTACACTAGTTGTGATAGGATCAAAACGCAACAGACGCGCTATTGTATTGCCCACTAAACTAAAAAGGTGATTAAGCACAGCAGCACCCTCCAATCCCACGACGGGTCTCTTTCTGAACAGACTCTAGCCTTATTTTACAACTCTTTCAATCTTGGGGTCAAGTCTTGGCTAGATTAGCTAAAAGAAACGTCACACACTCAGTATAAATACACTGGTGAGCACTCACACATACTCAAAACAAGTGGCAGAAACAGAGCTTGACAGAGCTTATGGTAGGTCTGCTGGAGTGATCTAGCTTTTCTCAGCTGCCTGCACAACCTAGACAGCAAATAACCATCTTTACTGTAAGTACCTACTCGAAACAATGATTGCATCACCTATTCTTCCTTCTTGTCACACCTTTAGGCCTACCACAAGCTCTGTCTGGCTCTGTCTTTGGCTCTGGTTTGAGTCTATGAGAGTGCGCACTGTGTGTTTGACGTTTCCTCGTAGGAATTATTTATTCAACACTCACACCGACTCAAAACCAGAGCCAGAGACAGACGTGGAACTGGCACCTAGACTCCTAGCTTTCTTCTTCTTATTTAAGAGCAACGCTCTTGTCGGCGTAATGTATGCATTTTTCTCCAGGTATTTCTTTTGAGGGCAACCTCCTTGACCTCCTTATACGACATGACAGCGATCTTTGCTTTTATTTGTCTCATGTAGCTTATCCTTGGTCTTCCTCTTCCTCTCTTTCCTTCTACCTTTCCTTCGATAATATTTCTGATAATATTTCTGATATTTCTGAAACGTCCTAGCTTTAGGACATTTCAAAGTGATCCTTGCTATTCTACTGAATAAATACACTATAAACTTATTGTTGACAATTTAAATAGAGTCTGACAACATTTTTTTCTCATGCCCCTTTTTACGGGGCTCTAGTGCCCGGGCATAAAGATTATCAAATGGAGTAGGCTTGCTTATAACCATCCTGACAGCGAAGTTGGTCTAATCCACAGGAAAGACATGGTCAATACGGAGCTGACTAGGCCACGGGTCTCCTGGCCAGACTGACTGGCCTCTCAGCTCTCTCTCTCTCTCTCAGTTGGTAGTAGCTCTGCCTTCTGCGCCGTAGGTCGTGGGTTCGATCCCCACCGAGAACAAATATTTGTGTGGTGAACACAGATGTTTGTTCTCTGTCTGGGTGTTACATTGTATTCTATGTATATTTTTACATAAAAATGTATGCAAGTATTATATCAGCTATATGGTTCCCATAGTACAAGCTTTGCTTAGTTTTGGGCTAGATAGTGTTGTGTGGATTGTCTGTAATATTTAATACTTTTCTTCGCCGTTAAAGAGCACTAGCAGTCTATAGGCATGCAATAATGCAGATTCTAGTTCCTTTAGCCACAATTCAATTCTACCCTTACCCACAATATCCCCTTCCAATATGATTCCTTTCCTTAGTCTGTAGAGAGGAGGTCTAAGACTGTTTTATATTATCCGATAGTAAGTTCGTCAAGTTTATCATGCGCACTTGATGTGCGGCAGGTTTTTCCGCAAGTAGGCCGCTGGTGGGCCCTTTTTGCGTGACCCTTGACACGTGTTGCTCGAACTTTATTAGGTTCTACAACACGCCGGTTTCCTCACGAAGTTTTCCTTCACCGTTTGAGAGTACTGGCATAGTGCACATACATTTTTCGATAGAAAAACTCATTGGTACACGAGTGGATTTGAACCCACGACCTTCGGGTCAGAAGGCGGGGCCACTACCACTAGACCACCAGTACTCTCAAACGATAGTAAATACTCTTCTTTTTTCAAACTTTTTTTGACCCTTATGTAACCTTGATAAAAAAGGTACATGTGGCAGAGATGCGAATGTTATGGATGTGTGGAGTGACAAGAATGGATAGGATACGGAATGAGTATATCAGGGGAAGTTTGAAAGTAACGCCAGTGACAGAATAAGTGAGGAGCAATAGGTTGGCGTGGTACAGGCATGTCATGAGGAGGGGTGAAAGTCATGTGACTAGGAGAGTAATGAGTATGGACGTGGGTGGATATGTGAGCAGAGGTAGACCAATGAAAACATGGATGAACTGTGAGAAAGATAAAATGGATAAGAAAGGAGTGAATGCAGAGATGACTGAACAGAGGGGAATGGAAGAGGAAGACATGTTGTGCCGACCCCACATAAAGTGGGATAAGGGCAGGAAGAAGATGTAACCACCTTGATAACCCTATGATGACCTGCTTTCTGGTTGATTCAAGTCATCCAGAAAACAGGTGGTGTCAAAGTCAAAGTCAATAGTTTTTTATTCAGTACGATGCAAGAATCACTTTGAAACGTCTTAAAGCTAGGTGAGTCTAGGTGCCAGTTCCACGCGACCAAGCGTAGAAGAACAGGCAACAAACTACGTCTCGGTTCCTACCGTTTTTTTATATGATCCTTTTACAAATCAAAAATAGTCTAAAATAATAGCAGTGAAGTTCCAGTGTGGTGCCACTTCACTTAGTCAGAAGTATGCAATGCAATAATACAAAAGCAAAAGTTTCAAAGACAGCACACGCTACGCTTCAATGTTATACTATAGTATCTACACAGCTTATATAAAAATAAGATACGAAATAGTAGGTACAGACATTGCAAATTGACATGTTAGCTTCCTATGGGTAGAGTGACCGGGACATCGGGTCACGCAGTTTTATCATTCATATAGCTATCTAGAGTATAGTACGCTTTCTTTATTAAATTATTCTTAATATAGGCTTTAAACTTCCGAATAGGAAGCTTAGTTGCATTTTCCGGAAGTTTATTATAGAAGCGTGTTGCACAGTGAATAGGATAGGATAGTAGATACGGCATGTCCTTTTCTTGTCCATCTGTTGAACAGTAGGTATAAAAGATTTCCGTTGTATTTCTCTACTCGACTAACGAACAGCAATTCATTTATTAATACGAGAAAGATTTTATTTCTGTGTGATACATATTGGGTTTTTACTTCTTCTAAAATTTGAAAAACGTTACATTTTTCAATACATTTCAATTTTTCATTTCAATATATTACGAGGGCATCACACAGGCAACTCTCCATACAAACGGAGTTTAATAAGTTTCTGAAAAAAAGGAAAACATACGAGCACGTACATATATAGACGATCTGGATTTTATGAGAAAAAATGGTTACTCTAGAGGCATTATCCAGGGAGGAAATAGGGGACTACGTTTGTATGGAGAGTCGCCTGTGTGATTCCCTCTTATTACCCACAACGGAGAAATACCTATCGTATCGGTCAGTATAAAACACGCCCACTAGAAACTCAAAGTATGCAATATTGCATGCGCACAGAATAAGCAACAGTTGGTATTGCGTAGATTTCTCATCAGTGGACACTTATTGCTCCTTCTATGTTATAAAGTTCATGATCTTTTAGAAATCCTTTCTAAGACGTTTTTTATTAAGGCTTTGTCCTAACTGATTCATCATCATCAGTAGCAGCCTGAGGAATAGAAGCCTGAAAATGTGTGGCCTAAGTCCACTGCTGGACATAGGCCACACATTTCCAGGAAAAACGATTCTGAGCTCTTTCTATCCATCGACTTCCCGCGATCTTAAAAATTTCATCGGTCCATCTGGTGGGTGGGCGCCCTACGTTTCGTCTTCCGGTTCGTGGTCGCCATTCGAGAACCTTTATTCCCCAACGGTTGTCGGTTCTTCGAGCTATATGACCTGCCCATTGCCACTTCAACTTACTAATTCTACAATCTTGATCAGCTGTTTAACTGCTAGCAAAGTGTGCGTCTTGGTGCGGCCATAGCTAATAAAATATGCATATCCTTTTACAAATTATATTATTTTCTCTTTGCTTGGGTTTGTCTTTGGTTTTACGAGGTCGGGGTTGGGGGAAGGATTTAAAGAAGACATTTGATAGATAGACAGAAAATTCTTAATTGCACTAAGTTAATAATTGCATTGTACTTAAGCGAACTTACTCGTACTGCTAGAGATTCTCTTCCAGTTAACTTTTATGTAATTTTGACATTCCTGACTCTTTTTTGACATTCTTACCGGGTAGTGCACAAAAAATAATTATAAGTTTAAAAAACTTGAGAAACCGACTTCATTGCCAAACGGCTAAACCGATTTTAATGAAATTTGTTTGGGACAGCCTGGACGTAAAAATAACCTTCCAAATAAAAAAATAATTTTCTAAATCGGTTCATAAATGACGAAGGCATGCAGTTACAAACATTAAAAAAATTATTTAAAAAAAAATGGCAACACCGATTTTAATAAAATTAAAATGGGACCAATCTGGAAGCAGTACCTTTCAGATAAAAAAATAATTTTTCAAATCGGCTCACAAATGACGAAGTTATGCGGTAACAAACATTAAAAAAAAAAATAAAAAAAAAAATAAAAAAAAAAATAAAAAAAAAAAAAAAAAACATACAACCGAATTGAGAACCTCCTCCTTTTTGATTGGAAGTCGGTTAAAAATGAAAATATATGACCTATGCATAGAAGTGGGGCGATAGGTTTTAGATAAAAAAAATCGGTTGTCTGTAAAGTCGACTGACGATAGTTGAACGTGACAACGTCATACAGCTGTCAACGCGGACGCATCGCTCACTCAAGTAGGAGAGAGACAGATGTCGAACGCTGCCGAACGCGGAGGCCCATTGTGCCTCTTTGTCGTTCCGCGCTCTCGCTTGCACTTCAAGCCTTAAATGGAACGCCTCATAGCGAGGTAACGCCGCATGAGTCATGTTTTTTCGTGCGTGCAGCCGGCTCCATCGAATTATAAGACGTTGTCACGTCAAAAAATATACACATACACGCTACAGCACATTTAAAAGGTATATAAATTCATATATAGTTTTCAATCCCCAAGGGTCCATTCACACATCTTTTCCGGGATTGAGATTTAATGCGAATCATGTTTACTTTTTAAGTGGCCCTTAGACTCCTTCGACCTTTGACACGGTCGCAAATCCTTAAAGTTGAGTTAAACTCTCACGACGTTATTATATAAGTCTTCTCCTCTTTTTATCGTGTCACTGGTTTTTTCGAACCAAGTGTGGTGAAAAGATTTTAAGTGCGGCTCAAAGAGGCTCCTTTCGTGCACTTGACACATATTTTCAAACTTTTCAGGTTCTACATGCTAGTTTTCTCACGATGTTTTCCTTCACCGTTTGAAAGCACAGACATTGTGTAAGTACATAATTTTTTGACAGAAAATCTCCATCCAGTCGTATACCAATGTACACGACTGGATTTGAACCCACGACCTTAGGATTGGAAGGCGGGGCTGCTACCATTAGTCCACTAGCCAGCGCTCTAAACTACTAATATTAAAAGTTTGTATCTCAATAACGACAGAACGGCTGAATGGATCTGAACGCAATCTGGCACAAAGATAGATTATAATCTGGAATAGCACAGAGGATACTTTACAGGGTAGGCAACGCAACGACAGCACCCTTGGTGTTGTTGGTGTCTATGGGCGACGGTGACCGCTTACCATCAGGTGGGCCGTAAGCTCGTTTGTCTATCTTCTACATAAAAAAAAAAAATATATATCCCAAAGTTGTCAGGAATGGGGCGAGCGAAGCCGCGGGCGGCTGCTAGTAAATCATATAAGTGAACCCGCCCAATAGATACATTTACTTACCCTGTGCAAATGGAACTCAACTCATGCATAAAATGCTGGCAACGGTGAATAAAAAATGAAAGAAATAAGTAACACATAAGCTTTTTGAGCTGTGAGTGGATGCTAGTTATAATATTAGACTGGCCTCTCAGCTCAGTTGGTAGTAGCTCTGCCTTCGGCGCCGTAGGTCGTAGGTTTGATCCCCACCGAGAACAAATATTTGTGTGGTGAACGCAGATGTTTGTTCTCTGTCTGGGTGTTATATTGTATTCTAAGTATATTTCCAAAAAAATGTATATAAGTATTATATCAGCTATCTGGTTCCCATAGTACAAGCTATGCTTAGTTTGGGGCTAGATAGTGTTGTGTGGACTGTCTACAATATTTATTTATTATTTATATATTTATTATATTGTATCAATATGCGTGTGTAGATATTAGTATAGTGGCGGAATGAAAATGTTCATCGATTTTCAACTTGATTTGATTAACGTATCACGATCACATACTACCTTTTGAAACTGGAATAGACAGAATACACCGATAAATTACAAATTACTTCAAAATAAGTAAGTCACAAATTATGTCAAAATGTGTTCATGACCAAGGCACTGGTGCAAGCGAAAACCGACTCTAAGGTGACGAACATTTTCATACCACTATTGTACAAATACAAATTATCCCAGAGAACTTCTGACACGAGTCAGAGTGCTAAGCTCTACTCGTACTTCGCATTGGATGGATATGCTGCGAGACAATAGTCGTTGTTCAGCGCGTTCAGTTTGTTTGTTCACAATGGGAGTTGGTGACAAAGCTTTATTCAGGCGAACAGTTTGTTCTAGTTACTTCATGTCACCTGTATTGCTGCATTTAACTATTAGAATAGGATTTGTATTCTGTCATTTTGTGAAGTCAGATAGCTTTTTCATTTTAATTGGTTTTCTGGTGTTATTTTGTGTAATTTAGGTGGTATTTTAACCAACATTAATTGAGGTAGTGTGAGCAGTTGGAATGAAAGTGTAGTAGGTGATATCCTGATTTGATCGAAACGTTTATGATGCTTTTGAAAAAACCGGCCTCTATGTTTTTTCAAAGCCAATTAGGGCCGACTTGTCTATGACTGACCCGACTTGACTAAAAAGTATTTTATCTAAGTTATATAATATCCTCACTACTCAACACTGGCAAAATTGGTCCAAAATGGACGAAGAAGAAGAAGAACTGTAGAATAGATTAAAATTTTCTTTATTGCACACCTTAAGACTAACAATGTAAAAACAAGAAAAAATAATTAGATTAGTGATACCGAAAAGAGCACTGGTGGTCTAGTGGTAGCGGCCCTGCCTTCCGATCCGAAGGTCGTGGGTTCAAATCCAGTCGTGTACCAATGAGTTTTTCTGTCGAAAAATGTATGTGAACTATGCCAATGTATCCGCGTTTAAATAAGCGTTTAGGTAGGACGCCCTCCGGCAAGGTGGGGCGACGACCTGCGAAATGTAGCTGGCAAGGACTGGAGGAGAAGAGCCGAAGACCGGGCTCAGTGGCACGTCTTGAGAGAGCCCTACGTCCAGCAGTGGACTAATATAGGTTGATGATGATGATGACTATGCCAGTACTCTCAAAAACGGTGAAGGAAAACATCGTGAGGAAACCGACGTGTCGTTGAACCTAAAAAAGTTGAGCAACACGTACCCAAGCGTCACGCAAAAAAAGCGGCCAGCGGCTTACTTGTGGAAACCAGTCCGTACAACAAGTGCGGTTGCTGAATATGCCATTGTCCAGCAGTGGACTTCATCAGGCTGATGATGACAACAGTAAACATGAGTCCAATAAGTTCGTGAAATGTTCTAAATGTTTGATTTACAAAAGGATGAGAACAGATCCGGTAAATATAATGAATACCCTGCGGCGATGTTAGCCAAATATTGTATTTTTTGCCTTCCATCTCAAGAAATTAGGTGTACCTTCATAAACTTTAATAGGCATAACAATTTAGTGTAATTGCTGTGATATTACCTCAAACTTTAAACAAATTAAAAATGTTGATTGCTTTGTCGATTGCAGACACGTGTTACCGGACTTTTGGCAGCGACAGAGGCACCCGCCATTGAAAGTTTCGATTTTGGTCAGCGAGCTCTAGCGACTCCACGAGTATGAGTGAAGTGGACTGCTGCCAGAGGGTAGAGGCACAAAACAGATAGGTACAGAAACAGAAGTCAATCACATGTACATATGTATAGTGGTGAAATGAAAATGTTCGTCGATTATCAACTTGATTTGTTCAACGTATCACGATCACATACTACCTTTTGAAACTGAATAGACAGAATACTCCGATGACTTAACGTCACAAATTATGTCAAAATGTGTTCATGATCTAGGCACTGGTGCAAGCGAAAACCGACTCTAAGGTGACGAACATTTTCATACCGTGACTGTACTTTACTTTTCATACCTACGCTCGGCGATCGCGCTAGGGTTAGCAACTTTGGCTTATGCACAAAAAACTATCGTGGTAGTGGCACTCGTATCTATTTTTTTGATTTATTGTCGAGCGAGAATGATACAGGAAGAACGAAAATATAAACTAGTTAGAACTAAAATGTTTTAGCTAACTAATTCAAATTAGTTTAAATTACGACTGTTCAAATTTTAATGTCGAATTTTAATGTCCACTGAACATTTATAAAAACTTTTTTGTTGCTCCATTTTTCACTAAAAAGTTCTGAGACGCGTTTCTCATGCTGCTTTCCTACTACGGTGCGCGGTTCTGCAGATCATCACGCACAGCCGACGACGACGCACGGCAACGCACACAGAAAGGGCTCCTGTGCTACCGCGCACCTCGGCGCACGAGACCGTTCCCATGGTGTGTCGTGCGAGCTGATCCGCCTCCGTGCGCGATATCACACACCGGTGGGAAGGGGCTATCAGGCGGATGGCACTCACGCTCGCACTGGTCTCAACTGGTTCAAAATATCGTGTCCGTGAGCCGTGTCTATGTATGCGTTGCTCAAGCGCACGTTGTATGGAGCTTGCGTTCTGTACCTATCTGTTTTGTGGTAGAGGTCAGAGAGATTTGCATTTCATCTGCCCCAGTTTTTCAGTGCCGGCATCATCCAAACTACATTGGTATTGACGAAGGTATTTGAATATTACAAAAGTTATGAACCGATTCGGTTTTGACCTTCCTTTGATACGGAAATGACTTTTAAGCTATGCAGAGTTTGGCCACAATATGTTGAGTTTGTCTGAAAAATAAAATCCGATAATAATTTGTAGGACTACCCAACCTATCTCCTTAGTACCCAAAGGTTAGCTGGTAGATAATGCTATCTTGCATTAAGTTCGCCTGTGTACAGTATACTTTGTAATTTGTACAATAAAGAATTTTCTATCTATCTATCTAGGACAGAGAAGCAAGGTGGTCGACATGGCTCAAAAGATTAGCAAGCTGATAGCAGAGTCATGTATACCCAGGATTAAGTCTCCGCTGCATCTTGATGGTCTGAGGGCTTTGTCGATGCTGATGTAAGTCATCAGTGGACCGGACCTACCATGAGCTCTGTTTCTGGCTCTAGTTTTAAGTCTGTGTGAGTGCTCACCAGTGTTATACGGTGTGTGTGACGTTTCGACGTAAGATTTATTTAGTCAACACTCACGCAGACTCAAAACCAGAACCAGAGGCAGAGCCAGACACTCCAGACAGAGCTCATGATAGGCCTACAGTCATCACATACATAGACAGATGATCACATAGATGATTGCGTGCATGGAAAAATCAGCCCAGATTAAGTTGTAAGTAGTAGTTTTAAGTATTTTTTTCTTTACTGCTGTTGTCTATATCATTATAGCGAATGCTGTGCATGCCTGTAATTGGCACACATTTATTAGTATAATTTAATTTTAAATGGTTTAAAAATATGATTACTATGTGTGCTGTTGGTATTGCTTCTCCATCATCATCCACGAAAAGAGTCTCTCTGAGACGCACTTAAAATCCTTTCACCACACTGGTTTCGAAAGAGCAACTAACTCTATGATATAACTCTATATATATAGCTAATTGGTATGTATAACTACGCACTAAACTTAACTTTGACTACTTTTAAGACCTTGACATTATCGTTTAATCTGTTTTATCAAGCTTATTAATTTAAAATAAAGTAACAAACTATCTACATTATTTTTTTTATGAAACGACGGGATATTTACCATGATTAAATTTTTCTGAGTTGACTTCCGATATTTCGGCACAGTTGCATGCACCATGATCACGGATGAACTGAAGTCCACGAGTAAAAGAAATTATAATGCCTGGAATTTCTCAATATATGTATAATAATATACCTATAAGTACCAACTACTGTGTATAAGCCTCGGCCTACCTCCATGTTGCTTTACCCTATACACAGGGTCCATGTGATACTGACTTACACCTAAGAACTATGTATGTACCTAAACTAAACCATGTTTATGCAATAAATGTATTGAGTATTGAGCTAGTGACACGATAACAAGAAGAAGATCATCATCCTCAGCCCTACTTCACCCACTGCTGGGTATAGGCCTCCCTTAGTTAGTGCCATCTACCTCGATCCTGTGCCAGTCTAAACCATTGCCTCCCTGCGACCCTGTCTATGTCGTCCATACATCTTGCTGCGCCCTACGCTTCTGTAGCCGGCTCTTGGCCACCATTCGGTTGTTCTACTCCACCTGTCATCACCACGCCTAGCAATGTGTCCTGCCTAACTCCATTTGAGCTCCGTAATCCGATCTCCGACGTCTTGGACCTTCGTTCGTCTTCGGATTTCGGAGTTCGGAACTCGATCTATAAGTCTGATGCCGAGCATGGCACGCTCCATGGCTCTCTGTGCAATTCTCCTTGTATTATTATGGTATTGCTTAATTAAATAATAATAATAATAACCACAGCGGTCTAGTTTACCCGACTTTACCCACTGCCTTCCGATTCGAAGGTCGTGGGTTCAAATCCACACGAGTGGATTTGAACCCACGACTTTCGAATCGGAAAGCAGTGGGTAAAGTCGGGCTGTGGATGATGATGATGATGATTTGACAATGTTTCAGCTGATCGTCATCGCCAATGCCTAGATGTGCGCAGCCTTACCCAATAATAAGCTTCACCTAAGCATGCCCCAGACACTAAAGTGACCCGTAAATAGGGACATCAGAAGTTACTGTAACGGCGCCATACGAACGTTTCTTTCCGAACCAATTAAAACTGCGCAAACGGTTACAAAGTAGCCGCTGATATTGTTTAACGCCATCGCATAGATGTGCGCAGACCTTTCCTGTCGTGTAGAACTGAAAGATGAAATAGAATTTTTTACTTTTATAATAAAAAAAAAGCAGCCAAGTGCGAGTCGGACTCGCCCATGAAGGGTTCCGTAGCACGACGAACTACAAGAACCTTTATATTATGTTACTTGCTGTATCATAATAAGGTTCTTGTAGTTCGTCGAAAGGTAAATTGCGGTTTACGGTTTATGACGTGTAAAAAAAAAACTACTGACTAGATCTCGTTCAAACCAAATATCGCTGGAAGTTTGCATAGTAATGTACAACATATATTTTTTTTAGTATTATCATTCCCTTGCTTTAGAAGTTAGAGGGGGGGGGACCAACTTTTTTCCACTTTGGAAGCGTCTCTCGCGCAAACTACTCAGTTTAGAAAAAAACTATATTAGAAACCTCAACATCATTTTTGAAGACCTATTCATAGATGACACGTATGGGTTGGATGAAAAAAAAACTTTTGAGTTTCAGTTTCAAGTATGGGGACCCCCGAAATTTATAGTTTTTTTTTTTATTTTTATGTAAAAATCTTAATGCGGTTCACAGAATACATCTACTCGCCAAGTTCCATCAGTCTAGCTCTTACGGTTTCGGAGAAAAATGGCTGTGACATACGGACGGACAGACAGACAGACAGACAGACAGACAGACATGACGAATCTATAAGGGTTCCGTTTTTGCCATTTGGCTACGGAACCCTAAAAACTAATAAAAGCTAACTTTGTATTCTGAAGTAAATTACTTTTCTGTTGAATTTTGTAGGTACGCTGGAACGTTTGTTTAAGTTTAATTATTCATTTATTTCGTTCTTATTCTAACAATTTTCATAATCTCTCAATAATCTGATAGCAATTTTTTTACGTTCTTTAGTTTTAAGGAACACTCTTCTCACACTCGGTAAGCATGTAAGTACTTGTGAAGTGCGTAGGGAACACAATGCTGACGTGATTACATCAATACATCAACCGACTTGTTTGCCAAAACCATTGGTTTTGATCTCCAATGTTGGTTAAACGAACTCTTCTTCTTCTTCTTAATGAATGGCATCTGTCCATTTTTACTTTTTAGGGGTTAAAATCTTCCTTCTCGCCACCAATTTTCAGCCAAATTGGTTCACCCGTTCTTGAGTTATAAATAGTGTAGCTAACACGACTTTCTTTTAGATTAGATAGACAATATATTCTAATAATAGGTTCGCTTGTTTTGTTGTCAAAGTCAAAGTCAAAGTCAGTAGTTTTTATTCAGTACGATGCAAGAATCACTTTGAAACGTCTTAATGAAGTAATGTTTTATAGAGCATCGGTTCGGTTTAACCAGTCGTTAAACGGTTAATCTGTTGTTATATAATAGCTAACATTAGGTTTGACGCACCTAAACCAAACCACGATATAAATGGTATGATGCATATAAATCACCTTGCCAACATTATATTTAAATATTTTAGTATCCGAAAACGTATTGTTGCGTCAGCCAACTACTTAGTTGTTTTCAGTTGAAAATACTGCAATTACTCTTTTAGGTCGGTGTATTTTTAAATTGTGTTATCACAGCGAATAGCAATCAACTGAATCAATCTGTAAAATCATATTACGAGACCGTTGTTCTATTTTAAAAAATAATATTTGAAGAATAACACGACTTCATGGCTATTCTAGATGATTTGTACAGCTTCAAGGGATATTATTGTACATTGTGTACCTACATACCATTCAAGATTGTACATTATTTTTTTGCAGCAAAGCCGCGGGCGGCCGCTAGTCATTTATAAAATCTAAAAACACTAATAAATGCTGAGATCGGAAGGCAAAGCAGCCATGCAAGTGTGATCGAAGGCACAAAAACTAGTATCCAATCATCTACATCGATGGCCTTGTCACGGCCATCGTCCTACTACCTGATAGCTAAGCTGTGGCCACGCTGAAGTAACTGCTAGCTAAGCTGTGGCCACGCTGTAGTAACTGCTAGCTAGGCTGTGACCACGTTGTAGTTACTGCTAGCTAAGCTGTGGCCAAGCTGTAGTAACTACTAGCTAGGCTGTGGCCACAATGTAGTTACTGCTAGCTAGGCTGTGACCACGTTGTAGTTACTGCTAGCTAGGCTGTGACCACGTTGTAGTTACTGCTAGCTAGGCTGTGACCACGTTGTAGTTACTGCTAGCTTCTCTGTAGCGAGCCGGAAATTAATTCTATGTAGGTGACAGTTCACGACCAATAAAACCAATAAAGCAATGTTGATGATCGCAGAACTTATTTGCAATAGAAGGTATACCGTTTAATCTATGGGAAACCCACTGAAGAGCCTGCCTGTACCAGAGAGGGCTTGTTAGTTAAATTTTCTAGAATGCGCGCTCATAATGCTTATTTAAATAAAATTTGACGAATTCCACAAATCTTGCATTACAAATAACACATTTTGAGTAGGTAGGTACAGTACCCACCATTACTTCAAAATCTTAGAATCAGATATCACATACACATACTACCAGTACCCACCATTCCATAATTAAGAAAAAGAAGCTGAAGGCTAAGCGGCTGCATTCGTTTTCTGTCATTTTGGAAAGCCGTTATAAATTTTTCAATTTTTTCTGCTTTTATTTAAAATGATGCCGTGGTATTTCATCGGTCTTTTAACCTACATAACTTAAGATAGATAGATGGATACCAGGCAATTTGTTATAGGCGATGGTTACCACTTAATATCAGGTGGGCTTTGTGCTTGTTCCATCCGCTAGTTGTATAAAAAGAGTAAATATATCAAACACTTACGTTATCATGAATAATGGTGGTGAGTGTATAACTTATCGAACGGCTCGGTAGCTCGCGGTGACGGATTCGATTTCTGTCATTTTGGAAGTCACATAGCATTTTAATTGTAATTGTTTTTCTGGTGTTATTCTGAGTTTTGTTGTGTAATTACGGTGGTAGTTCAACCAACATTACTTGAGGTCTTAGCTCAAAGTGTTAACAGTTGGAATAAAAGTGTATTGTGGTGATATTCTGATTTGATCGAAAATGTTTCTGATGGGGTTTGAAAACAAAAGACCATCATTTTGATTTCAAAGCCAAGTAGGGCCGACTCGACTTTGACTATCTCGACTTGACGGAAAAGTATTTTATCTATGTAATATAATTATTATCATTAACCTCATTCTCATTAAACTACTCGACACTGGCAAAATTGATCCAAAAAGGACAGATGCCATTTATTAAGAAGAAGAGGAGAAGCTCGCGGTGACAAACAGGCTTAGCAAACAAAAGAACAGCGAGAAGGGTCATTCAGTCCTCTGAAGTAGTTGACAGACATCTTGCATGTCAAGTACTTAACTGGAAACAAACGCAGAGCCGGCCTGCGACCTCGCGACCCTGGCCCCTTGCCTGGCCCAGATCACATTCCACACAAAGTGGTAACTGAAAACCCCACCCACCCGAAAAACAACCTTAAACTCGCACATTTAGATCTAAACTTGTCCACTGGCCTGTTTTTAGGTGAGTATATCGTTTTGTGAACTCGGAAAGGTGGTAAATGTAAATCGAGAGACAAAGATATGATAAACTGAGCTCGCTGAGTTCTTCGTTATAGTATACTTATATCAAAATGCTAGCTCAAATTCTATAACCATTCGGATAATGTAGCACAACTATCAATTCTATGTTATTGTATCTAGTAATGCTGGGGCTACATTTGCGGGCAAAAATTCGTGTTCGGGTATATGCGTATTAGGCGTTGTTCTTGTCTATATTAAAGTCCTGTGCACACCTCGGTCGTTGGCGATCGTGATCAATGAAACGCTGTCAAATTTGACAGTGTTTCACTGATTGCCATTGCCAGCGACCTAGGTGTGCGCAGGCGGACGAAGATTCGTGTCGCGTTAGCGCGATACATCGTACCGATTTGTGCCGTTCAGTTTAGTCCGTCTTGCTTCAAAGTCTGGAAAACACTGAATTGACGTTGGCGTAGCCATCCAAGCGAATATTGTCGCGACAAATCCCTTTGATCCGCGCCAGCTTACCGACAGCTCCCCGATACTACATCGTCTTCGCTCGAATACTACGCGATGACACGATGTACCCGGCCACATTCATCGCGCTAACACGAATATTCGCCCGCTAATGTATTCCTAGCATTAGATAAACGCCCCTTTTTGTACCGAATACACGAAATCTCTTGAACTGGAAAACCAATAAGCCTCGTGATTTATAATTTAATATACCGACCGTCTTCATTCGCAAAAGGTATTTTGCTCGGTTATTGATTCGGGGTTTCTACCTTATATTTGTCTAAATTATCATATCAGCGGAAAGAATGGAATCAGAGGAATGAACATGACTTAGGGAGAGTAATAGCGTGCATCGTTTTAGATGTTCCGCTCTTACCCGCTAGGCTACGACGACCACCCAGAAATTCCTATTTTTCCGAAATCTACACATAAATACACCTTCAGAATAATATAGACAGGCATTTTTATGAATTACTAGCGGCCGCCCGCGGCTTCGCTCGCCCCGATACCGTTCCCGTTGAAAAAAAACATATTTATTCACCTTTTAAACCTTCACTGGACCTCCACAAATCATTCAAAACCAAAATTAGCCAAATCGGTCCAGCCGTTCTCGAGTTTTAGCGAGGCTAACGAACAGCAATTCATTTTCATATATTAAGATATGAACAGATTTGTGTTCCATCTACTAAAGAAACCTTTAGCTTAGCACCCCCATGTTCTAAGAACTTGTACCTTTTTACCCGATAAGAAGGGGGGTTTTATGATTTTAAGCGTTATGTACATTCATTTGTTATCTGTGGAGATCGAACCCACGACCTACGCAGACAGCAGAGCTACTACCAACTAGGCTGAGCAATCAATTAACTCCTTCTCTCACTAAGACTGACTAGTGACTATTTATTTATTTATTTGATTAACGAACAGCAATTCATTTTTATATATTAAGAAGATTTGGAAAAAATAAAGCCTTTCGCACATAATGCGATCAGTGAAACACTGTCAAATCGCTTTTATAGTAAAGGTGTGTCCAAACATAAAGCGGCATTCGAGCGCGGCAGCCGCGAGCAACCTGCCGCGTGCGGCGATCGCCGCGAACGGTGTTAATGTTGGTTCGCCAGTGGTTGTGTGTGGACGGATGTATTTTATCAGGTAAATAAAATGGATAACGAAACAGTAACAACACACGCGGCCGCTTTCGTTGTGGTTTGAATACGAAATAAAGAGCGCGGCGTGTCTCGGACATGCCGCGCAGCACTGCCGCGCAGAAGGTCTAAACTAGTCGCGCGGCAAATTTGTGTTCCGCGAATGCCGCGCGTAGCTGCCGCGCACCTTGCACGCCGTGTTTGGACACACCTTAAGAACGGCCAAAGAGTCAAAGAGTGGAACTTTCTACCAGCGGCGGCGGCGCGGCGTCAATATTTCCGGAACGATTCAATTTAGGAATTTAAAAGAAAGAGAAAAGAAAGAAAATCAAATCAAATCAAGACAAGAGTAAACTACTACACTTAGGCTGCATCCTCGTTTCCATCAGGTCTGATGAAAGCCAAAATGCTTAGCTATAAAAAATAAAAAATTGAAGAAATCTTCTGTTATATTTGACAGCATTTCACTGTTCACCACCGCAGAACGCTTAAGCTTTGCGCACATAGCGATCTGCGATGACGGTCAAATTGACAGCGTTTCACTAATCGCCATCGCCATCGCCTAGATGTGCGCAGGCCTTAAGACGTGCGCAAGACCTAAGTAAGCTTATATCCTATCAGTTATTATCAGCTATCTGGTTCCCATAGTACAAGCTCTGCTTAGTTTGGGGCCAGATAGTGTTGTGTGGATTGTCTATAATATTTATTTATTTATTTATCCTGTGGTAATCAATCAAGGCGTATGCATTATCAAACCAAATGGAGTCTCCAAATACATTGTTGCAAACTGTTGCAAGTTTCATTTTGAATGATTTCAATGACGCAAAAGGCAAAATGGTTACCTAACCAGTAGGCCTACCACAAGCTCTGTCTGGCTCTGGTATTGAGTCTGTGTGAGTGCTCACCAGTGTATTTATACTGTGTGTGTGACGTTTCGACGTAGGATTTATTTAACACTCACACAGACTCAAAGCCAGAGCCAGACAGAGCTTTTGGTAGGTATTTTGACTCTGAAACAGCCACTGTATGTTTACCGTGAAACAATGTTTTATTTATTTGCATCAATATGGATCCTCTCGAATATGTAGGATATTGGTCGATGTGACGTCTCTACTTTTATATATTCAACATTAAAAAACAGGACATTATTCCTACCCTGTAGGCCTACCATGAGCTCTGTCTGGATCTGTCTCTGGTTCTGGTTTTGAGTCTGTGTGAGTGTTGACTAAATCAATCCTACGTCACAACGCCACACACACAGTATAATGCACTGGTGAGCACTCACACAGACTCAAAACTAGAGCCAGAGACATAGTCAGACAGAGCTCATGGTAGGCCCACAGATCTTTTGATTATAAAACTATTCAGTAAAAAAATCGCGATCATTAAATTTGAGAAAAATCAAACATTCATTCGACTGGCCTGTCAGCTCAGTTGGTAGTAGCTCTGCCTTCTGCGCCGCAGGTCGTGGGTTCGATCCCCACTAAACAAATATTTGTGTGGTGAACGCAGATGTTTGTTCTCTGTCTGGGTGTTGTATTGTATTCTAAGTATCAATATATGTATATAATCTATGTATTTACAAAAAAAATGTATGTATTTATTATATCAGCTATCTAGTTCCCATAGTACAAGCTCTGCTTAATTTGGGGCTTAATAGTGTTGTGTGAATTGTCCACAATATTAATTTATTTATTTATTTATTCATGGTACATACATGATAATGTACATACTTAAGAGGATTTGTGTATCTCTGTCGTTCAAACATGCCTATGACGTACAATGTAGTAAATCCATTACCAAATAGAGCAAAGTAGGCGGGTGCGAGCCTGCCTCTACTAACTGTCCATTATGCTGTGGCTCAGCCCTGCGACCCTGCGGTCTTATCGCCGATCAGGATAAACCCCGAAGGTCGACAAAAACGAGAGATACCAAACGAACTTACTAGCTCGTAAGCTTAGTCGCTGGATGGCGAACTGCCAGAGGGTATCTGCGTGATTTTTTATTTTAAAAGTACCTAAATTGTTTGCCTGTGCTCTCAAAACATCAAAGAAAACATAGTAAAAAACTATGGTTTAGGTAAAATGTGAAAAATTGCAGGTTTAGGTGGTCGCAGTTTTGGGTATCTTGTAAATCCAAGTTTATTTTAAAGAAAATCCACAATGCTGCTCTCAATCATTCGACAATGAATATATTTAAGAACTTAAAGTGTACAAAATACACAAGAAAAAGTTGAGCTATCTGCAGACCGTTACAAACGATCGAGAGGTAGCTCAACTGATCCAAATCAGTTCCAAACGGAAGCGTCCCCAAGACGCTGGCGGCATTTTGTAAACATTTGTTTAATTGTAAGTTTCTTTGTAGAACTTAAATAAATTCATAATTTCAAGTCAATAATACGTTATTTCAAGCACACTTTTCCCCAGCTAATACAACAAATATTTGAGTATTATTACTATGTGGTGTGGAGGCGTGTTGTAGAACCTAAAAAAGTTCGAGCAACACGCATCAAGGGTCACGCAAAAAGGGCCCACCAGCGGCCTACTTGCGGAAAAACCTGCCCGCACTAGTGGTGGGTCGTTAACGATTTTTGGGTTAACGCAACGAAGCCGTTAAATTCATCATGTTAACCTGTTAAAAAAGCCGTTAACATTATTAACAGGTTTTCAATAAAAACGGTTAATAATGTTAATGGCTTTTTCAAATCTGTTACATTAATGAAAACCGTTTCTATTCGTTCTTTCAACGCAGAAGAAATAGATAATTTTAGCTGGTTTTGCGTTAGCAGCTTCAGATTACGTAAGCGACTTTTGAATACCTTTTCGTTGAGATAATAAAAAAAGCGCATTGCCAAAATCGTTGAATGACACAGTTGATAGATCAGTTAACAAAAAGCTGTTAATTCGTTAACATTAGATTAACCGTTAAAAAAAGCCGTTCGTTGAATTAACGCCCACTCCTAGCCCGCACATCAAGTGCGCATGATAAACTTGCCGAAACTTGCCGGTATATTCTATCATTTCACTTGGTGTTATTAAGTTTTGAATTCCCGTGAGTTTCAGTCCTGCTTCATCAAGGAACGCCAACTTGTTAATGCTTAGATGAGCTTATATTCCAAGAACAGCTTAACAGATATTGCTTCTGCTTCTGGGAACGAGCTCTCACAGAAGTTTCCGTGTTAATTTAACATCTCACTAATTCCATGTAAAGTTGAGCTTCACTTCTCTTTACGAAACTGTTCGTCTAAAGGTACTGACAGACGTGCTCAAAAAAAGCATGCTAATAAGCTTGCTTAAAATTAGCATGCTCTGCAAACTGTTCACATTTGCCAGAAATAAGCATGCTTGTCTAAAGCATACTTCTAAATAGGCAAACATAATAATAAGCAAACATGTTCAGACGTGCTCGTATCACGCCCCCCCCCCCCCCCCCCCCCCCTACGCACGCCTCAGGTAGCATAAAAAAATAAGCATGCTCATTACATTACACACGTGCTACTAATGAGCACTTGCTCAATAAAAGCATGCTTTTTGTGCTAGTAATGAGCACGTCTGTCCGTACCTTAAAGGTTGAACGCATTGTCTGGGCCAAAAATTATTTAAAACAATATCGATGTTTTTGTTAATTTGTCATTCAAAAATTGACACTGGATGAAACTACAAGTCTTCAGGCCTACGCACACCTAGGTTGCTGGTGATAGCGATCAGTGGAACGCTGTCAAATTAGACAGCGATATTTGACAGTGTTTCATTGATCGCCATCGCCAGCGACCTAGGTGTGCGCAGGTCTTTCCTCAACAACTTGCAGTTGAGGACCTTATACCGATACACGCGACAGTTCCACGCTCTCATTTAATCTTTTCCCCTAAAAAAGTAAAATAATAAAATCTTTCATAGTAGCAACTTCAGGCGTTTCCGTGAGACGAGCAGTTTTTTCAACTGGTCTTCCTGCTTGGAAGGAGACGAACTGGTTGAGGTCCTACTTGGCCGAAAAGACGTTGGCGAGAGGATCTTGAGTCAGAAGAAAGATTGGTATGAGACCGCTAAAGATCGAGATGAGTGGAAGGTTTCACGGGAGACCTTTGCCCAGCAGTGGAACAACTACAAAAAATTAACTAAAAAATGCTATAAGTAGTCATTACAGCATTTTTTTTCTAGTGCCTAACCTCCGGTCCTGAGTCCTGGCTAACCTAGACGAGCATATTGATAAAATTACGTTCCTCCATTATCGCAACTGAATCAGACACGTGCTAGGTTATTTCTAAGAATATTTATATAATTGAATAGTACTGAAATTGCAATATAATCGTGCGTGTTGAACGCGAGGCGAGCGCCTTGTTCAATGACCGAAGATCCGTCTCCAGTCGACCTTGCGGTGGTTTCATCACGCTTCACCGGCGCGGCGACTCGATTGTGACTGACTAATAACTGGATTACTGTGTAAACAAACGATACGCTGCCGTGCCGCTACTTGTGCTCGGGCCTTTTTCAAATTTCGGCAAATTTTTGTATCATCCGCACTTGATGTGCGGCTGGTTTTCCGCAAGTAGGCCGCTGGCGGGGCCTTTTTGCGTGACCCTTGACACGTGTTGCTCGAACTTTTTTAGGTTCTACGACACGCCCCGGTTTCCTCACGATATTTTCCTTCACCGTTTTGAGAGTACTGGCATAGTGCACATAAATGTTTCGACAGAAAAACTCATTAGTACACGACTAGATTTGAACCCACGACCTTCGGATCGGAAGGCGGGGCCACTACCACTAGACCACCAGTGCTCTCAAACGTGCGGGACTTTTTCAAAGAACCAAACAGTTTTCACAAAAATCCGTTGTCTGTAAAGTCGGTTTACCTTCCTTGAACGTGATCACGTCATACAGCTGTCCACGTGGACGCATCGCTCACTCAAGTAGGAGAGAGACCGATGTCGAACGCTGCCGAACGCGGAGGCCAAATTGTGCCTCTTTGTCGCTCGTTCCACGCTCTCGCTTGCACTTCATGCCTTAAATGGAATGCCTCAGTAACGCCGCATGAGTCATGTTTTTCGTGCGTGCATTTCCGGCTCCATCAAATTATAAGACGTTGTCACGTCAATAATATCTGATACCAGAGAGGACAAATGAAGAGGAAAAATATTTGGACATCTTCTACGACATGACAGCTACATAAAGATGATAATTGAAGGAAAGTTTGAAGGTAAACGGGGAAGAGGAAGGCCAAGAATAAGTTACATGAGCCAGATAAAAGAAAAGTTGCTGACATGTCGTATAAGGACATCAAGGAGGACGCATTCGAAAGACTTAATTGGAGAAAACTGCATCAAAACCCCGACAAGAGCTATTAAATTTAAGAAGAAGACCAGAGGACCAGAGAGGGCAAGGACAAATATCTTTTCAGGAAGAATGATTCAAACCATCGGACGCTGAACTGTGAAGTGCCTGCGCTTGTTCGCAAAATTAGTAATATATACCAAAGTGCCAGTAATATCTAGTAGAGATTACTTATCTATAATAATAAACACTAATCTTAACCAAATACAATAGAGTTTATGATAAACCAAACATTATCTTGTATCTTTTATTTAATAAATAACTTTTCAGGAACTGAAGTTCATTACAATGACTGGAAACTAACTTTTTTATTAACTAAATAATTTATTATTTGTTATTCATCTTCTATGAAATATTGTGGGATAAATAATAATTATTTATCTTACATTTTGCAATAAACAATGTCGACGAAACCGAGCTCTTTGAGATAATAATACCGAGGTAGGTAGTAGGTACGTCCTCGTGAGCTGACTTCTCTCGGACGCTGGCGACGACGGCGGCGCCGGCTGTTGCTGCGCGCACGAGCCGTTGTTGAGCCATCATTCACTTATTCTCGTCTCCGCAGTGGCCTCGCGCCGTATTGTCTTACCATTATTATTAAGTAGCGGGTGACGATGCCTACTATTAGTATGACTACTGTGTACTTACTATTAGATAATCTGTCGAAGGTACCGGCGCACACGCAATGTTTGCTCGCGCGTCTGCGACTGTGACGAAACTAGCAGGCTTCGCGGGAACCGCGCCGCGCTCAGATAACGAGCCTCGATCGCATTAACACCACTCTTTACTTTAGGATGAGTCGACCTTGATACTATTCCGTGACTAACCGGAGAAATTGTCAGTTTTACTCAAAAAACACAGATTTAAATCCGTGGAAACAACAACGTTAAGTAGCTATGTACTCACCTAGGGGTCGCGAGGTGGGATGGCGTCACAGCTCGGGGGTGGCGGTGGTGGGTTCGAAGCGCATAGTGACCGGCACGCGTGTTCCGGGAGCGGATGAATTAACGGACAGCTGAGCGGACGGCGGAGCGGACGCGCGGGCGCCCGCAGCGGCCGAATGCGCGCGACTGAGCCGAAGCGTGATAACTGCTGATAAGAGGCGCGTCATCACGCGGACACGCATTCAAATGACGCTTCCTAACCGAGACACGCACCATACTATAGAGCGCTGTTGTCGCCAGCACTCTTCAGCGAGCTGAGCGACAACCAACCTAGGAGAACAAACTGGTTTCCTGCCGACCAGACGATAATCCGGCGCATTCTGATAAGGGTACTTGCTGCGTGCACGACTGATGCGTGCAGATCCCAACGACTCAACTCTACGTGTCGCGTGTCCATCACACTAAGAATCCTGAGAAAGTCATGGGGCATCTGAAGCAGAAGATGCGCTCATCATGAGAGTTGTGCATTTGACGTGTCTTCAGAATGTGAATTTCAAATGGTTTATGGTGAGAGTGCCAGCTGATCATCTAACAACCTTCATAGATGCAGATTTTTGCCAGATGCGCCTCATGAGACACCACACCAGGGCGTGATATGTGCACATCTAGCCACGATGGCGATCAGTGAAACGCTGTTAAATACCGCTGTCATATTTGACAGCGTTCCACTGATCATTATCTTCATCGTGCTAGATGTGCGCAAAGCTTATGGCCTAATATCCAACTGAATAACTGACATCCATAATGACTTTGACTGACTACTAGCGTAACTTGATTATCAATAATTTCTTAATTCTGATAAAAAGGTTGAGCACTTTTCCATTCCATGTCTTTCACCGCGCAATGGTAGGAAACAGTGCTTAATTGACGCCAAGCATAACCACTTACATAAGTTTGCCAAACTTCATCATCATCATCAGCCTGAAGAAGTCCACTGCTGGACATAGGCCTCCCCTACACATTTCCAGGAAGAACGATTCTGAGCCCTTTCCATCCACCGACTTCCTGCGATCTTAAAAATGTCGTCAGTCCATCTGGTGGGTGGGCGCCCTATTTTTCGTCTTCCGGTTCGTGGTCGCCATTCGAGAACCTTTATTCCCCAACGGTTGTCAGTTCTTCGAGCTATATGACCTGACTAATTCTAAGAGCTATGTCGGTGACCTTGGTTCTTCTACGGATATCATCATTTCTGATTCTATCACTTAGTGAAACTCTCAGCAAACTTAGATATTGTAAAATATTAAGTACCTTTAATAAGCAAAGCAGCATTTTATTAGTTCGCGCGATGACCAGTGGTGACGTAGAGGCGTCACAGCCTCCGCCTCGCGACTAGCCTTGGCCGCACTAACTGTGCACTCCACTGTGCCGCATTGCTCATCATTAACTGTAGGGCACTGTGGCGGTGACCGCGCAAACAAACAAACACACAGTACTGCTGATACGGAAGAGGTACCGGAGACGACGATGGACACAGCGGCCACAGAGGGCGTTGTGAACTCTGTAAGACTGTAAGACGATGGCGATCAGCTAAAACGCTGTCAAATATCGCTGTCATATTTGACAGCGTTTCAGCTGATCAGCCATCGCCATCGCCTTGATATGCGCAGGGCCTTAGCCTCTTTGCTCAGTACAAATTGCATTCACGTGGCTGTATAGCCATAAATGCGCTAACCTTTTGGCAAAGATGATAAATAAAAAATTGCCTAAGCTGAAATTATTTACATATTATAGGTACCTACTTCAATAATTAAAAGAGTTCCAACGGTTCAGAGAGTGAAATTAATATTTATTGTACTGCACTAATTTTAAGATCGGAAGCCAAATTGGCAATGGAAAATCTGCTTCCGAAGTCATAGGAAAATACACGAAAGTATCGCATGTTTTATTTCCCTGCACTATTTTGAGAAAAGCACAATACTCGTAGCCTCGGCGGCAATGGTAATTGGTTGTCTACGGCCTCTCCTTCAAACTCATACTCGACCTGCAATTACCTATTTCACGGCCTTTGCAATATTATAATTTTCTAATATCAATATTATAATTATTTTATATATAATAATTTTCAGCTGATTGCCTTCGCCTAGATGTGCACAGGTCTTTACTTTGATATGTTATGAATGATACAACTAACTAAACTTAATTTTCATCCTAAGGTTGCCTGGAAGAAATCGTTTTCAGTGATAAAGCCGCCCATTGTACTTTATTTTATTACGCTGTTACTTGTGATGTATCCTTGCGTACAATAAAGTGTTACCTATCTATCTATCTATCTAACTCAATGCAATTTCGATTTCTCCATTCATGTGATTATTTCCATTTCCAGATAATTTTCATTACATTTTCTGTCATCAATCACGCGCATAGCTTTGCTTACCTTTCGCGTACTCTACAAACTACAAATAGCTTTCGTCAGCACAACAATCTACCACGACAGACAACGATAGCGATAGTAATCAGATTATACTATTGCAAATGTTATCGCCACTTGTTCTTACATAATAGTCCTACCGGTCTTACACACCACACTCATGAGGTGGTGAGACTTCCATAAAAAAACAAATAAAAAAAAAATCGCTACATTATCTAATTGTTTGAAAAGTTCCGTAAAGGCTTGCGCACACCTAGGCCAAGATTCATAGTCGTGACGTTGCTTTACAGCAAAGGAGTCTTCGCAAAGTAAGCTTTGTTAATCGAAGTTTACTTTCAACATCTATATCTATAAAAGAAAGTCGTGTTAGTTACTCCACTTTTAACTCAAGAACGGCTGAACCGATTTGGCTGAAAATTGGTTGGGAGGTAGCTTAGAACCAGGAGAAGGACATAGGATACTTTTTATCCTGAAAAAGTAACGGGAACAGGGTGTTACGGGAACGGGCGAGCGAAGCCGCGGGCGGCCACTAGTTTTGAATAAAGAAGAGCTTGACAGTACTATGAAATATATTTTTGGTTGAAAGTAGAACTTTCCATCAAAGTAAAGTCAAAGTTCGGTCTTGAATCTGGGCCCTGTCAAATTTGACAGTGTTATTTGACAGCGTTTCACTGATCGCTATTGCCCGCGACCTAGGTGTGCGCAGGCCTTAAGCCGACGCAGTGAGATTCGAAGTTTAAAAGTAAAGTGACATAATATCTAACAAGATAACAGGCGGTCCATTAGTGCCAACATAAAAAGATAGCCAAGATTAGGAAGCGGTTGTAAGCGCTGTAAGCCGTCATTATCTGAAGTGTGCACTCAATGATAGCTCCTCCTTGAGTGGCCACTTCACTCGGTCCTTAGATGAGCGATCGAGATCACGGACATTCGTCTTCAACACGTTTTGAGGATTCCGTACCCGAAGGGTAAAACGGAACCGTATTACTCCGCGGTCCTTCCTGTCCGTCTGTCACCATCTCTTTCTTTCTTTTTCTTAATGAATGGCATCTGTCCATTTCGAATCAATTTTGCCAGTGTCGATTAGTTTAATGAGAATGAGATTAATGATAATATATTACAAAGATAAAATACTTTTTCGTCAAGTCGAGTCAGTCAAAGTCGAGTTGGCCCTACTTGGCTTTGAAATCAAAATGATGGTCTATTGTTTTCAAAATCATCAGAAACCTTTTTGATCAAATCAGAATATCACATAATACACTTTTATTCCAACTGCTAACACTAAACGTGATAGTTAGACAGTTAAAATTTTTAAAAATGTTATTTTTTTTTACTTTTGCCATTTTAACAACAAATAGTATAAAACAGAATAAAATAAATATTTAAGGGTGCTCTCATGCAACGAACGTGGTTTGTTGCCGTTTATATGAATGGTACGGAACCCTTCGGCGCGAGTCCAACTCGCACTTGGCCGTTTTTTTTTAAAGTGCAATGGGCTGGATGAATACATCGATTTTTTCATTAAACTGCAGGAATTGTTAAAAAGTAAAAATCCAGCCAAAGGTTAGTTCACAAAAACTAATCGTATTTCGTTGACGACGACTATTTTGAAATGTTTAACATTGTACGTTACCTACACTAAATTTATAATTGTCTTACCACTTCGATGCTTATGAAAATAATATTATGCACGAAAGAGTAGCGGGTTTGGAGAAAAAATAATTAATTTTCTCAAACATGCTCGCATTATTAGCATTATTTTGACAACCTTCTTTAAGATAAATCGTAATTTTTGCACTGGCAAGCACAAATACATGCGAGCAGAAGCCGGAAAAAGTTGTATGAAAATATATTGTATGTTGCTGCGCCAATAAAATTACTAAACTCATATTATTCCGTCATGCCAAATCCCTTCCTATCTTTAAAAGCATGGTTCACCAACACTACTTGTTATCACTCCCCTCATCATCGTCGTAATTTCCTTAATATCACGTTTGTTTTTTTGATTTCCTTTAAATTTGTAACTATATTTATTATACATCACAATTACTTATTTATATGAGTAGGTATATATGTATTAGCATTAATATCATATTTATTAGTTTATGACTATTTATTTTATTTTATTATGAATGCCCCGTCCCTACTCGTACCATAATGTTTATTTCCATCCAAAGGTTGTCTGGAAGAAATCGCTATTAGCGATAAGACCGCCCATTGTACCTCTAGTTTTTAAGTATTCTTTCATGCCATGTTTACCGTAAAATTTTTGGTGTACAATAAAGTTATATTCTATTCTATTCTATTATTGAATTCTGTCGTGAAATTTAAAAATAGAACGATCCTTCCGAAACATGCCAACCAAAGAGGTAACTTATTTGTAAGCATAGGTTTATTTAAATTTGGAACTAGCTTGCAAAGTTCATTCCAAACAAAAACAAATAAATATGAACACTATCACTAAACACTGTGTTGAACACAAGAAAAAATCGTGTTGTGCGTTGTTTTTAGGGTTCCGTAGCCAAATGGCAAAAACGGAACCCTTATAGATTCGTCGTCGTTCCTTATACATGTCTGTCTGTCTGTCTGTCTGTCTGTCTGTCTGTCTGTCTGTCTGTCTGTCTGTCCGTCCGTATGTCACAGCCATTTTTCTCCGAAACCGTAAGAGCTAGACTGATGAAACTTGGCGAGTAGATGTATTCTGTGAACTGCATTAAGATTTTTACATAAAAAAAAAAAAAAAACTATAAATTTCGGGGGTCCCCATACTTGAAACTGAAATTCAAAATTTTTTTTTTCATCGAACCCATACGTTTGGGGTATCTATGAATAGGTCTTCAAAAATGATGATGAGGTTTCTAATATCGTTTTTTTCTAAACTGAATAGTTTGCGCGAGAGACACTTCCAAAGTGGAAAAAAGTTGGTCCCCCCCCCTCTAACTTCTAAAGTAAGAGAATGATAATACTAAAAAAAATATATGTTGTACATTACTATGTAAACTTCCAACGATATTTGGTTTGAACGAGATCTAGTCAGTAGTTTTTTTTTTATACGTCATAAACCGTAAACCGCAATTTACTTTTCGACGAACTACAAGAACCTTAATTAGGTTTGGTTAGGTTTAGGTTAGGTTTGGTTAGGTTAGGGGAAGGTCGCGGGTTCAAATCCCGCTCGGCTCTTAACTTTTGGGACATTATAAAAAAAAATCTTTACAAGAACCTTATTATGTTACATCAAGGAACATAATATAAAGGTTCTTGTAGTTCGTCGTGCAACGGAACCCTTCATGGGCGAGTCCGACTCGCACTTGGCTGCTTTTTTGTAATTTAATTTGACAAAATGAGTTCAAGAAGTAGTGCTTAGTTTTAATTTCCTCGCATTATTCAATTAAATTACTATACAACCCTTGGCCACAACTAGACATTGATAGACTTACGTATGCCTCTTTACCTGGCCGCTCGCGCTGCAGTAATGTATACTTGAAACAGTAAAAGATTTCTTGTTATTAAAAGATGACTAAGTGCTGCGGGACCCATTAATATTATTTTAATAAAAAAGAACTATCAATCCAAGGTAAAATGCATTAAAACAGTAATCTCCATTCCGTAGAGATATTACAGATAGAGTGGTTGCGAGGCGGAATAAAACTCAAATCCCACAACGAGTATTTTCAGAAAATTCCCCTCCGTCCAAGGTAAAGTGATCTGTCCATACCTGCAGAACCCGCGTCGGCTTGGCTCTTTTAAAACTGGACACGCTTCGTGATGCGCTCGGTTGGTGAATGTTACATACTAATCTGTGGCAAGAGGTCACATAATGCTGGTAGCTCGATGGATATTAGCACCTCCCTGAAGTACTGGAGAAAAAATTACGTAATGACAAACAGATAATCATGAACGCAGAACACCTTTGACATACTTAGACTGCCCTCATAGCTCAGTTGGTTGTAGCTCTGCCTTCTGGTTGGTGGATTCGAGCGTTGATTCTATCGCCGTAGAACAAATATTTGTGTGGTGAACGTAGATGTTTGTTCTTTGTCTGGGTGTTATTGTATTCTAAATTTATCTGGCTTGGTGGCGTGAACCACTGGCACCTAGGCTTACCTATTAATTAGGCATAAACAAAACCTTATACCTTTCTTACCTATGACCATCTCGCCATCCCTTGATGGTTCTAATGGGGTATTCGTTTCGTAAATATTACTATAATATACTATAATAATTTCTATAAAGTATATTTTAATCTTAGCCGCTGAAAACGCTCTACTGTGTATTAAAAAAAGCTTTATTTTATTAGTACGCCGAAAAAGGACCAGTCATCAATTGTCTAGCAAATAACGATTCATTTTATTCACATACATACTGCTATCGCTGTTGCTTGTTCTGTGGTAGGTTATCTGTATTTTTTACAGAGCGCCTGTTACTTCCCGAATAGCAAATACCAACCAATATGTCACCTCGGTACAGCTCAGGCGCTCCAATGAAATAATGAACGTGAATAATTGACTTCGTTATAAAAATAGCAAGGTCACTACATTCAGGTGATAATGAGTGGCGAAGCAAGAAGTTTGGTATGATTCCCACGAATGGACAAATTAAATAGGTTAGTTGACATTTCCCACAACTCTGTCTAGCCCTAAACTAAGCCAAAATTTTACAATTTGGAGATCTAGATAATGAGAATAACTGAATATATAAAAGTGTTGTTCTAATTATTACAACATGTACCTTTTTAAGTGTTGTATAAAACATCTGGTTCCCATAGCTCTGCTTAGTTTGGGGTCTAGTATGTGTGTGTGGATTGTCCATTATATTTATTTGGAATCGAATACACAACCTACACCGCAATTAGCCAAAGTGACTTTTTAATTTTTTTTCCGTTTTTCATAAGTAAAGTTTTAATCTTTATAAGTATAACATGTATATTTAATCAAACTGCTCAATGTTATAGGATAATTTAAAACATGACAAAATTGAAAACCACAACCGCACGCAGAACAATTTAATTAAAATTAACATTTTACTCATAACACTGCAGGTTGCCCATATATAAAAAAAAAACAGATGTATAATGCAGATCGTCGTTGCTAGAAATAATTAAAATTAACCAAAGAGTGTGCGTCGTAGTCCAGTTTTCAAAAATAGATCTGTATTGGCGAATGTCAGCCATCTTGTATTTTGATCTAGTCGCGCGTGTAGCCGCTCGCTCGCATCTCTGCCGGTAAACAAGCAGGTAATCTTTTATAATTATAACCTGTTTCCAATACATATAACAATACTAATAGACTTAGAAACATCGATGTGTAGAGTGTAATTACGTTATTATAAAAAATAAACTACTAAAAACTTCTAGTGGTTCTCTAATGGACCGAAACACGTTACTTACTAGAAGCCGGTTCCGTATACTCTAATCTCTAAATAGTGTGATTACGTAAATCTCTCTACAAACAATTGCATTGAACGTAACTTCAAGATCCAATTACAAAAATTGTTCAAGATGAAACTGTCTAAAATGAAATCAAATTTTGTTGAAATTCTTCTCGTATCCGGCGCGGAATAACTTTTACTTAGTAACATTTTACTTTGAAGCTAGAAAAACAAACCATTTCCAACTTTGAAACGATTAAAAGTTTTGATCACAAAATTTTTTCAACGTTTTGTTCGTTTATGTGATGTTGAATAATTAATGAAATTCTAGCCTCGCGTTGGATGGGTTTAGAGAAAAATTCTTGAGTTTGGTTTGGTTGCTTTCAGGCGGTTGCTCTGGGCGTAGCGCATTTTATGGGTCGTTTAGTGGTCGTTGGTACTTTTAAACGAGAAGAATATATAAATTGCAGCTCTCTATAATCCTCTTGCAATATTCCTATAGGTCCCATAACATTTTTTTCTCCATAACATTTTTTTTCTTTAATGGTATGTATATTCTCAATTATATTTCAAGTTTATTAGTCTGGTGTGTTTGTAACTATGGATTATTCCTGATTGTGTGTTAAATGGTGTCAATGTTTGGAATGCATTGTATTGATACGTGCCGCTGACATTTTCCTGGATCAGATGTCTATATTTGCAACGTGCCAACTAATCGAAATACAACTCACTACTCAAAGTTCATAATAACACGCGGTTTTATCTCTGTACACAAGCTTTAAGATTCAAAGTGATTCTTGCAATTCAACTCAATAAATACACATTTGATTTTTATTTTTTGATTTTGTAATTCTGGTGCTGTCAAAAGTTTGATACAAACAAATAAATGAACCTACATAAAAAGAACAGCGATCATGTATCTTTATAGGCCTGCGCATATCTAGGCGATGGCGATAGCGATCAGCTGAAACGCTGTCTAATATGACAGCGATATTTGACAGCGATTCAACTGATCGCCATTGCTATCCTGTGCTTTTTGATTTGCACAGGCCTTAGGTCATTATTTTTCGAGCACTGTCAATCTGTTGCCATACTAGTTTTACCTTGCGTAAGCGTTTTTTCTCTTCTGTGAGTTTTACAAAGCGAAGTTCCTATTCGCTATCTCATGTTCAACATTCGATCTTGTTGCAATCGTTCCTTGTCCAAAATAAGTTTCGTTTGTATTCGTTTTTTATTGGAATCGAAGCTCAAAATCATGTCAAAACTGACAGATGCAACTATACCATGATTTTACCATACATTTTGTGAGTTTTTCAGAACCGTCTTGTACCGACATTCGTAATACGAATGAAACTTACTTTTATCTAACTATCCACTGATCGACTAGTCAGGACCGGGAATCCGGTGTATTGATACAAGAACCCTTAGTACAATTCCAGGGATCGAGAGAACTGTTCAAACCCGAATATATTATGTAAACGTTAAATTATGAATTCGTTCGATACCAAGAAGCCAGTGGAACAAGACGAGAACGTAGGTACAGTTGCCATCTAGAAGTTAATATTCAGTTTACGTTTGTACTTCACTTCTTCTTCTTCTTTTGGCCGTTGTGAATTTTACCTTTACACTGTGTGGTCCGGAGGGAAGTAATACCAGCCTTTCCCTACCGTAAAGCAGCATTGCTGTTTTTCGGTTTGAAGAGTGCAATGTGGGTGCCGGTGAAATTACTGGATTATTATGGACGCAGTGCATCACAGGGCACGTTCCTGTCGTGCGTGACCTACGAGACAATGCTTTGTTATAGACGATGGTTACCACTTAACATCAGATGGGCCATATACTTGTGCCATCAGCTTACGTCATCAGCTAGGTAAAAAAAAAGTTGAAAATAAGATCTTCGTCTGTGGCTGACTGTATTTTATTCGTATAGAATAGATTATAAATGGTTTCAGTGGGAGGCTTTTTGAAATAATATTAGATATAACATGTAATCAAAGCATTGGGTCGAGATGTTTCCATTTGATTACGCATTGTGTTATTATGGGATGGGAACTTCTTAAAGGCAAAAGGTCTTATGTAAATTCAATAAGTTTACAAGGTTATACAACGTGTATCAAAATATATGTGTACTATCCTGAAGGGGGGTGAATTTCCACCCCCCGGGGAACAACTTTTGTTCAACGACTTTTCGAACTTCGATTGGTACCTCTGAAAAAAACTGCAACGAAGTTTCAACATGAACAGCTGACTTTATACAAAGTGACAACCCTAAACTCAGCTACAGAGGTAGTAGGTAGTAGTAGTAGACCTACAGAGGTAGTAGGTCAAGGGGTAGGTGAGTTACAAGGATAGGGTTGTCAATTTATTTAGGCATTATGAAATTAAATATTTTTGTATGGGAAACTGAAAATAGGAATTTTTAATTTTCTCCCACCCACAACTGATCACCATTGTGGTCTAAAACCCCCCACCTTCGCATAGTACACATATTTAGATACACCTTGTATTTGTAAACTAGGTAAACTTAGGTGCCAGTCAAGTCAAGTCAAGTCAAAAGTGTATTCAGTAGAATCGCAAGGATCACTTTGAAACGTCATAGCTAGGTGAGTCTAGCAGTTCCGTGTTTTCTTCATCGTGACACTGGTTCTTCAAACCAGTAGGTGAAAAGGTTTTAAGTGCGTCTCAGAGAGGCTCCTTTCGTGCATTTTGTGCGTGATCAGCCGTGAAAGAAATAAGAAACTTATACCTATTATTTTTATAGAACAACGGAATATTTACCATTATTCAAATCGTGATTATGGTGTATGCAACTGTACCGAAATATCGGATGTCAACTCAAAAATTTAACCATGGTTAATATACTATGCCCTTGTTTCATAAAAATAGTGACCATGATAGTTTCAAAAGTTATATCTTATACCTATTTTCTATCTTAAAACTACCTATTAGTCCCTTTTTGAAATGTTTATTGCCTTTTTAACCGACTTCCAATCAAAAAGGAGGAGGTTCTCAATTCGGTTGTATTTTTTTTTAAATGTTTGTTACCGTATAACTTCGTCATTTGTGAGCCGATTTGAAAATTTATTTTTTTATCTGAAAGGTACTGCTTCCAGATTAGTCCCATTTTAATTTTATTAAAATCGGTGTTGCCATTTTTTTTAAATTAATTTTTTTAATGTTTGTAACTGCATGCCTCCGTCATTTATGAACCGATTTAGAAAATTATTTATATATTTGGAAGGTTATTCTTACGTTCAGATTGTCCCAAACAAATTTGATTAAAATCGGTTTAGCCGTTTGACAATGAAGTCGGTTTCTCAAGTTTTTTAAACTTATAATTATGTAACAGTAGAATTCTTCAGGCTGATGCTGATGAGCCCATAGAGATACGAGAATGTCCTTCATACTCTTATTGAGTCTACGAAAGAATTGTGTTTCGCGGAGAAGCAGCATCTGAATAGATTTTAAAAAGCATTGAAATTTCCGTGTTCAAATACAGGGTGTAAATGGCGTTCTATGCATATAGAGATCACTGGTGTTCTGGTAGTCTTGTAGAACCTAGAAGTTTAAGTAGTTTAGCTAAAGCTATCATTTCTTGTTAAATTTTTTTTTTTTAATAATGGAAGAATGTCTTCCAAATTGGTCCGTTATAAATGTCATCAACATCGCTTCAGCAGTTTAGCCATGAAGTAGGTTTATCAAGTATTTTAAACTTTACTTGATAAAAAAGTATTTTCAAAGGTAGATAGGAAAGGTAGGTAGGTGGTGGTGAGTTTTTCATATTTCTGTCAAACATAATCTTTAAATATGTACACATTGTTACCTTTTCACTATTAGCTTTGTCTTAGCACCAAAGGTTTGCTGGAAGATAACTCTTTTAGGGTGCTCGCCTATGTACATGTCCTTTGTTATTACTTATTTGTAAATATTTCTGTGTGCATTAAAGAATTAAAGGTATACATTTTCGGAAGCTGAATTTTTACAACGTGTTCGCATTTTCTTTCTGAAAATAGGTTGTACATGTACAATGCATGTATCTGCGCGCTGCTCTGATGTAAGCACTCGCGATTCGCGCTCAGCATCCGCCGTCGGCGTCGCCTCGCTGAGCAATGCTTGAGAGCATTGGCAGCGCGCTTTGCTCTGCATAGGTACTCTCATCGGATTATTTGAATATACGATTGAAAGCTTTCAAACAAATTCGAATAGCATTTCTATTTGAAAGCTCACTATTTTGTACAGATACTAGTTGTACCGAAAATGTCTTTCATTTTAGTAGTAGAGCTCTTTGTTAGTGCCTCGTCCGGGGAAGCTACCAAGCTTATGTCTGCCGTGAAGCAGCATTGCTGTGTTTTTTTTTTTTTTGTTTTTTATACAACTAAGTTGACAAACAAGCATACGGCCCACCTGATGGGAAGCGGTTACCGTAGCCTATGGACACCTGCAATACCAGAGGCATCACAAGCGCGTGTTTCGGTTTGAAGGGTGTAGATGACGGTGAAATTACTCGAAGAGACTAAACGTCTATATGCCTCAAATTGAAGGACGCAAGGCATCCTGACGTGCGTACTTTAATTTTGTGTGCACTTTACGTAAATAAATATATTTGAATTTGATATTGATTTGAATAGGTGTCATAGTGTCCATTTTGCAGTAATCCCAGCTATTCGGCTGCAAACAATACAGCGTTTCGTCGAGTAGTACCTATTCGTGTGTGTGATGCGGGCTATGTGCAAACCACTATACTGCTCCAAATTTGGTATCACTGACGCATATTAACTGTTTGGCAATTACTAGGATATTGCATTGTTATTAACGTAATTGAATTGCAAAAAGATACTACCATCAAGCATTCACCACTTCACCTCAGGTTAGCACTTAACATCAGGTGGACCATACGATTGTTCCATCAACTAGTTGTTTTAAAAATCACAATATGACTTTAGGTACAAAAACCAATTAGACTGGCCTCAGCTCAGTTGGTAGCTCTGCCTTCTGCACCGTAAGTCGTTGGTTCGATCTCCACCGAGAACAAATATCTGTGTGCTTCTTCTTCTTCTTCAAACGGTGAAAGAAAACATCGTGAGGAAACCGGCATATCATAGAATCTAAAAAAAAAAAAAAAAGTTCAAAGTATGTGTCTAGTGCACGAAAGGAGCCTCTTTGAGGCGCACTTAAAATCCTTTCACCACACTTGGTTCGAAAGAATCAGTGACACGATAAGAAGAAGAAGAATTATAATCAGCTACTTAGTTCCCAGTAAACGCTCTGCTTAATTTGGGGTTATATAGTTTTTTGTGGATCGGTCACCATATTTATTTATTTTATTTACGAGCATAAAAAATGGTCTTTGACAAAAACCCTTCTGACCTACCGTACCACCGACCATACCCCCCTCCCCCCCTTCGATGGTGTCTTGAGTACAGGAAGAGGGGGGAGGTATCAGTTGACCGTTGCAAGTGATAAATGGAACTCAAATAAACGCGACGAAGCCGCGCGTTGGTAATTAAAATTTAATTTGCGTTTTCATATGCACCTGTGTTGATAAGTTCATCAGTAAAATTAACATGATAATAACCACTTAATTTATTTATTAAAAATGATTAAACCGGAGCGCGTTTGATTTATATGTGTGAGGCTGGTTACCGCTCTTCATGGTATGGGCAGGCCTATCTGCTATTGGAAGGGGCTCTACCTTCTGCGCTACCGGTAATGGGTTCAGTTCCCATCCCTATTCTGATACTCTAGCTATCAATTCCTATGCCTCGTTTTATTTTATTTTTAGCTCTAACTAGTGGCTGCCCGCGGCTTCGCTCGCCCGTTCCCGTAATACCCCGTTCCCGTTGCTTTTTCGGGATAAAAAGTATCCTATGTCCTTCTCCCGGTTCTAATAAGCTACCTCCCCACTAATTTTCTGCCAAATCGGTTCCGCCGTTCTTGAGTTGTAAATAGTGTAACTAACACGACTTTCTTTTATAAATATAGATGTTTTTATTTTCAGCTCTGATTAGTTTAGTTCTAAGGGCTGGAAATGCCGATGCATCAGGCGCTCCATCAAGTCATCGACCGCTCCAAACATAAATATTGCACGATAGGGGCCTCTTTGGGGCGCACTCAAAATCCATTCACCACACTGGTTCTCAAGAACTAGTGACACGAAGAAGAAGAAGAATAGTGTCTACAAAATGGAGTCACGATTCTCAATAATGAGGGACCGACTACGGCTATGGAGGGGGGAGTTTAGGTCAAACTCAAAAAAACTCAAACTCAAAATAGTCTTTATTCAGTTAAATTGCAAGAATCACTTTGAAACGTCTTAAAGCTAGGTGAGTCTAGGTGCCAGTTCCACGCGACCAAGCCTAGAAGAACAGGCAACAAACTCTGGCTCGGTTCCTACCGTTGTTTTAAAGTCTTGTATCGATTCAAATAATGTCCACAAACATCTAACATAAAGTTATATTTCAGGTGTGAGAATGTCGCGAGTACACCAAGAAGTGGACGCAGGGTATGCGGCAGCATGCAGTGACGTCACACTGTGCTCCAACTCCAAGGGCTTCTTCAAGGGGCTGGCGGAGGAAGTGGTCGCGATGGCAGACGACTCCTGGCTGCTGGCGCTGGAGAGGGCAGACGAGGGGCAGAAGGTCAAGGAGGTGATGGACAATAAGGAGGTGAGCTGACTTTTACGGTGCAGGTGGCGATTTACCAGAGGTGTGAGTGCGACTCCCGCGCCTGGACAAATGTTTGCATAGCCCGCAATAGTTGTGGTAGTTAGGTCCTAGGTTTCAGTTAAGATGTCTGTGGTCTGGTATACCTATATAAAATAGTACATTTCACCACAAGAGAGTAAAGTTATTATTTAAATACTCAATACTCAATACATTTATTGCATAAACATGGTTTAGTTTAGGTACATACATAGACAAACATACAGGGTGTTATTAATAATCCTGGCGTAGCGTTGGACTAGTTAATCCGTGTTTTGTCTCTTGCATTGACATGCAATTGTCAACTCGAACAAATGTGACAAAACACGGATTAACTAGTCCAACGCTACGCCAGGATTATTAATAACACCCGCAGGGTCTTATTAATAATCCTAGCGTAGCGTTTGACTAGTTGATCCGTGTTTTGTCTCTTGCATTGACATGCAATTATCAACTCGAACAAATGTGACAAAACACGATTTAACTACTCCAGCGTTGCGCCAGGATTATTAATATGGGTCACATAGTATACACAGTAGTACATAGTATATAGTAGTAGTGTATAGTATTTGTTGTTAGTCATCATCATCAACCTATATCAGTCCACTGCTGGACGGTCTCTCCCAAGATGCGTCACTGAGCCGGTCTTCAAATCTTCTTCACTGTATTTTTTTTTACCATTTCCGTCTCGCTATTTTTTTGCAAAAGATTTTTTATTTGCATGACAACAAAGCCTCCTCTAGTGTTCCTCTAGGTTTAAATATTAATGAGCAAAGATTGAAAAACTTCCGGTGTGAAATGAAATGCAAACTCACACTTGACCTTTTCCTCGTTGCCATGCACTCCCGGAACTTTCTCGCTTCGACGAGGTGGGAACACACATTCACACGAATTAACAACCTTATGCAGTGCGAGTGAAGAGCTATATTCGTTCAATGACAAAACTTTTTATTTTACTGGTACACCTTCGTCCCATTTAGTGATTTTTGAATTTGATCCTACAAATCATAGCATTAAGATTACATTTGCGATGTCTCCTTTCTTCTCAGATTTCTATTTTTTTGAAAACCAGGGCCAGCGTACAGTTTGGCAATGTTTTCACGACCCACACAGTATTGTGAATTTCGAGGTTATTTCTGAGATAGCGCAAACAACTTCGTAGTTACACTTTTTTAGCCATTTCTAACCGACCGATTAAGTTTAGCTATGTTCTGCATGGTCACTATGCACATGCATTTGTATGTCTATGGCACTATTTGGATGGGTGACCTCTTGTGGCATTTTACATCTGACCGTATTGGCTCGATCGATAGGTTTTTGGTCGTGGCGCACGATGACCGCCTTAGTTAGGGCAGCTTAAAAACTTCGTCGAGCTACATACCTACCTATCTATTTTACAATGCTACGATCTACGCAAATTCAAGAGATCCTACGAACACTTCATTTATTTATGCTACGGATCCGCTACGAGATGCTACGAGACCTCTACGAGGTCTTTTTATATTACAGTACCAAGGGGAAGCTCGTTGATTCAAATCCCGCTCGGCTCTTTATTTTGGGACATTATAAAAAACTTTATGTAAGTATAGTAAGTACTTTATGTAAGTTAAGTGTAGTAAACACTATAAAATCAATAATATAGATTTTTTCATTATAATATTTGCGTAGATTTTAATTTCTATGAATATTTCAAATTTTATTTTCAACAAAACTACTAGCTTTAAATGTACGGGTACTCTAAAATAGACCGTGATAAAGTGAAAACATTTTCAGCATGTCAAAAAGCCAGTGACGTTAGGCCATTCCGAAACAAGTCTTTCCGGCATCCTGTCTGGATGGTCTGAAAGGGTCTGAAATAGCAATTTCTTGAACACGACGTTGTACGTCGTTGAACTGAAACTTGAAAGAGCTTATTTTAGAGTGCAAACTATTGGCAGCTCGCTTCCGGTGTCGTAAGCTTTGCAACTTTGAAGTGCTGGAAATTAAACGTCAAACGAACTTTATATTTCTTTAAAATACGCCACGTGTTAAAACCTTGACAGAGTTTTACAAATTGTCACCGCGGGGCGCTTAGGTGTACGCAAAGCTTAAGACGCCTAATTTCTTGACCTACACCTCCACTTTGACCCATTGAAACACATAAAAACCCTGAACTTTATCAAAAATCGCGAGCAACTATCTGGTGTGCAACGTGCTAGGATCAACATATTATTTTTTTCTAAAGTGTGTGCAATCGTACTGCACATAAAATATTAATTGCTTGCGATTTTCGATGAAGTGAATCTTTCAAAAGGTCAAAGTGTGCGGGCGAGAAGTACATTGACGGTGGATAAATAATTATATAAATAAATAAATATTGTGGACAATTCACACAACACTATTTAGCCCCAAATTAAGCAGAGCTTGTACTATGAGAACTAGATAGCTGATATAATACATACATACATTTTTTTTTTGTAAATACATACTAAGGCCCGTATTCCGAAACAGCGCTTGAGTCTGAGTCGAGCCTCAAGCATAGATTTTATGACAGTTCTCAATGGAGAATGGATTCAATGGAAAAGTGTCAAAAATCTGTGATTGAGGCTCGACTCAGACCTAAGCACTGTTTCAGAATACGGGCCTTAGAATACAATACAACACCCAGACAGAGAACAAACATCTGAGTTCACCACACAAATATTTGTTCTCGGTGGGAATCGAACCCACGACATGCGGCGCAGAAGGCAGAGCTACTACCAACTGAGCTGAGAGGCCAGTCAAGCTAAGCTTTCCTCTTTAAATTAAAGATACTACTAGCTGATGAAACAAGAATATGGCTTGAACCTGACCTGAATTTAAGTGGTAACCATCGCTTATAACAAAGCATTCCTTCGTAGGTCACGCACATCAAAATAGTGCACTACGATGCACTACACTGCGTTCATCAACTTAAGGCACACAGATGTTCAGCCTCACGTGCCAGTAATTAAACCGGCACCCACACCCTTCAAACCGAAACACAGCAATGCAGCTTCACGGCAGAAATAGGCATGTTGATAGTACTTCCCTGGACGAGCCAAGCCAGCTATTACGAAAACTGTGTTGTGCTTGCAGATAATGGAGGGGCTGAGTGACGTACTGCAGCGGATCCAACCACTGCGGCGCGGCAAGTGCGCACGTGTCTCTAACGAGCGCCGGCTGGCGGCTGCCAAGACCCTTCTAGAAGGTGACCTGGTCAAAGCGCTAGCGCTCGCCAGCCAGGCCGTGCTACGAGCTCCAATGACGGGTAATTATTACTCTTTAAACCTTCTTTTGTATGGAATAAGATAAAAGTCGTTGGATAAAATCGTGAAAATAAATAACACCCAAACAGAGAACAAACATCTGCGTTCTCCACACAAATATTTGTTCTCGGCGGGGATCGAACCCACGACCTACGGTGGAGAAGGCAGAGCTTCCATCCACTGAGCTGAGAGGCCAGTTAAAAATGTTGAGTTTCCAGGTGAAGACGAAGTGATAGAAGGTGGAGTGTCGCTGGCGCTGGCGCTGTGGCAGCGCTCCGAGGTACTACTGGCGATGGGTCGGCACAAAGCCGCGCTGGAAGACCTGCGACTGGCTCTGAAAGAACGACTTCCAGCCAAGATGCGCGCGCGATACTACTGGCGCATGGGGCATTGTTACCGAGGTACCGAGCCCAAAAACCTTGCTTCTTCTTCTTTACGTGTACGACGACTTGTGGTTTTTTCGAACCACGTGTCGTGAAAGGATTTTAAGTGCGCCTCAAAGAGACTCTTTCGGGCACTTGATAATAAATCTTGCTCCAAATTAACTGTTCTGCGACAAACTTGCTTTTCTTTGAGCTATTATTATATTATTGATTTTATAGTGTTAACCCATCCGATCCGATGGCGCAGTGGTCAGCGCAGCCCTGTACTAAAGGGAAGGTCGCGGGCTTAAATCCCGTTCGGCCTCCTTACTTTTGGGACATTATAAAAATCTTTATGCTGACCACCAAAATGTGTCAGACTTCATCATCATAGCTAGATTGTTAAAGTTGATTCCCAGGTGCCGGCGAGAGCACGCGAGCCAAGGTGTCCTACGAGCTTGCGGGCCGGCTGCTCGGCACAGACGAGGCAGCGCGTGGTCTGCTTATGCAAGATCTGAACACGCTCGACTACACCGTGCTGGCCAAGCATCCGCCTGACAAGACTGGTATGTCGATCATGAGAATCCAAGGAGTCATTAGCAGTTAGAAACGTCTGTTAGCCAAGCTGTAAGTTTTGTTGCCTGTTATTTTTGCCTTGGTGGGTTGAACTGGATGGCGTCTAGATTTGCGTAGTTTTAAAAAGTTTGATCCTAGTGATTTGCCAGAATAAATATTTTGACTTTATATTACGACTAATAAGGGCGAGGCCCCATTAGTGCGTTGCGCTGCGTTGCGTCGCGTCGTCTCAACGGAACAGCGCATTGTATGCCACACCTGCGTTGCGACGACGCACGATGTCGCAGCGCAAGAGCGTCGCAGCAACATTGGCTGCGTCTCAGTTCAGCCTTCGCAATAAATAGATGTCGCAGCAGAGCTCCGTCAACGCAGCGCAGCTCCGACAACGCAGCGCATCCCCTCCCCCTCGCTTCGTCTGTCGTCCGTCGATCCGTTGAATTGTCGCGCGCGACGACGCTACGGTCTAATGGGTCATGTCGTAAAAAATATATGGAAACCGACGCAGCGTCGACGCTGCGACGACGCAACGCAGCGCAACGCGCTAATGGGGCCTCGCTCTAAAGCTAGAGCAGGTAGAAAAATAATTATATTGGTAAACTTGTACATTTTCAGGGATATCGGTGACTGGTGGAGCGAAACTGAACATGCCATCTCTTTCAAAACTACTCAAAATATGCGAAGAGGAAACCAAGGTTAGCAAGTACCTACATTATTTCCTAAGCTTGCGCACATTCCACACATCTAAGCGATCTAAGATATGCGCAGGCCTTTATGGATCATATTCGACTGGTACTTTATGTTTACTTATGACGTCATGGTAACTAATGCTGTTTCAGGGTCGATTTGCCGTAGCTGGCTCTGACATAAGCACTGGAGATGTCCTACTAGTGGACAGCCCGTATGCTGCGTGTCTGCTCTCGGATTACTACGGATCTCATTGTCTCCACTGCTTCAAGAGGTTGATTTTCACTCTCAATGGTCCCATTAGAATCTTCTAAAAATCTTCAATTGGGCAACAATCAATCATGTCTTATAACATTGTCAGATTGGAAGACTGCGAGGAGTCAGCGCCCATCTGGTGCCCCAAGTGCTCAGGAGTCGCGTTCTGCAGCATCGCATGCCGCGATACCGCCGTCACCACATACCACTGCTATGAATGCCAATTTTTGGATCTCTTCATTGGTTCGTCTCATTCCATATCACAATTTATTAGACAACAACATTATTCTTTGACCTTTATACTTACCACAGTAGCCATATGATATAACAATACATAAACAAATATAACAATATTGATGATGTAATTGTGTAAAATCCATAATAACATTATATTTTTATACAGGGTCAGGAATGTCTGTACTCAGTCACATAGCTCTCCGCATGGTCACCCAAGCCGGTATAGACACCAGTCTATCCATACACTCCAAGTTCCTCACAAACGAAGTAAAGACCATCGAAGGAACAGCTCTAAACGACATCGAAGGTGTCTCCAAAAAATCAAAGATGAAAAGCAGAAAAGAACGGTTGAATCGGTCTAAGAAAGGGTTGAAAAACTTCGCAGAAATAAAAGAGGACGAAGAGGCTAAAGTAGATGATAAAATAAGTTTTGAAGAAAGGCTGGAGCTGAAGGCGGCACAGATCTATTCACTCTGCACGCACTGGCAGCAGAGGAAGGGCTCGGACTACCTGAAGAGAGTTGTGATGGCGATGTTCTTGACGGAATGCTTGAAGATGGCGGGCTTCTTTAAGAAGTGTGAAGCGGATAACGTTGATAAAGGTATGTTGATAAAGAAGTTTGAAAGACAATATGAAAGTATGCAGGTAAATACCAGTTATTCAGGGTTTTGTTGTTTCTAGCGCAAAAGGCAGTCTGCGAGCTGATAGTGCGGAACCTGCAGCTGCTGCAGTTCAACGCACATGAGATCTACGAGACCATCCGCGGCCAGCACCAGTTCACCGGCTCCAAGCCCATCTACATCGCCGTGGCTATCTACCCGACGGGAGCGCTCTTCAACCACGAATGCTATCCTGCTGTGGCTAGGTAACTTCATTTTCTTCCACAGTGATGATCTCAGTACTTAGCTTTTCAACTCGATATTGAAGTTTAAAGGTAACTGGTCTACTTGTGCATGACAGTACGCTTTTCACAGATACTTTGAAGGTCGTAAGATAGTGCTGCGTGCAACCCGCCCCCTTTCACCAGGTGAGGTTGTTTCCGAGAACTACGGCCCTCACTTCATGATGCGCGGTGCCAAAGAGCGACAGCGCTCGCTGGCGTGCCGCTACTGGTTCCGCTGCCAGTGCACCGCCTGCCTTGAGGACTGGCCTTCCATGAAGCAGCTACAGGATGGACACGTCTATCTGAGGTGAGGACTACTCACTGAAACCTACAAATCGTCTAGATAGAGTAGATTCAAGCAGTTGGATCTCATGATTAGTATAATCAATCGAAAAGTTTTGTTTGTTATTCGGCAATGAAATATATTTGTCTTGTTGAAAGATGCCCCAACCTCGACTGCACGTGGAAGTTCCACCCGAACCCACAATGCCTGCCGAGTCGCTGTGCCAAGTGCAACACGCCCATTGACAAGCAACTCGTCAAGATCAGCATGGACACCGTCGACCGCTGCACCGACCAGTACCAGGTCAGTTCCTTTTGGTCTTCTTTGATGCTATTCCAGCTGCTTTTGGTTGATAAAACTAAGTGCGGTAGGACACGGTTAACGGGGTGAAGATTGATGTGCGGCGAATTAGGCGGAGAGTGGGTGGCAGGTGCTTATTTGTTATTGAGTTATGAGAACCACCTGCCCCCCATTTCTTGTAATCTTTACAGATCTCATTTAATTGGTTTAATTATATTTGCCTTTTCATAGTGCTTAAAACTTCAATCAATCTCTTTGCTTAGCGTATGCTGCTGTCATACACTTTCCTCCTTGCCAAGCAAAGGGTTACTTTTATCATTGGTTTCCACTACGGATTCCCTCTTTCTATGCACGTATAAAGTGTCACCCAGCTTAACCCCTCACACGAGTGTGCTCCATTCTAGGCTGGCGCCAAACTGATGGAGTCGCAGGACGTGGAAGGCGCGACTGCTGCGCTGAGCAGTGCCATCGACCAGTTCCACTCGGTGGCACGTGGCCCGCACCGAGACACCCATCTCGCGCAGGAGGCACTGCGCTCCTGCTTCGCGGCACGAGGGAACGTGCATACTGTCCGGGACAATGCCCCACCAGCTGGCTCCGTGCCCGCCATACAACCAGATACCAACTAGCCTACATCACCATGCACCGAGAGGCAGCTGCGAGCAATTTACACACCAACTCCTTGAGGCCTCGGCCTCGAATCGAGCGGGCAGCGGGTGGGCAGCGGCGCGGCAGCGGCGGCGGCTCTGCAGCGGGGCGGGGCGGGGGGGTCCATTTGATTTTACGCATAAGAATCCTGCCGCTCCTGCGCCCCCGCCGCTGCCGCCCCGCTGCCCGCTCGATTCGAGGCCGAGGTCTTATAGTGATACTTACTTTCGACTCCGGTAGCATGGTGCAGCCACCGTTAAAAGTAAATTAGCATGTTTGGTTTGTAAAGCTGAACTAATATCTTCAATCAGCTCACTCTCAACCAAGTTTTTGAACATCTGCTTTAAGTAGTTGTGTGCGGGTTTTGTTTGGCTACAAATACTCTAGCCCTACCTACTCTTTATAATGTAGGAATGTTCTTGAAAAGGACAAGTCGGATAATTATTAATACAAAGTTTTATTGTTACACAAACTCTTTTATTGACTCGTAATTTACATTTTTTAAACATAATTTTGTTTTTACTAGAATGTACTAGAGATTACATTGAATTCTTAAACTGTCAGGCGATGCAATCTACTCAGTCATCATTATAAATATTACATAGTTTTATATCAATAAAAAATAGTGTCCAAGGCCAAATAATAACATTTCTAGGATGATTGTATGAAGCACATTTTTGCCAAAATTAACCTATACAACACTAAGTTATGACAGTCATTTAAATTCTAACGAGCCCTCACCAAACAGTCATTAAAATCAGAAACATTTTTTAATAAGGCCCAATTTAGTAAATTCCAAAATAAATTCCGTATTTTCATATTCCTTTAGGTCCTTAATGTTACGAGTATGACATTATGACTTATACATCATGACTATAGCAACGTCGTAAAAAATCCTGTGAAGTGAACCTACCATGCTGTTGTCAACAATTCCTAGGTGGTAGTTGGTCGTGGATGATGTTCAGGGGTTGTCGAAGAGAGTCTTGCACGAGCACTCCTGCTGCTCTGGTTCGCCGTCTCCCTCGCCCGTTGACGAAGCAGTGCGACGAAGTGTTTGTACTTGCGCCTTCAAATTACAAAAAAGATGATTTAGACGTAGTAACAATAATATGATGTTAAGGTTGTTCGATTCCGATACAAACTGAATTTACACAGCTATTGGCAAACAAAGTATAAATGTACACTGAAATAGCTGTAATAGGCTTTTACAGTGGTCCTTATTACCGGCCAGTTATATAAAGTTGGAGTGGTAGCCGTTGGTCGTGGCAGTCGGGGCTTCAGAAAAAGAACTAACAGACTTTTACGACTATTTTGAGACATATGTTTTAAGCTCATTCACGTATTCAATGCCGAGTACCCGTTAGAAAGAATGACGACAAAAATACTTTTTGGTTATTTATTAATATTTCTGTTATCCTACAGTTTTCTCCAACTTTATATAACTGGCCGGCAATAAAGACCACTGTAAAATTCTATTACAGCTATTTTAGTGTACATTTTATACTTTGTTTGCCCATAGTTGTGTAAATTCAGTTTGTATCGGAATCGAACAACCTTAAGTGGCATTGTCTTGCAGGTCACGCACATCAAGAGCGTGCCCTACGATGCACTACCATGCGTCCTTCAACTTGAGGCATGCAGATGTTGAGCCTTGTGTGTCACTAATTTCACTGGCACCCACAACCTTCAAACCGAAACAGCAATGCTGCTTCACAGAAATATGCATGGTGGTAGTTTTTTTCCGGACGAGACACACACAAAAAGCGTTACTACTATTAAAGCCACGCACGTTCTTGAGGTACGTAATTTGCATGCGCCACTTGGGTGAATAACAAAAAGGCGTGAAATTTTAACGGACGACAGCGTAAGTTAATATGGAGTTCTAAAAGAGGAGTGCTTAGGTCAATATCTTTAGTTAGACGCTGAAGGAAAGCATCGTAAGGAAACTCACGGCTTAGTCAATTCCCCGCGTAGTGAGTGCCTTCCTTGTAGACAAGGCTGACTGGTTTTCATCCTAATATGTGCAAGCCTTCTAAACTTGTGGTCTATAATCTACAGCAGCTCGTAAATAAAGGTTTATGAGATAATGTTGTCCCTGGACAATACACAAATCATCTAAACTGATAATTACCTGCAAGCCAAGTATGCGTAACTGCGCCTGTTCGAAGTTTTCATTCAGACGCTTGATCTGGCATTGCATACGACATTGTACCTGGACACAACCATCACCATTTATTTAGAAGAACAAACGAATACATAAACTACGCTTTTTACTAGCATGTAGACAGCCTTTGACTGGCCTCTCAGCTCAGTTGGCAGTAGTTATGCCACCTGCACCGTAGGTCGTGGGTTTGATCCCTATCGAGAACAAATAATTGTGTTTCACCACACAATTATTTGTTCTCGATAGATGTTTTTTCTCCGTCTGGGTGTTATATTGTATTCTATGTATGTATTAACAAAAAAGTATTTAAGCATTATATCAGCTATCTGGCTCCCGTAGTAGAAGCTCTGCTTAGTTTGGGGCTAGATAGTGTTGTGTGGATTGTCCGTATTATTTATTTATTTGTATATCGCTAGTTTTGAACAGGCGGTGTAATCATTTAATTTTGTATCAGAACTAATTCGAACTCAAAACTAATTTCAGTTAATGATTGTTCAAAAGACCAGTTATCAAAATTGATTACTTTTTTTTTGTATTAGTATTAATATCATATTTATTAGTTTATGACTATTTATTTTATTTTATTATGTATGCCCCGTCCCTACTCGTACCATAATGTTTCTTTCCATCCAAAGGTTGTCTGGAAGAAATCGCGATAAGACCGCCCATTGTACCTCTAGTTTTTAAGTATTCTTTCATGCCATGTTTACCGTAAAATTTTTGGTGTACAATAAAGTTATATTCTATTGAAAATTATTCCTTTCAGCATACTCAAAGAACAGACACGAAAAAAAGAAGAAAGGGAGACTTTACTGAAAGTATAGATAGTGCAATCCACGAAGGCGCGCCCCACTATTCCTCCTAACCGTTTATAGTATATGTGTGCAAGCTTCCGTCAATGTTTGAGTGTTATCGGTACACACTAATTACCTATGAGTGCACACGCACACTACAATGAATAGACTACGGTTGGCGACTGCCGCTCGGAGCAAACTCCCCGCACCCCGCGAGGGGCGCGTCTTCGTGAATTGCACTATCTATATGTGTGTGCATTACCTCTTCTCGATCCTTCTCTGCCGTCTTGACCTGCGCGCGCGTTGCTGCTAGCTGCCGCTCCAGTTCCGCCATAGTAGTCTGCATACATCTGCACAAGAACATGACATTTTTACATTAGTTTATCGATTCTTAACCAGCTGGCTAGTGTCTGAGGCCGAGATTCATAGACGTGACTTTGCTTTACAGCAAAGGAGTCTTCGCAAAGTAAGATTTGTTTATCGAAGTTTACCTTCAACATTTTGAATAAAGAAGAGCTTGACAGAACTATGAAATATATTTTTGGTTGAAAGTAGAACTTTCCATCAAAGTAAAGGCAAAGTGCGGTCTATGAATCTGGGCCTGAGGCCCGTATTCAGAAAACCCGGCCAAATGCGAGTCGGACTCGCAACTCGGTCGGTGAATGAAGGGTTTTGTATGAAGGGTTCCGTAGCAGTAAGTAATATAATATAAAAGTTCTAGTAGTTCATCGAAAGGTACATAGCGGTTTACGATTAATGACGTATTAAAAAAAACTACTTACTAGATTTCGTTCAAACCAAATATCGTTGAAAGTTTACATAGTAATGTACATCATATATATTTTTTTGTTTTATCATTCTCTTATTTTAGAAGTTAGAGGGGGGGGGCAACGTTTTACCACTTTGGAAGTGTCTTTTTCAGTGAAGAACTGTCAAAAAATGTAAGCTTGAAGCTCAACTCATACTCAAGCACTGCTCCCTGAATACGGGCCTTAGATTGTGTGATTTGAACAAAGGCAAGGCACTTGGCAAGAAGAGATGATGGCGGATGCACGAATGTAGCTGCAGAATCGTGTCAATCCTCTAAAAACAGACCACCCTCGCAATGGATTAGAAAGAGACACGATCACTCGGATACCCTTCGCACCGCTGTCGTTAAATTGCCACACATTCAAGAGTGTTATCGCGACATCACCGCGTTGTAGATCGAACATGAAGTATCTCGAATCTTGGCTGCGAAGTATCAAAGTCAAAGTCAATAATTTTTTATTCAGTACGATGCAAGAATCACTTTGAAACGTCTTAAAGCTAGGTGAGTCTAGGTGCCAGTTCCACGCGACCAAGCGTAGAAGAACAGGCAACAAACTACGGCTCGGTTCCTACCGTTTTTTTATATGATCCTTTTACAAATCAAAAATAGTATAGCCATAACATTAGACGGTTCTGACCGATTTTCTCGATGAGACTGTAGTCAAGGGACGGTCAATTGGACGCTGTTTAACTAAAACGTTCCACGTTAGAACGTCGTTGGAACGTTTAAGTTAAACAGCGTCCAATTAAGTGTAAGAAAAGGCACTCACTTGCGGATGGTCTCTGTGCGTTCGTTGGCACGCTGTAGAGCCCGCGCCGCCTCATCACGCGCGCGATCCAGCTCGCCGCCAATCTGCGCACACTCGTGCATCTTCTCTTGCAGGCGCTTCTCATTGGCCAACACTGACTCCTCCATGCGGATCACGTTCGCCCTGGAATCGAACAATGTTCATTTTATGATGGTTCAGTTTGATGGTAAATAATATAGTGGCCAGCTCTGTTTCACGTCAATTTGAAATGCTGTTCAAGGATGAGGTCAAATAAAAGCAGCGGGACTCGTAACCAAACCAAAGCTGTACCGGATATGTTCAACTTGAGAACAGCATTTCAATCTGTCGCTTCAGCTCAAGCTCACGAATGACGTGAGGCATGGTCCATGACCCGTGAGTGGATCTGTGAGTGAGTCTGTGAGTGGGTCAGTGTGTGGTTCAGTGTGTGGTTCAGTGTGTGGTTCAGTGTGTGGTTCAGTGAGTGGGTCAGTGTGTGGGTCAGTGTGTGGATCAGTGAGTGGGTCAGTGTGTGGGTCAGTGAGTGGGTCAGTGAGTGGATCAGTGAATATGTCAGTGAGTGGTTCAGTGAGTGGTTCAGTGTGTGGGTCAGTGAGTGGGTCAGTGAGTGGATCAGTGAATATGTCAGTGAGTGGTTCAGTGTGTAGGTCAGTGAGTGGTTCAGTGTGTAGGTCAGTGAGAGGGTCAGTGAGTATGTCAGTGAGTGGATCAGTGAGTGGATCAGTGAGTGGATCAGTGAGTGGATCAGTGAGTATGTCAGTGAGTGGATCTGTGAATGGGTCAGTATGTCAATGAGTGGATCAGTGCTCATGGTTCACGTCACTGATACCCTGATCATGAGCCACGGCAGGCGGATGAGAGTGTGATACTAACTTGAGTCGTTCGATCTCGCTCTTGAGCGCACCGTTGGCCTCCGTGAGCTGCGAGATCCTCTGCTGCAGCAGCGCCATCTGCTTCTCGTCTCCGCTGCGCTCCGCAGGCTTCTCCGGGGGCTTCAGGCTGTTGTGCAGCAGCATGTGCACCTACACACCATACACAACATGCATTTACTAACCAACATGTCAATGTAATAGTCAAATACCCGTGATCGTTTTCATGTCCTTATCTTGTCACTTCTTGAGGAGTCGGCACAACAGGTCTTCGTTCTCCACTATCCTCTTTTAGCCGTCATTTCATCAGTCATTTCTTTTTTATCCATGTCATCCTGCACACAATCCATCTATCCTGTCTTTGGCCAACCTTTATCTCTAGAAAAAATACCTGTGTATGCGCGATATTTTCTTTGAGCTTAGTTTTCTAAGGGTTCCTTAGTGGAAACTGTCAAAAAAGTTATACCTGAAGCTCGAATTAGACATAAGATTTGAAAGAACTTTACCCTGTATAAACATCTGAAAAATTATTCATCTCAGTTTAGAAGCTCAAGAACCACACAACACAAGACGTATCATGTCTTATAGCCCCTTCCCACTGGTGCGTGATATCGTGCTCGCACGACACACCCTGGGAACGGTCTCGTGCGCCGAGGTGCGCGGTAGCACAGGAGCCTTTTCTTGTGCGTTGCCGTGCGACGTCGTACGCGGTGCGTGATGATCTGCAGAACCACGCACCGTAGGAAGGCAGCATTAGAGCTAGGTGACTCCAGGTGTCAGTTACACGCGACCAAGCCTAGAAGAACAAAGACGAGGTACCTTCTCTCTGGCGCAGTTGAGTTCCCTCGCGAGTTGCTCCGCGTTGTGTTCGGCGATGGCTTGTGCCTGCTGCGCGTCCTTCAGCCGCATCTGCGTCGCCTTCAGTAGGTCCGGGATCGGAGCCAGCTCCTGCAGCTTCTCTTGGAACTTCAGCTATAGATATAAACTAACGTGAGAGAGAACGAGGCACATTGACCTGCGATGCTATTCCTGCACCACGGTTCGATTGGGTGATTGCTGAGTCTACGTTAGATTTTACGTTATACGTTAGATTTGGCTAAAATTAACAACTCAGTGAAAAGAAACGTGTTGCTGGAATAGCACTGCTGTAACTCGACAGTAATAGTAGTGATTCCCTGTTTAATTCCTTATTTAACTTATTAACAAAGCAAGAAATTATCGTGGATGGAAGTTGAACGCGGAAAGTTTGACGTCGGAACTTTGTTGGAATAGTTAGAACACAGATATACTAAAAGCCCTCACCTTTTGGTAACGAGCCTTAGAGGGGAGGGGACAACGAAAAAGATGAGAGCTTTTTGGAACTATTACAATTCGCCGACGACCATGCGACCACAGCGACCATGACGAAGATGGAGGGACGAAATAAGGATTGGTCTACAGCACATTCACTGTCTTAGAGGAAGGAGACATGCTCCCACGCTCTGAAGTACGCAGCAGGTGTATGGAGTGAAGTTGTCGTTACACATACCTTGACCCGTTGTATCTCGAGGTTGATCTGTTCGCTGATCCGTGTGTTGTCCATGTCCATCATGTCCATCTGCCGGCGTTGCTCCTCCACCATCTGCTGAGCTTGCATGTACTGGAACATAACACGCTCCTTATTTTTTGTACACATTCACATTAGCACATATCCTCAGGGATGTATAGATTATTTATTTATTTATATACTTATTGCAAAATAAACAGCTTATAATATTAATGCTACTGAGGTCGGAGTCGGCCAAGAAAGCGTTGGAGGGACGATCTCGATGCATAGAGACAGTTGGAAGGATTTGGGGGAGACAATTGCCCAGCAGTGGGAAGATATAGGCTAGAAAAAATATATTATATAGATATATTAATGCGCTAGACCGCTACTGGCATATCGTAGAACCTTAAAAGTTCAAAAATATGTGTCAAGTGCAAGAAAGGAGCCTCTTTGAGGCACACTTAAAATCCTTTCACCACACTTGGTTCGAAAGAATCAGTGACACGATAAGAAGAAGAAGAATGCGCTAGAAACTAGTGAGCCAATTACAGGTTTTCACCGATACAAAACAATCTAGAAAAGTTACTCTGAACGCCGTAAATCGACATAATATTGAGAACAAACATCTGTGTTCACCACACAATTATTTGTTCTGGATGAGGATCGAGCCCACGAACTGAAACCAGAAACCAGAAGGCATAGCAACTGAGCTGAGAAGCCAGCGGACACTCAGAATATCAAATGCAAGACTCCTCTCTACCAGTCTGCTTGAGCGCCCTATGAAAGTACGGTTACCTTGACCCTGTAATCTTGGAGCTGGTCGTTCTGCTCCTTGAGCAACGTCCTCAGCTCTGTGATCTCGTCCCGCGCCTCCCGGTAGCACTGCTTGAGAGCGCGGACGTTCACCTCCTGCTCGAACGCCTGTTCCTTGCTGCCCATCATCATGTTAGTATGCGTTGCCAACCCTGGAACACGGATAATGTCGCTGACGACAACCATGCGACTGCGATATGTGACCAGCATAGTGGTAGTGGCGCCTTGCGATCCGAAGGTCATGGGTTCAAATCCAGTCGTGTACAAATGAGTTTTTCTGCCGAAAAAATGTATGTGTACTATGGTACACTCAAAACGGTGAAGGAAAACATCGTGAGGAAACCGGCGTGTTGTAGAACCTAAAAAAGTTCGAGCAACACGTGTCAAGGGTCTCAAAAAGGGCCCGCCAGCGGCCTACTTGCGGAAAAAACAGCCCGCACATCAAATGCGGATGATAAAAATTTGCCGATGCGACTAGCACATAGGGGCTAGTTCTACTGCGCATGGTCTAGCGGTCGGAGTTCTTTGAAGTGAGGAGGACTATAAGGACTATAAGCCACTTCATAGGTTACAGTGAACGTCGGGCGCAGAACTCTGAACTTTGAGCGCTAGTGGGCAAATAGCAAATTCATCATAAGAACTTGGTGTGCGGACTGGTTTCCGCAAGTAGGTTTTTGCGTCACGCTTGACACATGGCTCGAACTTTCTTAGGTTCTACAACACGCCGATTTCCTCGCCATTGTTTCTTTCATATTTTGAGAGTACTGGCACAGTGCATAAAAATTGTCAACAAAACTCATAGACTGGATTTGAACCGACGACCTTAGGATCGGACAGCGGAGCCGCTACCACTAGACCACCAGTGCTATTGAGCGCTAGTGGGGTCAGCGTTTAAAAATGCGCGACGGTTTTTTGTCAATTAAATTATTTAAATACCTTTGTAAATATTTTTTCTCAATAAATTCTTAAAAAAGGCGGAGTTTGAAATTTTTACATTCCATCTATTCTTAGATTCTTAGATTTACGAAAATGATTTAGTAAGGTTTTTTTTTTCATAGATATCACATAAATAGGTAAGCAAGCCGTTTATTATTATTTAAGCAAAATAAGACGATTAGCCGTTAGGCTTTTTGAGAAAGAGTCTGATCATGGGATTTAAATGAATATTATTCTGCCAAACGTTAGTTACGTAGGAGGTTGCAGCGAAATTAACAAAATAAAATAAAAATATTTGGACAATTTTACAAAGAGTACAAAAAACATATTTAAAAATGGTGTAATTCGCAGGAGTTAAAAACTGTGTCGCGAAAATCAACGCCCTCCTCCGCAAAACCTATTAGGTTTCAAAGTTCCAAATGCTTAGCAGATAAATAGGTACTAAATATGTAACTTAGTGATAATTATGTCTATGCTTATAAATAACTATAATACATAGTAGGTAGATGTACTTAATGTATAGGCATTATACTAGATAGATAGCGAGAATAGGCAGACACCCAAGTAGGTAGATAAGTGTAGGTAACATGCACTTAAGTGCATGCACATAAATCAATTGATTTGGTGGCATCAAAACACCACGCTGGGTTGAAAAACCTGTGTTGTGTATTTTGATCCTTCCTTCGGTTAATAAAGATAAACTATGTGCTGTGACGTTATCATTGGTAGATGTATGGCACCTTCGAACTTCATCTCGAGCTCTCGCAGTCTGTTCTGCACCTCGCGATGCTGGCAGCGTTCCTTCTCCAGCTCTTCCTTCTTCTTCAGCAGCTCGGCGCGCAGCATGGCGCACTGACACACAACATTACTATACATCATCATCATCAGCCTGAAGAAGTCCTCTGCTGGACATAGGCCTCCCGTACACATTTCCAGGAAGCATGGAAGGGTTAAGCCATAATCATCACGCTTGGCGGGCAGATTGGTGACCGCAGTGTTGGTGTCATGAAATACTGCTGCCCATTTCCTGGTTGTGTTCCCATAGTCGCCTTTAACGACATCCACGGGTGGTGATGGAGAGGTCCTATTCTTTGCCGAAACCCCACGGACCTATCAAACTAAAAAATATAACTATACGTGCCTATCAAATGCACCTAGCTTAGTGTGTAAGACTTCAGACATGATGCGACTAAGCGATTCGTGTGACCTGAGATCCAACTCTTGGTATAGTGACGCCCTCATCGGATATGAAGTATTTTTATATCAGAGCTAAAAAGACTTGGGCAACGTGATATTGACGGTCAGAGGCAAGATTGGTGGCATTGGTGGGAAGGTTTTAAAGGAGATCTTTGCCTTTATATAAAAAAATATAAATAAGGTAGCGCGAAGTCACTGATTCTGAGATTACAAGATGCTGTAACAATGTATGTAAGTATGTATGCATTTAAAAATAATATTATATGAGTATTATATCAGCTATCGGGTTCCCATAGTACAAGTTCGGCTAAGTTTGGGGCTATACAGGGTTATTCATTATTAGCTGCAAATACTCAGGAATTAGGTTCAACAAATAAAATAAAAAATATTTATGGAATGATTTTTTTTAAGTTTTGTTATCGAAATCCCGAGAAAATCGACAAAGAATATCCTTTGGAATCATTGGCGCCTGACCTATTTTGACCTTTGATCCGCGCCCGCGCGCCGTGAGTGACACTCTGCGTTCAGTCACCGCCTGGGTGGGTCATCGTCCTGTTCTCCATGGCAATCATTATGCAATAGCCGTAACGAAATTAATAAAAATAAAATTTTGATACAAAAACTTGAAAAATTTTTTGATAAAATTTAAAAAAAATAATTTCATAAATATTTTTTATCCTATTTGTTGAACCTAATTCCTGAGTATTTGCAGTTAATAATGAATAACCCTGTATAGTGTTTTGTTGATTGTCTACAATATTTATGAAACGGGTATAATAGTCTATCGTCTGTAGTATTATATAATAGTCTCTTTCAATAATATTTAATTCATAACCCGAAAAATCATCTTTTAAATCATCAGTCCCATCATAGTATATTCCATAATGATGCCAAACGGACGTACACCTTTTAAGGCCTGCGCACACCTAGGTCACTGGCGATGGCGATCAGTGAAACGATTATTTGACAGCGTTTCATTTAGCGCCAGCGACCTAGGTGTGCGCAGGCCTTCATTTTTCAAGAAGATAATGATTACAAAGATTTTTATAATGTCCCAAAAGTTAAGAGCCGAGCGGGGTTCAAATCCCGCTCGGCTCTTATAACTTTTGGGACATTATAAAAATCTTTGTGATTTCCTTAAGTGTAGTAAACACTATAAAATTAATAAACAAGATAATGATTATTATCAAAATGACACAGGTATACAAATTACATGATTATTCGTAAATTGACAAAAGCGCCATCTATAGGCTGCGAGAACATTTCATTAAACGCTACCCAAAGTAAAACCACCCCTACATCACCACGCCTAGTAGCAAACAAGTTAAACAACCCTGCCGTCCCTTACAAGTTATACTATGTTACAGACAGATGGCACCACCAACTTTCAACATCTAAAACTAAATAGCATTACATAAAGCTAAGAAATACTAACCCAGAAATCCTAGAAAAGAGGGTATGGAATATATTATAGCTATTTTCTATACCCTCTTTTCTTCTTAAATAGGGTATAGGGTAGGGTAATCTCCGGTAATATGTAGATGGCAAAAACGGAACCCTTATATAAATTCGTCATGTCTGTCTGTCTGTCTGTCCGTCCGTCCGTATGGCACAGCCATTTTTCTTTTTTTTCATCTAACCCATACGTGTGGAGGGGAGTATATAGATACTGTGTGTGTGTGGGATAGGTCTTCAAAAATTATAGTGAGGTTTCTAATATAGTTTTTTTATAAATGTCGAACTATAAGAACTTTTATAATTATGTTATTACTTGCTGTTACGGAACCCTTCATGGGCGAGTCCGACTCGTACTTGGCCGCTTTTTTACCAATAGTACAATAATAGTCATAGACGTACCTCTGTGACTTTGGTCTTAAAGTTTTCTTCGGTGGTCTTCAGCTGGAAGGTCAGCTTCTGAACCTCGCGCTCCGCCGGCGTCTGTTGACAATGCACCATCATTGATAGCTTTCACAGGTTGGTCGGTAGGAACTCTGCCTTCTGCGTGGGAGAGCGTGGGTTCGATTCCCATCGAGAACAAATATTTGTGTGGTGTAGTTATTTGTTCTCTGGCCGAGTGTTATAATAATATTGTTTTTTAAGTACCTTTTCCTTCTTCTTCCTGCCTTTATTTACAAAAAAATAATATGATACAATATCAGCATGTAATAGTCCAGTAGGGATACATTATTTTTTCCACATAACCTTCGATAATTCTAAAGTTTTTTATTTTCTCTGGGTGGATAACTTTAGTGAATTCATTGCTATGTACAAAAATGCTAACAGTTTAGAGCTATGCAATAGGTATTAAGTAGGTATTTCCCATTATTTCATATTACAACAATAATATAAAAATTTAAATTAAATGATTGACTGTTTCTTTATTAATACCATCTTAACTATATATTAGTGGAAATGCTAACAGATAGGTACTGTGGAACAATGGAAAACTGAAAATGTCCCGTAACTCATTGTATTTTATTTATTAAACAAAAGGCAAAGCACTTATTTGTTGAAACTTTTGTATGGAAGCATAGTTTATTATTACGAATATGTAGGCACAAAATTATAAATTTAAATTCAATATTTCGCTTATCGCAAAGTAAAAATACAATTACTTGTGCAGCATATTACACAGTTGTTAGAACTTTTTGTATGGTGTAACTGACTGTAACCAATATACCAATAAGCGTAGGAAATTATTTGAAAAAAAAAAATTATTGAATGAGTTACGGGTTACGGGACATTTTCAGTTTTCCATTGTTCCACAGTACCTATGTGTTAGCATTTCCACTAATATATAGTTTAGATGGTATTAATAAAGAAACAGTAAAACATTTAACTTTAAATTTTATATTATTGTTGTAATATGAAATAATAGGAAATACCTACTTAATACCTATTGCATAGCTCTAAACTGTTAGCATTTTTGTACATAGCAATGAATTCACTAAAGTTATCCCCCCAGAGAAAATAAAAAACTTTAGAATTATCGAAGGGCATATTCTTCTGGCTACTGGACTATAATGCATGAGTATCAATATCAGCTGTCTCGTTCCCATAGTACAAGCTCTGCTGAGTTTGGGGCTAGATGGTGTATGTGTATTGTCCACAATATATATTTTTTGTATAAATTGAGTGTCGAGCTATTTTGTAAAATTTGCAGTAAGAAAGGCGGCAAGATAGTGGCTATCTGTCTTTACACGGTAATTTAAAATAAGAAGAAGAATAATCGCAGTTCTTCTTCTTTTTATCGTGTCACTGACTCTTTCGAACCAAGTGTGGTGAAAGGATTTCAAGTGCGCAGTTACCGGAACAGACGACCAATAGATAAATAGATAACTGTTTATAGATTACCATGACACACTGTCTAGCAGTCACAGTTATACAAGGGCGGCCTTATCACTAACGGAGATCTCTACCAGACATAAACATTGCAGATGTACTCACTGGAGGACCAGCTGGGTTGCAAGGCGCAGGACAGGGAGGACATACGCCACACTGAAAGCATAAGTCAGTATAAAATATAACAAATATGAAACAAAATGATTTATTTTGCTTGAAGTATGGTTGATATGATGAATGAGGTTGAGAGGCCTTGGCTGATAAATTTATATTTTGTAATAATATGACTGTATTGATATCTTCTAATTCAGTTATGTATACCCCCTATGCAATTGTATGAATGAATGAATGTTTTTTAAAGCATGGTGAATGTGGAAAAATAAAATAATTGAAATGAAATGAATTGAAATAGAGATGATGAAATAAGAATCGCGACTGTACTCCCGAGGCACGGTAGTTATCCCTTCAATTACTTGAATCCCTGAACAGCTTTACCTAGTTGGGGCCATAGGGGCATCTTTAAGGCTTAGTAAGAGGTACTTTGACGTGAAAACCTTCAGATTATTAGTAATTGATATGCCAACGTCACGGGGAGTATTAAAACAGTATTCAATACATAGGGGATGGTCGTGGGTTCCATTCCTGCACGGGTATGGTTATAAGAAGTACCAAAGTTAAAATCTATCTATATTTATAAAAAAAAGACGTGTTAGTTACACTATTTATAACTCAAGAACGGCGGAACCGATTTGGCAGAAAATTAGTGGGGAGGTAGCTTAGAACCGGGACATAGGATACTTTTTATCCCGAAAAAGCAACGGGAACGGGGTGTTACGGGAACGGGCGAGCGAAGCCGCGGGGGGGCCACTAGTATAAAATAAACTTACGGCTCTAGACATCGCTGGGGTTGGCGGGCCTCCAGCCTGGAAAGGAATTTAGTCAAAACATTTAACTACACTACCAACTAAACGGTTAACTACATAGGAGGACTGATGGTCTAGTGGTCGAGTGGCCTTGTTATCTTAAAGTTTGGATTCAAATCCAGTCGTGTGCCAATGAATTTATGTGCACTACGACAAGGAAAACATCGTAAGGAATCCGGCATGTCGTAGAACCTAAAAGTTCGAAAACATGTGTCAAGTACAAGAAAATAACCTCTTTGTTTGGTTTCTAAGAACCAGCGATACGATCAAAAGAAGAAGAAGGTATGTAAAGGCCCAAAAGCAGAAAGAAACAGTCCTTGAGTCTTGTTTCTGTTCTTGTTGATCATGACGTTTTAATAAATATTTAGATGTTCTGCTATACAGGGCATCAGATTACGTTTTGCTACAAGGATATTTTGCTAATTAGACTTACTGCTCATGAGACCTTTAGTTAAATAGACCTTACGATTCAGATTCGAATTTCTGCATAGGGTCAAGCAAGGTAGGGACAACCGTTGGGGAATAAAGGTTCTCGAATAGCGACCACGAACCGGAAGACGAAACGTAACCCACTCGATGTACCAACGACATTGTTAAGATCGCGGAAAGTCGGTGGATGGGGAAAGCTCAAAATCGTTTTTCCTGGAAATGTGTCGAGGAGGCCTATGTCTATGCTAATGATGATGAGGGTCCATTTTAGGGGAGCAGTGGACCTCCCAGGGTGATGATAATAATAATGATGAGGGTCCATAGAGACTATATAGTACCGGTTGCTGGAAGCATGTGTTCTGTCCGCCACCGCCGCGGCATGAGCCGCCGCCGCCGCCTGCCTTCAGTGAGTCCATCTCCACGCAGACGCGGCGCACCTCGCTTTCAAGCTCGCACACAACCTTCTCCTGACCACCAACCACAACAATGCTTTTTCAGCTCACCGGGTGGAAAGAGGCAACTTTCGGCCCGTTGCACGAATCGAAGTTGCCCCTTTCCGCCGTGCGTCGTCGAGCAGAATTAAAAAATAAATTATAGTTTAAAAAACTAAAAAAACACGCTTTTATAACTAATTGAACTAAAAAGTTAAAAATAAAACTGTTATAATCAATTGAAAAATTTATATTATTGTACAAAAAGCGTGGGGTGCTTTTTATAATAACTTCAGATTGATAAAATATTTTCAACAATCAAAATCATTTTTTTTTTTCATATTATTGCATAATGTTGTGTAAAATTAAATAAAATAAATAAAATTGTCATCGACCTTTGACAGGTATGCAAAGTTTGAATCAAATCTGATCGTTCAAAGTAGGACAACATCGAGCTCAAAGGGGTCGGTTACATACATACAGGTGAGCTAATAAAAGCGTGTTAAAAATCGTATACACACTTCGGGAAGTAAAATGAGAAACGTCCCAGATCATATGTAATTGGTATACCGAGGCGAAGCCGAGGTTGACAAACATGGTAATCAGAGACATTTCTTATTTTACTTCCCTGGGTATGTTATATAATAGCTAACTATTACATAAAAGCGCAAGGAAACGAAACACTTTGAATAGTCTTAACCGATAGGAGCGCTCTCCGCGTCACAAATGCTATCATTCAATACAAATGGTATCATTCGACGCCATACATTGCAACCACAGTCGTTCAAAGATGTCGTTCAAAGGTATGTAAACTTACGATTCCAAGCGTGGAACTTTTGTAATCTTCTAATTTTTCCGCGAGTTCGAGCTGCGCTTTGTCTTCGTCGAAGGTTTTATTGTTCTGGAAAAGGATTCCTTATAGTATAAAGTCCGCACTGAGATCTTGGTTAGAAAAATATTTATTTATAATTTATTCGGGTAGGCTATGTTATATACACAGTGAGTTTATCTATAGCTAAGATACAAACCAGAAGGTGCAAACTCAACCTAGGAATCTAATATAATCTTATTATTTACTTACTCATCAACGTTGTAGGCCTCTTTCTTACTCCACCCCTAATTTTGTTTAGTATTAAGTATATATTTATCATCATTAACCTATGCTTACACGATGTTATGCTGTTTGGGGCTGCATAGGTATACTCAGATTACATTTAAATATTTTTTAATTGAAAGAAACCTTACCAGTTCACTATCATCAAGTTCTGGTTGGCATGGAGTCTCCTGGTTTATTGTAGATGCATCGCCCTGAATAGAAACCACATTGATCATTTATTCTTCAATTCCTTTAGTTTAGAAGAAACTTCATGAAATAGGTACATAAGTTAAAAACATCGTGAGGAGTCGGACTAAGCTGTCAGGATGGTAACTCTAAATCCTATCCGATCCTATCTAAAACCCTGTTCCAGGCACTATAGCGTCCCGCTATAGGGCATGAGCAAAAACATTTGCCCGTGACGCTTTACACCACTATTTTGTAATTACCAAAAAAAATGCCGATATTGGCTGCTGATACTGAACACATACACGAAAAAAAATGTAATTCATTAAAAAAATATTTTTAAATAACCACAATTTTTAGTCAAATATTGAGAAATGATTCAACAAGCAAAAATCATTTCATTCATAAACGCTAAATACCAAGCGGAACCAAACGTAACTAATATGTCCATAATTTTATGCAGGATTTCTGAAAATTTTAACATTTAATAACTTTGTCATTTTATCGAAACTAAAAATTCTGATTGCACATTCCTAATGTTCTACCTCTACTTCATTACCCTATTTTTTTTTTTTTTGTAGTTACAAAATAGTGGTGTATAAATAAATCATCTAGAATGGTCAAAGGTCTGATTACTTTATTCTACTTACTTGGTTATGTAGCCGCACGAAAATATTACGTGACTGTGCATTCGCATTTTAATGAGTGGTTAGGCCTTCTGTTATCAGTACAACAATGTCACAGGGCTTAGGACAGATAAAAGGTACTGCTAGATAATACCATAGCTTGAGGGTTGTGAACGTTCAATTTGTCCTGAAGCAATGTATTCTCTTTGCCCATCATCTTGAGCTCGCCCTGCAACCGCTTCACCTGCGCGCGGCAGGTCTCCAGGTTCTGGTCCTTCGTCATCAGCTCCTTGTACAGAATATACCTGGAATATCATTACTTACCTTGATTTATCCATTTTATTAGGTTTTCAAATTAAACATTTTGAGATTTCTGTGGGAACGCGGTTTTCTATTGTGTTGACAGATTGTGTCAACGCAAACGTTCGAATTTTGAAATGTATTGACATACCTAATTTGTGGAAAGAGGTTTCTACAATAAGGTTAATAAACTATTCAATATAAAGTAGGTAGAACAGAAGTGCGAATGGCATACAACATTTTTATAAAGAAGGTTTATACGTTCACGAATTTTCAGCAGGGCTGCTGTTGTAGAAGTTCCTACCTACCCTAAAACGAGTAGGTAACTAATGCTTGTTGAATAACCAAATTATTATTAATATGTATTGCTTATATTTAAGCCATATTTTTACTGCAATATGTGGCCGGCAACTATTGGTGTCCTTATCTAACATGTGAGTAAGAGAGGGACACCAAAACAATTTAGAAGCCCCCTAACAGTTTCATAATGACAACGCTAGGAAAAACAAAAATTAACAAAAGGTCACCTCTTGACCTCCAGGTCAGCATTGTCGGCGACCAACTTCTCCTGCATGTCGTAACTCTCGCTCAGTTTGCGCGTCAGGTCAATCTCCTTCAAACAAACGCACGCACTCATTAGTCACAAATGTATATTTTTCTATTTTTATATACATAATCCTTTACAACAAACATTTTGAAACTTGCCAAGTGCGATTTGGACTTTTATTACGTAAGCCTGATGAATTTGTTATAGTAGGGTTAGTTCGTAATGGGTTTTGCTTTATTAAAATTGTAAGGCACTAACAAGTTAGTATCAATTCACTCGTTACACGATTTTGACAATGAAACCATCTTAATTCACTCTGTATACAATATTTCTGACGTTCAAAGTGGAGGTCTTCAGCTTGCTATTGCCTTAAGCTCATGTTTAAGCCTGTTCCAAACCCTAGGGTCTAGAATAACAGGTGCAATGACGTACAGATTTGCTTCTAGCGGGGGGTTCGCCAAAGCTAGGGGGAAAGCCACGGTCAGCCAACAGCACTGATGGGTGGTTCATCTTCATCTCGTGATGCAGGGCTGGCTCTGAAATAGCAAAACATGTCTAGAGCTTTTTTTTAGCTCCCCGTTACCCTAAATCCCATTAGGTACCTATACTATGTAATGGCTCCTCTGTAGTTTTTTTTTTTTACATTATGTTAACTTCTTAGTTTTATGTTTTTATTTAATTGTTAAATACCTAATTGTTAATGAGAAACAACATTCAGGTCTATGAGGTGGGCGTTTATCGCTGCGACACAGTTTTTATACCTATTGTGGCTATCATACCCGACTAGGGGAGTTTATACTCCCCTGTTTTACTTGTTTCCCCAATTAATATTTTGATTTTGATTTGATTTTTCTGAGAGCATTCACCACTATCACACCTAAGGCTCAACAAGCTACTCTACTACTTCGCTATAGTTTTAGTATTTTCGCTATGTGTTTCCTATTCTTGTGGTGTACAATAAAGTGTTATCTATCTATCTACTTGCAGCTCATAGCGAGGAGGCTTGTGATGTGTTTGTTATTTTTTAGTTTCTTTTTAAATGTTATTTTAATCTTTAATTTTGTAACGTGCCTATACCTTCTCTCTAAACTAAGGACTGTGTATTTTCCATATGTATTATGGTCAGAAATAAAAACAAATAGAACTGAATTGAAAATAAACAACAAACAATCACTTTGAAACGTCTTACCTACAGACTAGGTGAATCTAGATACTGCCAATTCACGACCTAACCAAGAAGAATAGAAGACAACAGAACAGCGCTATAATAAAATAAATAAATAATGCGGACTATCCACACCACACTATCTAGCCCCAAACTAAGCAGAACTTATACAATGGGAACCAGGTAGCTGATATAATACATAAATACTTTTTTTTTGTAAATACATACATAGAATACAAATTACAATATAACACTCAGACAGAGAACAAACATCTGTGTTCACTACACAAATATTTGTTCTCGGTGGGGATCGAACCCACGCCCTCCAGCGCAGAAGGCAGAGCTACTACCAACTGAGCTGTGAAGGCAGTCTATATATATTTATGGACTGATGGTGCGCCTTAATTTCCAATCAAGTGCACTGACCGTAGGCAAATCCCGGGATGTAGTCGATACGTGTGGGCTCTTCCCGGGGCCTCCTCACGGGACCTTCGGCGGCTACCAGCTTCTGCACGGAGCGCGTCAGTCGATCGAAGCGTTCCATCTCGCGGAGGAGCAGCTCGTTGCGCTCGCACAGCTCTTTCACATCCGCCTCGTTTATTGTTGGTTTCTGCAAACATTATTTAATTCTTTATTGCACCAAAAATACGTGACAATAGGAGAGCTTAATGATAGACAGCATTTTCTACCAGCCAACCTCGACAGGTTAAAAACCAAGAGGTTGGCGTGCATAAAATGTAGTGGAAAACAGTTTTGATAAACCTACTTAACATACTTACTCGCTATAAACTACGTACAACATATAAAAAATAATTATAAATAGAAATAAATAAATATACGAATATATGTATACCTACCATATAAATATAGTACATAATATCACGAGGTAGAATTAAAGTAAAAATGGTGGACAAGACTTTTAAAAGCGGGTTTTGTGGACGTCTTTTTTATGCTAAGGGGAAGTGCATTCCACAGCCCCACAGCCACAGACCCACAGCACAGACAAACATCACAAGCTCAAGCAGGAGATGCATCGTAAAGAACCTGGTGGTATGCCTATCCGTTGGTAATCAGATCGTCCTAAGTAAACAGGCATTTGCATCTATTGTAGATGATTTATATAGCGTCAGGGGCAACTGGTGATTACTCATGCCCCTACTTACGGGACGCTATAGTGCCTGGGACAGGATTTTATAGATGGAATAGGCTTTCCCAGCACTTATACCATCCTGACAGCTTAGCCGGCCTAATCCACAGAAAAGACATGATCAATACGTGCGGAGCTGACTAAGCCGCGGGCTTCCTCACGATGTTTTCCTTCACCGTTTGAGAGCACTAGCATTGTGTACATACATTTTTCGTTAGAAAAACTCACTGGTATATACACCACTGGATTTGAACCCACGACCTTAGGATCGGAAGGCGGGGCCGCTACCACTAGACCACCAGTGCTCCTTGATCCAGATCGTCCTAGCAAGTTAACATTAAGGGGGTACGATTTCCATACAAACTTAATTTACACAACTATGGGCGAATAAAGTATTAATGTACACTGAAATAGCTGTAAAAGGCTTTTACAGTGGTCCTTATTACCGGCCAGTTATATAAAGTTGGAGCGTCAGCCGTTGGTAGTGGCAGTCGGGGCTTCAGAAAAAGAATGACGAAAAAATTACTTTTTTATTAATATTTCTGTTATCCTACAGTTTTCTCCAACTTTATCTAACTGGCCGGCAATAAAGACCACTGTAAAATTCTATTACAGCTATTTCAGTGTACATTTATACTTTGTTTGCCCATAGCTGTGTAAATTCAGTTTGTATCGGAATCGAACAACCCTAAGAGCTTCCTAAATTATTGAACTGAAATCGTGACCGCTTTTATTAGTTCGATTCTACTTCTTATCGTGTGTGTCCCTTGGTTATGTCGAACAAGATTGGTGAAAGGATTTTAAGTGCGCCTCTACGACATGCTGGTTTCCTCACGATATTTTCCTTCATCGTTTGAGAGTGCTGGCATAGTGCACATAACTTTTTGGAAAGAAAAACTCATTGGTACACGATTTGATTTGAACCCACGACCTTAGGATCGGACGGTGGAGGCCACCAGTGCTCTCAATTAGTTCGATGATATGGCACGACGAATTGATAAACTGAACTTTATACCACCGGAAATTATACAGGGTTCAAAACAGTGCAACAGATAACAAGAAGAAAAGATGGAGCAATCTTTACAAAGATTAACAAATGGATGCCATGTACAAAAGCACTGGCGCCAAAATAGCTGTGGCCTGCGCACACCTTGGCGATGGCGATCAGCCGAAACGCTGTCTAGTATGACAGCGATATTTGACAGCGTTTCAGCTGATCGCCATCGTCATCGCCTCGATGTGCGCAGGCCTTCATTAATTCCAGCATCGCTTACATTGTGTCAGACGTTAGTAAATCGCCGTCACGACATTCTTCTTTGTCTGCTCAAAAAACTAATTTGTTCGTCAAAATTAGTTTTGTTCACAATTATGTAAAAACACGTAAAACGATAACCGAATTGTCACTAAGCCCATTTAGAGCTTGAGACTGTCTTGACGGAGATGTTTTGGAATCTTCAATAATATGGGTGATGACAATCTGACGGCATCGGCCAACGGTATCATGCGATGGTTGAGGAGAAGAGTTTTTCGGTCGAAAAATTTATGTGCACTCTCAAAACGGTAAAGGAAAACATCGCGAGGAAACCGGCGTGTCGTAGAACCTAAAAAAGTTCGAGCAACACGTGTCAAGGGTCACGCGAAAAGGCAAAGTAAGTGTTCTAAGCTTGTCCCCGATGAATACGATTAAGTTGGTACAGTGTGGACCTACCGCTACATAACATAATATACTAAACAAATAAATATTTATGACAATCCCCAATAATATCTATCCCCAAATTAAGCAGAGCTTGTACTATGGGAACCAGATAGCTGATATAATACTCAAATACATTTTTGTAAATACTCACTTAGAATACAATTTACCACCCAGACAGAGAACAATCATCTGTGCGACCTCCCAAATATTTGTTCTCGGTTGGGATCGAACCCACGACCTACGGCGCAGGAGGCAGAGCCAACTGAGCTGAGAGGCCAGTCGAGTTTTATTAAGAACATCAGGTTTAACCTTCTGCAGTTCCATCAGCCTCATCTTAGAGTCCCGGATGATGCGAGCACTCTTCCTGGTGTCGTTGTGGATATCCCGGATTTGACGCGCAATGGGGTCATCGTCCGCACCCAGTGGAGAGCCTATGGCACATTTCAATATAGTACGAACATCTAAGCCCGGCGTTGGGACTATTCTAGATCATTCCAAAATGTTGCTTACTTGTTTAGCAGCATTCTATACTGGAACACTTTGGCAAAATGTAGAATTTGTAAAATATCCTTCTGTGATAGAAAAGGATAGAAATAGTTTTCAAAACTTTTGCTTCCCACAACCTCCCGCATCCATCAATTCTGTCCAAACTCCCCTACTCACAGCAGCCGGTCTATTCTTGAACGCGATTCCTATCCTTATCTTAAGTTTGGACGAAATTTTGATAGAAATCCTAGGTTTTCTCTCAGAATTCCGTCAAAACTTTAAAATTGGGATCGGAATCGCGTTCGAGAGTAGACCGGCAGGAGACCAAGAAGTATTTACCACCATAACAGGGAGTAGATCCTAGTTGGCGGTAATAGAAAAAACCCTGTTCATATAATTACATACACACACTAAACTTGCTTTAATATTACGACATGGGCCCCACGATGTCAAAAAGTTATTGGTTACACTTATCTTATAACACTAGGTACTTACAAGATCTTGATTTCTGAAACAAGAAGATTGAATAAATTAGTGATTTTTATTCTATCAAAACACAAGAATCAATTTGAAAATTTGATAAATCAAGGTGAACAAAAGATTCAACGCGCTTCAGAAAAAGGTAAACCTAGACAAGTTTTAGTTTTTCCTGAGCCTTATTTCACGGGCAGTACGAAATTAGAACAAGTCGGCTCCGTTGTCACCTTGCCTTTTGTATCGGTGGAAAGTACTTTGCAAATGCAAGTTTGCTTGGAACTTAAACAAGCATCCTAGCCTATTAGATAGATAGATAACTCTTTATTGATTACTATGACACATAGGAATACAGTATTTAGCTTAAAAAAACACAGTAGAACAATGGGCGGCCTTATCGCTAACATCGATCTCTACCAGGCAACCTTGGGATGGACAGAATCGAACATAAACAAGAGAGGGGGGGAGTTTGATTTGATGAGATTAAATAAATATACGAGTATTTTCAAAAATATTAGGCACATGATATTAACCTTAGGAGCATTGTTGCAACACTTCCCAGCCCTTTCGTGCCTCCAAGCCACCCTCTGTCCCGCCAGATCCCTGTACCCCTGCACAGGTCTGGTGCACCGCTTGGCGTCCTTGGGAGGACTCGCCGGCAGCATGTCTCCAGAGTGGTTGGGGCTGCGCACCTGGTCCCCAGTCTTGATCAGGCAGACAGCCTCTTCGACGGGCTCATTTTTCCTGGCAGACTATTTCAATACACCGTTTTTAGAGCAAAAGCAATACAATATGGTAATAACCTACTCAATTTTGATATAAGAAACCTCACAGATCATTAATTTTGCATCCTATCAGCATCTTATATTTTTTTCTAAGATCTGAATGATAACAATTTGTTTGTTTCCCCAATTTTATAACAAAGACTTAATTGTGTAGATTTATGCAAACTATAAATTAATATGCTCACGGAGTCGTGATTTCATAATAATATAGTATAGCGTATGGGCATTCCACAGATTGAAGGTCCTTGAGATGGCACGTCATTGTTTAATAATAAATACTCAACAGCGTCTTTCAGCTCCAAACTAAGCAAAGCTGTGCGTGTGTACTAGGCATCCAGAGTAGAAAACAAACCAAGTTTCCTTGAGAAGCCGAGATCCCCTGAAGCTTGGCAGACTCCTGATCATGCGTCTTCTTGTGTTGACGTTCCACCCGGATGTCCGGCGTGCTGATGCTCTGCTCCAGAATGGTGCTGGTTTGAAGTTGCTCCGTTCGAACTGCACGTTGTCGTTGTAAGGGTTTGATGGACTGGAACAATGAAATTAGCTGTATCCATAATTTAAAGTTATAATAGCGTCCCGTAACAAAACTATTTTTGCACTTTTAAGAACCATAAAGTTAGGTATTGAAAACGCTGTACGGTTAAACGATACCGAGATATTTATACACCTAAAATCGGTATTGATTGATGGCTGCAGCACTTTTATGGGTTCTAAATACTTCCGCATTGTAAACGAAGGTCGATAGTGACGCAGAAATAAAAACAAGGGGTAGGATTACTGGAAAAGTTCACCTTGATGGGACCAGTACTAATGCCGTGCCAGGAATTTTAACCCTAAGCAGAAGACTTTGGGTTATGGATACTTTGTGTCTGAAGGAAAACGAATGACTGGACCATTACGACCATAATTATATCGATGATTACGACCAAATAGTTTACCTAACCTGCCGGAAGTGTGGTGGCCTCTCACTTGCCGAAAGTTTCATAGCCAGGATTTAATAGTAGATTGCTATACAAGGAACTAAAATGACCCATCATAATATAAATAAATAAATAGAAACCGAGTTTTAAATGGGTTTTAGCGCCGTGTGCATTGTACTTTTCACTACGATTACGAAAAATAAAATAATCTAAGTAATACAAACGTTTGTAAAAGATGATAAAACATCTGATTCTAATGATTTCGCGCCAAAGTCTTTATTTTTTTAATTCTTCTATAGCTGCCGTCAAAGAGATCACCGATTTTAGTTCCATTTTCAAAAATAAAAAGATTTTCTTTTTTTATTTTAAATTATTAGTTCGAATATTTATTCAAATTGTTCTACTTGACTACAGAATTTTTCGTTTTTGTAGGCATTGACAGACAAAAAAACCTTTTTCCCCTAGAGCAAGAAATCCAATTTCGCTCTGGTACGCTACAAAGACGGTATTTTTGAGAAAAAAATATTTAGTAAGCTTGCGATTTAATCCTCAACCAGTTCGACAGGTATCTTAGTGCTGCGATACATAATTATCGATTTTTGGAAGTGCAAATGTCATACAGTTTTGTTTTGAACCCATGACCTCTCGAGCTTCGAGTGGTGTAAAATGTGTTGCGTATTCAGTGGGTTCTCTTTGAATACAGTCTTGATTTTCCCAATGCGTGTTTTAGTTAAGGTTGTTCGATTCCGATACAAACTGAATTTACACAACAATGGGCAAACAAAGTATAAATGTACACTAAAATAGCTGTAATAGGCTTTTACAGTGGTCCTTATTACCGGCCAGTTATATAAAGTTGGAGTGTCAGCCGTTGGTCGTGGCAGTCGGGGCTTCAGAAAAAGAACTAACAGATTTTTACGACTATTTTGAGACATATGTTTTAAGCTCATTCACGTATTCAATGCCGAGTACCCGTTAGAAAGAATGACGAAAAAAATACTTTTTTGGTTTTTTATTAATATTTCTGTTATCCTACAGTTTTCTCCAACTTTATATAACTGGCCGGCAATAAAGACGACTGTAAAATTATATTACAGCTATTTCAGTGTACATTTATACTTTGTTTGCCCATAGTTGTGTAAATTCAGTTTGTATCGGAATCGAACAACCTTAAATGCTGTTTAATTACTGTGAGCTGTCAGTTTGGGGTTATAAAAAGCTGTTGCTATGCCGGCCATAGCTAGGCTACCTTCCCGTTGGCGATACGAATAGAAAGCATTGTCTCAGCGCCACGCACACGCACTTAAACTGGTATCTGGACAACAATGCTAGTCCTTACTCAAGGCCTTCATAAAACAACTAATTATACTATTACTTGTATTAATTTGTTACCTTTTGTCGGTCGGTTACAGGTAAAGAGATAGTGACTATTTATAGAAATGATTGTTGCATTGCCAACTAGATGCTTGTTTTTTAGAGCGGCTGGCATTCGGAACTGTCTACTTGATTTGGCACATGCAGGAAGTTTTCATATTGGATGCAAATGATTTACTTATTTATTCACTCCGATAAGTGTTGCCTATTGTCAGTTCCTAGCTTACGTAAGTGACCAAAACATTCATCCCCGCCTCATGTTGAATGTTTAACCCAACCAAGACGGGACGGGACGTATTGCACTGCGTTTTGAAACGCAAAGATGGTTCGTCTACGTTCATAGCTAACTACGAACTTAAGGACGGCGCCCATCTCTCTTCAATACGACCATCATCCTCAAACCTAAATGAAGTTCTATTCTGTAACCTGTATCTCTACCATCTGTAACCCACGCCTTCACCGGTGAGGAGTAAAGGTTTTAACGTTTATGAAAAGCTCGTTACCTCCGAGTCAAAACTATAGGTACGAGAATGATTCAGCCAGCACGATAATATTGCTGAGTAGGTACAACAGTTCAGCCGGGAAAATATAAAAGAATTACAGATCATGCCACTGTTCGGCAATTAAGATGCCTTTTATGACTGTTTTCTTGCTGACCTGCCTATAATGACTATTTTCTTTTTTATATATTTTTTTTTTTATTTTTTTTTATTAACCTATACTGTCCCACTGCTGAGCAAAGGTCTCCCCCAAGCTTTTCCAGTCCCCTCGATCTTCGGTTCGCTCCGCCCACTCGGTGTTGAAGGAGTCTAAGTCGTCTCGCCAGCGCTTCTTCGGGCGGCCGCGACATCTTTTGCCCTTTGTGGGTACCCATTCTGTGGCTTCTTTAGCCCACCTATCAGGTCTCATACGGATCACGTGACCTGCCCACTCCCATTTTAACTTCGCTACCTTACGACCTACGTCAGCGATACCAGTTTTTGAGCGCAGTGTGGTGTTTCGGACTCGATCTGTTCTCTTTACGCCCAGAATTCTGCGCTCCATCGCCCTTTGGCAGACTCCCAGCTTGGTCTTCTGAGACTCAGTCAGCGACCACGTCTGAGCACCGTAGGTTAGGACAGGCAGTATACACATGTCGATGAGTTGACGCTTCAGTGACAATGGAAGGTCGCCCTTCATCAGCTCTTTCATGGACCAGTAGCTCTTCCAGGCATTGTCGACACGGCGGCCGACTTCTTTGTCTTGCCTGTTTTCGAAGGATGCTAACTGGCCCAAGTAAATGTACTCATCGACATAGTGTATCTGCTGCCCGTCTACCTCGACCCTACGTCTCGTGCTATTGGTCATGACTTTAGTCTTCGACTGATTCATCAGAAGACCAACCTCGTAGCTTGCCGTGCTGAGATCTTGCAGCATCGTTTGTAGTTCGGATCCACTTGAGGAAAAAAGGACAATGTCGTCAGCGAATCTCAGATTTGAAAGCCTCTTATCTCCAACTTCAATGCCTTTAGTGGACCATGTAGAAGCTAGTTTGACAAATATCTCATGTAAGGTGCATGTGAACAATTTGGGAGAAAGTGGGTCACCTTGCTTGACTCCTCTGTCTATTTTGAATGAAGTACTGGAGCCATGCAGTTTTATGTCGGCAGTGCTAACATTATAAATGGTTTTAAGGAGTTCTATGTAAGTTTTATCTACATTTTGATTTTCTAAAGCTGTAAAAATTGATGAATGTCTGATGCTATCAAAGGCTTTTGCATAATCTACAAAAGCCAAATAAAGAGGCTTATTAAATTCGGAGTGCTTTTCTATAATTTGGTTCAATGTGTGCAGGTGATCGGTTGTTGAAAAACCAGGTCGGAATCCGGCTTGTTCTGGTGGCTGATGTTGATCAAGGGTGCTCTGGATGCGATTCAAGATCACTTTGATGAATGCTTTGTAAAGATGTGACACTAAGCTGATCGGTCTGTAATTATTGATGTTGCATTTGTCCCCCTTTTTAAAAAGGAGAACCATATTAGAGTGACACATCTTTAATGGAAATTTGCCGGTTTGAAGGACAGTGTTGAAAAAGTTGGTAATATGTGGTAGTAAGACTTTAGAACCAATCCTTAACGACTCAGTTGTGACGCCGTCTTCTCCGGGACTTTTTTCATAGCGCACTACGACGACTATTTGTTGGTAGTCATATTTTTTTATGTGATTTTTATTTTTTAAGTAGGTAGGTAGGTAATCCTGTGTCCTGTATGCTAATAGGTCAATAAAAATGCTTTTCTTTCTTTCTTTCTTTTATACTTTTTCCTAATATTAAAGTACACAAAAAATCATTTAGGAATTCAATAATAATTTCTAAAATTAAAGTAACTACTCACTTTCATAATAAAATGTTTAGTATATCCACGCTCATTGATCAAAATTAAAATCAAACAAAACCCGATAAAAGAAGTCGAAAACGTTAGACAATTACTGTCATTGAATTGTCACTTCACTATTGTCCAGCTTTAAAATGTCAGTGTCTTGTCATTTATTTTTGTAGTGAAAAGGTTTATTTAATTTTTGAAGAAAAACCTTTTTACACAGAGACTTATCTGTTAAAACCATATGCTTTAAACTCCTTGCTGCGCCTCGTTGGTAAAACAGTCTATGGTGGAAACCAAAGAGTTTTAAACTCCTTGATGGGTTATTGCATGGTACCTCTTTGAGTTTCACCGTGCAACGCGGCACGTGGCAATAAGGCAGCAACCAAAAAGGTTATAATCACTAGTGCATGTATTGTACGTGCGGTAAGATACATAGCGTTTTAAAGACGGACGGGCTAAATCGCACTGGTTTCGCTATCACTGCAACTTATAAGGCCTGCGCATATCTAGGCGATAGCGGTGTCGATCAGTGAAACGCTGTCGAATATCGCTGTCATATTTAACAGCATTTTAATGACTGCCATCGCAGGTCGCTTATAATATTTGCGCAAGGCTGATCGAAAGTACTTAATTGAATTACGCTATTTGTGTACAAGTGTTATGTAGGTGGCAGACGTTTTAAAGAAAGGCCAGGTCAGGAGTACCTAAAGCCTTGCTCACATCTAAGGGTTCTGTGGTGGCGATCAGGGAAACGTTGTCAAATATGAAGGCTATTTTTACCGTGTTTTAATGATTGCCACCGCAGAACGCTTAAGGCGCTACTCCACTTGAGCATGCTCGGGCGAATGAGCGGCTCATTTGGCCGAGCCGCTCAAGTGGAGACGCCTGAGCTTGCCCGGACTGAGCGTAATGCCGAATGAGCCGCTCATTCGCCCGAGCATGCTCAAGTGGAGTAGCGCCTTAAAGGCACTATGCGAACGAGCAATTAAAAATGTAATGAGAGTGAATGAAGCGAAAGAGGAATGTTAGGATCGTAGCAAGTGGAAATCCGTGATCTCTGCCTACCCCCTTGGGAATAATGTATGATTTATGTATGTATGTGTTATCTAGTGAACTGATCCACTGTTATCTAGGATACTAAACCAATACAAGCCCAAACAATCGTATAACAATTTGTTGAGTTACAAAGTTATTTCTCAAATTGTATGCACAACTGGCTCAGCAGCTGTATCTCTACAGCATAGAGGTCATATTAGCTTAGCATTTGTTAATAGAATAGTAGAATAAAGTTGGTAGGTTGGTGAGACAGATAATGCTGTTAGCACAATTAGGGCAGTTGTTGGGTTTCCAAGAGTGTGGACGGAGGCTCAGTGTCGAGGGTACGCCGGAGCAGCCTCCACCATGGACAAGTTGGACAAAACTGGTGAGTAGATTCATAAAAAAGTTACAATTAAACAAATGTTTACAAAATACACAAGAAACAGTTGGGCTATCTGCAAACCGTTACAAAAATCTAGAGATAGCTAGAGATAGTGAGTAGGTTGAAGATAGAACATATTTGACTACTCACAAAAACTTCAGTACAGACGCACATAAAAACTTAAAAAACTATTTGTAAATACAATAGGCAAGTACACCCTTAAGCCTTGCTCACATCTAAGCGTTCTACGGTGGCAATCAGTGAAGCGCTGTCAATATGAGCGTTTCACTGATCGCCACCGCAAAACGCCTAAACGTGCGCAAGGTTTTGAACTTCATGGTAAACCTGCCATACTGCATCACCTATAACAAAGTATTACCTCGTAGGTCACGCACGGCAAGAACGTGCCCTACGATGCACTGCCCTGCGTTCACCAACTTGAGGCATACAGATATTCAGCCTCACGTGTCAGTAATTTCACCGGCACCGACACCCTTCAAACCTGAACACAGCAATGCTGCTTCACGGCTGAAATAAGCATGGTGGTAGTACTTCCTGGACGAGACACACAGAAAGAGCAACTACTCCTAAAAGCACATATTGCTAAATGAGTGGTGTGGTGCTTGCAACAACACTTCATCGTTCCATAAGAGTACTAAGACATTGAGGATGGCTATATTAAAAACTAGCGGCCTGTCCCGGCTTCGCACGGGGGACATTTATCTTTTAAACACATAAATATAGCCTATGTTACTTAGGGTGAATGTAGCTTTCTAAATTGTGAAATAATTATTGAAAACGGCACAGTAGTTTTTTCATTACAAACATGCACACAAAAATACAAATCTTTCCTCTTTATAATATAAATATTTTGGACAATACACACAACACTATATAACCCCAAATTAAGCAGAGCTTGTGTTATGGGAACCAGATAACTGATATAATACTTATAGTTCTACATTATTTTTTTGTAAATACATTCTTAGAATACAATATAACGCCCAGACAGAGAACAAGCATCTGTGTTCACCACACAAATATTTGTTCTCGGTGGTGATCGAACCCACACGGCGCAGAAGGCAGAACTACTACCAACTGAGCTGAGAGGCCAGTCAAATAGATTTAGACATGCATCCTCTCTTTGTGCTGTCATTCAAATTAGATATACTAATCTTGTGGAGGACTTATTAACCGAGTTTCTCATTACTGTCACACTGTGCCTAATATGAACTGAAGCGATTTACAGTATTGTTAGACAGTAAATACATCTTTTAGAGCAAGGTTACACGCTAATTTTGGCGTCAGTCTTGTCCATCAGTCTGGATTGACTTGACTGAAGCCAGAATGATGGATGATTTTCACAATTACACGGCCAATCTAGACTGACAGAAGACTGATGAAAAGTACTCCAGTGGCCGTTCAGTATATATACCTACTTTGGATCTGACCGTCAGTTGTCGAAGTAGTAGAGCTCTTTGTTTGTGACTCGTTCGAGGAAGTACTACCACCATGCCTATTTCTACCGTGAAGTAGCATCGCTGTGTTTCAGTGTGAAGGGTGCCGGTGAAACTACTGGCACGTGAGGCTGAACATCGTATGACTCAAGTTGATGGACGCAAGGCAGTGTATTGTAGGGCACGTTCCTGACGTTATAGGCGATGGTTACCGCTTAACATCAGGTAGGCCATTATGCTTGATCCATCAGCCAGTTGTAACAATCAAACAACTCGCTACCAGTAGGCCTACCGCAAACTCTGTCTGGCTCTGTCTCTGGCTCTGGTTTTGAGTCTGTGTGAGTACTGACTAGTGTATTGTACTTGTAGGTGTGACGTTTCGGCGAATTTAGACAGCACTCGCACAGATTCAAAACCTAGCCTACAGGTGGGGCCGTAAGACCTTTTTTCTATAAATGCATTAAAAAAAAAATCGTGAATTAAATGTTTGTGGATTTATCTATTTTCCAAAAGGCGTAGAACAAATAGCTATTGTAATTTACGTGTAGAATGAAACTATGTTGGTTGTTTGAATCATCCTGTATAATTAAAGACCAAGGATTATTTTACAGTAACATCTTCCAGCTAAATGCTTGTGGTCTCTGCCATTAGGTTTTGATAGCTTTGAGTATGCTTCTATAAAATAATTCGTTTTGTAGAACTAGCGTTTTTGATTCTACGCCACAATGACGGATGTATTAAAACGTTGAGCACATTATCCCACTAATAGCCCCTTCCCACCGGTGTGTGATATCGCGCACGGAGGCGGATCAGCTCGCACGACACACCATGGGAACGGTCTCGTGCGCCGAGGTGCGCGGTAGCACAGGAGCCCTTTCTATGTGCGTTGCCGTGCGTCGTCGTCGGCTGTGCGTGATGATCTGATCTGCAGAACCACCAGTGGTTAATATTATAAATTCGAAAGTTTGTATGGATGGATAGATGTTTGTCACTCAATAACGCCAAAACGGCTGATCGGATCTGGATGAAATTGGCATGAAATTTAGTCTGGAATAGCACATAGGATACTTTATATCCCGAAAAAGTAACAGGAACGGGGCGGGTGAAGCCGCGGGTGGCCGCTAGCAAAACATAAAACAATATGTTTCAAAGGGATCCTTGTAAGTTTATGGAAAAATAAATACACATCGACTTTGACTCACTTTGCCTCATTTCCGTATGGTTTGATATTGCTTCCGAGGTTTTTCGTAGACCAGGGTTTTACATACAGGAAAATGGTTTCTAGTTTCTACGATTTCACCAAACGACTGCATATTATGCCTATGCCTAGTACTTTAAAATCGCCAAGATGCTTAGCTCTAATCACTACTGATATTATATTACCCTACTTCGGCTTATATTATTATTTTCAACAATTAGTATCTACCTATTTTCGTATCATGATGTCACTTCTATATTGAGAGCACTGGTGGTCTAGTAATAGTGGCCCCGCCTTCCGATCATTAGGTTGTGGGTTCAAATCCAGTTGTGTACCAATAAGTTTTTCTCCCCAAAAATTCAAGTACACTATGCCAGTGCTCTCAAACGGTGAAGGAAAACATCGTGAGAAAACCGGCATATCGTAGAACCTAAAAAGTTCGAAAATATGTGTCAAGTGCATGAAAGGAGCCTCTTTGAGGCGCACTTAAAATCCTTTCACCACACTTGGTTCGAAACAATCAGTGACACGATAAGAAGAAGAAGACCTTTATATTTTTCATTTATAAATGTTCATTGTTAGCTTTAGTGCTGGGGACGTAGGTGTACCTATTACCATTTAAAGAAAATAACCAAATACAAAAACTATTTAGGTAAATTACGATTATTGAGAGAGCATTGAAATAAGAAAATAAAAAAATCGGTTGTCTGTAAAGTCGGTTTACAGACGATAGTTGAACGTAACAACGTCATACAGCTGTCCACGCACGTATTGCTCACTCAAGTAGGAGAGAGACAGATGTCGAACGCTGCCGAACGAGGAGGCCGATTGTGCCTCTTTGTCGCTCGTTCCACGCCATCGCTTGCACTTCAAGCCTTAAATGGAACGCCTCAGAGCGAGGTAACGACGCATGAGTCATGTTTTTTCGTGCGTGCAGCCGGCTCCATCGAATTATAAGACGTTGTCACGTCAATAAAACATTTTCAACCGAAATGTATAAACAAAACGAGACGTCCGAAGTGGCCTTACAGTTTTACGGATAGTTATAGGTCCTGTGGTTTTGCCTCAATTATCTCTGGTTTGTTTGCCATCAGTGGCCACTATCATGTAGCTGATAAGCCGAGTAGGTCGAGGCTCCACTGCATACTTGCATACTCGCTTATCGCTCGCTCATTGTGGACATCAAGGTCTATGTCAGAAACGTCAGAGATACCTAGATCGCGACAGTTTTTTAGGGTTCCGTAGCCAAATGGCAAAAACGGAACCAGATTCGTCTGTCTGTCTGTCCGTCCGTATGTCACAGCCATTTTTCTCCGAAACTATAAGAGCTAGACTGATGAAACATGGCGAGTACACAAAAGTTGAAAAAAACAAAAAAATTGGGGAGTCCCATACTTAAAACTGAAACACAATTTTTTTTTAATCAAACCCATACGTGTGGGGTATCTATGAATAGGTCTTCAAAAATGAGACACTTCCAAAGTGGTAAAATAATATTGTGGACAATCAACATAGCACACTCTATAGTACCAAACTAGATAGGTATATTAGATAAGTTAAATTTATTTAGCAATAAGCACACATAAATACAATTTGATACATACGACATAACTAAGGTAATCATAAATTAATATGGCTTGTAAGTAACATATTAAAATTATTCAAGACCCCTACACTAAGTCTATGCAGACTTGTGCTGTACTACATAAAGTATCCCTTCCAGATGACGTTATACAAGGAAATACAGCCATAACTTTAATTAACAAAAAGTGGCAGTTAATGTATACATAATTAAAGAGTACTTATTAAATAGTTTAATCTAACATAACTCTGTTTATTTTTTAACTAAGCAGAGCGTGTACGGTGGGAACCTGATATAACACTTATAAACATTTTTTTAATCATATCTTACTAAGAATACGCTGAGAGGCCAGTCGAAGTCAGTCGATCCAAAATTTGGTGTTGATTGTCTACAGTATTTTTATTTGTATACATAATCGAGATTTTTTACAACGCTTTTATTAGCTTCACCTGTATGTATGTTTGTTTGTATGGTTACATTTACCCTTTGAGCTCGATTTTGTCCTACTTTGAACGATCAGATTTGATTCAAACTTCGCACACCTGTCAAAGGTTGATGACAATGCAATAATAAGATTAAAAAAAAATAACTAAAAAAAAAAATAGTTTAAAAAACACGCTTTTATAACTAATTGAACTAAAAAGTTAAAAATAAAACTGTAATAATCAATTAAAAATTTATATTACTAATTATTTATAATTATAAAAGCGTGTTTTTTTAGTTTTATAAACTACTAGTGGCCGCCCGCGGCTTCGCTCGCCCGTTCCCGTAACACCCCGTTCCCGTTGCTTTTTCGGGATAAAAAGTATCCTATGTCCTTCTCCCGGTTCTAAGTTCATTTTCTGCCAAATCAGTTCCGCCGTTCTTGAGTTATAAATAGTGTAACTAACACGACTTTCTTTTATAAAAATAGATAATTTATTAAAACTATGCTCCCATTTAACTTTGTAAGACTCGCAGAAAAAATATATGAAAAGATAAACGATGACCGATGTGTTAGACATTTATCAGCTTCTAAAGACTTGCGCATATATTAGCGTTCTGCGGTGGCGATCAGTGAAACGCTGTCAAATATTGATGACATGTTTGACAGCGTTTCGTTGAACAGTAGGCCTACCATGAGCTCTGTCCGGCTCTGTCTCTGGTTCTGGTGTTGAGCCTGTATGAGTGCTGACCAGTGTATTACTTTGTGTATGTGACGTTTTGACGTAGGATTTATTTAGTCAACACTCACACATTTATAGTGGCGCTCGCTACTATATACATATAATATGCTGAGTGACGGCCAATTTTTGTGTCATTGATACTTGTATAATTATCATCCTTGCGTAATATAATATTGTTATTGTTGTGTATCATAAATATCTTTTGATTTTGATTTGATTTGATCGCCATTGCAGAACGATTAGATGACGCAAGACTTAACTCGTTCAAAGTTGTTTACTTATCTAACACACACAAAGAAGAGTCACTTATCTCAAACGTGTCTTCATTTTGCTATGCTTACAAAATAGTATTGTTCTTATGTTATTCACGATTTAAACTATAGAACGTGCCACGTGAGGAATAATACCTCACGTGGCACGTTCCGTTGAAAAATGCGAACGCCATGGAAACATAATGGTAAGCTAAAATTATATAAATTGTCTAAGGCTAAAAAAGTACCGCCTGCCCCCCTTTCTGAGGACGTGGAGGAATAAAATAAATAAAATAAATAAATATTATAGACAATTCACACATCACTATCTAGCCCCAAACTAAGCAGAGCTTGTACTATGGAAACCAGATAGCTGATATAATACATATTTACATATTTTTTTTGTAAATACATATGTACTTAGAATACAATATAACACCCAGACAGAGAACAAACATCTGTGTTCACCACACAAATATTTGTTCTCGGTGGGGATCGAACCCACGACCTACGGCTCCGAAGGCAGAGCTACTACCAACTGAGCTGAGAGGCCAGTCAAATGGACATAAGTAGTAGCATCTGCCACCATTTTTCAGATTCAGGCAAAACGTGGGGATCATCATCATCATTATCATCAGCCTGAGAGGTCCACTGCTGGACATAGGCCTCCCCTTCAAATTTCCAGGAAGAACGATTCTGAGCCCTTTCCATTTACCGACTTCCTGCGATCTTAACAATTTCGTCGGTCCATCTGGTGGGTGGGCGCCCTACGTTTCGTGTTGTCTAAATAAATCTTACGTCAAAACGTCACACACACAGTATAATGCACTGCAGGGCACTCACACAGACTCAAAACCAGAACCAGAGACAGAGCCAGACAGACCTCATGGTAGGCCTACTGTTGGCCATAGTTATACAAATTTGCTATTATTACTATTTATATTCGTTAATTCATATAGTGGTTTGATTGTTGAATTTGGCGAAACGGGCGTCACTGCGGGCTGCGGGTCCTCGATGGCGGTAAATCAACGCGTCCCAATTACTTTTTTATCTTTTTATTTAAATTAGGCATTGATAACCGGTCCGTGGATTCAGAACTTGTGTGCGTTCAGCCTACGATAACAAGTACTCTAATTAATTTAGTAATTAACTAGCCTAATACTATAAACGAGTAATGACCTTACTTATAAAAAAATACGGGTTGCACTCCGGGAGTGCCGGCAGAAGTGAAAACTTGATTATTAACGTTGAGCATGTTTGATATTTTGGAATGGTTAGGGGGGGCTTGTTTGTTATTTGGCACGCTGTAACATACACGAACATTCGCGCAAGCGCCCTGCGCTGCCTAAACGAAACAGTAGGCCCAGGCATACATTTTCGCCGCGCCGTAGAGAGGGGATAGCTGTCTACTCTCCATCCGTCTTACGCTTTTTCGATCAGGTCACGTGTCCTGACGCGCTGACGCGAGTTTAAGATTTTATACCCATTACAGAAAAAGTGCTCAACGCCGCTAAAGAAGTTTTCACTTCAAAAAAATATAAAAAATATACATTATCTTTACCAAAACAACCGTATCAATTTATCATTGACTTCATTATTGAGAAAGGTGTGGCGCACTTAAAATCCTTTCACCACACTGGCACTGGTTTGAAAGTATCAGTGATACGATAGGAAGAAGAAGAAGAATTGAGAAAGGTTGTGTCATCTGGTTTCCCACGATCCGATCAGAGTGAACAATTAACTCTTGCGTGTGATATAAAAATTAGATCTAATTTTTTTTATTGGTTCCAAATGTACCTACCTACCTACAGTATAAGTTACCTATACTTTACTTACGATAGTTTTCGGTGTATTTTTTGTTGCTATTCTTTTTGATTTGTAGTTACAAATTTTTGTACGTTTTTGCTTAATATTGGTATATTTTCAATTATTTAAGTTTTTATTTATTTAACCATAACATAATTAATACAGTATATGCTTAATATTGTACCCTATAAACCATCTTGGGTAAGTACTTATAGGTTAATTACCTATACAGTATCTGGTTTTAAAATCACAATGCAATCATAGCAAATGCAGCTCAAACTAATCTAAAGTAATTAGTCTTAGAGCCTGTCCAGATGGGGCGTTTTACGCGCGAGTATCCTCGCGCGTAAACATTAGCGCGTTCTCCAGATACTAGAGCGCTATACATCCCGTCCAGACGCTGCCGTGCGATTCCTCAATCGCGCGTAAAACGCGAGCAACTATTTGGTAGGAGCGCGCGTAAAACGCGGCATCTGGACGCAATATAAATTGAAACGCGCAAGGGCACTCGCGCGTAAAACGCTCCATCTGGACAGGCTCTTAGCTTTAAACCATTTCTAATGAATCAATAATAAATGTATCCAACCATAAATTCTAAAGATAAACTCGGTAGTAATCGCAAAATCGCATAACTTTAGTAACTTAAATTTACTAAAATTAAGTTTTCAAGTGCACACAGCCAATCTTCCACAGTTTTTAGTTCCTCTCCATCCAACCTTTGGAAGGAAGAAATCGCTTTATAGCGATAAGACCGTTCATTGTACATTTATTGAATAGTATTTATGTGTTAAATTCTCTTTTTATTAGTTTGTAAGGTGTACAATAAAAAAAATTCTATCTATCTATCTATCTATCTCGGTGGTTCACAGTTCCATCTAGCCCCAAACTAAGTAAATCTTGTACTATGGGAACTGTTAGTGAAACTACAGCCTTGGCCCTGCGATGGCGATATACACTGCCGCGAACTTTGACAGCAATACACTTATTAAGCCCGTTACACACGTAGCTATAATATATATTTCTATGACGTCACCAACTTATATTAATATGCGATACTTTTTAAAAATTATTGTGCGTGCACACGCACAATAATTTTTATCACTTGAATATTAGTAGAAAATATATCGTAATAATGCCTTGCTGTTATGTTAGTTAGGTACCGTACTCCTCCGAAACGGCTTTACCGATTTTTACCAAATTTTATATGCGTATTCAGTAGGTCTGAGAATCGGCTACTATCTATTTTCCATACCCCTAAGTGATAAGGGTTGTTCACCCTTAAAAGTTATTTTTTTATTTTTTTGAAATTTTAGTTTTTTGAATTTATTTAGTAACTAGAAATAATTTATAAGGCAAAACAACGTTTGCCGGGTCAGCTTGTATCAATATTATTATAGCTACGAATGTGACGGGCTTTATACTGATCGCCATCGTAGGCGATCTAGAAAACAAGGTTTAATAAAAAAAACATTAAATCGTTGCGAGCCAATTACACAGCACGTTGTGTTTAAGTTCCTCTTCCTCTGCGACGTTGTCGTCAGTTAGTCTCGTACTATGTACGATCACTTGACGCGCAATTTTTTCCACGTATGGTTTTCCCTGAGTAGAATAAGTTTAAAAGTTGTGAGCTCTCCAAGAGAGGAGTCACACGGCCATCGCGTTCTTGTTAGATACATTAGAATATTTTTGTTTATTTACATAATAGGTGTTTACATAAAAATTAGGAGTCATGTGGAAAAGATGCGTAGTTTTTCTACTGACATTGGCTACAGGTAAGTGAAACTTAATTTATTCACACAGATTCGTTAATAAAGTTAGTATAATAAAAAGACCGTTTTTAATCAATTTTATAGTCAATAGTGAGGCATCTGAGTTTTTTTAATTGCTCCTAATTTGTAACGTAAATTATTGAATGTTTTCTATGTCCTCCATAAAATAGTTATTTGGCTAATCCAATGATGTCAAACAAATTTATTTAGATTTATAGAGTTTATCTTTCTATAATTAGTGGCTTTTACCTACGTTGTGCCTATAGAACAACCGTAAGTCCACGGCTTCTATTGTAGAAAGCAAGGACAAATAAATAGACTCCAGATTGTGATCTCCAGCCACAGTAGAAACCCTTTCTGATCTCTCAGTAGGTATTTATGTACCCTCATCCTAAGATCCTTTGAAGATATCTAAGAGGGGTAGAGGTAGAGTGAGAGGGGTTGGACTGGGGCGGAAGGGCCCAGGTGTTTGACCACAAGTACTATACTACTATTTTATAGACTATTTTTCGAAATTTTCAGTTTCATTTCTGATTTTATGAAAGAAACTATAAGATCAAATTTTACATTTGGGTCGCAAGAGCTGTGACCTAGCCTGCGCAGGCCTCCTATCCTAGAGTTGCTGCCACAAGCCCCGAAAGCCAGGCCCGTGGGGGGACGGAAGACCAGCGTTGGACCAGCATTATGCTGAGTCAGAGTACAGTTTTTTGGTCAGAAAAGCAAAACCGCTTTTGCGTAAGCAAGTTTGGTTGCGGTTTTTTGATATGCAGGCTTAACTAGAAGTTTAGTAATAAGAATTTTAGTTATTATGAATAGTGTAAGTTCTGGTTTCGCAAAATAATTGGATACAGTTATGCATAGTGAGTCCAAGCGCCATTTTCAGTTTTTTGGGAAATTACATAAACGCGTTTTTATTGGTAGAAGGTTTGCATTTGCATCGTCAGAAAGTAAATCTGTGTACATCGAAGCTTATATTTGTAATTTAACATGTTACAAGAAAAAAACACAAAAAAAGTTTTTATTTTGGAATATATCGTTAAAAATGCACTTGGACTCCTAATAAATATGATGTTCTCATTTTGCAAAACGAGTCCAAGAGACAAAATAATTATTTATTCTGGAAGATTAGCTTTAAGTGCACGTGGAAACGAATTAATATGATGTACTCATTTTGCAAAATGAGAATAAGTATAACATAAAAATGTTTCCTGGACTATTTTCCTATCGTTTAATAAAAAACCCTTGAATTTCCGTATTTACTCAGCATCTTATATTAGATGTTACAGAGGATTGATAAAAATAAATAAAAAACTATTAAAATGGCACTGATAGTATGTCCAGAAAATAAAACAATATAATTATCTAAAAAATATATTTAATAAACAATAATAATTTAAAACAAGATAAGGACTATCTCAGATATATCTTCAGCTTTCAGACAGACAGAAAAATGATTGATGATATTATTGGTCAACACCAACCCCAAACCCAGAACATATCGGGTAGGATGTAGGATGGAGTAGGTAAATAATATATAAATCTACTCTTCTTCAATAAGTTCCGGATCAAAAACCTAAATGGCCATCAACACACCTTCAACAACAATATCATCTTCAATCGTGTCATCAGAAATCAAATCTTTGTCAAATGCTACGTAGCGTCGTTTGGGATATTATGAAACAGTGATTTTAAATTGTTTAGTTTTTTCTCTGAAACATTTTGTCCTTTCCTACCCTTTCTTTTCTTTACATCAATTTCTAAGCTTTCTTCCTCTTCTACTGCTCCTGCCTTGACATAATGAGGCAATGGATGATTTTAGGTTTCCTTTATCTGGTTTATTCTTAACCAATTATTATTGACCTTCTCGCCCACTGTTATCTTTTTTCTGTTGACAATAGCTTTTTCCTTTTCTTCAGTATTTGTGATTCTTTGTTCTGCAGCTTGCCATAACTTTCTTGTAGTCTTGTGGAGTATAAAGTATTAATTGCAGTTTCAGAAATATAGGGTGCTTCTCGAGGAGAGATCATCAGGTCTATTTTTATACTTTTTTGCTATATTGTACGCCCGAAATAGGTAAGCTGTTGGAACATCATTACTTTTAAGATCTGTTATACACAGTTTTACAATAAAATATTTTAATCTTTATCTTTATACGTGTATTCTGGCCTTTATTTTTTTTTATTCTGTTCTCCGCAACAATTAAGTTGACCTAAGAATTAAGTTTTTGACTTTGGTAAACTAGTATAATATGTGCTTCCTTAAACATGACTTGGGTTCTTCTGCCAGCCTCTCCTTCCACCCAAACAAAGATTACGTTCAGAAGTTACAAACAACTGTCGCGTAGACTACTGATGCGTAACACTACGTCGTTTGGACTAGTAATGTATAATGGAAATGTGCTTTTTCATCATAAAATTTGGTTGTTAGTTTTAAATTGGTTGTTGGACTTGTATTGCATTTCAAAATACTTAGTTTGCTATAGAAGGCGCTTGGACTGGGTATCAAAAAATACCACTTAGAGTGAAGCTGGCTGCAAGAGTGTTTTTTCTATGGCTTAATTATGCCCTAGTGATTACGAAAATGCGAAAAAATCAAAAAATGAAATTTGGCGCTTGGACTCCTTATGCATAACTGTATCCAATTCATTCATAAATTTGCGTAGGTATGTACGTCGCGCCTTCATCTTATAAAGAATAACACAGCATTAATTGTAGCAATTTTAACACAAGAGGGAGGACAAAGCGTTTGAAGGACCTTCGATAATAAGCCAACGTTTCTTTATAACAATTATATATACAGGGCGTTCCATTATAGATGGAACATTTTATTGAAAGAAGACATTAATTTGAATTTAAAAAACAATCGTTTCTTTTTCTCATTTTGAGCATTTGATAAAAAATTGATTAAATTTATATTCAAAATGTTAAAATTCTTGGTCTTCCTTATGTTTCTGACAATTTCTTCTTTAGCATAAAATGATCCATATGATGAAGCCTTTCGATCAGTATGATAGAGGTTCGATTCCCGGCTCAACCATATTTAAATATCTACTTATGCAGTTTAAATTGTTTTTAAATACGAATAGTATCTTGTTTCAGTAAAATGTTCCACTATAATATTCAAGGTACTTTCTTTCCATGTGGCATATCCGTGGGACACCCTGTATATAGTTTACATAAATGAAGATTGAGCCACACCCCGAGAAGTGAATCGTGTCAATCAAGAAAACAATGGTTTCCTTCATTATTAGAATTGTAAGGTCAGTATTTAAAAAAAATTGCTCTCTAACTGGATCGTTTTTTCTCATCTTTCTTGGTATTTGATACAACCTCTAGTGAACAACTTTTTACTGAAGTAAATTGATTGACTCGATTTTTTCTTCTTTAATTTGGTTTTCCAATGAATTGATTTATAATTACTTCGAAATAAATAATCGAATGCTATTTTGTTTTTCAATTTATTTAATACATTTAACTGTCATATATAGTAACAATTAACTGTATGCCTTTTTAGGGTTCCGTAGCCAAATGGCAAAAACGGAACCCTTATAGATTCGTCATGTCTGTCTGTCCGTCCGTATGTCACAGCCATTTTTCTCCGAAACTATAAGAGCTAGACTGATGAAACTTGGCGAGTAGATGTATTCTGTAAACCGCATTAAGATTTTTACACAAAAGTTGAAAAAAAAACAATAAATTTTGGGGGTTCCCCATACTGAAATTAAAATTCAAAAGACTTTTTTTCATCAAAACCATACGGGGTATCTATGAATAGGTCTTCAAAAATGATGTTGAGGTTTCTTATATCGTTTTTTTCTAAACTTAATAGTTTTTGCGAGAGACACTTCCAAAGTGGTAAAAAGTTGGTTCCTCTAACTTCTAAAATAAGAGAATAATTTGGATGTTCTTAAACTGCGAGCTCTACGCTACGAGGAAGGTAAAGGTAGTATGAGGTTCATACTGTCACCTATATTTGAGAGGTCGATGTCCCCTTCCAACAATATTACAGCTTTAAGATTTCGCTGGAGGTAAAAGTATGTAAAAGGAAGTGAATGTTGCATGTGTTTCACTCTACCCGAGGTAATATATAAATAGATACAAACAAGACTTGAATGTATTTATTACTTATAATTACATCTGCTCAAGATATTTATAAGTAACTGGGTCTTTCGGGAGCTCACTAAAAATTTACTCAAAAAAAAACAACCGAATTGAGAACCTTGTCCTTTTAATTTTGAAGTCGGTTAAAAACAAAGATTCATATTGTTCTATTAATTTACTTTGCGTGGTATGCTCGGCAGCGATATTTCTATACGGCGATACGACGTTTTTGAGTTACACGTTGTCGTGTGTTCTTCTTATCTTGTCACTGATTCTTTTGAACCAAGTGTGGTGAAAGGGTTTTAAGTGCACCTTATGTAGTGTCTTGATACTTGATACGTATACCTAACAATAGCTCCATTGCTGTTACGAAGTGGACTCTCTGAATAAAATATTATTGTGTCTCAATTAAATAAATGACCTCTCGGCGCAGTTGGTAGTAACTCTGCCTTTTGCACCATAGGTCGTGAGTTCGATGCCCACCGAGAACAAAAAAATAAATATTCGTGTTGTTAACACAGATCTTTGCACTCTGTCAATGTCTTTATATAGTATTATAAGCATGTATTTACAAAAAATAAACATAATAAGTTATTTTCAGCTATCTGATTCCTATAGTACAAGCTCTGCTTAATTTGGGAAAACATAGTGTTTTGTGGATTGTTCTTCCCAATTCATAAATTGTCGACTCCATGCAAAATATAATCTTCTTAGAATGATTTTAAGATGCCCGCACATAGGTACCTACAGACTTAAATTCTTCGAAAAATTATACCCGTTTTTGTGCTTTTATTGCGGTCAAAGTCATTTTATTCAATCAGTCGTATAAGCCTAAATTATAATCTTGATATATTTTTCTTATTGCGTCGTTGACCTGACCTGTTGGTTGTTTTGAGGCTAATGTTACAGAGTACTCAAATCAAGCCTACAAGAGCCCCACAGACCACGGAAGTCAGATTTGTTTAAAAAAATACCGTGTGTTAAATTATATAATTATTTGTTCTAAACCTAACCTACCATCTTAAAATTCTGTCACAGGCACTATAGCGTCCCGTAAATAAATAGCTGCGCATATCTTAGCGATGGCGATGGCGGATGTCAAATATGACAGCGATATTTGACAGTATTTCAGCTGATCGCCATCGCTGAGTTGTGCGCAGACCTTTAATATAACACGTATTTTGTGAATGATTAACAAGGTTTCTACTACTACTCATTAGAAAATCATAAAATGCTTAAAATTTAAATAAATTAGTGTACAGAGTGACACCTGGTGGTGAAACGGAATACGTCTGGGCCGAAACAAGGTTTCCGTAAAATAATTCTTGAAATCTATTCAGTAAATATACATTTATTTACACAAAAACAAACAGTTAATAAAAATATTTATAAAATACACAAGGAACAGTTGAGCTATCTGCAGACCGATCCAAACGATCTAGAGATAGCTATTCAATAAATAATGTTTGTTATTACAAGATCCTGGCTGAATCGTGTCTATTCGTGACACAATATTTGCATAGACACTTAAACAACCACTATCCGAACTATAAATCAGTCATAGTTACACGCTACCCGGACACACTCGTATATAAGTATTCAATTTTAATCTTGGATTCAACAAGGTACATAATCATTCATAGCGAAAGAATTTAGCAGTATATCTTAGTCAATTTCACTTGCCGGCAAAATAAGTTTCGCTAAATATACCTTCCTTCCTGCCTTCTTCTTAATGAATGCATCTGTCCATTTCGGATCAATTTTGCCAGTGTCGATTTGATAATATAATTATTACATAGATAAAATACTTTTCCGTCAAGTCGAGTCAGTCAAAGTTGAGTCGGCCCTACTTGGCTTTGAAAACAAAATGATGGTCTTTTGTTTTCAAAACCATCAGAAAACTTTTCAATCAAATCAGAATAAAACATAATACACTTGTATTCCAACTGCTAACCCTTTGAGCTAAGACCTCAAGCACAGATAAGATAATACTGCTTCAAGTAATGTTGGTTAAAATACCACCGAAATAACACAAAAAAACTCAGAATAATGCCAGAAAAACAATTAAAATAAAAATGCTATGTGACTTCCCAAAATGACAGAAAACGAATCCCTGAATATACCTTAACCCCCTCATACATAATGCGCTAAAAGTCTCTTGTCACTGTCACTTTCATGTTTACAAATAGAGATCGGCAACAGACATCAGTCTGCTAAGCTAAACTGCTACAGAACCAATATGAATATACCTCTCTTCCTGCCCTTAATATATATATTCTGCCATAGTGTGGGGTTGGCACAATATGTTGTCCTCTTCCATTCTCCTCTATCAGCCGTCATCTCTGTTCACTCCTTTCTTTTCATGTCATCTATCACACTGTTTATCCATCTTTTCTTTGGCCTACCTCTACCCAAATATATAAAATATCTACATTCCTCATCACTCTCCTAGTCGCTCTCATGACATGCCCGTACCACGCCAGCTACCCGAAAGGAATTATTGATTATGGCACATGGTGTCACAGTTACATTAATTAAGATTAATCTCGAAACGCTTGTATTTAATTTTGAATATGAATTTTCACTGTGTAGGGGCAGAATGATCAACCCTTTCCTGGTAATTCAAGCACTAATGAATATGTGTTTTGTAGACTAGACAACCTTTACGTATTGGTTATTTGTCACAAGGTGGAACTAAAAAAAGTGCTAGGTGGAACTAAGTTCCTATTCCTACTAAAGCAAGTTTTTCTACCCGGTAGTCAGCTCCAAATAACTTAAATTCTAGCTTCATAGCGGACTAATGCCCAGTAATTACAAATATTTACAAGGTAGGTATTTATTAGTAGGAACTCATAATATTACAATGTAGAACAATAGCCGGTATTCACTTGATTGTTGTTCGTTTTCTTACAACTATTGACGTATTTTACTTCAAGATTCACTTCATAAGGAAGATTTTTCTATGTAAAGAAAAACGCTATTCGGCGTAGGAAAATGTCAATCCTTTTTTGGCAAGCCTATACAAGAGATCGCAAGAGATGGATACATTTTTGACGTGACAACGTCTTATAATTCGATGGAGCCGTCTGCACGCACAAAAAAACATGACTCATGCGGCGTTATCTCGCTCTGAGGCGTTCCATTTAAGGCTTGAAGTGCAAGCGAGAGCACGGAACGAGCGACAAAGAGGCACGCACGGCCTCCGCGTTCGGCAGCGTTCGACATCTGTCTCTCTCCTACTTGAGTGAGCGATAAGTCCGCGTGGACAGCTATAGGACGTTGTCACGTTCAACTATCGTCATTAAAATGTCAGTAAACCGACTTTACAGACAACCGATTTTTTTATACCCTTAGTTTAATTATGTTTTATTTAGCCTTTTGTGTTTGTACTGCTAAAGCCATCATCCGATTGATTAGGATAAGTATACAAAAGACATTGCTCTATGAAGGTCCAAGTGTTGCACAGAATTGAAATATGACTAGTGTCGGGTTTGTACATTGTGCCAGGAGCCAGGAGCTAAAGAGGCACTTGTCGTTTTTAACTTTGAACGTAATAGTACAGGATCCCACACCTGTTTTTTTATTAATGACTAGCAGCCCTCCCGGCTTCGCACGGGGTAGACAATATTGTAAATAGTTTCGGCAGCGCATTCGACGAATGACATTTTAAGACTCATTTTTCTACACCTTCGGTTACATTGTTCAAATTTTACCAAGGATCCCTAATTTTTTTCAAAATGAAATGTAGCCTATGTCAAATTGGAAGAATGTAGCATTCTGTTGGTGAAAGAATTTTTTAAATCGGCCAGTACTTTTTGAGCCTATTCATTACAAACATACAAAAATAGGTACAAATCTTTCCTCTGTATAATATTAGAATAGATATAGACTATCAGTATTCGTAACTGATTTTAGCGAGTCAACCCACCTTCTTTAGAAAATTTTCGATCGTTGAGCTAGTGTAGTGCGCAGAGGTTGAACACGTTGATTTGATGGAGTGTCGAAGTTGTGACTAACCGTTACGTTATGCTAATGTGGCTGCACCTATCACCAGCCAAAACATTATTGTGTTTTTCACTGCGAGCTGACAACGCTCAATTTAATAGTATCATATCAATAACTATTGTTCTGAAGATCTAGTCACGCCCATGAATGACATGCGTCAAAACTCGTGATCGAACTAACTTCACTTTTTACGAGTGAACTTTAAAAATCTTGAGCAAATTGAATTCATGGCAAAACTGCTGAATTTTGATGAAATACCTACATGTGTGGTATTAATCTGGATTACCTTTCAGATATTTTTTGTTTCAAATCAGTTCATAAATGACGAAGTTACGCGATAACAAACATAAAAAAAAATACAACTGAATTGAGAACCTCCTTTTTTATTTGAAGTCGGTTAATGTTTTGTTGTTTTTTGTACATTTCCAAGACAATTTACGAAATTGCCTGCGATTATCGAGCAAAAAAAAATTGGCGAAGAATAGTTACAGTAAACAGGTAATCCGCGTGGCCTCGTGCATAAAGCATTAAAATGTATCACATTGTCGTGTAACTTGCGATGGATGTTCCCGCGCGGCCTACACCGCGGCCAAGGTCGCAGGTTCGACACTTGCTAATAGATTCTCGGCCGGTGGTCCAAGTGAACGGAGTTTGAACGGGCCAAGCCGTACATTCATCATTTTATTCATTTAGCATAGAACTATAATTTTATTCCATAAACAGCTGACTAGCTGACCTACCATGCGCTTCACGTCACGAGCTACCAACAGGCAACAAACTACGGCTCGGTTCCTACCGGTTTTTTATATGATCCATATTTGATTTACAAATCAAAAATAATAGCAGTGAAGTTCCAGTGTGGATAGCCCAATATATTTATTTTATTTAATGTTATACTCGCCGCGGTCAATACGTGCGGAGCTGACTAAGCTGTCAGAATGGTATTGGTGCTGGGCAAGCCTATTCCATCTAAAATCCTGTTCCAGGCACTATAGCGTCCCGCAAATAGGGTTAGTTGCCCCCATAAATCATCTACTCGCCGCGGTCTGTCACATAAGCCTCAATCAAAAACAATTGTTTGTAAAGTCATCGCGCAGGCTAGATAGGATCGGTTTGTAATTATGTGGTCACTTTGATAATTCTGCACAGAACAAAAACATGGCATTTATAACCATCATTTGTACCTATGACTGTGCACAAACTGTGTACTTAGCTTAGCGCAAAGGACCGGTGTGGCGGCAAAGTTCGTCAAAAGTCAGTGGTTTTTTGACGTGACAACGTCTAATAATTCGATGGAGTCGGCTGCACGCACGAAAAAACATGACTCATGCGGCGTTACCTCGCTCTGAGGCGTTCTATTTAAGGCTTGAAGTGCAAGCGAGAACGCGGAGCGAGCGACAAAGAGGCACAATCGGCCTCCGCGTTCGGCAGCGTTCGACATCTGTCTCTCTCCTACTTGAGTGAGCGATGCGTCCGCGTGGACAGCTGTATGACGTTGTCACGTTCAACTATCGTCAGTAAACCGACTTTACAGACGACCGATTTTTTTTGTGTCAATTAAAACCCTAAGATTATCCTTTGGTGGCCTCTTTATTGCGATCTTAACCTTATGGTTGCCCGCAGTTGATCTATGAGCATAACTGATGTATAATTACAATGCCTACGTCATTGAGAACACTGGTGGTCTAGTGGTAGCAGCCCCGCCTTCCGATCTTAAGGTCGTGGGTTCAGTCGTGTACCAATGAGTTTTTCTGTCCAAAAATTTATGTACATAATGCTAGTGTCCTCAAACGGGGAAGGAAAACATCGTGAGGGAACCCGCGGCTAAGTCAGCTCCACATCACGTATTGACCATGTCTTTCCTGTGGATCAAGCCAGCTAAGCTGTCAGGATGGTATAGGTGCTGGGCAAACTTACTCCATCTAAAAATCCTGTCCCAAGAACTATAGCGTCCCGTAAGTAGGGGCATGAGTAATCACTGGTTGCCCCTGACGCTATATAAATCATCTACAATAGATGCAAAGACCTGTTTACTTTTTTTACAATACAATACAATATTTTTATTTCAGAAAAAAACCAATTTGTTAGTAGCACACAAAACTAAAACTAATGTTAGTAAATGGCAATGACAAATTTTACATAATACAAAATATAATTATAATTACTGATATGTTGGATCCGTGCTTCAACAGTCACTCTTACGATATTCGGTCTAAAATAATCATAGACATAGTATGTACCTACTTTTGTCCTTGGTCGTACGGGACAATATTTCGCATCTGTCGGTTTCCGCGTCTGTCTGTATTTACGCTGACTCTTCCTAAACCACATCGCGGATTTTGATCTGGTTTACACCATTAGTTAGATCATTTTTCAATGAAGGGCTACATATATCACTCAACTAGCGACCCACCCCGGCTTCGCATGGGACATAGTTTGTATGATCAAAGTTATCTATCTTCATATTTTTCCACCGAGAGCGGGTTACTAGTTTAACATAATAACAACTGCTAGAAAGACTTTCATAAGTTTTTTTATAGGAACAACAAGCGACGTTCTGCCTAACCAGAGCATTACTACATTAGTAGTGGGTATCATACAAATAAACAAAGTAGACCTGGGGCAATCTACCATTCAAACCTATCGCATGTTTTCAAGGTCTTCTTTTTTTGAGTTTGACCTATCAAGCGTCACATTCCGATTACATTATAGGTATTATATTAATATACATACGATATTGTCACTATAAAGCAGTTGTGTAAACTGGTTTTAAAAACCAAAAACCAGTTATTTATTTTAAAACTCAAAATGCTTGCATAATTATAAGGTTTGGGGGTGTGCTGCCACCGCTCATCCAACACATGCTTGAGCGTGTTATAGTACCGGGCAGGCTGCCCTATAAGCGTTAGATTATAGTTCCGACGTATATAATATAATAACATACATCAGAAAATAATAGTTATTTACAAAGAAACTTACAACTAAACAAATATTTACAAAATACACAAGAAACAGTTGAGCTATCTGCAGACCTTTACAAACGATCTAGAGATAGCTCAAGTGATCCAAATCAGCGCCAGACGGAAGCGTCCCCAAGACGCTGGCAGCATTGCTCCGCTGAATAGGAATGCTAATGCGTTGCGCCAGATACCTACCAGCCCTTGGGTCACGCATCGCTTCGATCAGTCGCCTAGACAAAATTTTGAAGACCCGCGAGGCCTCGGTTATATAAAGTTACTATCGCTCGCAGACTTGGTCTTTGACAAATATTCAGAAGTCCAACTCAAGGGTCGTCTGTCGTCGATGAGCGCAGTATTCTTGGAGTAAAATTAACTAACCGCATTCGAAATACCACACTGCGCTCCTAGACAAAAATCGCTGACGTAGGGGAAAAAGCTGCAAGGCTGAAAGGGACTGGGCATGACGGACTCCTGGCCGAAATTTCCACGTTGTGGAGCCCTGAGACAGCGAGGCGGCGCGCGGCGACGCGGTAGACCACGTAGGCGATGGTGGGACGAGCTGAACGCCTTTGAGAGGTACTGGCGACTGGTAGCACAAGATAATGGAGATTGGCTGGAGACCTTTGCCCGACAATGGGTAATTCGGGCTAATAGTAATATTAATATAGTCCCTCTGCGGTTTTCCCTCAGCGTCCTTGGGGTCCTTCAAAAGGCGGGTCTTTCTGTATTTAAAAGGCCGGCAGCGCATCAGCACCACCTCTGGTGTTACAGGTGTCTATGGGTGACGGTGACTGCTCTTCATCAGGTGGCTCGTCTGCCAGCTATGGCATAAAAAAAAGTCCCAACGCATTTCGAAGTTAAAACAATGGCGGGGATGGTGCTTCTACTTTTCTATTTTCTTCAGCGTAAGGATATAGTATCCTTGACTGGGCAAGTGCCTCCTAGAGTTATATAGATCTAAGCATTGCCTGTTCTCACGCAGTCTTGCGCAGACGTTGCTCCGCCCGCGCCGGTTTACAACTTATTTATTATTTTATCGTGTTTTCATCAATAAGGATGAAGGAATTGAACGGTAAGTTATATTTACTTTGTGATATTTTAAGCAGACATTTATTTTTTAGATTGTTGTTTTTAATAGTGCACGTGAGTGACCATTGTTTTATCACGTTTTTATTTATAGGTAACCATCTATTTATAGATGGAGTAGTTTGGAAATGCAAAGTTAAAAGCGACAGCCTTACAATAAATTGTTCTTATTTCTTATTTCTTGTAGCAAAGATACCTTACGCACTAATTCTTACCACAGGTATTTTCATTTAAACTTAAGAATACAACGTTTTTGGTTGCTACTGTTCAATAGAATAATGCAGTACGAAAACTGTCGCACTGATCTCCTTCATTATCATCATCATCACCGGAGAATGCCACCGCAAGAGTTTTTTTTTTTTTTAACTGATAGCTAGGCATTTGGCTGCCATCACACCTGATGGAAAGTGAGGATGCAGCCTAAGATGGAGCATGCTTAGCCATAATCCACCCACTCTTGTCTTCAAAATTCCCAAATTAATTAGGCCTCCCCATGCAATATCTAGAATAACTGTCCGTCTATATCCATCTGCCTGAGTAGGTCCATGAGGCTTTTCGCACCCGGGATGGGGCTAATAAAATAAGGGCTGGTTTCTCGGATTGCTAAATATTCATAAAATATTTAACAGCTGTTTAATTCAACTGTTTGCTTGCATGATTTTAAAATAAACAACTGTCAAAGATTTTAATTGTCGAATAGCAACTGTATTGCCCTTAGTTATTATTTCGCAGAAATACAGTTGGCCCCATGTTGGCCCTAGGCTGAGGTAGTAGATACTCGTACTTTTAATCATTTCATACTGATTCTTTACATAATTATAATGTTCTCTTTCTTAATTGAAGAAATTTGTTTATATGAATATTAAATTATTCATCATCAAGTTAAATACAACTAATTCATCATTCATTTAGATTTAATTTGTTGAATCTAACGTGTATTTATAATTAATTTTATAGATTCATAATTGCTGCTATAAATTCTAAATGCTAGAAAGTTACTAATAATAACTTACCATATTTTTAAAGAATATCCCCCTCATTCATAGTGCTGGACGCGTTTTCTTCTTCTTCTTAATGAATGGCATCTGTTCATTTTGAATCAATTTTGCCAGTGTCGAGTAATGAGGATATATTACATAGATAAAATACTTATTCGTCAAGTCAAGCCAGTCATAGACCAGTCGGCCCTACTTGGCTTAGAAAACAAATGATGGTCGTTTGTTTTCAAATCCATCAGAAACCTTTTCCATCAGAATATCACTTAATACACTTTCATTCCAACTGCTAACATTTTGAGCTAAGACCTCAAGTAGTGTTGGATAAAATACCACCAAAATTACACAGCAAATCTCAAATAATGACAGTAGAAAAAATTTAAAAGCTATGACTATGATATGATATGACTTCCCAAAATGTCAGAAAACGAAACCCGGACGCGTTGCTTAAAGTCTCGTGTCACTGTCAATTTAATGTCAAATAGTCAAATAGTGCTGGCAACAGACCTAACGGTCTGCTAATCTCAATGACTGCTATAGGACCATTAGAACCAATCGTTTCCAGTATGCAATTTATTCATCATCTTGCTTGCCGGAGTGTAGTATTGTGAAAATATTAAGTAAGTGGTGTCATACCCGTGATTGCGCTTGCATTAGTGGTTTTTCTTCCATGTCTCCCACTGGATCTTTCATCAGTCATCACATCACACTTCAGAGGAAGCTTGAAGGTCTATCCTCACACATCAGTACCGTGTCAGGATCGTGGCCTGACACTGAAGCTTCGTTGCCGGCTCATTCGCGAATTCCTTTCATTTTGCTCCACAAAATTTCACCCTTAGGATTTTCATGTACTGATTTATCCCTCTTATGTACCCTGCAACTACGACTTTATGACTACCTACCAACGTTTAATAAAATTAATCTCATAAAAATATTTTTTTTATAAATAATAATATTATATTGTCAGCTGCAAAGCCAAGGTTATGCACCCATACTTATGTTTCGTAAAATAACGTTGTTTATTATTTAACACCATGCCAAAATTGCAAGGCTTTTGTTTGTTAGTAAGTTTTCTTGTCTCCGATTCTCTCTCCCTCTTTTCTGTCTAAGTACCGAACGAAATGAAATTCGAAATTGAAATAAAAAATATTTGTGTATCCGTTACAGCCTGTTACAGCAAAGTCAGTTTGTTATTATAGTTTTTTTTGCCGTTCATTTCTAAGACAAGTGAAGTTTCTAAAACTTTAAGGCCTGCGCACCTAGGTTGCTGGTGATGGCGATCAGTGAAACGCTGTCAAATTTTGACAGCGATATTTGACAGCGTTTCATCGCCATCGCCAGCGACCTAGGTGTGCGCAGGCCTTTAGAAATCGACTCCATGGCTAAACTGATAAACGGATTTTGACAAAATTAATGGGACCAATCTGGAAGTTTGTACCTATTACCTTCCAGCGAATTGTTTTTTCAAATCAATTCATAAATGACGAATTTAATCGATAACAAAAATTTAAAACCACTCCTTATTTGAATTGAAGTCGGTTAAAAATGCACTTTATCAACCCGTATGTATGTGACGACCGTCATGTGACGCTTCCTGCATCATAGAAAAGCAAAAAGAAGAGGCAAAGTTGTAGTTGGATACTTCCATGCGGAAGTATCGCTGTGAGACTTGTCCGATGGACAATGGGTAATTACAATGTGCCGTGCTGGTACATGATGGGAGTGACACCATCGAAGTTGTAGACCACTATATTTAGTTAGGTCAGACGATCCAATTAGGTAGAGCCATCTTCGACAAAGAGGTCAGCCGAAAAATCCAACTCGGATGGGCAGCGTTCGGGAAATTGCGCCACATCTTCTTGTCGCAGATACCACAAAGCTTCAAGACAAAAGTCTATAATCAGTGCGTGTTGCCAGTGATGATTTATGGAACTAAGACGTGGTCGCTAACTAATTGGCCTCATACACAAGCTCAAAGACGCACAACGAGCTATGGCGAGAGCTATCTCAGGCTCAGAATCGTTCTGGCTGGAAATGTGTAGGAGAGGCCTATGCCCAAGTGGAAAAGGAAAGGTGGAAGAACTCTTCAAATTTATGATGACTTACAATATGCAAATTCAAAAATTTATTTGTCAGTGCATGACAAGGATCAGTTTGAAACGTCTTAGCTAGGTGAGACTAGGTACCAGTTCCACGCGACCAAGCCTAGAAGAACTACGGTAACAAACTACGGTTTGGTTCTTAACGTCCTTCTGTAATTCTGTTCCACATAACAGTGAAATCAACGCAACATAGGACAGAAAACGCCTTGAGCTCCATCGTTACAAAGTTAGGTTTCCTCACATTAATCGTCACAACATTTAATTTTACAAAGCAGTGACGTAGGCCATTAGTGGGGACATCGCCTTGATCGTGACTTCAAAACATCCGAACTTGGGTTAAGGTGTTCTTTACGACTTTCCGGGCTGAATTAACAAGGCGTCAGCTAATGCTGCAATAGGACCATGATATTGCCGACGCGACGTAATCCTAAACAAAGAAAGAAGGAAGAAATACGTTTATTTTGTCTATTATGTGTTTTGATTTAGTATGTGGTTAATGGGAAAAAAACGTGGCATTGGTGGAAGTAACTCTTCTACTTCTTCTCATTGTGTCACTGATTCTTTCGAATCTAGTGTGGTGAAAGGATTTTAAGTGCGCCTCAAAGAGGCTCCTTTCGTGCACTTGACACATATTTTCGAACTTTTTAGGTTCTACGATATGCCGGTAACTCTAAAATCTCGATATTTACAAACCAATTGACGGAGAAAATAATGCATTATAATTTATGATTAATTATTGTCTACGTATATCTTCTTCTTTCCCTGCATCTCCCACGTACAAAATCACATGATAGCGAAGAGTAGCCCAATACTTATTCACTTGCTCACACCTACAACAAAATAATTCAAATTACGTGACACAAAACGAGTTGTGTAGTAAACTTATTGCGACGCGAAAGATTAAATTTTAGCGGTAACCGACTCTTGTAGACACTGGTGCGATATAAAGAGCTAGAAGCTAGGAAAGCCTTTACCACAAACTTAGACAGCCTTCTTTATACTTACAGATTATAAAATGAGATTAAAAAACTATTACTTACAATAAAAATATCAACGTTTACGAAAAATTAGACTGCCGTAGATCGTTCATAGGTCTCACCCAAGGCGTGCTGCTGAGCCCAGTCTTCAGCCCTGCCACTCATCCACGACTAGACTTTACCATGGTGTTTTGTTCCAGGATATTCGCTGACGGAGGATCAAATAGGCAGGCGGAGAGTCATCCCCGTGCTATACGTCACGGGCTCGCACTATGAAGTCGGCTTCGATGTGGTAAGACTGCATCTTTTACAACTAATAGCTGATGGAACAAGCACCTGATGTTAAGGTTGTTCGATTCCGATACAAACTGAATTTACACAACTATGGGCAAACAAAGTATAAATGTACACTGAAATAGCTGTAATAGAATTTTACAGTGGTCTTTATTGCCGGCCAGTTATATAAAGTTGGAGAAAACTCTAGGATAACAGAAATATTAATAAATAACCAAAAAAGTAATTTTTTCGTCATTATTTCTAACGGGTACTCGGCATTGAATACGTGAATGAGCTTAAAACATATGTCTCAAAATAGTCGTAAAAGTCTGTTAGTTTTTTTTTCTGAAGCCCCGACTGCCACGACCAACGGCTGACACTCCAATTTTATATAACTGGCCGGTAATAAGGACCACTGTAAAAGCCTATTACAGCTATTTCAGTGTACATTAATACTTTATTCGCCCATAGTTGTGTAAATTAAGTTTGTATGGAAATCGTACCCCCTTAAGTGGTAACCATCGCCTAACAAAGCGTTGCCTGTAGGTCACGCACGTCAGGAACGTGCCCTACGATGCACTGCCCTGCGCTTATCAACTTGAGGCATACAGATGTTCAGCCTCACGTACCAGTACTTTTACTGCACCTACACCCTTCAAACCGAAACAAGGCAATGCTGCCTCACGGCAGCAATAGGCATGGTGGTAGTACTTCCCCGGACGAGCCACACACAAAGTAAAAAGTAAAGTGCTGCTAATAATCTTGGTCAAACAAATGTATAAATAGGTATACTATGACTGGCCTCTAGCTCAGTTGGTAGTAGCTCTGCCTTCTGCGCCGTAGGTCGTGGGTTCGATCCCCACCGAGAACAAATATTTGTGTGGTTAAATGTTTGTTCTCTGTCTGGGTGTTATATTGTATTCTAAGTATGTATTTACAAAAAAAATGTATTCAAGTATTATACCAGCTATCCGGTTCCCATATTACAAGCTCTGCTTAGTTTGGGGCTGGGTGAATTGTCCACAATATTTATTTATTTTATTTTATTTATACTTACTCCATTCTACTCTAAATTGTATAGGTTACTAGCTTTATCAGTTTTATCACCTAGAAAAACAATTAACATTGGGAAGTTTTTTTTCTATAGGTATTGGTTAATCTAATTATAAATTAGTCTTAAATTACTCGCTTCTTATCATAAATGCACGATGCTTGGTTTTAGAAGTAGGACGTGACAATTTTACCGGAATTTATCCATTTCATTATAAATATTAGCTAAGTTGGTACCTACTACTAATAATTTTCAGATAACATTGTTGCCTCTATGTAACTAAACAATGAAAAGCAAACCGAGCTAAATTACCAACTTGATGGACGCAGGGCAGTGCATCGTAGGGCACGTTCCTCACGTGTGTGGCCTACGAGCCAATGCTTTGTTATAAGCTATGGTTACCGCTTACCGCTTAAGATCACGACCCTTCTGGGATCAAATGTCGTAAAAGCCAAATCACGACTTTTGGGAAACGCCAAAAAACTAAAAAGGTCAAACTTGTTTTATTTGTGGTTTCTCTGTTTTTATAACTATATTCAAACCTCTAAGATATATATTCTTGTAGTTGTGAGTTCTATCTATTTCTATAAGCCTAAAATGAGTAGCTATTGCAGTTTAGAAGTTAGTTGGCTTATACTACAAAAAAAAACCGCCATATCTGGCTGTTACTACAAAATGTCTGACATTAAAAGCTACGCAGGCTCTGTACCATTTGTTGCAAGTACGCATTTATAAAAACTAAACGAATAAATTATGCAGTAAAAGTCTTGTTGGCGAAGAACAAATTAACTATTTAGCAGTAAAAGACTTGTTGAAGTTGGTTATGTGACTTTAAAAATATGTAAATAGCCTAACAATTAACACAAAAATGATTCAAGAAAACATATACCTACCTATAGGTAGATAGTTTTAATCAATTACAACTTTAATTATACTATACTTTCACTTAAAACATTTGCCTTTTTTAAAGAACTCTATAGGCAATTACTACACTATGTACTTCTTCACTTTCTTCATGGTCTTCTTCGTCAGTTTCAATAATTGTGTCAGTTTTACTGTTATCCTATGGCATGGCTCGTTTTTGGCAAAAACAAGGACCTGCAAAAACTATGCAAAGAAGTAGTAATTCCTAAAAGATTTCACAGGGAGTTCCTGGAGATGCCATAGGATGACAATAAAACCGACACACTTATGGAAACTGACGAAGAAGACCATGAAGAAAGTGAAGAAGTACATAGTGTATTAGTAGTTGTTAAAACTATCTACCTATAAGTATTTTTTTTCTTGAATCATTTTTGTGTTAATTGTTAGGCTATTTACATATTTAGGACAAGGAGCTTTTTTGAGTGCATTATAGGCAACTCTATGGCATTCAACTCAAACAGCTGTCTCATCTATTTTATTTGCCCTTGCCATTTTTTTATGTAGCTTGTTTTTTTCAAATGGCGTAATTTTTTCTTACTGTTACTGCTTCATCTTTCATACTCGTAGAATATTTAATTTCAATCTGATCTAACTTATTTTTCTTAAATGTTGCCACTCGTATCTCTATAAATTTAATTTGTTTTGATGTCTCTTTTGTGAATGTTTTTTCTACTAGCCATTGCCAGTTAATGAAATCTGTACATTTCATAACAGTCAAATCATAGGGTTTTGGTTTCTTTCTCGCTGTTTCAAAGTATGAAGGCCATTGCGAGGGACTCCACACACAACTCAGTAGGACGTGTTTTTTTTTTAAACGAGCATTTGTAACCAATGTAGTATTGACCATGCAGAAAAATCCTCTAGATCGATAAAGTAAGTACTTCGTCTTTTACGACAAATAAAAAAAAAACATTGCACAACGTTGCACAATGTATTGCTTGTTAAATGTAGTATCGGCCATGCGTCTCAGCGATTTGTCTTTTACCTCAACTTTTTGATTGATTCAAACATTTTAAAGGTGGTTACATCATTTTTGTTTTTATTTATCCTGTTTAGGGTGTAAAAACTCAGGGTGGTAAAAACCATTTTTTTGCGAATATCGAAATTTTAAATATACAGTTCGATAGAGGATGTTTAACTTAGTAAGAAAGTGATAAAAAGTCATTTTGGCCAAAATGGCTTTTACGACATTTGATCCCAGAAGGGTCGATCAAGTTGGTCATGTGCTAGTTCCATCACAAAGTTGTAAAAGAAAAAATATACAAAGTAGGTACAAATAAGAGATACTACATAGTTGAGGTTTCCAGAGCTTTGTAAGCCTAAATAACATGTAATCAAGTACCTATTTAATCACTACATGTGATTAAATAGGTACTTGATTACATGTTATGACCGGACCGTGTCAATTTTCCGGTTTTTGTGGGCCTGTTTTTTTATTATCTATGGGTATATAAGGTTCTCTTCCGTGATCATCATCATTTCAAAGTGTCTGATTGCCCTCTCAGATCAGTAGCTCTACCTTCTGCGTCGTAGGACGTGGGTTCGATTCCCACGTATTTTTATTGATTATAATTTATGTGGTAGGTATATGAATTATTAGAGAAGATTGTTTATTTAGGTAACTTTTGTCATGCTCGTATATTTAACTTTTGACTTCATCTTCAAGTAAACCTTAATATTGCACGTTTAGTTTTAAGTTTTAGTAGTAGTAGAGCTCTTTGTGTGTGGCTCGTCCGGGGAAGTACTACCACCATGCCAATTTCTGCCGAGAAGCAGCATTGCTGTGTTTCGGTTTGAAGGGTATGGGTGCAGGTGTAATTACTGGCACGTGAGGCTGAATATCTGTATGCCTCAAGGTGATGGACGCAGGGCAGTGCATCGTAGGGCACGTTCCTGATGTGCGTGTCCTACGAGGCATTGCTTTGTTATAGGCGATGGTTACCACTTAACATCAGGTGGGCCATATGCTTGTTCCATCAGGTAGTTACATAAAAAAAAGTAAGTAGAACACATTAAACATTTATAAATTGAACACATTTTTCAACATGTATTTTATGCAATAAACACTTTGACTATGACTTTGACTTTGAACAACAAACAAATACTTGTATGGTAAACACAAATGTTTGTTCTCTGTTTTTCTGGTTCTCTGTTTGTTTTCTGTTTTGACTAGAACCTAAGGCTCAATGGTGGGCCATCTTTTTGTTATTTCATAACTTAATATTATATCTCCAGGGTCGTAACTTCGCGTCTGTGATCAAAAGCTTCCTCGTGTCTTGCGGCAACCTGCGGGACTTCGAGAAAGAGTACAAGACTGACGCCGGCCGCGCCATCTATGATAAAACCCTAGCAAACATGAAGAAGAAGTTCCCTTACTACGTGAAGGAGATCCAAGGGGTGGCTGATGGTGCCAAAGTTCCCTTCTATCAAGTAGGTTCCATGAACGGGAAACTTCAGTATAGTTAGTCCGTTTTTTAATGAACCCTCTGAAGTAAGAATAAAATAGAATAGAAAATACTTTATTACACACGTTAAAACTAACAATGGAAAAACAAGTAACAATAATTAAACACACACTAATGTACAATGGGCGGTCTTATCGCAATGGTTAATCGAAAACGAAACGACCGAATTCTTAGTTCCAGTAAATTAAGCCATGCATTCTTTGCCGTCATTTAATCTAAGTTGAACTTTTAATTTTAAGTTGACGCAAAATAAATAAATTATATTTCTATTTTATTCCTTTTATATAAATTTCTTACAATCGATTATATTTGGAAAAAAATTTACTACTGATCATAAATAACTATGTTTGATATTTACTATTCTGACAATTTATAATTTGTTATCCAGTTATTCCTGCTGCAACTGGACGACATCATGATGACTGCGAATGACAACCACGTGCCGAGGAACGACACCGGCGGCTGCAGCTCCATCGGAGTCAACAACAGACAATACGTAAGGAAGGGCCTCCAGATTCATTCTCAACGACCTCACTGGACCACCTTTCCTAGTTGCATCATCATCATCAGCCTGAAGAAGTCCACTGCTGGACATAGGCCTCCCCTACACATTTCCAGGAAGAACGATTCTGAGCCCTTTCCATCCACCGACTTCCTGCGATCTTAACAATGTCGTCAGTCCATCTGGTGGGTGGGCGCCATTCGAGAACCTTTATTCCCCAACGGTTGTCAGTTGTAGTTGCATCTCAAAAAGTTAATTGTGTCAAAAAATTTTTTTTTCTCCAAATGCGTGTTTGGGACAAAAAAGTGTCAACAACGTCACTGAACCCATGACTGTTTCCACTGACTTTTTAAATGGATGGGTTTTTTTATGCAAATAGCTTATGAAAGAGCTTCTGATTCACCTGATGTTAAGTGGTAACCATCGCCTATAACAAAGCATTACTTCGTAGGTCACGCACGTCAGGAACATGCCCTGCGATGCTTCCGTTATTGGTAATTTCAAACTAAATTTATTTATCCTAAATAAACATCAAACCCGCATTTGTAACTGTAGACCGTGTTGGGCCACACTGAGGACGCTTTCTTCGAGACTGTCAACCACTTCTACATCCTGCAAGCACATGTCATCCCCACGCCTGAAGATGCCGATCTTGGGGTAAGAGGGTAGATAGATAGATAGATAGGTAACTTTTTTAGGGTACCACTAGATCTTCGTAAACTGCAGCAGCAGGGCTACCACGAGCACCATATGGTTATGGCTATGGCTGTCAAATTTTGTAAAGATAGGCTGACCCACACATTCATTTTTTTCTTGGGTTTGAATGTGTTGACACTGTTGACACAATTTTGACAGCTATAACCATAAGCATATGATGCTCATGGTAAGCCAGCAGCATATTACTTTTTAGGGTTCCGCACCGAAAGGGTTAAACGAGACCCATTACCAAGACTCCGCTGTCCGTCCGGTCGTCTGTTTGTCCATCTGTCACATGTATTTCATGAACCATACGTAGTTACCTAGACAGTTCAAACTTTTATAACAACAAATACTAAAAAACAGAATAAAATATTTTTTTAAAGGGCTCCCATACAGCAAACTTTTTTATAGATAATGGTACGGAATCCTTCGTAACGCGCCTGTATTTTTTTTAAATAAAACTAGCTAATGGAACAAGCATGGCCCTACTGATACACCTATAGCAGCATTGCATTGTAGGGCACGCATGGGAACGTGTCCTAAGATGCATTGCCCTGCAGCCATCAAGTTGTTGTATAATATTAGGTAAGCCTCACTTGTCAAAAATTTAACCGGCACAGCCTTAGCAAGTAATGTTTTTGCATAAATAGGTACAATATGAGGGCATTGCGCAGGTACTTATTCAGCTTAAGGGGCCGGCGGAGGGCGAGTTTTCATACAAACGTAATACCAAAATGATTACTAATTTAAGCAGATTTTCACTATATTATTGTAATAATTGTATTTGTATAGTATTGATCTAGGTTCCTGGATAGTTTTTATTTTGAATCACTTACCTCAAATGAAATTAACGCCAATCACATTTTGCAATTAAAAAAATGTGTAAAATGCGATTTGTGTTTATTTCATTTGAGGTAAGTAATTTAAAATCAAAATTATTCAGGAACCTTGATAAATACTATACGAATACAGTTATTACAATAATATAGTGAAAATCTGCCTAAACTTTGTAATAATTTTGGTACCTATTACGTTTGTATGAAAATTCACCCTCCGCCGGGCCCTTAAGAAAAATTGAAATCGAAACACTATCTATCATAATTTGGTGTACCAGGCCACAGAGGAAAGATTCGCGTCGCTATGCTACGCGGGCCAGATGCCTGGCTATACTATGGGATTCAACGAAAACGGCCTGGTCTTCTCCATCAACACCCTGAGCCCGCATGACCTCAAGCCAGGGAGCACGCGTAAGTCACCGTTGATATTTCTTGATTCGGCTGTTCGTGCCTGCTGTGATCATACAAAAAAACGGTGGGAACCAAGCCGTAGTTTGTTGCCTGTTCTAGGCTTGGTCGCGTGGAACTGGCACCTAGACTCACCTAGCTTTAAGACGTTTCAAAGTGATCCTTGATTCTTGTTGAATAAATATCTTTGAGTTTGAGTTTTTGTTGCTGTGGCATGCTTTGGGGAGAATGGGGATTGGTACCACGGTTATTGAACAAAACCACGGTTCCTCCTTTCACATTCCTTGCACGCAAGTACCTACTCACGTACCTACCAGTGTTGTCCTTTATCATTTAACCTGAGTATTCGGAGACGTAACCTAGGTATAGTTCATGCATTTCACGAAGACGCATCCAGTGATATTTATCTGGTTGTATTAAGAGCCAAAATGCTCTAATTGACGCGTCTTCGTGAAATGCATGAACTATATATCTACAACATAGTAAGTAGGTCTACAAAACGTGCCCTACATCTATTAGACAATGTAGTTAGCATGACATTTTATCAGGCATGCGTCACTGGTTAAGTAGTTCATTACATGCCTTGCCTCCAAGTTCTTAGGTTTATGTCTAGGTACCAGTTTAAATGTTTTGTTTTTGCTTGATCATTCATAGGCTAACCGGATTCACAAGTTTGCGGAATAATAATGGAGTTTAGTTACTTGGACCGTGACCTTACATTTTTCGTGCTTTCAAACGACCTATTACAAATTATTTTGGGTATCTTCAACACAAAGAACCTACCTACACTTAGCTTAAAAATATAGTCATAAATTGAGCTGGTTTCCCTGATTGCTAACCAACCATTTAAAAATTTGATGTCAATTTGTTGCTTGCCAAATATGCGTTAGATAGATAGATCAGAGTATATAATAGTCTTCCGTAAAACCGGGCCTAAAGCTTAGTCTTCTTCTTCTTCTTCCTGCCCTTATCCCACTTTATGTGAGGTCGGCACAACATGTCTTCTTCCTCCATTCCCCTCTGTCAGCCGTCATCTCTGCATTCACTCCTCTCCTATCCATGTCATTTTTCACACAGTTCATCCATGAACTGGCACCTAGACTCACCTAGCTTTAAGACGTTTCAAAGTGATTCTTGCATCGTACTGAATAAAAAACGATTGACTTTGACTTTGACATCCCTAAAGCTTAGTGCAGATGATAAATGTGTCTGCATCCTCAGCTCGAACCTTCATCACCCGCAAGATGCTGGGCGCGAAGGGATTCTCCGACGCGGAGAGAATCCTGCGTGACGAAGGGCTGGGCATCGCCAACGGTTTCTCAGTCAACATGATCTGGTCGGACACCTGGGGCGGCGCCAAGATGTACAACGTGGAAGTGGCTCCAGACCTCAAGACTGATAGATCGCAGCTCAACGTTCACAAATATGAGAAGGAACCCTTGGTGCATTGCAACATGTGAGTCATTATTTACTAAGTTGGCAAGTTTTATCATGCGCACTTGATGTGCGGGCAGGTTTTTCCGCAAGTAGGCCGCGGGTGGGCCCTTTTTGCGTGACCCTTGACGCGTGTTGCTCGAACTTTTTTAGGTTCTACAACACGCCGGTTTCCTCACGATGTTTTCTTTCACCGTTTTGAGAGTACTGGCAGGTGCACATAAATTTTGCACATACATTTTTCGACGGAAAAACTCATTGGTACACGAGTGGATTTGAACCCACGACCTTCGGATCGAAAGGCCACTACCACTAGACCACCAGTGCTCCATTATTTACTATGGTACATTAACTCCGTGATACAAGGTGCTTCCTAAAAACTTAGTTAATCATACAAATGGACGAAAACTATCAAAAAACAAAGATTACGACACAGCGTAACAAGCTAGGCCCTTGAAATTTCAGAACAGGCATCAGTAGGCCTACCATGAGCTCTGTCTGGCTCTGTCTCTGGTTCTGGTTTCTGTCTGTGTGAGTGTTGACTAAATAAATCCTACGTCAAAACGTCACACACACCGTATAATGCACTGGTGAGCACTCACATAGACTCAAAACCAGAGCTAGAGACAGAGCCAGACAGAGCTCATAGTAGGCTTACAGGTAGGTACTGTTACGACGAAAACTCTCCATTGATTATAGCTACAATTTTGTTTTACTTAATTACACCACAAACAATACAACTCCACGTAACGACGCCATATCTCTTCTTCCGCTTCTTTTTCTCCACTAGAGACGTAACTTCTTGCTTGATCCGAATAGGGACGTCCTATTCCCAAAACTGGTTAACAGTACTGTTGACGTGATAATCATCACTAACACGTCCTTTTAATATTTTGGGTCGAAATAAACGGGTTTGTTTGAAGGTATGAACGCCTGCCCGTGGAGAACGTGATCGGCAAGATAATAGACAGCAGCGAGCACCGCCTTGCTACCATCAGGTCGTACCCGCCGCCGCAGAGCAAGCGGCAGGTGGCAGACATCCTCTCCGACACCTCGGGAGACGAGTTCCGCGTGTTCCAAGACCAACAGGATGCCGTCATCAAGACCATTGCTGCTGGTACATACATTTCTTTATTCTACGCAGATGGAACAAGCATACGCTAAGTGGTATCTTATCTTATACATTTAAACGAGTAAATCTTGTATATAAATAATCAGAATCTCGGAAACGGCGCCAACAGTTTTCACGAAATTTAGTATACAGGGGTTTTCGGGGGAGATAAATCGATCTAGCGAGGATTCATTTTTGGAAAATGTTTTTTTAACCGTAATAGTTAAACATAAACTGAATATGTGACTGCTCCTGCCATCTATTGGCGATTCCGAGCAACTAATTGCAAGCATATCCAGCAGATGGTGTTGTTAAGCAATAATAAGCCAATAAAGATACGACTCTTATAATTTCTAAAAAATGCAGATTATTAAAAAAAATACCGAGCGAAGCTTTCTCTAACTGCTAGTGCTTAATTAATACGCCCATCATATGTTAAGTGGTAACCATCGCCTTCAAAGCACTGCCTCGCAGGTCTCGCATCTCAGGCCTATGATACACTGCCCTGCGTCCATCAATTTGAGGCGTGCAGATAACGCATCACGTGCCAGTAATTATAGGTTGTATTTCAGGACACAATAAAAATATTTCAAGATTTATCCATATAGCGTTTTGCCGCTATATTAGTATGGCGTATTGAGTCCAAAATCTAAACACCGCACCCAAACATCTGGACACTGGAACGTCACCGCTATTTTAGTAAAAATTCATACAAAAAACGGTGGGAACCAAGCCGTAGTTTGTCGCGTGGAACTGGCACCTAGACTCATCTAGCTTTATGACCTTTTAAAGTGATACTTGATACAACTGAATAAAGACATTTTAGATTTTATTTGATTCTGCGCATCTATATTAAGATGTTATGGAGAGAGTTATCGTTTGTTGCTTGTATTCTAATATTCTTTGTGTCCGATAGTGTGGGTATTAGTGGGCGGAGGCAATAATAGAAAGTAACTATTACTAAAACCTTTATTTGTATACATACTAATTTCAACAACTTTCTTTTACAACATCAAACTCAAAAAACTCAAACTCAATAAAATTTTATTATTTTCAATTAAAAGAATCACTTTGAAACGTCTTAAAGTTAGGCGAGTCTAGGTACCAGTTCCACGCGACCAAGCCTAGAAGAACCGGCAACAAACTACGACTAGGTTCCTACCGTTTTTTTTATATGATCCTTTTACAAATCAAAAATAATAGCAGTGAAGTTCCAGTGTGGTGCCATATTGATGCCTTGATTCTGCCCTGATTCTTGACGTGTGTGAACTACGAGATAATTTGGTATAGACGATGTGTGCCACTTAACATCAGGTGGGTCATATGCTTGTTCCATCAGCAAGTTGTATAAAAAACCTAGGTAAGGAAGAGTTCTTTGTCCATGTACAGTCGCGGTATGAAAATGTTCGTCACCTTAGAGTCGGTTTTCGCTTGCACCAGTGCCTTGATCATGAACACATTTTTACATAATTTGTGACGTTAACTTATCGGTGTATTCTGTCTATTCAGTTTCAAAAGGTAGTATGTGATCGTGATACGTTGAACAAATCAAGTTGAAAGACAAACATTTTCATACCGCCACTATACCATGTAGACTGTAAATATTTAGATGACTTATTTTTTCAGGTATATTTGACGTGGACAAACGAACATGGAGCCTATACATCAATAGACCTAACATCTCCGAGCCAATAGCCGTACTGCCCATCCGGTTTCAGGCACTAGAAGATATATTTTAGTTACTAAATTGTATATTTCTATGATTCAATATTCCTAATTAGAAAGTCAATCTTGCCGAACTTTAGAAAGAATGTTAACTTGGTGTGTTCTAGATAAAAAAAATATTTAATGATAATTTTTAGCGTGCTGGTAAATTTTCTTCCTAGCTGTATTTTGCCGATTTTTACAAAGAAGTATTAAAGACAGGTTCTTATAGTGTTAAGGTACGGCCACATGTAGGCGATAAGCTGCGATATTTGACAGCGGTATAGGCTGTCACTGTATCGCAGCTTATCGCCAGCATATTGCCTAGATGTGGCCGTATCTCCTGAGCGGTTACGTATTTCGAAGGGCGCTTTATGCAATCGATCTTGGCTATAGCAGTCTTTATACCATAAACGTCCCTAGTTATTTCGTACCAGTGTGATGAAAGGACCTATAAGTATATGAGCTTGACGCTCGAAGTTTCAGCATTTTACGGCAGAGGAAAGCCCACAGGACTATGCGCTAGATTAATAAGTGTTATTATTAAGTTGGTACCAATTAAGGACCAGTTTCAGGGATTGCTAATTCCTGAATAATATAAAATACTTAATACAAACAAAATATTTGAGTTAAACATCTGTCAAATATTATAATGGTCGATTAGCAATCCGTGAAACCAACCCTTAGAATACCAACATAATAAAAATAACGTTATATGAAATCGTTGTTTCATTTACTGTGAAATTACTCGCTTACAACTCTTATTGTAATTAATAGAGAATCTAATAGAGAATAGACGAATATTGCAGTTGCAGATAAATATTAATTTTGACAGTCGCTCGGTTCAAAATTTAAATAAAACATTTGATAAATTACCTCCTTGGTTGCCATGTTTCGGAGTAAAATATCGTTCCATTTTTAAATGACACGGCTGATCAATTAGATAACTGCCAGGCAAAATTATGTTACAAGAAAAAAAACGCATTATAATATTAATATATTTATTTCAGATCAAAACCATATTATTCGTTAATAGTATTGTATATTTTTCGTTTATTTGTACGTTTAGATATTATTCTTAAGGTATTGAGAGGCATCCAAAAGTTGAGCGGACCACAACTAACAATGAGAGAATTAGTTATGCATAGTTTATGGATGGTTACATAGCAATAAAGTCGCAAAAGACAAATAGCTCAATGTTATACATCGTCCGCCTGACTGTTTCAAATTCGATACCCATTTCCTGAAGCAAAATTCCTGCTGTTTTACCTAAGTTAGATTAAACTATTGAAAGAACGTTGACAGTGTGTTGGCCGCCCTCGGCAGATGTCGCTCACTAGCCGCAGCCGCAGCCACCTGCGGGCGGGGGCGAAGGCCCGGAGCCCGACGGGCCGAACCCTCCGAATTTGCGGCTAGGCGGCTTCGGGGGACTGAAATAAAACAAACAATCGCATAAGCCACAAGGTCGCTTCGATTCAATGTACACATCTCAATTTGCAATGCCTGTACCTACTATTTTCGTATCTTATTTTTGTATGCTGTGTAGATACTTTATTATAACTTTGAAGCGTAGCGTGTTCTGTGTTTGAAACTTTTACTTTTGTATTATTGCATGCATACGTCTGACTAATTGAAGTGGCACCACACTGGAACTTCACTGCTATAATTTTAAATTATTATTGATTTGTAAAAGGACCAACTATAAAATGAAGCTAATAAAAGCGTTATAAAAACGATAGGAACCAAGCCGCAGTTTGTTGCCTGTTCTTCTAAGCTTGGTCGCGTGGAAGACGTTGCAAAGTGATTCTTGGAATTGAAAATGAATAAATTTTTATTGAGTTTGAGTTTGAACATTTATATTGAACAGATAGACAGCAATATGAATGGTTTTGTGCACGGGAACGATGTCTATGTACGTGTGAGTCAGATGATTAGAACTCGAGGCTGACCCGTCCGGGTTATTTGATTTATCGACAGTCTCAGAGCAAAAAGTTTATATTACGATTCAACTATTGCAGTGGCGGCAGCGAAGGCAGTGGTGCTTTTTTCATTTATGTAGCTTTTGAAACTATCATGGTTTATAATTTATTTTCTCAGTTGATTAGTGATCTGCCTGGCTGATCACAAGGAAACATTTGACTCGCAAAAGTGGCTTTTAAATACAAACCATAAACCTCTCGCTGGAAACACACCCCCACCGCATCAACCCAGAACAAATCTGATTATGGCTAAGAAGCCGATCGCAGATGAAACAGAAAACAAAAAAAAACCATTAACAAGACTTTTCAAACACAATCAGTGTTTTGTTTTATCTATTGATACGGTAATTTTTTACCCCTACAAGTCTTCATCAACATCCTACGCACATCCCCCTGCATGTGATAGGCCAACATAGAGCACTGGTGGTCTAGTGGTAGTGGCCCCGCCTTCCGATCCGAAGGTCGTGGGTTCAAATCCACTCGTGTACCAATGAGTACTGGCATTGTGCACATAATTTTTTCGACAGGAAAGTCGAAAAAATTATGTGCACAACGCCAGTACTCTCAAAACGGTGAGGGAAAACATCGTGAGGAAACCGGCGTGTTGTAGAACCTAAAAAAGTTCGAGCAACACATGTCAAGGGTCACGTAAAAAGAGCCCGTCAGCGGCCTACTTGCGGAAAAACCTGCCCGCACATCGAGTGCGCATGATAAAACTTGCCAACTTAGTGAATAATGACTCACATGTTGCAATGCACCAAGGGTTCCTTCTCATATTTGTGGACGTTGAGCTGCGATCTATCAGTCTTGAGGTCTGGAGCCACTTCCACGTTGTACATCTTGGCGCCGCCCCAGGTGTCCGACCTTCCATTCTCCTTCATCCATCATCTTAGTACTCACTCTTTCCTTGACATATCACCAATAAAGCCCTAAGGCAATCAGCTACGTTGATGAGTACTCACCCACTGCCTGGAGGCCTGAAGTCACGTACATACTTGTCGCCGTGCTTATTGAAGTTGGGGTTGATCAGAGTCTGAAATCTGAAATGATTATAATATTAGTACATTTGAGTGTGAATGGAACTGCTGGAAGGGAACAACCTTAGCGCATGTATCTCGATCAGGTCGCAGACGTTTTAGAGAAAGGCCAGGTTAGGAGTACCCTAAACCGACGAGCATGTATGAAGAATGATATGAGAGTGAATGAAGCAAAAGAGGTGTGTCAGGATCGTAGCAAGTGGAAATCCGTGATCTCTGCCTACCCCCATGGGAATAAGGCGTGATTTTATGTATGTATGTAATATACATTTTTATGCAAGTTTGTTTTGAAGTGACTAAGTCGAGGGTCCAAGATAGAATATAATGTTTTGTTTCGTCTAAAACAATAAGCAGGCCAATGAAACATCCGAGGAGATAAGTAGCTTTTTATCTGTGGTTCGTTAGCAATTAATTGGTTGGAGGCCTCGCAACATTGATAAGGGATATTATTCCACAGTTGAATAATAATAATAAATATTATACACAATTCACACAACACTAATCCCCAAACTAAGCAGAGCTTGTACTATGGGAACCAGATAGCTGATATAATACTTCTGTAATTATTTTTGTTGTAAATACATACTTATAATACAATATGACACCCAGACAGAGAACAAAACATCTGTGTTCACCACACAAATATGTTCTCGGTGGTGAATCTACCTACGGCGCTAAAGGCAAAGCTGCTACCAACTGAGCTGAGAGGCCAGTCGAATAGAATAAAAAATAGCCGTATATAATAAAGAATAGAAATAGAATAGCCGTGCTAGTGATAAGGAATCTGAGTAGCAGCATGAGCTATGCTACGCTGCTAATATAATTATACTAGTTCGGCAAGTTTATCATGCGCACTTGATGTGCGGGCAGGTTTTTCCGCAAGTAGGCCGCTGGTGGGCCCTTTTTGTGTGACCCTTGACACATGTTGCTCGAACTTTTTTAGGTTCTACAATACGCAGACGACACGGCGTGCCTGTCAAGCCACAAAGATCCAAGAATGGCTTCCCTAAAACTACAGGAACAACTCAACAAAATAGACGCGTGGCTGCAGAAGTGGAGAATAAAGCCTAGCGTAACAAAATCTATACAAGTTACATACACGCTCCGAAAAGGCGACTGCCCACCAGTGTGTATTGATAACAAGCCGCTACCATGCCAGAACACCGTAAAATACCTGGGCCTACACCTGGATAGAAGATTGACTTGGGCCAACCATATCAAAGCTAAAAGAACAGAAGCCGCCATACAATATAAAGGACTAGCTTGGCTGTTAGGCCGCCAATCGCAGTTATCTCTCAGCAACAAACTACTTGTCTACAAGGTCATCATAAAACCGATCTGGACATATGGAATAGAGCTGTGGGGCTCGGCCAGTAACTCCAATGTCGAAATCCTCCAAAGATTCCAAAATATCGCCCTTAGAACCGTCTCAAGCGCACACTGGTTTGTCAGAAACACAGAAATACAAGAATACCTAGAAATGCCTACCGTCAAAGAGGAAGTCAGCAAGTACTGCACGAAATACAAACAAAGACTTGAAAATCACACGAATAATCTGGCTAAAAAACTGCTAAACACTCAAGAAAATGTAAACCGCCTAAAGAGATGGCAAATACTTAACCTGGACCAGAGAACCTAAACATTCTTCTACTCATACGGTGTTGTCTCGCTGGAAACACACCCCCACCGCATCAACCCAGAACAAATCTGATTATGGCTAAGAAGCCGATCGCAGATGAAACAGGAAGAAAAAAAAAAAAAAAAAAGAAAAAAAAAGGTTCTACAATACGCCGGATTCCTCACGATATTTTCCTTCACCGTTTTGAGAGTACTGGCATAGTGCACATAAATTTATCGACAGAAAAACTCATTGGTACACAAGTGGATTTGTACCCACGACCGTCAGACCGGCAGGCGGGGCCACTACCACTAGACCACCAGTGCTCTCTAGATCTATAATTATACTATTATTCATACTATGCGTCCACAATAGTTAGATACTTACAAAAGATAAACAAAGTTGATGCTACCCCAGAACCATCCAAACAGGCTGAACGGTGTTTGCTCTACAACTGATCCATCTGAAAAAACTTAGTGTTTAAGTCAAATTGATATAGCTATGTGGATCTGGATTCCAGTACCACATGACCAAGCCTAAGAGACAAGGTAACAAGCCTTTTTTTTATATACAACTAGCTGATGGAGCATGCTTAGCGGCCCACCTGATGTTAAGTGGTTTTTATCATCGACAACAAATCATCCATCGCATCCATCTACTTGAGGCATACAGATGTTCAGCCTCACGTGCCAGTAAATTCACCGGCACCTACATCCTTCAAACCAAAACACAACAATGCTGCATCACAGCAGAAATAGGCATGGTGGTAGTATTTACTGCCTTGGATGAACCCTTCACAAAGAGCTTTAATACTACTACTATACTATATTATAAACTACTACTAAGCTTGGTTCCTACCGTTTTTTTTTCTTTTACTTTTTAAAAATAAACATTAGCAAGTTTATCAAGTTGATGTTTTATTGTGGAATAGAGAACAAGTTAGTTGAATATATAGATATTAATTAACCTTTTCTGTTTACTTCAATAATTAAGGATAGACTATGAGACAGGGTGCTCGAACGTGTAGATACTTAATTCTATTGTGTGTGACCTAGTTTTGATAGCTAGGATTTTGTTCCAGTCTAAAATGTTTTTAGATTCAGAATGTTAGAAGGACAACTGTTCGTAATGGGTTATTTCCTGGTGATAACATAAGCCTCTTTGGAAACGTATGTCTGACGTGGCCTGTGATGAGAAGGACACTACAATAATATAAAAACTTGGCCCTGTGTGGGAATAGTAGTCTGAATGGGAATTGTTACTGCTCTAAGTCCAATAAATAAACGAAGACTCGCACTAGTTACTTACCTCCTTTAACATACACCATAGTTCGGTTTTATTAATTTACTTCGGTACAATTTAATAAGGACAACAAGTCCTTCCTCTTCCAACCAAAACCTTTCAATTTTTTTTTCGTTTGATTATGAGACTTTGAGTTTGACTATTTTGACATGCTTACTATGCCACTGTCAATATGTCAATGTTAGCACTGAACCTTTGACATTGACAATGTGTGCATCACCGTGTTGTACAGCCCTATAAATACGTTTTCATTTATATTGTATCACAAAACAAAACATATACAGAAAAATCTATGTAAATGCATAGACATGGATACATCAAACTAGGACGTGAATTAGTCAAGTATTAACCAAGGGCTTTAGGACGTTTCAAAGGCAACTGAATACACACTTTTGTAGTTTATGCCAATTATTATGCCAAGAGCAGCAAAGAGCCAAGACCAAACAACCTTTTGAAAAACTTCAGCCAACCAATTTTAACTTGGACGAATTATAATACTACTGGCTGTTAAGCTAGATTCTCTAAATAAGTTTGTTACCTAGATTTACATAATTTAATTTAATTTTGCCGTAAGGCCATTGTAATGCCCCAGCGGGGCTCATGTTCTGGACGTTATTACCCCCTTAGATCTATAATACACATGAAACAATGAATAAATGAATATGAATATGAATATAGGCTGGCAAAAAACTTGTATCTAGCGCCAAAAGAAAACAAAAATATTGAAGTCTATGGAAAGAAAGAATGTTTCTGTCAAAGAGAATGTAAAATGTTTTCTGTCTGTCTGTTTGCTTTGTTTTGTTTGGTTGGTTGGTTTTATTTCTATCAGATTTTCATTTTTCCTTTTTTTCATAAGTTTTCTATTTGAAACTTTATTTTTCAGATGGAATGGAAGAAAGCTCTGCACTTCAGATTTAGCAGCTACTAATAAATTACAGGACAGGCTTTTGCAGTTGCAATTACCTATCGCCAAAAAACGAAGGTTGCTATAATCTCTTTGCAGTCCTTTGCTTGCTGAGGAGGTGGGATGTGTTTTATTGTTTGAAGAACAATGCAAGAAATAAAACTGGTGACATTTGATGCTACCAACACCTTGCTGAAGTTTAGAATCCCGCCTTGGCAGTACTACGGGCTGGTGGCGCGGAACTACGGCTTCACCGGCTCCGACAACCAATTGAAGTCTCAGATGATGGAGAGCTTCAAGCTAATGAATGAACAACACCCTAATTTTGGTCAGAATGACCTTACCTGGAAAAATTGGTGGCTCCAAGTAGTCAAAAGCACATTTAAAGACCAGCTGCCGCCTTCTGTAAATATTAACCAAGTAGCCATGCAACTCATCTCTGAGTTTGGAACATCTAAATGCTGGACGGTGGCTTATGGCAGCCCTAAACTGCTAAAACTGCTGAAGAAGAATGGAATTACTCTTGGAGTCATATCAAACTTTGATCCTCGTCTCAGTGACATACTGAGTAATGTAAATTTGCGCGATCTATTTGATTTTGTTTTGACATCTTATGAGGTTGGATTTAGCAAGCCAGATGCAAAGATATTTGAGAGAGCATTAAAGCATTGCAAGATGCCAACTAAGCCTTCACAGGCAATCCATATTGGAGATGATTTGGAGAAAGACTACAAGGCAGCAAGAGAAGCTGGCTGGCATGCATTGCTTGTTACACCTAAAGTAAAAGCCGAGATACCTTTACCTAAAAATCATGTATTCACTAGTATTGAATCTTTATATGAAACTGTAAATCAAAATGCAATCAGACTCTAAAATTGTCAAGTTCAAATAATTTATTGCTCGTATCTGACAAATTATTTATTATAATCAAGTATGCATGGCTGCATAGCTTTGTAATACTTCGGTACTTATATACTAAAATAGTGTTATGTGGACAGTCCACAATATTTATGTTATTTAATATTTATATCATGGTCTTGTTTGAAAATAAAATTACTAAACAGAAACTTTTTAATACCTTTCCTTCCTTTCATTGTACCTTTTCCCTTGAATTTAAACAGATTAGGAATACCTACTACATTAATAAACATCATACATTGAATTTTAACATGTTACTTATTCTGTGCTTATAATATTATGCTCACCAGAGGTCATTAATAAAATGTACCTACATCAGAGGTCTACTCGTTATCAGACATTAGTGAAATGAAATAATTTATTTGCTTGAAGCATGTTACATACTAGACATTACATTTTAGATCTTAATTATACAACAGTAAGGCTGATTGCCTAACTCAGTTGCAATTAATACTATCAAGGAACAGTGATCTTGTATCATGATTGAAACCATTGCAACAAAAGTTAGGTGGTCGGCCTGCAGGTACGGTGGATATCACCTTGGTAGGTTTTCTAGCTTCTAGGATTGGTATTTGGTACAGCCTGTAGCATTAGACGGCCAATATTTTGCAAACGCGCCATCTATTAGTTCGTTTTGTTAGTTAAGGGAAACTCTGTGGAAACTTAAAAATAGATGGCGCTTCAGGTTCACGATGTTAGTCTATTCTTCTGAAGCTGGTTTTTTTTTAGTAAGAATAGCGATTGTATTAAATAGGAAGCTTATAAAATAAGTAGATTTACTCGAACTATAATCTAATTTTAAATAAAATATCTTCTTTCTAGCAACATTCGTTGATTGACAAATAAATTGGCTCACTGTGGCAACTCACAAATTGCTGCGCGTCCATGTCAAGAGAATCTCGTCTGTGCTAGACAGGATCAATAGAAAATAGAAATGCGGAATCCTCACATAAATTAGAATCATTTTGCGTTCGTTCGCGTCGTGAGGTAGCTGTGGGAGCACCAAGAATCTTTAAAAGTACCCAGTTCGCGATTATCGCTTTCATAACTCTGGCGAAATCAGAATACATCGTAAAGAGAAATGACTCGGTCGTCCTTTATCTGCGTGTGAACTGTGAAGTGTCGACTCTGAATCGGGCAAAGTGACTGAACTCTTCGGCATATTATTATGTAGCGGCTCCGCGGGAATTCCGCTTGGATCCTATCGCCGAGTAAGGAGAGTTTGCGAGTCAGTGGAGTGATATGTGGATGCGATGATGTGGTGGTGGGTGTGCGTGGCGGCGGCGGCGGTGGTGGTGATGACTGGGGCCGAGCAGGTACTGCTGCTAGACACGACAGCTGAGAACACTCTGGGATGGACGCGCTTCCCTTACGGCGCCCAGGCCAGCACGCCCGGCTGGCTCGAGGAGTCCTACACCAATTTCGAGAAGCAGATCAACTGGCGCTCATATGTGGTTTGCGATGTTGCACACAACAACGTCAACAACTGGCTCTGGACGCCGTTCATCGAGAGACGGAATGCCAACAGGATCTATATAGAGATAAAGTTCACCATCCGAGATTGTTCTTTGTTTCCTGGAAATGCGCTTAGCTGCAAGGAGACGTTCAGCCTGCTCTACTATGAGTTCGATGTGGCGACGCGAGAGCAGCCACCCTGGGAACCCGAGAGCTATAAGCTGGTTGGCCGCATCGCTGCTGGGGAGGGCCGCTTCAACACTAACTCTGAAGTGGATATCAACACTGAAGTCAAAAGCATTGCGGTCACTAAAAGAGGTGTGTACTTTGCCTTTAGAGACCAAGGAGCCTGTATATCCATCCTAGCTGTGAAGGTGTACTACATTACTTGTCCAGAAGTGACAGTTAATTTTGCTAGGTTCCCAGCAACTCCTACTGGCCGAGAAGTTACAGTTATAGAAGAAGCTAATGGCACCTGTGTTGAAAATGCTGAGAAAACTCTAGGTGAACCACCAGTTTACATGTGCAAAGGAGACGGTAAGTGGACGCTGGCCAGAGGTTCATGCAAATGTAGAGCAGGGTTTGAACCGGATCAAGATAATCAAGTATGCAATGAGTGCTCCCCTGGAAAGTTCAAATCTCACACAGGTGATGAGCCCTGCATTGCTTGTCCTGACTATTCGGAATCAACATCATTTGCAGCCGCTGAATGCAAATGTGTCCCGGGCTTCTATAGAGCCAAGAAAGATTCCAAAAATATTCCATGTACTCAGCCTCCTTCCGCACCTGACAACTTGACAGTGACTTTTGCTGACCAATTTTCTATATCCCTTGCTTGGCAACCTCCTCATCAAACTGGAGGACGAAATGACGTGACTTACAGAGTGCACTGCACAAACTGCGGGCCCAGTGTAGAATTCAGACCTGCTGCTCTCGGACTCAACTTCACTAGGGTTACAGTAATTGGCCTAGATCCTGTAACTGAATACAAATTCCAAGTGTTTGCTGAAAACGGTGTGACAGAACTGACAGGAGAACCGGCGAGAAAAGTCGAAATAACAGCCGTAACAGAAGCCTCAGTAGTGAGTGTTGTTTCCAAACTTCGAATTTTAAGCGCCGAAAGTGACAAGTTGTCTGTCGCCTGGAACCCGCCACCGATCGATCTAACTGATCCTGATGATACGATCGAGAGCTACGAGATAAAATGCTTTCCGAAAGACAGCATGGATAAAATGGCCAATGCCACGCTTAAAATCACTAAAGAGCCCCATGTAACCATCAACAGCTTAAAAAGGGACACAGAGTATGGTATTAGAGTACGAGCTAAAATGAAGAGGGGATGGGGTGAGTTTAGTGGTATTGTGTACGCGCGTACAAGCAACGTGCTTGAGACGTCATTTGTCAGCGAAGAGGAGGGGGCGCAGGTGAGGTTGGTGGCCGGTGTCATGGTCGCCGTGGTGGTGCTGTCCGTCGTCGCCATCATAGCCACCGTGCTGGTGCTTCGTGCGCGCGCAGACGATCCCTGCGACAAGAAGCAGCCCAGCGACTGCAACGCACTCAACTATCGCAATGGAGAAGTCTATACAGGGCCAGAGAGGCCTGCCAAAACCGGCAGCAACGCTACCACGCCCTTGTTCGCAGGAGGGGGCTCCCGCACTTATATCGACCCCCACACTTATGAGGACCCCAACCAAGCAATCCGTGAGTTCGCACGAGAAATAGATGCTTCTTGCATAACTATAGAAGCGATCATCGGTGGTGGCGAGTTCGGAGACGTCTGCCGCGGCAAGTTGAAGTTGCCCACCGGCTGCGGTCAAGAGATCGATGTCGCGATCAAAACCCTCAAGGCGGGCTCTACGGAACGAGCGCGCCGCGACTTCCTCGCCGAGGCTTCCATAATGGGCCAGTTCGAACACCCCAACGTGATTTTTCTACAAGGCGTCGTCACAAAATGCAATCCAATCATGATAATAACCGAGTTCATGGAGAACGGGTCTCTGGATACGTTTCTGCGCGCAAACGACGGCAAGTTCCGCGTGCTGCAGCTGGTGGGCATGCTGCGCGGCATCGCCACCGGCATGCAGTACCTCTCGGAGATGAACTACATCCATCGCGACCTGGCGGCGCGAAACGTGCTCGTCAACTCGCAGCTCGTCTGCAAGATCGCCGACTTCGGGCTGTCGCGCGAGGTCGAGTCCACGGCGGACGGCGCGTACACGACACGCGGCGGCAAGATCCCTGTGCGGTGGACGGCGCCCGAGGCCATCGCCTTCCGCAAGTTCACCACCGCCAGCGACGTCTGGTCCATGGGCATCGTCTGCTGGGAAGTGATGAGCTTCGGTGAGCGTCCCTACTGGAACTGGAGCAACCAGGACGTGATCAAGTCCATCGAGAAGGGCTACCGGCTGCCAGCGCCGATGGAATGCCCCGAGGCGGTGTACCAGTTGATGCTCGACTGCTGGCAAAAGGAGCGCACGCACCGGCCCGCCTTCTCATCCATCGTGAAGACGCTGGACAAGCTGATCCGTTGCCCAGAGACGCTGCGCAAAATCGCACCGAACCGGTCGGCGGACCCGCTAGCCGGCGACACTCCCGATCTCATCCAGTTCTCGTCGGTGGAGGAATGGCTGGAGTGCATCAAGATGTCGCGCTACGTGGAGAAATTCCGCGCGGCCGGTGTCACCGACATGGACGCCGCCGTCGACCTGACCGTGCACCAGCTGGCGTCACTCGGCGTCACGCTCGTCGGCCACCAGAAGAAGATAATGAACAGCGTGCAGAGCATGCGCGCCCAGATCCGCGGGAACGGGCCCTACGGCTTCCTCGTGTGAAGCCGTAGGGCACCTCGCCTCGCCACGCGTTGTGAGTGTGATAGTGCGCGGTTATGTGAAGTGGTTCATCTTGTGAGTGAACTTTAAACGTGGAAATGATCTCCGATGCTACTAAGCATTTGACTGCATGTGATTGAGAAATGGATTAACACGTTTTGTATGTTTTTTTAAAGAACAGCCATAGTTTAGCTCTAGGTTTAAAAAGAGACTCTTCATAGATAAGGAAAATTTGTCTATAAATGTGCCGTATATATTTTACTTATAAATTGTTGTTATTGTTTAGATTAAGAAGCTTCATATAGCATCATTATTTAGTTTGCCGGCCTAAAAGAACCCCGAGACCCTGTTCCAGCGTAAAAGACCTAGTAAATAGGAATAATACTATGATACAGTCCCGAAGGATATTGTCACTGCTGTTCGGTTCAACAAATCTAGGCTGCTAAAATCTAGTACTGCATTAAGCTACCTGGAGTCAACATTAAAATCTTTGATGGTGTGTTTCAATACAAATCTAGTATTCAGTATGCCCGTCCGATTTCACAAACATTAGAATCTTAATTTTGTTTTGAAACAAAAGCATCTCTTAAAACAAAGCAACAAATCATTACAAATAAATTAAAGAGTTAACGCATGATCTCACTGCAGGTGTAGTCGACACCTGCACCATCACTCTGAAAGACTTATTTACTTTTTTACTTAATATTTTGTATGCAAAACAAAGTAGAACTATTTATTATTATAGATAAATAGGTCCATTTAAATGCCTAAATAAAAAAGACTTTGTTTAAAACTTTTAGAACAAACAAATTATTAATTAGCCAGATTATGTATTTTTGATTTGTTTTGATACTCAAGTGTTCAAATATGAATGTAATAGTTATTTACATTTTTATATGCATTGCGAAAAGAGTCCGAAAACTTTTATAGAAAAAACTTTTTACATTCAATAGAAAGGCGTGAATAATATTATGTTTATTGCTGTTCTGCTTGTGCAGAAGCTATGACATTTTGTAAAAAAATATTTATTTAGTGAAATTGTAGGTAGCTAATTGTCTAAATAGCAATCATGGAATTATATATTTTATTTGAAAAATAATGAAATCCATTATTTTAGTGATTAACTTTCGAATAAGTACTCGTTTGTCCACTGTATTTTTTTGTGATTTGTTTACTAATTAATTTGTGATGAAAAATAAGTATGTACTTAATTAATTTTAGGGCCGCCACAAGTAGTGCATCTATAATATTGCTGATATTTTAGTTCCATTTTTACAAAGCATGTAAATAAGGCTGATACATAGTTACTATGAACGTTTTTAACATTGTTCTTTAGTTGTATGTTTTGGTAGTGTCAGTACCTAATAGCAGCGCCACATGCGGATAACTGCGTCTAGAAAAGTGCTTTGATCTGGCGTTTGGAGATCTGATGCCCTTCCTATTCAAGCCTGTGTTGTCTGAAGGGGAATATCCCATTGTGAGGTCGGGCCGAGAGCGGACGGCGCATCACTTTTATAGAGGCAGTCGGCCCGCATGTGTCTCGGCTTTGCTCAGCTACAAGTATCCCATGTAACTTAGTAACGCCGCCTAAACTACCAAGCATTGTTTAATATTTCGGGGAATGCTAACTTCACTTGTTTTATGGTAGCTATTCTTTGCGAACAACTTAGTGATAAGTATATTGCCAATATTAATTATAAGAGCTTGCTTTTAACTTCTGGCTTCTGTACACTACTTACTTGTCTAGTTTAACGGAATGCCAATTGCAGTTTTGTTTAAACCTTACCGAAGTTTGATAGGTTTATGTTTAATTATGTTGCATTTTTCGTTGTCCTATTTGCTCAAATCTGCTGAATTATCACTTAAAACTTTTGCTTGCTCAAGCATCAAATAACTTCTCTAGGTCACTAAATATTTTATAGGTACTTAGGTTAGGCATTACCTGTTAAAATTACCGAATAAAATGCAATTTATCTCATAACCATGATTCATTGGTTTACAGTTCCATAAATTGTTGAGTTCAAAGTCATAGGTGACGTGTACGCTGTAGGATCGGGTTCTAAGATGATTAGGTACCTACGTAATTACCTAGTTCTTAATCACAATGAACCTGAAATGAAGGTCATAATGAGCTCCCAAGTTCACAGATAAATCCATGCTAAAATAAAATAAAAAATATATGGCATGATGACCTTTATTATCTCGCTAATAATTATTAATAAAAATATTTGTGTAGATAGTTTCTTTATCGATAGATCACGAAGTAATGAATATAACTTCTAACAGATGGCGCTGCTTTATGAGTTTCGTTTTAGTAATAGTACCACGCAAAACAAATAGTTGAAACTAATATTTCAGTTTGTGCAAACCAAAACAATTGGGATAAATGCAATTTTTGTCTTGGATATTCTGTGAACCTACCTAAGTACCTACCTTTATTATATACTTATTTTCGCTGTACCTAATTTATTTATGTAGGTAGTTCATTTTGTAAGAGGGTTAGACAGCGGAAACTGAGTTATTTGATACTTTGTGTTGTGAATAATTTTTCTCACACCTCAGTGCAGTCAACGACAAAAGGTACATTGGCAAAATTATGTAACCTGAATGCCATTTAAAAAAGCAGAACAAAATATATTTCCAAGTCGCCGCTTTTTAATAATATATAGGTAAATATAAATATCATGCTCATAGGTCTTCGACATTTATTTTAAGAACGTTAAAGTTGCAAATCGATTATCAGTTTGGACGCTGGCATGCTTATTCTCAGTGAATAACCCCGTATTCATAAATCCGTCGATGCAGGTTTTTCGTTTTAACTTTAGGTACCTGTCTGTTTTTCTCAAAGGCTGCTTTTCTAAAACTTGAAATGATGGTTATACCTATTTATTTTATTGCGTAGGCTTACACTCAAGAAGCTTACTCTTGCCTAAAATATTGTATTGCCCTTTAATGTTTAAAGTAATTGTAAATGTCTATTTGGAATATAGATAATGTAAGATATTAACGGCCTCTGTATTTTGCAAGTTTGTCTCTCATCGATGTGCTGTTTCAAAGACTTGTCTTCTACGTAAGTGAATAGAATTCTTCTGTCTCTATCTTTACTGTCACGTGTGTTTATGTAACTGCTTCGTTGCCCATGCGCATTCATTATGTCGTCAGATTCTCGTTAATCGTCATTGTTAAGTTCACTCTAGGACTTATAAACTTTTTTGGTGGTTAATTAAAACTTCTTTTAATCTGTTATTCTTTAATACTGTCTTCTCTTGTAATCTGTCTGTTACGTAGTAGTATGTACTTTTCGGATTTATCACTTTTTCTTTTGTCGTTATTTTATACATGTCTTTTCATCTTACGTCATTTTATACATGAGTTTTCCATCTCATGCCATGACGTCACACGAAATTGTTTTCGTCGAATCTTGTAGTATTTCCGTGTGCTGTAGGCACATAATGTTTCTCTATCTCAGTCTATGTTAGTATATTATCTGCAATAATAATTGTTGCAGTGTACAATAGAATAAAAAAGTGGCCTATATTAACCATTGAACACCAAAATAGTACTTAGGTATAAAATTCGTTATACAGAACCGAGGATAGTAGTAAAGTATACTATTTTTGGGCGCACATGAAATGTATAAAATTATAATCAATAGTATAACACCAACACGAATTTACATGGTAAGAAAACAAAGCAATACAAAACAATAAATTAACTCAACAGTATTTCAACTTATTTTCACGTTGAAACCAACATTGACACCAATTAACTCATAAATCGTTATTAAAATGTCTCATGATACTTTTATTAAAATTAGCTAGAAATAAAAGTATTTACTAAGAATTTTGATACGTGTTGGACGAATATGACGATGTAATATAGGTACATAGGTAAGGTATAAAGAAAAATATATGTCCATATTTCTGTAAAGTTTAAATTCAGTGGGAATAAAAAGTACAAGCGTGTCTCGTGTTATCGATAGATTAATAGTACTGCGCCATGGAAACGTATAGTGGGGTTCTGCAAGGTACGATGCTAGGACCGCAGCTTCTTTACTTCCATGTTCTCAATAAAAGTTAGTGTTGCCTACGCGAACGATAGGGACGGGAAGTGTTCAATGTTCATCCTTCTGGAAATATGTTTCCTGAAATTACATCCTCCGATAGATCCGTCTTAGAACACCATTAGGTACGACAAGGAAATAATGAATATTCCGGATATGAGCGTCGTCGCTCTCCGGGTACTTATAGGTACTTACTTTGTGGAAATGTATTTCATCGATCGAGAATCTAGCTTAACATTATATACAGACAGGCAGGCATGCGTTATCTCTCGACCGATATTAATAAGAAGGTTTAGTTTTTAATCTGATTAGGTAGGTACACCAAAATTATACTTTACACGTACCATCTTTAATTGAAAAGAATTGTACGATAGCGATATCAGAGATTGTTATAAAATCAATGAAAAACATTGCGACCTCACGTTTGATAAAAGTGTTATCAATTTCGTAGTCTCTATTAATTTTGTAACGTACCTACCTACCTACCGATTTGTTATTATTTCGATGCCCTTGATCGCAAGTGTTTTCTAATTAATCCTCTTTACTAAAATATATTTTGAAGCTATAAATAAAGGCAGCTAATAGGTTCTTAGAAACATCGTTTCAATTTAAATATTGTTTTTGTATAAAGTCAGCTACTACTGAACCCTGGCACAGTAAGACATTCTGAAGCCCGGACAGGCGAGATGACGTCATCTAGCCACAATCCCGAAATAATGTGATAGCGACTATGCCATTTTAAATTATAACTACCATACATTTGTACTTTAGTTTTAAAGCTTTACGCGATTGAGATGTAGGTGTAATACTTTACATCTGATAGTACTCGTAGGTACTGTAGTAACACCAATCATAGCCTAATAATGTAATACATAGAGTGATGTTAGATTTTATTTATAAGATTTTTCATTTACACATAGATCGGTCGGGGCGCTGCGTTCGTCTGCGAAAGGCGCCCCGTGCCCATATACAGATATAGTTTACTAGACCGTTTAAAAACCTTTATTACAAATTGGTTTAGATAAAATCGATGGAAATGTAAGCTTGGCTATAATTTATGTACTTATTAAACTATTGATATTTATTCGATGTTTTATTATTTTCCTGCTTTTCCTTCTCCAAGTTAGGCAGGCAAATATCTTTAATTCATAGATCTAGCACAGGTCATAACATAAAACTATGTAGGTGAGGTTCGAGGATTATCAAAGGGGAGGATCGATTGAGGGTTCGAATCTCGCACACTTTTTATAACTTTGCATATTGCCTGATTATAGTTAGGTACTAGACTAGCCACTTAGAACAAAATTAGGTAGATTATTAATTACATTTAGGTACAATTTTGCAAGTATCGTCTTAGTGAGTGGTCAAGTTGGGAACCTTTATAGGAATAGATAAGTATACAATGTATACTTGCACTACACTTTCAATTGAACAAGCCTAGATGACTCTATAACAAAACATTGCCTCGTAGGTCACGCCTGTCAGGACCCTGCCCTACGATGCAATGCCCGGCGTCCATCAACTTGAGGCATACAGATGTTCAGCCTCACGTTTGCCACAGATTTCAAAGGGACCCACACTCTTCAAACCGAAACACAGCAATACTGCTTCACGGCATGATGATAGTACTTCCCCGGACGAGCTCTTCGCGAAGACCTCTACCATACTACACCTTACCCTTACCACCTACCTTAGTAGGCACTTACTACTGGCTAAAATTCTTGCCCGTCATAAGTACATCCCAACTACTACGGGCAGGCCTTTTGGTCGGATCATCATTTGTGGTACATACCTCCCTTCGTATGAGCTGTGAAGTTCTGCACCGCCCGCCCGGGACAAATCAAAATTGCATTAGCCCAAATTAAATTGACTGGCCTCTCAGTGAGTAGTAGCTCTGCCTTCTACTCCGTAAACCCGCGAACCCACGACGGGTTCGATCCTAACCAAGAACAAACATTTATGTCGTGAAGATAGATGTTTGTTCCCTGGCTGGGTGTTATTTTAGAATAGCACCATTATTACATACTTAGGTATGTATTTACAAAAAAAATATGCATATATAAGTATTATGTCAGCTATGGTTCCCATAATACAAGCTCTGCTTAATTTGGGCCTAGATAGTGTTGGATTGGTCAAGCCCTCCAAACCAAATGTCATCACATCAATGAGTCAGGCATTGCATCGAAGACCTACCTACCTAGTAATTAACTTTTTAAATGTCTAAAGTAGGTACCTTACATTACCTATGTTAGTTTCCTGTTGTCGTAAATAATTGATGTGTAATCATGGATTGGTGCACGCAGGGGCTATCAGTTTCGTGTCCACGCTAAGGTACGGTAACGTTATTAGGTATACATAACGTGACCAGACGTCCCGTTTTGAACGGGACTGTCCCTTTTTACAATTACGAGTCCCGGTGTCCCCGAAATGAACTGTGGGACGCAAAATTGTCCCGTTTTCAGAAACCGCGCGAAAATTTGAGTAGCGGGCGGCATACAGCCCGCACGCCGCTGCCGCGATGTGACGCTCGCAACAACCGGACGCGGGCTAGCAGTGTGCGAGAGCGAGACGGAGCGGCGGCAAATCAAAAGAATTGTTCGTGGCTCGTGTTTTGTTGACTTATTGACGATTGTGTGACAAACTTTTCATTCGCCCACTTCTCGCAATTTGTTTTGTTTTTATTTGAATCTCGTGTAATAAATATTTGTTTTGCTTTGGAATGACAAGTTAAAATGCCGAAACGCAAGTGTTCGTTCAATGTTAGCTTACAAGCAAAATATCCGTTTATCAAGCAAACAAATACTCCATCAGATGTCAGATGTGAAAAGTGCCGTACAGAATTTAGTGTTTCCCACAGTGGTGGCGGTGATATTGAACAGCATTTAAAGTCTGATAAACACAAAAATGCCGATCGTGCCGCCGCTTCGAGTTCTTCGATGTTTGATTTTTTCAAGAAGTCGAACGCGCCAACTTTGAAGGATTTGGATATCGCCGCGGCAGAAGGCGTCTGGGCTTATCACACGATACAAGAAAATCACAGTTTTCGTTCTAATGATTGTGCATCGAAATTGATTCAATCATGTTTTGATCCCAAATTTACATGCGCGCGGACGAAATCAGAAGCTATTGTAGTAAATGTTTTGACGCCTGCAGCGATGAAAGAATTAAAAGATGACCTTGCTAAGTGCAGTTCTATTACAATACTAAACGACGCTTCGAACCACGGTAACAAGAAAATGTACCCTATTGTAGTGCGCTTTTTTCAACCTTACGTAGGTGTGCAAGTAAAAATTTTAGATTTCCAAGACCAACCTGGCGAAACTTCTGACATCATTGTCAATTATATAAACCAAGTGTTGACAGATAATAATTTGACAGCAAAAGTCGTAGCATTTTGTGGGGACAATGCCAACGTCAATTTCGGAGGGGCAGCTAGGCGAGGAACTAACAACGTATTAACGAAATTACAATCATCTCTGAAAAAAGAATTAATAGGTATTGGATGTGGAGCTCATGTAATTCACAATGCAATAAAATCTGCTGCAGATGGGCTACCCGTAGATTACGAAAGCGTTATTGTGAAGATATATTCATTTTTTTATATTTACACGATTCGAGTTGAAGCTCTAAAGGAGTTTTGTGCCGAAACTGAAACGGAATATCAACAAATGCTCGGCTATAGCAAAACCAGATGGCTTGCTCTTATGCCTGCTTTGGAGAGGGTTTTAAAAATGTTTCAGCCGTTAAAAAGCTACTTTTTGAGTATTGAAAAATGTCCACTGTTACTAAAAAACTTTTTTGAAGATCCCACATCCGAATTGTGGTTTTATTTTTTACACGCTCAGTCAGCAAGTTTTCATCAAGCTGTCTTGAAACTTGAAGGTCAGACTGTATCGGCAATTGAAGCTGCAAAAGAAATCAATCAGCTAAAAGACAATTTAACTCATAAACAGACCAATCAGTTTCTTCCATTTACGGTACGCCAATTAATGTTAAAATTGAAAGATAATGGTACTGATATCAATGAAGAATTTGTGAAGAGGACGGCTACAGAATTTTATAAAACAAGCCGTGAATATCTGGACCAGTGGACTTGCTTTCTTACCAAAGAAATGGAGATATTTTATTGGGCAGATTTAAAAAAGGTCCCCACATGGGAAGACATTCAAAAATCTGTGGATGTATTAATTAAAAAACAATATATTGACTGTAATAAGGATACTGAAGTTTTTGACGAATTTTCATTAATTTCTAATTACATTACATCGCAAAAAGTGACGGAATGGAATAATTTAAATATTTCCACGGAAACCCGTTGGGTGGAAGTATTCAAGCACTTTCGTGCCAACAATCTTCAGCATGAAAACTTTTCAATTTTAATTGAATATATTTTATGTTTGCCTGCTACGAATGCTCCAGTAGAAAGAGTATTTTCGATTATGAACAAATTGTGGACATCTGAAAAAACCCAGTTACAAATTTCAGTTCTAAAGGCGATGTTGATAATTAAGGTGAATATAAAAAAAACGTGCCAAGAGTTTCATTCCTACTTGAAATCCTCACCAGCTATATTAAAACAAATTTGTTCCTCTGATAAATATAAATATAATTAAACATTTTGGGTAGGTAGGTACCTATATTTTGTGATTCGTAACTTTTAAGCCAACCAACTTTTTCTGATTAAATAACTTTAAAAAAGTGTTATTTTTTTCATTGACAACCTATTATTTAAGGCTTTTGTTATTATAGTGCGTAAGCCCTCGCACTCAGGGTAATCACTAAGAAATTAAATACGATTAAAATAAAATTACGATTTCGGCGGGACTTGAACCCGCGACCCTCCCCTTAATACGGGGATGCTCTAACCATTTGAGCCACGAAATCAAGTAGTCAAAAATCTTTGGGACCTTCTACAGACTCTAGCGCCCCGTTAGCTCCACCTACAGGGGAAACATTGGAGTATCCAATCCTAACCTATTATTTGACCTAAATAAACCGATGTCCCGTTTTGAGTCATAGAATAAATGGTCACGTTAGGTATACAGGCAGCGTCAGACTGGCCTTTCAGTCGAAATGACATTTGGCGGCCGGCCCCTCTCGGGCCTGGCTTGTAAGGCTTTGCGGCAACCGTAGGGTACGAGGCCCGCGCAGGATAGGTTCCAGCTCTTGCGAGCTACATGTGAAACTAGATCAGCAAGGCTACCACGAGCTCCATATGGTCATAACCATATGGAGCTGCATAATTATGTTGGCTATGGCTGTCAAAATTGTGTCAACAGTGTCAACACATTCAAACCCAAGAAAATGAATGTGTGGGTCAGCTTATCTATACACAATTTGACAGCCATAGCCATAACCGTAGGAAGCTCATGGTAGGCCAGCAGATAGTTCGTTCATATAATTAGAGAGAAACGAAATAGAAAAACCCGAAAAATGGTTGCCATGGACGACCCTGGGGTACAGGTATTTTGTTTAATAAAGAATAAAATTCCTACTTAGCGTCTTAAGTACTTAGAAGAAACAATAGAATTTTTACTTGAAATACTTATTGCGTAGGTTGAAAGCAGATCCCAACCTACGTATTTTTCTATTTTAAAATAAGCCTGAATTTTCAGCTCAATAAAGTTAATGATCGAAGAGAGGGCTTAAATTTTACAATATAATTCTGGAAATAAATGTGGAGGGTCCTTCAGTCGCTTCTTCAGAAAGTACCTTACCGAACGATGAAGTCAATAATTTTGTAGGTATATAGGTACTTTACATAAGTCACCTATTATGATCATGAGAATAAATTCCCACGAATAAATTTATTATAATACCCACCTACCTTATAACTTTGAGTATTGAGAATTTTGATTGAGGGAGGAGGGAGGTACCTAGATAATCCACATAACACTATTTAGCCCCAAGTAAGCAGAACATGTACTATGGAAACCTGACACTGATGTAGGTAATCATAAATCATAATTATTTATTTCGGTCAACATGGATCATTTTGTTAGTAAAACTTAAATCTATTGTTAGTAGTACTTAATTAACCTATACACATACATTTATATGGAGAGAACCCCGCAGCGTGTAACCTATCTAATTGTAGTTTTGCTTGTCATTAAATAAACCATATCGCAATGGTTCATGTAATGACAATCAAACCTACTGGCAAACACGCTCAGGATGGTGTTGGAGCTGGCCCGCACTCTGCGCACCAGGGACGTGCAGCGCTTGCGCATGGTAGCGTAGAAACAATCTACTCGCGCTTCTGCAAACATCCCGGATGCGCTGCAGAAGCGAGGCAGCCCCACCATCACCCTGAACGCGTTATTATATTGTACGCGAAGGGCACTGTACTGCTTTTGAGTATAGTTCGCCCACAGGCTGCTCGTGTAGAAACTAGTACAGTAGGCTCGGAAAAGTGTAATTTTTACATCAGTGGAGCAACGAGCAAACCTGCGGGCGATCATGTTCGCTCTAACAGACAGCGCCCTCCGTTCTCTCTCTATATCCACATCGTCTTTCAGGTCGGAGGTAATGTGTGGGTGTAAATTTGTATTCTAAGTAGGCACATAATTATATTATGTCCAAAAAAATGCATTAAATGCAAAATGCATTATACACCCACACAAATATTTATTCTCGGTGGGGATCAAACCGAACGATCTACGACGCAAACAGCAGAAAAATAAAACTAAACTATAAAATATGAACTGAGCTAAATCCAGTCAAAAATATAAAGTTCATCGACGTTCGTCCATCATAGTTCGGCGGTAAAAATGAGTTAATTAATTATTTCGTTTAGTTTTCATTTTCACGACTGAAACATGTTTTTTGCTGGTTCATTTCCGGTGAAGTGGCCTCGAATTGAGCGAGGGCGGGCGGGCGCGCTTGTTAGGCGGGCGGCGAGATCACGAGCTTGAAGTACCACTCACTATCTTGGTACCTAGGGTACTTGCTTGCCATCTAACTAGGAAGGTACCTGAACCCACTCACTAGGGATTTTCCTAATTATGCAATAAAACTGAAAAAAGTGCACCTTGAAGTACTGTCTGTAGTACTTAAATAATTCTAAATAAATATTAATTTATGTAGGTAGGTATAAGTAGAACTTTGCTTTGTTATTGGCGAGGTAGGTAAGTAAAACTTTGCTTTGCTATAGGCGATGGTTACCACTTAACTTCAGGTGGCGCATATGCTTGATCCATCAGCTTCTTTATAAAAAAAAAGTTTTGTAGTTTTTATTTGACTGCCTTCGAAGCTCAGTGGTAAAAGCTCTGCCTTCTGCGCTGGAAGGCGTGGGTTCGATCCCCACCGAGAACAAATATTTGTGTGGTGAACGCAGATGTTTGTTCTCTGCCTGGGTGTTATATTGTATTCTATGTATGTATTTACAAAAAAAAAGTATTTAAGTTATATATCAGCTATCTGGTTCCCATAGTACAAGCTCTGCTTAGTTTGGGGCTAGATAGTGTTGTGTGGATTGTCTGCATTATTTATTTATTTATTCTCAAATAATGTTAAAATAAAGAAAGTTAAAAAAATGCTCGTTGTAATTCATAATTTTTTTTTCAACCTTGGCTGATCATTTTTGACTGACTGCACCGACTATACTTACCTACTTGCTACAAATAGATGATAGTTACTTACCACTTTTGGCACTGCACCTGGCTTCAAGCTATAAAGCTAGCGATCAAACACATGCCTGCCACACAACTAATCAAAAAATAGTTTGGAAAGTACGTACGTAAGTAAGGGTAGGTAGGAATGGCGTCAAAGCGCGCTGTACGAGCTAGTTTTCACCCACTTGGCCGGCAGCTTTCAATTTGCATCGCTCGCTACCCAGTTTTCGTCGAATCGGGGGCACTCAAAATTGATTTGATACGAAAAAGGTAGATAGTAGATAGGTATGTGCGACTGAAACGTTTTTCTGACGACACCTAGATTGGGTAGGTACCTATACCTACCCTTATTCATGTTTTAGATGATGTTGACAATTCACGAATCTTTTATTATTTCTTCATCCTCGCCTGCCGGTAGAATACTTCAACTGTTCAGTATTCTCATCTTTTCTGTGATACTATAGCGTCAGATATACAACACAGGTGCAGGATGTACCAGATACCAATCTCATACACAGGAGTCGTCGATAACGGAGATGACTATCCTGCCTGGGCTTCCTCAGGATGTTTTCCTTCTCTGCACGCACACAATAGCAACGTTGCCGGTGTACCAATTCCATATAATTGTAAACCTATTCAAAGTATTTGTTCTTTATGAATAAATAAAAACAAGGCATTAATAAATATGATTTTATTTAAATAAACTTAGTTTACACGATACAATTTATGGCGTCATTTTACAAGAGTACAGAAATAAATGCTGATATAAAAATAATTTTCGATATATAATCAAAAGGAACTCAATTTAAGATTCATCAATAGCCAAAATATCCATTGCTATACACAGCCAAGATCACTATACACATGATAATAAGCATACCTAAACTTAACAAGAACAGGTTATTTCAAGTGAAGCAAGTTGATGTACTATTCACGATATTTAATTAGGCATTGCATATAATGCATTATTATTAAATGCAAATTATAATGCATTTCAAGAAGATTAACAATAACAAACTTAGAACATTTAGGAAGCTCATGATTGTACTAGTATCTTAATGAATAGGTATTTATTGATACATTTATACTAAAAACTAAATCTTATCTGATTTAAAACAAAATTGTACGCAATAATAAATGCGCCTTCCACTAAATAGAATCAAAACTTTCTTCTAGAGTTTCAATGTAGATTGGTTACAGAGTTGCACGGCTCTTAATAACGAAATTTCTCAGAAAAACAAGGTTTTAAAAGTCAAAACAGCTTTCGGCCAGGATAGGTATAGAAACTCCGTCATGCGGGTTTGTCTCGAGTATCAAGATGGTAATACACTGCAGTCTAATTTCTTTTAGTAAAAAATAATTAAAACTATTGTTAAACACGTTTTTTCACAAAACAAATTATAAATTTAAATACAGAAAACTGGTATAGCCAAATTTTAAGAAGAAATTTTTTTTGGATCAAAATGACTTCACCCAACTTTGTTGTTTGCTATTTTTCATTAATAAATGTGCTAACCGGAAGTGTTTTAACTGTTGCCAACCCCTGAACGATACGGACATTTTAGCTATAATTGCTCAAACGCTCGTCACCACTAGAGACGAGGGCAGATGCATGTTTGAACTACCTACTTTGAACAATAATGGAATGAAATGAAACATTTTTATTTGCCCAAAACGATGAATTGATTCTGTTGTTTTGAAATGCTCAAAGTTTGATTCTATCACGACAAAATAAAAAAACAATGCATGTTCGAATGCTCTGTTTAAGTAAATACCACTAGCAAGTGTTATAGATATTAACTTTGCTAAGTTCGAGCAAAGTGCATTTATTTAAGCTAGACTCAAATACATTACCTACATAACATTGTATCATTGCTATGTACCCCTATTATCTACCGGTTAGATTATTTGACGTTTGTTTTGAATAGGCACATCATTTTTTTTTCAATTCCATTACTGTTTCTACAACCTCTGGCAGTTTCCTAGAATAATTATATAAATAACGGTATGCAGGATTGCTTTTGAGAAGGGTGGTGATGGCCAAGTCCGAAACCACGAGAGAAGTCGTGAAAGGACTTGGCCACCACCGCCCTTCACAAAAAAACAACCTGTATTATAAATAGCAATAATATATAAATAACAGTATTCCAGTAAGTCAATCTCAAAATAACCTTCAAACTTAACTAACTCTTTATGTAAATATTTAATCACAAATTTGCAACAGCCTATTTGAGTTGGGCTAAACATTATAAAATCCAGCTAAACATTAAATACTTTTATGGGTCTTAGGAAACATATTATTTGTGATAACTCCATTTTACAAGCCTCAATTAATATAATACTTCTTAATCAGACTTATCAACATTTTAGCAGTGATAAGATATCGATTGCTTCTCAACTGAAGAACTGAACTCGGAGCAAACAGGAGTTGATAGTTCTTTTGTGGAGTACACGCATTTTTATAACGCTTTTATTAGCTTCACCTGTATGTATGTAACCGACTTCTTTAAGCTCGATTTTATCCTACTTTGAACGATCAGATTTGATTCAAACTTTGCACACTTGTCAAAGGTCGATGACAATGCAATAATATAATTAAAAAAAAAAAAACTAAAAAAAAAAATAGCTTAAAAACTAAAAAACACGCTTTTATAACTAAAAAACTAAAAAGTAAAAAAAAAACTGTAATAATCAATAGAAAAATTTATATTATTGTACAAAAAGCGTGGGGGCTTGATTTTGATTGTTGTAAATATTTTATCAATAGTTTATTATATCTGAAGTTATTATAAAAAGCACCCCACACTTTTTTGTACAATAATGTATTTTTTTCAATTGATTATTACAGTTTTATTTTTAACTTTTTAGTTCAATTAGCTATAAAAGCGTGTTTTTTAGTTTTTTAAACTATAATTTATTGTATAGAAAAATGAAGAGCCCCTGGTACTTAAGGTAGAGAACTTGTTGCCATATAAAATTGCGTGCTGGTACATTACACTATCAACAAAAAAAATTACAATCAACTCTTACTAGGCTCTCAGTTCTAAATTTTGATCCTGTACCACAGGCTTATTTAGTCCCTATTCTATACTTATAAACATTATTAAAATGTATAGCGCCTAAAACTAGTATTTCAATTGTTTTCTCTTTACGGATTTTTATAAGGCCATCAGTCCAATTGTGGTTTATTGTTGAGTACGAACTAACCTAGTTCGTTGGCCAGTCATTTAAGCTTAAATTAGGTAAGAATCTCGGAATTCGAGATACCCACTGTAAGTCTGTAAATACTTGTATATTGATACCCTAAAAGTTGTCTCAAAAGCTACAAATGGTAGGGTGTACGCAACTATAAATTTTCAAGGTCAAAAAACTTTTTTTGTAAATATCTCATTTTCTATGGGTTTTTTGCTATTTGTACTTAAATTCTCCACAATTTTTGTTTAAAAACATTTTTCATACGGTGAAAAAATTTCGAGATAGAGGGCAGAGAGCGCGCGGTCACAGCATCACTTCAGGTCAACCGACGACCGGGCTTACGGCTTACAGCCGGGTTTCTCGAATTCCGAGGTGAACTTACTATAATGACTGGACTATCGGTACTTTGATGAGGTACATAGTACGTAGACATCCCACCAATATGTTGATAACATTGAGAGGATATTACATACGTGTAGAACAATGAACTGTAAAATATTTATATTTTTTAAATATTAACTTGTTTCTTAAAATCTAGGTTTTAAATAATATTTATTATGTATTTATAGGTACTATTTAAATAATGTATAAGTAAATATTCTTTTCATACAATTATACTATTATAATATTTTACTAATAAGAGATACAGTACTTAATTATTGCTATAATATATAAATATATTTATTTAAAACTAGTAATATTTAATCTGCGTAATATATATTTGAGGACATGTTGAAGGCGGAAATACATATACATATGCTTTGTCTGAAGATTAAAATCATGAGACTATTTCTTTATTTTCTATACCATCTCAAAACAGCACTATCCTACAGTTAAAAAGATTTCCGTTTCTACGACTTGAGCTCGGAAATATTTTAGTCTGGCGGGTAGCGTTGCTCTCAGATGAGCCCAGATGCAGGAGCTCAGGTGAGCCCGGTGCGGTTTCACTGGACCTTCATTATACATATAAGTCATAATGCTTGACTATATAATATAATATGGTTCTAGTAGTTCACTCCAAACTTATGTTAAGTGTCAGAACTGAGATGTCGCGATGCTAGTGGTACCCAAGTTGTACCTGCTTATAATTTGTTCTACCTGTACCTACCTATAATAGAAGATTAGGCAGGTGATATGTATCATGTTATTTTATCCGTATTATGTTAGTCAGGTATCTATTGAATTTAAGGCACATAATAAAAGCTCACGCAGAACCGCGACCAAGTTTTACAGATTCATAAATATAACATGCTAATAATAAAAGAGCGACTCCATTTGTTGTGTTCCGTAATTATCGGCGGAGTGCGGCTAAACGCTACCGGTTTCCGCCGTTTGAGTGAAACAAGGATAGCAGAAAGTATAGTATGTTATGTACTAACTTCTGCATTACTTGCATGGTACCACTTTTTAGGGTTCCGTAGCCAAATGGCAAAAACGTAACCCTTCGTCATGTCTGTCTGTCCGTCCGTATGTCACAGCCACTTTTCTCCGAAACTGTAAGAGCGATACTGATGAAACTTGGTAAGAAGATGTATTCTGTGAACCGCATTAAGATTTTCAGCCAAAAATAGAAAAAATAGAAAAAAAAAATTACTTGACAAAAGTTCAAAAAATTTTTTTTCATCAAACATAATATACGTTTATGGATAGGTCTTCGAAAATAATGTTGAGGTTACTAATATCGTTTTTTTCTTAACTGAATAGTTTGCGCGAGAGACACTTCCAAAGTGGTAAAATGTGTTCCCCCCCCCCCTGTAACTTCTAAAATAAGAGAATGATAAAACTAAAAAATTATATGATGTACATTATCCAATATCCATCCAAACTTTCACTGAAATTTGGTTTGAACGAGATCTAGTGAGTAGTTTTTTTTAATACGTCATAAATCGTAAACCGCAATTTACCTTTCGACGAACTACAAGAACTTTCATATTATGTTACTTGCTGCTACGGAACCCTTCATAGGCGAGTCCGACTCGCACTTGGCCGCTTTATCTCGATATAATAAGACCATGACGAGAATTCGCTTTGTCTTTTAGTTTTCGGGACCAGTTTTTTAGACCCCCTACGTAGACGGTGCAAGTCATACAAAAAGCTGCCTCGAGAACTAAGTTTCACCTCATCCCCAGCTAGCTAATGAAAACTAACTTTCCTCATCCCCTATCCTAGAGTACCTAGTTTACCTTAGCTTACTGTGTTGTGACGAGATTTCCAAACGCAACTGTCCAAGTTATCCAACAAAACATTTACACAGTAACTTTTCGATTTCCGGTTGCGCTGAAACTTCGTGTCCTATTATGACCAATGTCGGACACAGGATGGACAACACTATACTGCCATAGTTTTCATATTCAAATTACGAAGGTTTAATTATTTGTGGGTTAATGTTTTCAATGCATAGCAGACTTTTTACTTGGTTACAGTAAGAAGCGAGTTTTTTAAAACTACGAGTAATATTGGATAGCAACACTTCGCAAAAGTCGCGATGTATTTGACAAAAAGAGCCTTGCAAAGCCTGCAGAGAAATAAAATAAGACAAAAATGTTGGTATCCCCCTCGGGGCGACGACATGCGGACGCCGTTTTTTCACAAGATGTTTTTAAAGGTATACATGCATTTTAGCAGTCTCTTTCTTTGTGCCGTGACATCTTTTAAAAGCATAGACTGAAGCGTTTTAAAGCTACTAAAAAGAAAGTGCACTTTGCACAGAGTGCTTGTGCCGGGATATTCAATATTACGTTAACAATCTTTATCTTGGTAGGGTTACTGAATAAGGAGTATCTTCAACTATGTTTTGAGCGACTAATGACTACCCACTTGTTTGAATGAATCGCATAGAAAGCGCAGCAGGCACCAGGCAACCGCTAGACATTAATTATGCCCAGTGTCTCCATATAAAAATAAAGGATTACCGTGTTGCCAGGCTGAAAATACGGTGTTTTACGGTGTGTCAATTAAAAATTTACCGTAATTACCGTGTTATGTTTAAATGCATGGTAAAATTGGTAAATAAGTAGATAAAAAATAAATTTAAAGGGAATTTCAAATTTTTTGTAATGAATTTAAACCTACTTACTTAGAAAAAACTAGTTCCTTAATCCGAATCTAAGACGACAATTTCTTTTTCGTAATTAGAAGCATTCATTTTGCTGATCATTTCTTTAATGGGCATGAAATCAACACAGGTTTTTCACACGTAATCAAAAAAATATCAAAAATGCGAAAAGTTATTCATCACCCTATTACGGTAGAATTACGACACGGTAATGGACGTTTACCGTTGACCGTAGATTATGTCAGATTACGGTGCATCTACGGTAATTACCGTGTATATGGAGACACTGATTATGCCTCTCCTACACGCTTCCCGAAAGAACGATTGCATGTTCCCTCCATCCAGTATGTATACCTACTATAATTCGGCTTACATGCGCTTATACAGTAATCGATCGCTTTGTTTGCATATTTTAGATAGTTTTGTGGGCAGGGCTAGGTACTTTACGTATTCATGTTGGCCCCTATGAAACAATGATTAGTTTATGTGCCTTCTGTGATTTGATAAGCAGGTACCTATTTTACGATGCAACAGTGTTACGGTTAATTGATTCGTTAGTCACGAACACGCTGAGAATAAGGTCGGTGGAATAACAGATATGATTTCATATTTTGAAAATGCATTAATACACTTTGAAATTACCTAATATATTTTTTTTCAATTAATTTACAATGCTAAATATGAGATGTGTTCTTATACTCGTATCTCTTTCTTACATACATAGTCATACACAGTCTCAGTCTCTTTTAAAGGCTTGTCAAAAACAAGGACTGACAATTGTGATAAAAACTACAACCTACAAAAGGCCTAAATTAAAAGCCTATTCCTCTTCACCTAAGCTCTAACCACACGAATGGTAAAAAAAAGTGGCCCACCTTATGTTATGCGGTTCTTCTTCTTCTTCTTCTTATCGTATCACTGATTCTTTCGAACCAAGTGTGGTTGCTTCTGTATAGATAAACAATGCATAGCCCTAAAGAATACTTATTTGGAAGTACTTTATGAAATGTACTTACTACACCAACTTATCTCCCTAATATCCTGGCAAAGGTCAAACCATAATTCATAGATAAAACGTGCTATTTTGAACATCAAAGTGCGCCCATTTTGTGTTCAGGTAATATTTTAAAACAGTTGTAGTTACTTAAAAGAAATCGAGATATGCCGATACCTCAACAGCAGGGCCGTAGTAAGAGCATAAACTTTGCAGCGAAATATTAACAATGAAGTAACAAACTCACGAGGGATTAGTGGGCCGATCATGTTTGTCGTAGGACAGACAAACGTTGGAATAAACGAGAGTGAATAGTTAGGAAAGTCAGGACTCTACTCAGGGTTAAGCTCTTTGTACCATGTCCTCTATTTCTGTTGTTTTCCTATGTTTTGTATTGTGTGCAATAAAGAATTAAGAATTAAGAAAGTGTGGGACGCCCCCCGCAAAGTGGGGCGACCATCTGCGAAATGTAGCTGGCAAGCACTGGAGGAGAAGAACACCGGGCTCAGTGACGCGTCTTGGGAGAGACCTACGTTATTATGTTAGCATTGGACTGACATAGTTTGATGATGATGAGGACTTACTACTGTAATCCCTCAGACAAAGCACATCCCATCAGCTTGAACTATTAAAGACATACGAGTATTAAAGCTTCGGGGCTCTTACTACGTCTCTGCAAGGGAGATTAATTTTAGTTAATGATTAAACACCGAATTGTTGATAAAACGCAGGTATATTACCTTGGCTATTATTAGTTTAGACGGTGATGTCAGTTTACTCTACCGTGCATAACACACGGCATTGATGAAGTACTTGTATCAATACCTAGGTAGAAGCAAACCTAGCTCATGGCTAAATAATGTCAGAATGTTTTACACTATCAATTAATAGCTATCTGCGACTTTTTCCGTATTATGAAGGTCAGTAATTAAACATTTAAACTCTTCACTTTGCCCCATTAGTGAAATGAATTTTTGAAACGTTATTTATACTGCTCCCATAGTACAAGCTCTGCTTAGTTTGGGGCTAGATAGTGTGGTGTGAATTGTCCAAAATATTTATTTATTATAATGCTATAAAGAAGTTTTTCTGCAGTGTAAATAAGACACACGTGCTATGCTAACCAGTGCTTAGCATTAACAGCTGGAGAGATGAACCATCCCCATACTCGCGAATCGATCAATTTTCCAATAATTAGCCATTCTCCGCCCGTCATTGTGAAAGAGCAATCAGTCGCTCGCTTCCGACCATTTCAATCCAATTTCAATTGGAATTGCACATAACGCGACAGCATAGAATGTTCCAATCCACTTTTGAATTTTTATTTGTATTTGTGCTACTGGTTTTAGATATCCCGCCTAAATTGGTTGCCTAAATTGGTTTTCTGTTAAAACTGGGGCACTAAAAAACTGATACAAATAGCAATAGTAGGTTTTTATTCAAAGGATTGCTGAATTGAAGTTTTGAAATAACCGAGAAAAATATCGTTCTGTAGAACACAAGCGAGGGGGTCTTGTTAGTTCGCTCTCAAAAAATTACTTCGAGACTCAGCGTCAAGATTATATTTTTTCAGTGTTAGTCATCTGAGGTATGGTTATTTTTTTTATGCCATAGCTGGTAGACGAGCAGACCTGATGGAAAGTAGTCACCGTCACTAAAGCACTAAGTAATATTATGTAATATAGAAATTCTAGTAGTTCGTCGAAAGGTACATTGCGGTTTACGTATTAAAAAAAAACTACTAACTAGATCTCGTTCAAACGTAGGAAATCGTTGGAAGTTTACATAGTATTGTACATCATAATTTTTTAGATTTATCATTCTCCTATTTTAGGAGTTACAGGGGGGGGGACCAACATTTTATCACTTTGGAAGTGTCTCTCGCAAAAACTATTAAGTTTAGAAAAAAACGATACAAGAAACCTCAGCATCATTTTTGAAGATCTATTCATAGAAACCCCCACACGTATGGGTTTGATGAAAAAAAGTTTTTCGAATTTCAGTTCTAAATATGGGGACCCACAAAATTTATTGTTTTTTTTCTGTTTGTGAAAAAATCTTAATGCGGTTCACAAAATACATCTACTTACCAAGATTCATCGGTGTAGCTCTTATAGTTTCGGAGAAAAGTGGCTGTGACATACGGACAGACAGACAGACAGACAGACATGAGGAATCTATAAGGGTTCCGTTTTTGCCATTTGGCTACGGAACCCTAAAAACGTTGGCGTAAACAACGTACAGTCGACTGCGCTGGAACAACAATACAATACGAACATTTCAAGTATTGCAGCATTGCAATTAACACTTATATGGCAAATACTCAAGCAATAAGTGAATTTCTTAACTGATTTCATGTTGTATTTTAAGTTTTGGTCTTCTGTAAATGCTCATTGCAACTTTTCGACATTACCATGAAAGTTACGAATTGTATACATTCTAAAGTAGCCGACTGTACTTACCTAAGTTTTGCGCTTTGTTTTCTTTTGCTGTTTGTTTTAATGCTTGATGTTTTTATTCCTAGAAAATGTTTGGCAAAGTGGTGAGGGGAAGCTAACTAGATTATAAATTAATTATAAAAAAATCTATGAACAGGTTTTAATGTCGCGTCCATGTTTAGTATGTATTTTAACGAAAAAACTAAGCTTTGCTAGGTTTAAAGTTTTTCCGGAACCCAACCTTTTCCTATCCTATTCCCTTTTACGGCGCACGAAATAGATGAAGGTTCACACTGTTGGCAGTAGATGGCGCTAAGACGATAACTTTGTTCAATATTGAAAGATGGCGCCACGTTTTGGTTCAAAAAGTTGTTCCATTCTGTCTCATGTATTATTTAATTTTTATTTCAGCAACTGGAGCCTAATTTTCGGCTCATCTCGGATCATTTTGCAATTTTATTTTATTGCTTGTTTTCGAAGAGAGATAGATGATTTCCTTTAGTAATTCATGGACGACCTCATCGTAGAAGCCTCGACAGCTACGATATACGGAAAACGTAGAAAAAAAGCGGGGTTGTGCAATGCCATTGTGTATTTAGGGGACATTGAAAATCTCGGTCGGCCCGAGAATTAGGCTCCTGATAAAGATATTTTTAGAAAACCCGTATCATAAAAACCGAAATTTGTTATGGTTATTTATCTTTAAGAGTGTACCTAGACTTACTTTAAAAGTTGAAAGTATTTGTTTAGTCTAACCTCACACTTTAAATGATAACATTTGAAAATAAGTAGGTACATTTAGGGTTTGGTGTTTAAAAAACCGCGAAATCTCAGTTCAGGACGATTGATTACTTATAAACATTTGATTCCATGTTCTCGTGTACAAACCATGCATACAAAACTTACTGTTAAAATAATTACCTACTCTAATATAGTAACAATACAATTTAACAATAATAGTTTCCACTATGCTTATTGCTTGGAGGCATTACTGGCTTTATTATAATTGGTGCACCGGAATTATAATCACAAAATGAGTTGACTGACGTCTATGTACAGTCAACATCAGAATTCAGAACTAAATGAGAAAGAATTTTTAGTTTTTTATATAAATAAAGCTTAAGACACTAAATACATTCTGTAACGGTAATCGACTTCTGATGTTGACTGTACCAAATATAAAACTATGCATTGCATACTTTTATCATTGAGTAGGCATACAATTTATTGGTAGTTCTAGTAATAATTTCACAAGAAAAGGTGTGCTGGTGTTAAATACCTTTCATGGTGGTAGCTTGGTCACAATTCTTTTTTATCTCAATAGGAGTAGACTGAACTAGTAGGTAATTGTCTTTCCTTTTATTATTTTGTTCTATTGCTGGATTCTTTTAGCCGTTTGGAATATACCTAGCTTCGTGTGTAACCATCGTTTTTAATGCATTTATCTGGTATGGCACGTGATCTATCCCCTTACTTACAAGCCTTTCTTAAAATATAATTAGCAACAGAAGATTATAAGGCACTGTCATCTCTTAAGGCAATGACAAACAGTGACAAGGCTAACTTTGCTATGTTCACATGCACGCCGTGCAGCCCGGCGGGCTGCCTGGCGGGCTGCACGGCATGCAGCCCGTCCCGGGCCGGCGAAAATTCAAGCTGTTCACACGCACGCCGTCGTGTCAGCATGCACTCACGTTCACAGGCGCGTTTACGGGCTCGGGCGTACCGTTTACACGCGCGTGAATGTGAATGTGCACGTTGAATGTCGAGTTGAACGCGCGCGTGTAAGCGAACTATTAAGCAAAGCTCCACACCTAAGTAACGCTTGCAAGTAAGGTTTATAACTTGATATTTAACCAGTGATGCTCAAAATGTCCGATGTCTATGATAGAGTGTGTGTTGTATATTAATAAGTAGGTGTTATACCTAAGTAAAGTAAGCGTATGATAGCACCTCTTCTCGAAATCTTAAGAAACACGCCTTTTAATGAGTTTTCTAGACATACCAGAACGCATAATATGCGCATGTATATAACAATTATACAAGTGTAAATTAAAATGAACATCATAAAATGTGATCCAAGGCTAGCGATACTAACATTATCATGGACAACAGTCCTAATCAAATAAACCAGTCGATATTTATTACACGAAAATTGCTTATAACATTGCTGCAGCCTCTCTCTCGACTTTTCTGCAGAGTTTCACCTTATGAGGTGCCTTTTATATTGAATGACCTTTCTGTCTTTATTCTCCACACTTTGAAGTTTTAAGAATGCTCTAGATGTACCGAATTTGTAATAATTTAAAGGGGTTATTGTATCGAGGATCAGTTTTAAATATTTTAACAAGTTGCTGGTGTATTTTAGTAGTTATACATTCGATGTATAAAATTAAGGATATGATTTCTGTTCAACAAAGTCTGTATCAAATAACTAAAACAATCCCTACTCTAACATTCTATACACTGGTTATGGCATTGTTTTTTCATCGTTCTTACCGTACCCTAGTAATGTTTAACTTGAATGTTTATCTTTGGCAGTGATCCTTTTCTATTGCGCTCGTCTTTATATTTGATCAAGGGCAAGCCCATTCTCTTTATAAGAAAAACCAAATAAATAATTATTCGTCATACAGTGTCAATCTTGGGATTGTCCACCCGTACGTACGCAGGCGGGGAACGGCGTTTGAATGTTATGTAAGTGTACACCAAGCTGCCAGCAACGCTGATATTCAATCCCATGAAGTTGAGCCATGAAAATACATAGTCACCACCTATAACCATTCCTAAGTATGTAACGAGAATGTTTTTGAGACAACCAATGATAGTGGTTGTGAGAGCGCTATTGTACTGGGTACACAGCATTACACTGTACGATAGGATGAAGCCCATCACGCATGACAGTAAGAACTGAGACAGAAATAGGGGATCATCCCAGTGGGGGTACTCCATGGATCGTTTCAGATCCCCCGTGGCCCAGGCAACAACTGCAGCTGGTACAATCATGAACAAGGCATTATAAAACATTAATCCATACTTGCCCAGCTCTTTCGAGTCCAGCTTCTTCTTCATGTAAACTCCATTGGCTGCAGTGAATGCGTCATTGAGCAGGACGAGCGTGTAGCCGGTGACAGAGAATGTGACGTCATCTGCTGCAGCTATAACGGCCCCTCCCACCATGGAGAGGACACTGGCTTGCACGGAGCACGAGGCTCGCACTCCCAGCACAATCTTCTCGAGGATCATGGTCATGAGGATGCTGAAGCGCCGCAGAGCCGTGAACATGGGCAGGCTGAGTTCTTTGGTGCCACCGAGCCCGGTCGCCATGTTGCCGAGGTAGATCAGTGGCAATGGCCAGATGCGCCGCGTCACCGTTTTATCCATGGCCGGAAATTGAACCAGTTGCAGTTCCCTCCCAAGCCAAAGCACCGTTATTGTGGCCACCATCTGCCCCAGTCCGAGGAACTGGTAAGAAGGGAATGCGTACGTGGTGAGCACTGTCTTGTTGATGACAGTGATCATGAAGGAGGCAAGCGCGTAGAACACGGCGCTCAGCACCTTCATTGTCAACTGTCGGTGGCTCTCAGCTTCAGCCTCCTCCCGCGAGTCCAACCCTGGAAAAAATCAATTCTATTAGTTTCGATAATAGTGTACTGTATAGGAAAGGAAAACTAGCCCTTATGAAAGAACAAACCAAAGGAAAGGCAGCATAAACAAGGAACTATTTTATATCGAGTGGCCGGCACTGTGGTTTGTGAGTTAGATCCCCACCGAGAACAAATATTTGGGTGGCGAACACAGATGTTTGTTTTTTGCCTGGGTGCCGTACTGTGTTCTAAGTATGCACAAAAAATATTTATACAAGTAATATATGAGCTATCTGGTTCCCAAAGTACAAGCTCTGCCTAATTTGGAGCTGGATAGCATTGTGTGGGTTGTCCACAATATTTTATTTTTTATTTTTATTACTGGAAGCCCTAATTATATATTTATTAGTATTAGTATCACACTCTATGATCTTGCTAATATTTATAAACAATAGTAAAATAAAATATTCTTATTGAGAGCCCCACTCACTTCACTCAATTTTTTCTATGCATTCTTATTTCAGAAACTACAGTGGTATAAAATGGGGCAGAGATCTTTTTTTTGACTTCTTATATTTTTAGTGTGCCTCAAAGAGCCTGCTTTTGTGACAACACAATGTTTGATAACTTATCAAGGTTTTTTACAACATCTGAGAGTTTCTAGGCTAGGTTACGTGGAACTGGCCCCTAGACACACCTAACTTTAAGATGTTTCAAAGTGATCTTTGTGATACAACTGAATACATGTATTTTTGACTTCAATCAGATTTAAATCTACTACTGTAGAATAGAGGTAATACACAGCACTAACATTAAGAAACAAGAAAATAATATTTATGAAAACTGAAGGCCCAAAGGCACTATACCTACTAACAGTTTGTGATCAAATCAAATCAAAAGTGTATTTATTCCGTTGATTCGCAAGGATCACTTTGAAACGTTTTAAGCTAGGTGAGTCTAGGTGCTAGTACCACGCAATCAAGCCTAGAAGAACCGGCAAGAAACTACGGCTTGGTTCCTACCATTATTTTATATGATCCTTTTACAATAATACTAATAGCAGTGAAGTTCCAGTGTGGTGCCACTTCACTTAGTGAGACGTATGCAATAATATAAAATCAAAAGTATGTTATTGATGTCAGATTTTGTCTAGAAATAAACAAACATGGACAAATTCCACTAGTCTTCTAAATAATTTAACTATGTGCCTGACCAACTGATGACAATCAACCCACAGCCTAAACTAATGGTTCTAGGAGTTTCAAATTTGAAGAGTACATTCCTGATGAAACTCAACCCTTGAAAGGGTCCAGCGGAAGTTGAAGTTTGTAGAAAAGCTTAGGTATAGCGACCGAAGTCGCGCGGGATTCTACTAGTAACTTAAATAAATAAAAATAATTTTAAATTAAACTAGCATTGATGAATGACATACCCAAGGTCTTACCGGTAGCCACAATTGTTGCCATTCTGACTATTTCACGCACTGGTCGAACTCATGATCACTTCAACAATGCTGTCACAATAACTCTGGCGGTCCTCTCTGATGGACTCGAAGGCTTGACTGAGTCAGGCTAAGGCTGCGACCAACGCAGCACATGCTCAATTAAACTGAGAACTCGAGACTTGCACTATATAAAATGCCAGAGCGCTGCTGGCCTGGATGGTTATTCGTCAGTTGAAGCTGCAGAATGACCCTTTTATTTTAGTTGCTTGCTGACGCATAGCTATTTACTTAACAACCTTTCCAACCAAAGGAATGGTAAAACACAAGGCGTTGACAAGGCTAACTTCTAGCTTCTAATTTTTTTACATAAAATTACCAAAATTTAGGGAAGGAGAGGAAGTGTGGTCAGTCTTCATTTATTTACGCTACGCCATTGGTCACCAATCAATGATTGCTGTCATGTCAAGCTGTCATTTCCATTTTGTCGATGACAGATCTCAAACGAAAATTACGTCCAAACAGCAGCAAAACAGCTACCGTAAAACGGGGTCACTATGGATGCAGGGGTCAATAGGGATAAAATCGATGAACAAAATTGAAGCGGAAACATTATCAGAAATCTACCGATAATCGTCTGATTTTTTATGAGTTTTATAGTAGAATATTGAATCTTTACACTGGTAACACTTTTTTGACGTGAAGATGGTCACAAGTCAGAAAAAAATACATCTGAAGTTCGCCGTTCAGCAGGACGTGATTTTGTCCCTCAAAAACTTTGAAAAACAAGCAGGAAAAAGTGATTTCTAATAAATGAATCGTGCTGAGTAACAAAAGTTAGTGTGTTCTCCATCCAAATCAAGTGTGTTACTACAAGTTTCTTGTTTAATTTTAGTTTAAATCGAAAATTTATGAGTGCCGGTAAATTTTTCAAAAAAAGAGGGTAATAGAGACGCCTACAGGATATTATCGGGATGTCTGTGGGGTGAATAGGGACGAGAGTCCTACAAACTAAGGACGTGGTTGTATGAAAAGGGACACTAAAGCATGGATAGGGACAGGGGTGTCACTCACCAATATCGCTAGTATTTGTCTATAATAATATTATTATTCGTTATTACCTAATGATGGGTGGTTTGGTTAGGCTTATTTATTTAGGTACTTAGGGACTTTTGCTTTTTTATTTATTTATTATTTATTTAATGTCAGACAACGGGATCCATAAAGTGTTAGTAGAAATTAAATTTAATTACATGTCATAGGGTTAGTACAAAATAATCTTAATATAATTCTTACCTACTAAGTAATGAAATCCCTCGCTGAAGTTCCAATCAAAACAGGCTCACTAAGACTATTTGATTAGAACTTGAACGAAGGATCTCATAATGGGCGAATCGCAATGATCTGCTATGACCTTCAGGATGGTGTTGGTACTGCCCCGCACTCTGCTGAGCAATGATGCAGTTTTCTTGCGGATGATGGCATGAAACCCATCCACCCGCGCCTCAGCGAACATGCTTGATGCGCTGCAGAAGCGAGGCAGCCCCAACAGCATCCTGAATCCATTGTTATATTGGACACGCAGTGCGCTGAGCGTACTTTTTGTATAGCTGACCCACAGGCTGCTCGTGTAGAAAGACTGGCAGTAGGCTTTAAAAAGTGTGATTTTCACTTGCCTACTGCAACGGGCAAACCTGCGCGCCAGCATGTTACTTCGAGCCGCCAGCGCCCTACGTTCCCAATCTATGTCTATATGGTCATCGAGGCCGTCCGTAAGGAAGTGTCCAAGATATTTAAACTTCTTAACGCGTGTTAATTTGGCACCGTTCAGTTGAATTCTCGGTACCGAAGCGGGAACCTTACCGGCGGCCCCGAAAACCATAAACTCACTTTTCTTACAGTTGTACAGTAGACCATGCTTAGCGGCGTACTCCTCACAGATCACCAGCAGCCTTCTGAGTGCGCTTACCGTTGGACACAGCAGCGCCATGTCGTCCGCATAGCTGATATTCTTAACACAAACATTATCAACTGAGCAGCCGACACCTTCACTGCTGAGTCCAACGATCAGCTCATTCACGTACAGGTTGAAGAGCTTCGGCGAGCTCAACCCCCCCTGCCTCACCCCACACTCCAACCTGTACGCAGCCGATAGGCTGCCAGCCCATCTTACAGTGTTAGTCTGGTTGGCATACCAGTATTGGAAGAGACGTTGTACCTGTGCATGCACGCCAGTACTTGCCAGCTTTCTCCAAAGCATGTCATAAGAGACGAGATCAAATGCTTTGGATAGGTCAAGAAAGCATGCGTACACAGGTGTACGTCTCTGTGTGTAGTACTGGACAGTGTGCTTAAGGCTCAGAATTGCACTTTCAGTTGAGAGGCCCTTCTTAAAGCCGAACAGGCTTTAAGAAGGGCCTTTTTGCAGGCACAATGCCACGAAAATATAAGCCCAGCCAAAAGTATGTATTTTAAATAATGTATTTTACATTATTTCTATAGTACTACTAATTTCTTATTTTTTCATTCTTAGTTCTGAATAATATTATTTGGGGGTTTGTGACAACCCTGACCATATTTCTCTATTGTTCTCAATGCCGTCCCTATTAACCCCTATACGTGTATGAATAGGGATAGCATATATTTTAAGTATTTACATAAAAGAAGCTCACTATCAATGAGTTTCGCATACAATTTCATAATATACAAGTTAAGACTAAACTTTTAATGTAGTAAACTAATAGTTGTTGATACAAAATTCATTAGAAAAGGGCACTCAAAGTTGAAAACCATCCCCATTCACCCCATTTTACGGTATATTTTTTGCGTCACTCGATTGCTGATGGTTTTCTGCAAATCTAAAGCTGGTTTTCACTACAGACCGGTGGGTGTGATACGTCAGATGCGTGCATCAGCACAGCACAGCCGCAGAAGATGGGGATCGTAAAGTAAATTAGAATGGGCTAAATAACCTAAACATTAATGGTAATTTTTACAAAACAATAATTATGCGTTTTTGTAGAATGGTTTAAGTAAACATAATAATATATTATGTACGTGAAATAAAAATAAAATCATTACACAAACAACTTTCTAGTTAAGTTTTTAAGGTTTAAAATAGATATAAACATAGGATTAAAATATACTCAGCTCTATTTAGCCCCAAATTAAGACACAATTACTCATCTCATATAACATAGGACGGAGATGACCCGAGATGAAATCAATCAAAACCTCGTATAAGTAGTACAAACTTACACAAAGCATTTGTTTTGATCCATGGATTTATCCCTGTTTGATCATTATAATTTTTAACTATGCACATTCAAACATTCGGATTTCGCTTAGACAATTTAACCTAATTGTATAGGGGATTTCAGAATCTGATTCTGATTCTGACATAATGCCCGCTCCACATTACGTTGCGTTAACTTGCAATTGTCGGATGGATGGATGGACGTCGAGCTACGACGCGCGCGAGCGACGGAGTCACATCAACATCATCATTGGTAGGTAGGACGGATCTCGGTCGGACAATGAACGGTGCATTGTGAAGAATTTGTGAACAAACCGAGCGACATTTTGATTATTATTTTCAATGAAATTGCGATGCCATCTCAAAAATGAATGTTCCGTGCTATAAATCGGGGGTAAAATATGTGTGATGAGTGATTTGCTTGATTATGAGGGTGTTTAATGCGGAGTAATAACGCATACGTAGGCAGTTAGACTTGTTTGCGTTTTCAGTGATGTATGGGGACGCGTAGTAAGTCTGAAAGTGTTACAGGTATCTAGTTTTAGAAGGGCGTCAGTGGGCTATTGATTGTTTGTGCGAGTTATTTGCAATGGCGATGCCTGAACAGTTCTCGCTGAGATGGAACGACTTCCACTCGAACTTGTCGCAGTCGTTTCATGCCCTGTTGGAAGGCGAAGACCTGGTTGACGTGACGCTGGCGGCTGGCGGCCAGTACGTGCATGCACACAAGCTCATCCTCTCCGTCTGCAGCCCCTACTTCAAGGAATTGTTCAAGGTACGTAACACTCATTGTCTTAGCATGCTTCCCCCTACCCAGCTCTGGTTGCAACTCCTCATATATAAATAGGTACCTATTAAATTGGCATAGGCTTACTCCCCAGACATTACTATACACAAAGTATATTAATATTTGATATGAAGGACCTTTGATCTGTGTTCATGATCCTGTCAAACAAAGGACTGACAGGAGGTCATTATAACACTATCAACTCTCTTAAACCTAATTAAAAACGTTTTAAATTTTTGTTTAAGGCTGTTTATTCGACATCATTACTATTATCCCTATTATTAGAAGTCCTATTTCATTATTAGTTTATGAGTAATAAAGATATTGTAATTATTTGCTTATAAGTGTTATCTTCCTATCAGCCGCTTTTCATACTATTTTTGTACGTCAAATGTGTATGCTGTGGAAAATACTGTGAATAGGTAAATAACTAGGATCCTACCTGCAATGAATTATCAAACGGGATTATGGTGAATAGGTAATTATTTACCTACTTTATTGCATCATTATGTATGTGTGCATATACTTGACTATATAGTAGAAACCATTGTGTTTCTATCTTTGTATAATAATTTGGAAATAATCCTATTTCCGATTGATTAAGTTACTAATTCAACTCTTGGACAAACTTTCTATATTGAATTTTGATAGAGTATAGGTTGATATTCTTATGATAAGAATAACATAAAAGATTTGATGTAAATTTAAGATTATTTAGTATAGAACAGTTTCATTACAGTAAAATAAATTGTTTGTTGTTGTCTTTGTTTAAGTGCACAATTTGGAATTAATTTTAAATTGTGTGTGAATTTATCGCCATTCCTTCTCATGCTGCTCTTACCCTGGAAGAATTTGGAAAAATTGGGTAGGTTTTTTCCAAGTATAAATAACAATCTATAGATCACTAAACTAAACCTTATCATAACCTGATTTCTTAGAATATGTTTTTATCACAATGAATGCAGGATTAAATAACAAAAATTGCTGATCTGCTATTGCTATACTATGTTCTTGTATGTACTTTGTACTTCATGTTTGATCACAAATACATAATTATTGATAAAATTAACAAATATCATATTATATTGTCATGAATTCAGATCCAGATATTATTTGTTTCTCCGTCCAATATCAGCTCACCCAAATCATGGTCAATATATGAAAACCTCTAAAATATAAATAATGCAGCCTTGTTTGCTCCAGGTTAGGAGTACCCTAAACCGAGGAGCATGTATAAAAAGAAATATGAGAGTGAATCAAGCGAAAGAGGTGTGTCAGGGATCGTATAAAGTGGAAATCCGTGATCTCTGCCCACCCCCATGGGAATAAGGCGTGTTTTTATGTATATATGTATGTATGTCTGCTCCATTGGTATTTGGCATACCAGGCTGAGAAGATAGGTGATGCAAATCCTGCTCTAGCCTCATATAATTCGGCTATCTACTTAATTTTAATTGATTATATTGATTGACAGTATTGGAACAGGATCAGCATTTTTTGTTCTACCCTGCCTTCATGTTTAGAAAAACAGGATGCCTTTGTTTGGAAATAAACAAGGCATTAGGCATGTTTATTTTTGTATTAAGGCATTACCTACCATATACTTACTGAAATTATTAAATCAATGTTATTTACATTATTTTGCCTACCTATTACCTATATCATAGTTATGACTTGGCTTACTTATAATTTACGAGTAAAAATATCTCGATGTAGATGCTTTTTTTATTTTATGTGAGATTATTGTGAGGCAGGTTGGCCCAGTGCAGCATCTTTGAATAATCTACCTAATCCAATCAGTAGGTGACCATGGACGAACCAGCTAGACCATGAGAGCAGCGATTTAAAAACCAGCCTAGAATCTGGTTCCAATAAAAAATAATAAAGTGTCATCAAATGCAAGGTCAGTAGGTACAGTTGCAAGGATATTATTCTGGAAAATAAAACCAAAACACCAATATAAATAAGGCAAAACGTTTTAAAGCATCTTCATCGTCTTTCGGCGAATCTTAGCTAGACCATGCAAATTCAACTTAGTCAGAGGTCCCAAAATATATTTTGTTTCTTACACCATTTGTTTTTAGGTTTTGGGCCCCCCAAAAAAAACAAAAGGCTATTAAATTGAAACTACAGCGCTGGTTTGAACTAAGCATAGCCTGGAAAAATTACGTATCTACGAGTAATAGTTTGTATTGCGGGCCGCTGCACTACCATAGGTTAGTACGGCATTACATTCCGAGCTCGGCAGAAGTTCACCCCGCTGGATGGCGCCGCGCACACAGATATTGTTCTTAAAAAATCAGCGCGAAACATAAAAGTGCTGCCGCAGCGCTGCAGCGGCAACACTAATCTGCCTGCTGCCGAGATCGGAATGCAACCTTTATGAAAATAAACACGTTCTGATAAATAGGTGCTATACAAACTATGCAAGACTTAAGATTCTTAGCAAACCTACAGACAGCTCGATAGCAGATTTTGAATTCGTCATCTATGTTAACGTAATCGAAATAAGGGCTAGGATGCCTTCAAATTATTGTCAATGCTTGCAAACGGACCTCGGAACACGGCAAAGCGTCGCGATAATGAACATAATAATAACTATTACCACTATTGATATATATTTTAAACTGGCTTTATTTTAAGGCGGGACCCCGCCTTTAGATAAAGCCAGTTTGTAAAGTTTTAAATGAATAAGTTCAGTGATTTGATATCTTTCAAAAGGTCAAGTGTGTGAGTGATAAAGGTCAACGACGGCGCCGGCCGGCGCGGTCTGCCTATTAAAAAGCGACCAGTGTGCGCTCACCCTTATATAGGGAAAACCCATGAATATTATAACACCCGTCGTAGGTGCAAGTACTTTACGAAATAATACCTACAGCTTTTCTTCTTATCAACACATTTTACCACTTTGGAAGTGTCACTCGCGCAAACTATTTAGTTTAGAAAAAAATATATTAAACTTCAATATGATTTTTTAAGACCTATCCATAGATACCCCACACGTATTGGGTATGATGAAAAAAATAAAAGTATGGGGATCCCCCAAAATTTATTGTTTTTTTTTCTATTTTTGAGTGAAAATCTTAATGTGGTTCACAGAATACATCTACTTACCAAGTTTCAACAGTATAGTTCTTACAGTTCCGTAAAAAGTGGCTGTGACATACGGACGGACCGACAGACATGACGAATCCATCAGGGTTCTGTTTTTTGGCATTTGGCTACAAAACCCTAAAAAGCAACTTAATAAAGTCGTTGATAAAAATGAGCATTCATAGAAATTTTAAGCCGTTATTGTCTATCCAGAATTGTAATTGTTGAGATGTTGGTCTCAGAAACGTCACAGTCGTCATAATACAATAATATGCAATCTATAGGTACCAACATATTTCAATAATACACAAGAGGGCGACAATATCAAGTGACTCAATGCAAATGAAATGAGAGTACAGTTGCCTGCACAAAGAAAACTATTTTTTCTACCTGGTCTGTATATATCGTCCCATTGCTGGGCAAAGGCCTCCCAAAGCCTTTACAAAAATTACAGCATCTACCAAAACGTAAATACAATACAATTTGTTTTAATAGTTGTGTATACTGACTTTTTGGATCATCAAAGTATGTGCTTACAAAAAATTTAATATATTCGCTATCTGTACCCAAAGTCTCAGTGCATTTACAACATATCGTTACCAAATGTTGTTTTCGTTTCACCTACGTGTCTCTCTCTTTTGCATGGAAAAATGATGAGACAACAACTCTAACTACGTAACGTATTTTGCTGTCTCATCTTTTCTCCATACAAAAGACAGAGACAGGCGAAACGAAAACAACATTTGGTAAGGAAATGTGGTAGCAAAACTCGGACTTCGGGTACTGGTTCCCATAGTACGACCTCGGCTTAATTTAAGGCTTTATAGTTTGGTGTGGAGTCCACACTGTAGACTGTCTAAAATATTTATTTATATATTCATTTTCAAACCAGGAATACTTTTAACGTTGATTGGACCCACCTATTTGTTCTGAGCTTGCAAAACAAGGCACAATTATTTACTTCATGACTCGTACATTCCGATTGATAAGTCTTGCAGTGGTATTGTATGGCGTAGTACAGTAGTACAGTACAGTCAGATGCACTAGAATGTGTACAATTCGTTACTTTGATGTATTCCCGTTGGCCCCGGTGGTCGTATCCCCGGCCCGGGGACAGCGAGACGTCATTTTAATTCATTCCCGTTGTCCCCGGTGAGCAGATACGGCCAACAGGGACAACGGGAGTTCTCAATTTCACGTGTCGTTGTCCCCGTTTAATCTGAATGATTTTTTTATTCAGATAGTCTCGTAGCATTACCTATTAAAAACCTAAGTAGTACTTTGTATGGCGTAGTACAGTCAGATGCACTAGAATTTGTACAAATTGTTACTTTCGAACTTAAGTTCTTTAAAATATTCGAAAAAAATTGAAAACAATTTTTAGATTTTTGTTTTTTTTTGTAATATACATTGCATTATACTTCTGATACAATAATGAACACATGAACAAAGTGTTACCTTAATGAATTAGAGACAGTAAGAAAAGTGCCAACGGACACATTCTTAGTACCTAATACTTATTTTATAAAACTAAGCTAAAGCAGAATTACTCATTAGTCCACTAGGATAGATTGTAATATTAATTAGGGTACCGCAGAGATGTATTACACTAATTTAGTAAAAAAAAAAACTGATACAAATATGAACGTTATTATAAATTGTTTACGTTCTAGTGCAGCTGCCTGTACCTATCCGCATGTAGGTACTGTGCCTGTCGCTAAGGTTGAAAAACCGGATTAGATTTTGGTTTGCCTACTTACCTATTTAGGTACATTGAAAGTTTTTAGAGGTAACACTATGCACAGTTTCTAGTGGTGACTTCACCAGTGAGTGCTTATAGCCTCATTCATGTTTATGAGTGTATAATTTGGTCTCAAATTGTAAAGTAGTAGCAGAGAGCTCTTTGTTTTTGGCTCATCCGAGGAAGTACTACCACCATGCCTATTTCTGCCGTGTAGCAGCATTACTGTGGTTCCGTTTATAGGGTGTTGGTGCCGGTGACATTACTGGCACATTAGGCTAAACATCTTAGCTTTAAGTTTATGGACGCAGGGCAGTGCATCGTAGTCCACGTTCCTGACGTGCGTGACCTGTGACGTAATGCCTTGTTATAGGCGATGGTTACAACTTTACATTCTTCTTCTTCTTATTTAAGAGCAACGCTCTTGTCGGCGTAATGTATGCATTTTTCTCCAGGTATTTCTTTTGAGGGCAACCTCCTTGACCTCCTTATACGACATGACAGCGATCTTTGCTTTTATTTGGCTCATGTAGCTTATCCTTGGTCTTCCTCTTCCTCTCTTTCCTTCTACCTTTCCTTCGTTGATATTACTTTACATTAGACGGGCTATATGCTTTGTTACATCAGCTATTTGCATAAAAAAATCGGTTGTCTGTAAAGTCGGTTTACTGACGATAGTTGAACGTGATAACGTAATATGTATATTACGTGATAACGTAATATAACTTAGGCACACATAACATGTGCATGTAATTTTAATTTTAAAATTACATTTTGTCATGCCCGTATAAATGTTGTGTTATTGTTGTATTGTAAGCCCATTTCTGCCGAAAAGCAGCATTTTATTGCACCCTCGAACTATATTCACCCTCGCTCGCTTTGCTCGCTCGTGCATCTAAATATCTTGGGTACACTCGATCCATTAGCGCCCTATGCGGGCGGCGCAAAAGCTCACTTATTGCCCTTGTATTGTAGCAACACATTTGAAATGAAATGGAATGAAACTGAATGAATGTGAATGAAACTGAATGACACTGAATGAAACTGAATGAAACTGAATGAAACTGAATGAAACTGAATGAAACTGAATGAAACTGAATGAAACTGAATGAAACTGAATGAAACTGAATGAAACTGAATGAAACTGAATGAAACTGAATGAAACTGAATGAAACTGAATGAAACTGAATGAAACTGAATGAAACTGAATGAAACTGAATGAAAAACTGGTCCGGACCCGGACCCGGACCCGGACCCGGACCCGGACCCGACTCGGACTCGCGGACTCGAGGACTCGCGGACTCGCGGACTCGCGGACTCGCGGACTCGCGGACTCGTGGACTCGCGGACTCGGACTCGGACTCGGACTCGAACTCTCGGACCCGGACCCGGAACCCGACCGAACCCTTACCCTTACCCTCATTTACCCTTACCCTCATTTACCCTTACCCATTACCCGACCCGGGCTCGGGCTCAGGTAAATGGAACGACGAAACGACGTAACGACGCATGAGTCATGTTTTTTCGTGCGTGCAGCCGGCTCCATCGATTTATAAGACGTTATCACGTCAAAAAGTGGCAAAGTTTGTAAATAACGATGGCTATAACATTCCTGCATGATTTGCATTCAGTTGTTATTATCTAAATACTACATACTGCACCTACTGTTGACATTTCATACAGCGCTATCTTCTACCAAAACTAAACAAAGCTTGTGTAATCATTAATAAGGGAACCGGATTGCAGATAGAATACAGAGAATGTTTTTTTTAATAGGTCAATTCATTACGTAGGTAAGTACAAATTATAATAAATATTGTGGACTATAATCCACACAGCACTATCTAGCCCCAAATTAGGCAGAGCTTGTACAAATGTTAACCAGATAGCTGATATACCTAATACTTATTTATGTAACTTTTATTGTAAATACATATTTAGAATACAATATAACACCCAGATCAGTATGGGTGTTATATTGTATTCTAAGTATGTAACAAATATTTGTTCTCGGTGGGGATCGAACCCACGATCTACGGCGCATATATCCTAGATCTCCGATTTAAGGGGAAGAGACAGAGTTCTCTTAAACCTGTACACCAAAATACCTTACTGACGCCACAGAAATTCCTATAATAAAAACACATTTAACAATAGGGATTCATCGACACGAAGAAGGGACAGACCGCCGTCAATAACTTTATCGCACACTTTGACCTTTTTGTAAGGTCAATCACTGAAATTTATTTATAGAAAATCTTGTGTGCAATCGGCACACAGTTTAGCAAACTAGTTTGATCTCAATACGTTTTCTTTATGCTTAAAATTTTTAATACGTTATCCAGGTAGGCAATTTTTTTTGTAGGAAAACGTGTTAAAAGTTAAATCACACTCTACACCTGCTGCACAAAGATTTGCTGAGCGATGATGGCCAACCATATCTGGCTCGCCGCATCATGAAGCGAACGTTCTAATTGCAAACCGCTTCGAGTAACTTCGTCCAGTGTTGTTTGAGTGCATAATAAGATTTGTATTATTATTATTTTTTACTAAACTTCATCGGAAATCAGCCAAGATCTCTCGATTTTCGATGAATAAGTTCAGTGTTTTTAGGGTTCCGTAGCCAAATGGCAAAAACGGAACCCTTATAGATTCGTCATGTCTGTCTGTCTGTTAACTCAAAAAATGTTTTTTCATATAACCCATACGTGTGGGGTATCTATGAATAGGTCTTCAAAAATGATGTTGAGGTTTTTAATATAGTTTTTTGCTAAACTGAATAGTTTGCGCGAGAGACACTTCCAAAGTGGTAAAATGTTGGTCCCCCCCCCCCCCCCTAACTTCTAAAATAAGAGAATGATAAAACTAAAAAAAATATATGATGTACATTCAAACCGTTTTTTTTGTTCTATGCAAACTTCCAACGATATTTGGTTTGAACGAGATCTAGTGAGTAGGTTTTTTTTTATACGTCATAAATCGTAAACCGCAATTTACCTTTCGATGAACAACAAGAACTTTTATATTATGTTACTTGTTGCTAGGGAACCCTTCATGGGCGAGTCCAACTCGCACTAGGCCGCTTCAAAACAGCTTCTCGCTCGCGCACTTTGAAAGATATAAAAATCTTTCAAAATGCGCGAGCGAGAAGCTGTTTTACGGAGCTCAGCGTCTTAACATTCCGAATAAAAACTGATGGAGGCGAAGTTGATACCAGAGGTGGAATATCAATCGGAAGTTCCAACTTATCGGAGTCGAAAACATTCAGAAAACCATCAAACTTCGTCATACAATGTTTGTCCTCGTGAGATCGAACCAACAGCCTTCAGCGCAAAAGCAGAGCCACTATACCAAGTCAATTGTTAAGGTTGTCGTTTTTTATTTACACCCCTCGGAATGTAATTCGCAGAGGAATTAGTAGGAGCGGAAAAATGATGCAGGGGTGTCCAGTTGTCGGCCATTTTGTTTTTATTCTAAGCTGCGACCACGGTTTCCATGAAAATCGATTACATGATAGCGACAAAAATAAATATTTTATGATCAAAGCTCGTAAAATTAGACATGGTTACTTGTAAGTTGTCAGGTAAAGAAAAGGAGTCTCTTTGAGGTACAATTAAAATATTTCACCACACGCAAGAAAAAGACGGACTAGGGATGGTCAATTTACTCTTTTTTTTTTTTAATTCAAATAATGTCTTCTTTCAGTAAAATATTCCGTCTACAATATTCAAGGTACTTTCCATCCAAGTGGCATATCCGTGGGACGCCCTGTATAGCTCTTTCTCGCTTGCTCTTACACCATATGGATGTCTACCTTATTCGCATTCTTTCGCTTAGTCATTATGGGTAGGATACTTAACATTGTCATTCGTCAGTTCTTTATATATTATTATGATTATAGTATTATCGTTCTTTGAATGAAACTCCACTAAATAGCCAATTATTTACCATATTGCAGTAAAAAATATGTAAACTAACTTTTGCACGCAACTTGGTTTTCGCAAGAGATTCCACTGTACTTTTCATATTTTTTTTTCTAAAACGTAACAAAACAGCCGAATAGTAAATCAGCACTGAATAATGTGTTGTATCTCGCACTTGTTATGCTTTATATATTTAATGGACGAAGCTTTAAATTAGAATTGTAGTTGTAGTGAACAACTTTAGTACCAAAGTTGTTCACTAGCTCGTACGGGATTAAGTTAAAGTTTAAATTAATTTTCCGGCTACCAAATAAAAATTCCATCAACACAACCACGAAGCATTAAACGAATGGAACCAAAATCCCCGGAACACTCGGCTCGAGCAACTTCGCAATGCTTTCAGATTATCCTACGCTTAATCAGAAACACTCGCATATCCTACATTAAATATGCAACTGTTTCTGAGTGAGGTTTCGCATATTTTATTATTTTACCATAAATGACTTTAACATAATATATCAACAACAACTCAAGATTCTTTATCTTTATGGGAGAGGGGGGGAGTCTATCTTTGGGGTTTCTAGGGGGGTAGTCAAAGGTAATATATCAACAACAACTCAAGATTTTTTTATTGATTTTATAGTGTTTACTACACTTAAGGAAAGCACTTAAGGTCGCGTTAGTGCCGAACAGTCCCTAAGAGGATCCGATGGCGCAGTGGTCAGCGCAGCCCCGTACCGAGGGGAAGGTCGCGGGTTCAAATCCCGCTTGGCTCTTAACTTTTGGGACATTATAAAAATCTTAACAACACAAGATTCTTTATCTTTATGGGGGGGGGGGGAGTCTATCTTTGGGGTTTCTAGGGGGGTAGTCAAAGATAAATATGCCCACATTTTGCTGTAGGTAAAAGCACAAAGCATCCTGTAATCACGTCTACGATCGACTATGAGGGAGAACTTTTTGCGGAAAAAAGCGCCGCGCTCTTCCACTTGAGGCGCAAGGGGACGCGGACTCGAGCCTTTCAGCTTGACGAGACATGGCTCCTCACGTTAAACTAAATATTAAATGTAGCGGGCTCAATTAACGTGACTTGTATTGATTTGATTCGTTTGAAGGGCTTGCGTCGTCTAGACTATCAGGGTACATTCACCCCGTCTATTTTGATAATTTGAATTTCTATTTCAATGATTAACACAATATAAGATTACCAGACTCCCTCATGCATTTGCGGGAACAACATTTTCCGCGAACGATTGTACTCTGATAACTAACTAAACATTGCAACTTGCAATATAATTTAATTTGTAGATATGCTATTCTTTAATTGGGTAGATACACCGTACATCAACAATGCTAACATCACATGGCGGAAATGCTGATGTTTCATTTTTAGGTCTTTTGTAACTGATTATCACATGACCAAAAAGCCAAAAATAGCGAGAGTGAAATTGAGTATCTGTAGCTGTGGTATGTGGTAGCAGGTATCAAGTCTAGCTCTGTCTGTAGTCCTCGGCGTAAAAACCACTTATATTATGATACTTGTATTTTTGTAATTGGTAATGAAATACTGAAGCGCCACGGTACTTGTCATCTGGCTGATTATGAATCGCAAATTTATGTAACAGAATAAAACGCTGAGGTAAACCATCAAGGTTGTAGTGTCCTGCGGGGCATAGCGCAGGAAGTTCGACCTTTCTGAATTTTAAGAACTGATTAATGCTGTTTATATCGTGATGATTATTAAAGAAATTGACAAGCTTTTGAATAAAAATATCATAACGTTGCCACCTGTGACCTGAACTTTGACTTTGACCTACCTACTAAGTTGAGAAGATTGCTTAATTTCCTACTATGTAAATACAACGTTTTAAATAATAAAGACATGCGTAAACAGTGGCCAGGCGCTGTCTTAATAATCCTGAATAGATGCAAAGGTCGTCTTACTTTTTAAGGTTCTGAATCTCGAAAGCCCTTGAATGGAATTATTTTTCAGGTTCAAGTGATTCTTTTGATAGATTATACATACGAGCTGGTATGCCCGAGCTTTGCTCGGTTTTTTAATAATATTTTTCGATTTAACTAACAGCGCCATCTGTGCTGGAATAGCAAAATTAAGCTTATGTATAAGTTGATGAATAGATCAAGTTGATTATTAAAAACAATAAATAAAAGATTTTCTAAAAAATTATCCCAGCTATATTAATCGATTTATCGCCAACGAAACCTTCTGTATAGGTACTAATTTTCATGAAAATCTCCGGAACTTTTGTCTCGAGTGTTTACGTAGAAGTTCAATAGATGGCGTTCTCCGTGACACTGATTTTGACTACTCGGCAAGAGATGGCGCTAAAATTTTTAAATATTTAAACAACTTTTAACCTTTGGCTTTTCTGAAAATGAAACCTAGCTAGATCGATTTATCGCCCCCAAAACCCTCTGTATACTTAATTTCATGAAAATCGTTGGCTCAATTTCCGAGATCCCAAATATATATATATATCTTATACCTTTAAACGAGAAAATCTTGTATATATATATATATATTTAGGATCTCGGAAACTGCACCAACGATTTTCACGAAATTTAGTATACAGGGGTTTTCGGGGGCGATAAATTGATCTAGCTAGGATTCATTTTAAGAAAATGATTATTTCTTTCCGAGTTCAATAATTAAACATGAACTGAATATGTGACAGCTCCTGCCATCTATTGACGATTGTGAGCAACTAACTGCAAGCATGTCCACCAGATGGCGTTGTTCAGTAAGAATGAACCAGTAAAGATGATATTAATTATGACTCTTATGATTTCTTTAAAATACAAATTAACGAAAAAAATTCCGAGCGAAGCTCGGTTACCAACTGCTAGTATATATATATATACAAGATCATCATATTTCTATGAATTTTAAGTAATTCTTGAATACCTGTTACTTTTTGTGGCATAGTAAATGACTTTGATTTGATTCAAGTAGAGTTAGTTAAAAGATTTTAATCTATATTATCGTGTCCATCTGTCCTTAGTCAAAGAGTTTTACTCGCAGGTTATTTAATAACATGCGCTCATAATTTTATGAAAACAAGACTGCGTGGAATACATTTCCAGGGTGCCTGCCTCCCCTACATGCAAGGATGGCTGATTATTTTTTAATTTTATTACCACATCGTCTGGCGTATCGGTTGATAGGTGATTAAAAAATAATTTAATGATTTTCGATACATACAACAACGGTTTGAAAAGTAGGATGCAAGACGAGCCATAGTTTGTTGCCTGTTCTTCTAGGCTTGGTCGCGTGGAACTGGCACTTGGACTAACTTGAGTCGTTACAAAGTGATCCTTGTGATTTTGATCGAGTTCATGACTTTTACGATTTTGAAAAGTCAATATATTAATTGATATTTCACTCTGCGCTATCTATACTAATATTATAAAGAGGAAAGATTTGTACCTATTTTTGTATGTTTGTAATGAATAGGCTCAAAAAGTACTGGGCCGATTTGAAAAAATATTTCACCAATAGAATGCTACATTCTTTCAATTTGACATAGGCTACATTTCATTTTGAAAAAAATTAGGGATCCTTGGTAAAATTTGAACAATGTAACCGAAGGTGTAGAAAAATGAGTCTTAAAATGTCTTTCGTCGAATGCGCTGTAATATGTAGTTATAGCTTTATAGGGTTCCGTACCCAAAGGGTAAAACGGGACGCTATTACTAAGACTCCGCTGTCTGTCTGTCACCAGGCTGTATCTCATGACGTCGACGACAATGAAATGAAGCTAAGCTGAGCACAGTCTTGAGAGCACTGGTGGTCTAGGGGTAGCGGCCCCGCCTTCCGATCCAAAGGTCGTGGGTTCAAATCCAGTCGTGTACCAATGAGTTTTTCTGTCGAAAAATGTATGTGCACTATGCTAGTACTCTCAAAACAGTGAAGGAAAACATCGTGAGGAAACCGGCAGAATGCCGAATTTTTTTAAACAGTCTTTCCTAAATCCTTATTAGTATTATAAATGCGTTTGTAACTCTGCCTGTCTGTCGCGCTTTCACGCCAAATTACTGAACCGATTGAAGTAACTTTTCTGCTAATTACATCTAACAATGACATCTTTCGAGTTCCGTGATCAAGTATGATTGATCTTCTTGACCTTATCGTGATTAATAAAAATTATGGTATATTTTTGAACGGCTAGTTAAATATAATGTTCAGGTATTTAGATTATGGGAATCTAGAATCCAGACGCATGCGCGCCAAGTCTTCGTTCGTGAGTCCGGGCTGTTACTAGTTATTGCAGCCCCGTCTGTTATCCATCACGCACACATCCGATTTTCCGATTCCGATCCGATTATCAGGTCCCCCAACAGTGAGTACATCCTATTACCTATTTTAGAAATAAGTTTATTGAAAATGGAACAGAAATGCGGAACATATGAAATAGTAACGCGGTTATTTGTTTGCGTAAAATTCGAAAACGTTTATCGCGGGCAAGTTTGAACAGTGATGAAAAGTGAATTATAATGCTGCATTTTTTAGGATAGCGTTGCGGCTCAATTGAAGTGGATTTAGAAATGTTGTATGGTTTTACAATGTATGCATTTGAATGTGTTAAATTATTTATTTATTCGTTAACACATTTTAAAACTTCTTTTCGGAAAAAAAAACTGCGACGTGCCGATATCATCGTCTTTCGTTTCTACCCGTGTTTTTGCTGATTTGAAGACTGACAAAAAGCGGCTATCATCATTTACCTACCTTTATCCTGTCGGCATAACAGCTTTTCTTCTTCCACTCACCTCTAACATCACAGTGCTCACTCCTTCTTCTCCTTCTTGCTCATGTCATCTTTGAGACAGCCCATCCATCTTTTCTACATCTTCCTCTATAACCACCGTCCATATTCATACCTAACACTTTTCTCATAATCCTTCGACTTCCATCCCTCCGCATGACATGCCCATACCATGATAACCAATTATTCCTAATCTTGTCTGTCACAGGCGCTAGTTTCAGACTTCCTCTTATATACTCCTTCCTTATTTTAAACAAATGGCAATAATTGTTAAATTTTTGTGAATGGGTAATGTGGAAGATAAAAAAAATGTTTGTTTCTCTTGATATAAGTCCGGACTAAACTAGGTATAATTTAATTCAACGGATTAATATTTAATTCGTTTTACTAAGTTCTTATAACATGTGAACGGCTCGTCTGCCAGCTATGGCATAAAAAAAAACAAAAAAAAACATGACAGCTAAATAAAAATAAAAAAACTTATCCGTGCAAGCTTTATTCAAAAAACTAGTGCCCGTAGCACACCTCCGCTGCGGAACCGTTGCAGCGGAACCGCAGTCATTTCAAAAGCATAAGGTTCCGATGCCCATTCCCCTAATCAAAGTACACTCGGCAAATTTTTATCATCGGCACTTGATGTGCGGGCTGGTTTTTCCGCAAGTAGGCCGCTGGCGGGCCCTTTTTGCGTAACCCTTGACACGTGTTGCTCGATCTTTTTTAGGTTCTACGACACGCCGGTTTCCTCACGATGTTTTCCTTCGTCGTTTTAAGAGTACTGGCATAGTGCACATAATTTTTTCGACAGAAAAACTCATTGGTACACGACTGGATTTGAACCCATGACCTTCGGATCGGAAGGCGGGGCCGCTACCACTAGACCCCACCAGTGCTCTCAAAGTACACTCGATCGGAGCGGAATTCATCTAGCGGTGTCGCTTTAGAGGTTCCGCAGCGGAGGTGTGTTGCGGGCGTTAGCGCGTACAAACCGACTAAAACGAGCCTTCACAGAATTCGGTTCATCTGACTCTATTTTGAGTGCCAGAATTCCCGTTCGTAGTTTTAATTGAGTTTGCTTTTCCAGTTACCGGTATTGAGAGTTTTTCATATTTTTAACAAAACAAAGTTTTGTTGCTTTTATTTGGTTTTACGTGGGTTGGATAACTAAAAGCTGCAACGTTGAAATGAATGTTAGGTACTGGTGATATTTCAAAGTGCTATTTATTTTGTAATTTACTTAAAATAAACCATAAATCATTTATTTTCTTCAATGGTATATAAAAGATCTTATAAGTAATATTCAAAATAAGCCGCACTCATTCCTTATATTTCTGGGATGCAAATTTGACAAAATGATGAATTAAACTTGACAAAATGATTGCTAATCAGACATCGTCCACTGTCGCTTTCAAACGATTGCCGTTCTTTGAGTTGGCCGCCACCATAATGTTGCGATCTGATGTCCATACCATAAAATAGTAAAATACCTACCAAAATGTAATTCGATGTAGCGGCAATGGTGCACTCTGCCGCGGCTTTCATCCAATTATCGGTTTTGGAATATCCGATTTAATCCTACGCGAGGATCCAAATTAATACGCTTGAGCGTGCTGAACTATAGTACTATAGTACTATAGATAGACTCTGATAGGTTATTGTGATGTTGGTGACTGAGGTAATGGTACAGTCAGCGATAGCAGTCTCAATAATAGCAATTTCAGTTACTCAATGCCCTTTTTTCAGGAGATAGTAAACTAAGCTAAGAAAAATAGATCTGCTGTCCCTACTCCTTAGAAACCACGTCACGGACAATACAGCATTTTAACTCGGACATTTTATTTTTTTTATGAATTGAAAGTTTTTTTTTATTTCCCGGCTCCTGGAACCCAAGGAAACCGGCAGTTCTTATTTTATATTAATTTGACTTTGGTGAATTTTGCTTTGGATGTGCCGATGCCGAGGTTTGAGAGTAGTTACAACTCGCTTAGCTCGTCTGGTTAGCCAGATAATGGTTCGCAGCCTGCAACAAATAGCAAATAACTGAGTCAGTGAAACTAAAATCCATTTGATTCATACAATCATTATGTATTGAAATTTTATGCAGAGCTACTACCAACTGAGCTGAGAGGCCGGTGAATTCAATTTTGATTGTGTTACTAAAGGCTCATGTTCGCACTAGGAATTCTACATTATTATCTGTTTGCACGTACGAGCCCTTTGAGTGCTATACCTACTGAATATCACTGCGAGTACAAAGCAAAGCTGCATTTACTATATGCGCAGGATCCTTTGAATTCAATCTAGGTCTATTAGGTATTGATTAATCAGTCTGACTGGCTTTGAAACTAAACTCTATTGAGTGTTTCACTTCGTTCGCGACACAATTATTAAGTTTGAGTGATATCCTCTTATAACACAATCGACTATTCGCGTCCATATCACCGGTAACGAAATAAAATAACATTTCGAATATAAAATATATCTCTAACATAGTCGTTTCCAAATTTCACCCTTTCATTCGGCTATTTCTCTAATTTGAAAGGGAAACAGGTGGCGATAGCTTACCTAAAGGGGTACTGGTCGACTAAGTTACCTAAAACCAACTCTCGTGCACTGACTATAAAGTATTCAATGCTATGACACTTCACTCTGATTTATAAGCGAGGGGCATTTCTGTGCTTCAAATACTTCCAATTTGCATTTTTTGAATGGACGCGGTCGGGGGCTTGAATGGAGTCTGCTTGTAGGTTATGTTGATGACGAAATGCAGATCTAGATACTAGTTTTTAAATTTAAACCACATAGACTTTAACATTGAAACATTTTTTACTACCTGAGAACACAGAATAATAATTAGGTACTAGACTTTAACATTGAAACATTTTTTACTACCTGAGAACACAGAATAATAATTAGGTACTATTGCTACTTACCTACACTGACCATCGTGAAGTAAATCTTCTAAGCGAAGATCTACTTAGCAATGTCTTCTTCATTCTGGCAATCCTTGTATTAATCTTCACATCCTCTTTCTCGAATGAATATATCATCATCATTATCAGCCCGTAGAAGTCCACTGCTGGACATAGGCCACCCCTACACATTTCCAGGAAGAACGATTTTGAGCCATTTCCATCCACCGACTTCCTGCGATCTTAACAATTTTGTCGGTCCATCTGTTTCGTATAAACTTATGCATGTAAACATTTGCAAATTTTCAAATAAACATAAATACATAATCTTTGAGAGATTTGCACGAGAATCGCCAAGATAAGCCATGGTGTCTACCAGGGTGTACGATGTCCTCGTGGGCGCAATGAGCTTATAACTTCGTGTTAAAGTATTACTTACCGTTCTAAACTAGTTTTAAATTAAATTAGTTTTTGCCGGGACCATCGTCCGCTTGGAATTAGTTTTCTCTTGGAGCTTATCTGCCTAAAACGCTGATTAGCTCTGCGCCTTTGGACAACATCAGTTCTAAGGTACAGCTAATACGGAAATGTAGTAGGTATTTGGAATGTCAAATTATGTATCGCAATTTTATTATTCCATTGTAGAAATAGAAATAGTAAATATTAATTTAACGTCACAAAACTTGGTACACACAAAAAATGAAACAGTGGCGAAAAAAAGGCTTCTCAGCCATTGCCATAAAAGCGCAAGGGCTTATTATGGCGCTGGTTTTCAGTGGCGCCGAGAGTATCTTAATAGTGCAGCAACGTCTGCGACACGCGTCAATTTGTACTATATAGTTACCTACTCCTTACGATAGCTCCTTCTGTACGGTTACCTCGCATTTTATAATCTAAAAACCTATCTGAGTGGTTTCTTTAAAAACCTTGCTGGCTCTCTTGGCCGAACTGGTTTTAGTACTTGGCTAAACTTTTAAGTCTGAAAACGTGTCGGGATGAAATATATTTTTTTTTGCTTACCTATACGCAATCAATCGGATTCTACACAAGATAGTTTTAGTCAGTGTTTTTCCATCTTGCAAAAGTCCAACGTGTGCGAGCGTTAGTCATCGACAATGGTCTGCCCCTTAACGCCATTTTCGTCTTTTTATATCATATAAATAGAATTTAAATACTTAGGTAGTTTCAGGAGTGGTTCCTTTTCGTGATAAAATAATAATATAAAAGGATAAAGTTGTCGTGTTGCTGATGTGAAGCCTATAGATTGAGAATCTTTCTGGAAACATTCATTTACGGCAAGCGCCGAGTGATCCGCCCCACCCCCGGCACCGTTCCGCTAGAATTTAATTTCCATCTGAATTTCCCCACCAAAGTACTTGAAAATGAGACAGTAAATGCCATTGTTGACTGAACCATCGTCTCCATTCGTTACATTAAACCCGCTTATACTGCAAGCTCGTCATTTATTAGTCACTTTATGTACATATAATACGATGTACTGTGTGAGTGATATCACCCTCACCTGTCACCTGCGCACGTCTTGTAATTTGTGTGTCGGTCATTGCTTGCATGTCGCCCCTTTCAGATTGACATGGCATGTAAGTGGGCACCCATGTTAAGTCTAGAACGTCGATAGCGACTGGCCAAGTCGCTAGTGCGTTGTAGGCCTTAAAGTTTACAGTAATTCGCGCTATAGTGACGAGTAGGCGTTAGCTCTGTTAACAGACTATTAAGAACTACGTAATAGCTTCTTCTTCTTCTTATCCTGTCACTGGTTCTTTCAAACCAAGGATTTTAGGTACGCCTCTCGGAGAGGCTCCTTTCGTGCACTCGTCACATGTTTTTCGAACTTTTAAGGTTCTACGACATGCCGGTTTCCTTAAGATGTTTTCCTTCAACGTTTTGAGAGTACTGAAAAAATGCACGTACATTTTTTAATCAAAAAAAACTTATTAGTATACGACTGGATTACACCCACGATTTATTAAACCCACGACATTATGAGCTAAAGGCCGCAACCACTAAACCACCAGTGCTCGTGCGTAATAACTCATTGGCTGCCAACCCTCAAACTACTGAGTGGACCTGCCCCGATTACGCAGGTTATTAGTTAAACCATCGAAACTGTTCTTCGTTAAGATGATGAACACTGTGTAACTATCGCGAGCAACTATCTGGTATGCAATTTGATTGCACACCAGCGAGAAGGCGACGCGGCAGACCAGAACAGAGATGGCGAGACGAGCTTCATAGTTCCCTGATGTACTGGACAAGCATAGCCAAGAATCGCGATGTCTGGAGGGAATGGGGGGGAGACCTTTGCCCAGCAGTGGGACCCGGAGGGCACATAATATTCATTGAGTTACATCAAAAAACAAGGTAACAAAGCATCATGAATACCAAGAAAAAGTCTTAACCTTACAAGACATCTTATCTTATTCCGCAGAAAATCCAATTACATAATAATATGCAAAAACAAAAGGCACAAGCTGCCGTCTTACATTTCCTTTGAGCGTTCTGTTACGGCTTCTTAAAACAGCTTGTTATAAAAAATAAGAATTCTAGCTGCTTGAACACTAAGCTTGAATATTACGGAGCTATGCTTTTATTTAAACCATGCCATCAACGTTTTCTTAGGTAGTTCAATCCTGGTACATTTTCGGGCTGTTCTGGTAATGTAGGTATAGAATGTAACATGCAACTTGCCGTCATAAGAATGTTAATCCAATGTTTTATTACTTGAATTATCAAAAATGGCTTTTGGATCAAACTGTGATAAACCGTTATCACAGTTTGATCCAAAAGAAAAGACAGACGGACAGAAGTTGACAGAAATATATTTTCTGTACAACAGTTATGCAATAAATATTTCTAATATAAAAGTTGGTAGCGAATCCTTATTTTCATGCTATATAGGTACGTAAAAAAGGCACAAAAGGTGAGTCTGGCTGACTGGGAATAAAAAGGGATGAGAGGGTGTCTGGCTCCATGGCAACCATCCGCGAGGGTGCGACATTGCCATGGGGGCGACCTCCGATCCAAGTATAGCTTTTCAATATACTCCTTATTTTCCCTCATGTCTAGACGCCACAGGATGAAGCCCGAATTCGCAATAACGTTTATTAAATTAGATACCTTTTCTTTTTCTGCTCTGAATATCCCTTAATACATAAATACCCTAATACTTGTTTAAGGCGCTGAATTCCGTGAAACTTCCTTTTGCTCGCAACTTTCAACTTTTTGAAAGATAGAATAACACTGGACATATTTATTGAAATTAGCAAACCCGGCGAACTCCGTTTCGCCACCAGATGTTGGTTTGTCCTGAATTTTTCCTGAATTTTCTTTGCTATAAACATCACGGAGCCCGAGACCTTTCCAACGAATGCAAAACCGTGGAAATCGGTTCGTGCGTTCTGGAGTTATAGCGTCAGGAAGGAAAACCCGACTTATTTTTATATAGTAGAAGATTTGCGAGCAATTATCTTGTGCTAACGTGTTAGGATCAAAGTTATTATTTTGCTCAACTGTATGCAATCGGATTACACTCAAGATTGTTACTCGCCACTTTCGATAAATACGTTCAGTGTATAATATCTTTCAAAAGGTGTGAGAAGTACATCGCCTGTGGTCTTTGCCTTAAAAATGAGACAGAAAGTACGTAAAGTGTAGGAAAATCCATTGTTCAACGTGATCAAATGAAGGTAGGTAAGTAACGTTAATAAAACGTCTGTAATCCCCAGCCACGGTACGTTATACCAAAATGTTAATAAATAATTATGAAAAAAGTATGCTGGTTGGTTCAATTTTCTGTTGTGCGCGCATGCAACTGTACCTACTACGTTTTGCTCAAATTATCTACTTTGTTATGCTCGTATTATCTACTTCGTTATGTAAAGTGGAAAATTGCCTGCAAGGCATTAGATATACATACGTGCAGTTTACAACGACCTTTTATGCTTTTCCAGTTATATTTCCCCTGTCTTTTCTGCCGTCTCGTGTAATCTATAATTCACAAATCAATTAAGTTAATGCCCTTACTGGTTTGGCTGGTCGAGTCCACTTCCGATATGGTAGGTATATGTGGTATTCTGTTTTTCCTTGAAATCACCCTTTCTTGAAATTTTAATGAAAAGGGTTCAGTGCACTGGGCTTTCCGTGCTTGCATTACTTAGGTGCATGGATAGGTCAATAGAAAGGTATAGTAAATTAAATAAGGTTTATTTTTAGGCTAAACATGGGGGTTCTTTGCGCGGTTGAGAAGTGTAGGTCTCATAACCCGCTGCACCTCAAGTTCGGAATAAACTTTTTCAAGTGAGTATATACTTTGGAAAATTCAGTTTTTTCTGAAATATGTTTAAAAAGGTGGCGACTTTAAACTGATGTGTGACATGTGTGTAACAGGTTTCCGAAGGATACGGTGCTGCGTCGGCAGTGGTGCGACGCTCTCGAGATCGCCTACTGGGTCGTGACCCCTTGCACCGTAGTGTGCAGTAAGCACTTCGAAACTAAAGACATTTTAAAATCCAGTACCGGTGTAAAGATACGGGACGGTGCCTGTCCCATCCCGACCACGAACTGTCTTGTTCATTCTTTAAATGAACTTAGTCTCCTTAGGGATACCGTCGATAAAAGTGAAAAGAAATGCTGTAAGTGATTATCAATGGCCTGACCTCTGCCTGTATTGTGATAAAGTGGCTTACGTTTTTAGTGAATGCGAAGCTTTTTGACCGGCCTGTGCACTGTCTGTCGATGGTGGACGGGATCTTAGAATGTGATATTACATTATGCATGCGATTGTTAGTGGTCTCTTGTTTTCTCCAACCCTCTCCTTGACGTTTTATTTGGGATATCCGATTATGCCTTTGATTACTTTGACAATAAACAGCTGTTTACATTACTTTTATTTCGTTTTATTTTTATTTGTACCTTTCCACGTATCTAGGACTTTACTTATAAGCTTATTATATAATTCTTAGCTCTGTTATAGAAGAGTACTGTACATATTTTTTTTACCTACTCATATTATTCAATATAAATAATGTATATTATAAATTTATATTTGTTAGCTGAAATAAATAACTATTACTAAGATACACGTAGTATGTAAGCACAACTCCTGACAAAACTTTACCGAAAATTTATTATAAAATAAAGTGACGTGATCAAAAGTTAACCGTAACCGACGTTGTTGCAGACCAACCCGTGCGAACATCCGATAGTGATTCTGAAGGACGTGGCTCACCAGGAGCTGAGGCAGCTGCTCCAGTTTATGTACCGTGGGGAAGTGCATGTGAGGCAGCAGGAGCTTTCTGGTTTCCTCCACACCGCGGAGATGCTTCAAGTCAAGGGGCTGACGGGGAGTCGGGAGGTGAGACACCTCCTATTCATAGCTTTTCTTTTACAATATTTTTACGAAACAACGGAATATTTACCATTTTTAAATTTTTGTTGTTTCATAAAAATTGTGTTAAAAACCATGATAGTTTCAAAAGTTTTCTTTTACAATGTTAAAGGTAACGATACAAGTAGATGGTGCTTTTTCTGTGGTGCGGATTATGCGACCCTGCATTCATGCAGTCAGGGATCACTCAATTCAATTTTAAATTTCTTGAAATACAAATTTAAAACTCACACTGTATTCAGCGCTGGCTTGAACAAATTGTGTTCAACAAAATCTTGAACAAATAAGTTCAAAAAATAAATATGCAGTTATTGTTTTCTTATAAATCGAGGGCATAACTCCTAACTCTCCGGGTATCGGACTTGGCCATCGCTGCCCTTCTCAAAAACCCACCCGGTAAACTCAATAATATACAACGTGTTAATGAAATAACCCAAAACCTGAAACTAGTTTGTTTAGAATCGGCAGCAAAATCGAATACAATAATTTTTAAAGTAGGTTATTTTTTTCCAAAAAATAATTATTTGTCATGCCGCATCTAATATTTTTAAACGACGCTGGACACTAGGTACTGGATGTAAACAAACAGCGCGGGCGGTAAATACCTACGTGTCAACGAACGTTTAACAGCGGCGCGGCGGGCGATAGAGCTACGAATCTGTAAGAAGTAGCGCGACTACTACATTTACAAATATCTTTTACTATAATTTATGAAAATAAAAAATTATACGTCATATCAATTTATTAATATAAAAATCGGGTGGGGTGTCCGAGGTTTTGGGTTATTTCATTAACACGTTGTATACGTAATTGACCGCATATGAGTGACTGGGATAACAAAGAGAGACACAGATGGAGCATTGTAGCAGGTTATTTTGAGAGACGATAATGTACATCATGTTATTGTACACACTGTTATTACGATGCCAGTTAAGCCACATGCACACTTGAGCAATTCAAACATGATCATTTGCTTTTTGTTCTGGCACTGGATACTTATACCTTGTCCTTGATACTTTTTAGGGCGGATCCGACTTGGATAGATTAGGTTATGTTAGAACATAAAAATTACGCAAGAAAATGTTATTTTTTTCAATGAAATCAAAGGCGTTATCTTATTTAGAGCAATTAATTGTTCATCGCTAGATAAACAAAGCTAATAATTTAAATATTTATCTGCTCGTGTACACGGGCCTTAACAATTTCCATGTGGAAAAAAGTGGCATCGTTTTAACAGTGTGTACATTAACCGGACCCGGTATTTAGATTGGCGTTATAAATGGTTGTTGTGAATTTGCAGAGGAGCGAGTCCCCTCCCCCACCCCAAGTTCCAGTGGTGTCCGGTTTGAAAGAGGAGGCTCCTCCTCGTCCGGCTTCTCGTCAGGATGACGCGCCGGAGTGGGTTCCGGGGGGCGAGGACACCATCGCCACGGAGTCCTCCCCGGAATCCGACCTCTCCAACAAGGAGGAGGCTCGCAGTCCGCTCAAGAGGTCACTTACACATATTATACTTATCTTCTACTATATAAAAATAAGTCGGGTTTTCTTTCCTGACGCTATAACTCCAGAACGCACGAACCGATTTCCACGGTTTTGCATTCGTTGGAAAGGTCTCGGGCTCCGTGAGGTTTATAGCAAAGAAAATTCAGGAAAAATTCAGGAAAAAAAGCAGTGGGTGACGTTGGACTGTGGGATCATGATGATGACAAAACACCGCTTGCCCTTAGTTTGTCAGCGTACATTGTCAGCGTACATGGGTAATATCATGAAGCTTTTACTGCAGATTGCTCAAGAACACTCCGAACAAAAACAGCTTCAACGTGAAGAAGAAGCCGCGCCCAGCCAATGCCAGCCCTACCCACCCCGAGAACGCCGAATATGGATACGACAGGTTAGTAGTAGTGCTCATCTAGGAAGGCCTACGTTACAGGGATGATGTGATTGCTTGATGGAACACCGCATCCATCCGTCTTCCTGGCTCCTTGGTTCAATATATCCGACCGTCAGTTCTGGTCGCTTCTACGTTCCAGTTGGTAAGTCATTACTTGATCGTGTGGTTGTCGTGTTATAGTAACCATTACGTTCCCATTAAGTGTCCCAAGAGTTCGCACCAGGAGATAGACGGCAGAATTTCCTATGTACTCAACACTGACACTGTGGTCATCGCTCCAAAGGTGGTGAATACTGGAAACCTTCCTGAAATGTGGAAGGTCTATTAGTGGACTTATTCAGGCTGATGATGATGAAATTAACTGACAGCTACTAGAGATTAGACTGAAATAGCTCATCAATTGCAACGATCATGGGAATCGGACTGGTTAAGGATCAAAATCATTCTTCTTGCCTTATTGTAAAAGGGAAACTTTTTGAATCTTACTTCTTACAATACAGCTGAAACGAGGTGTCATGCCTCTGAAAATGTCCTTGCGGCCGTCTGAAAGAGTGGTTTCAGAACATATCTCGAGACACATACAAAATCAATAAATAAGACAAACAATCGTATTATTATTAAAACTTAGGCAGCCCACGCAATTATCGATACGAGGATCCTGTAGGTGTTACTTTCATTCCAGGTAAGTTTCTCCAAGTAAGCAATAAACTTGTTCTATTGATAGAACAATATCATTAAACGTTGGACAAATATAGGATTCCCGGTATTGTTCCTAAAAATATGAAATAGCTACTGGACAATAGACTTTAAACGAGTGTTCCCATCTTTCGGTATTTTCTTCATTAAGTTGAAATAGCAGAACATTTATTAACAATAGAGTAATAAGCTTTTATGTAAGCCCTGAACTACAGAGAACGTGCGAAGTAGCATGACCAATGGTAAATAATGGGTTTGGAAACGTTATCCTCTTTATTCAAAATGGAAAAGAGAAAAATAAATTGAATGGAGAAACGGTGTATCAGTTGTTTACACAGTTTTTTTGGACCTTCCTGGTAGTATTCAGTGTAAATATGAAAATCGCCTGATAGGTAGCAGAAAAAAGGTTGGACAATCCTTTTGAAACTCTTCATAGGGCCTGCTTATGTTTTTATGTTATTCAATCACGCAATATGATTTCCCATGAATGTTAGCTAGCTAGCACACATTTTATTATTTTGTCTTAATGTTGCCAGCACTTTGTTATTTATTTAGTTTTGTTTTGCACATTTCCAGCGAACCGCTAATTGATTTCGACAACGATCTGTACCATAGCGTGCTTGTGCTACCAGAGTCTGCTAAGGAATCTGGTAAGTGTTGCCAGGCTTATTCTACTCGTACTGAACTGATACTATTTAAAAGCATGCTTCAAACATTTCTCAATCAACATTCCTGTATCTATATTTTTGTAATTTTACCTGCACATTAAATTTATTAATTTCCCCATTTCAATTTTTTTATGTTATTTGAAGGGAGGCGATAATGTACATCATGTTATTGTACACACTGTTATTACGATGCCAGTTAAGCCACATGCACACTGTGGACTGTGGAGCAATTCAAACACGATCATTTACTTTTTTGTTCTGGCACTGTATACTTATACCTTGTCCTTGGTACTTTATAGGGCGGATCCGTCTTGGATAGGTTAGGTTATGTTAGAACATAAAAATTACGCACAAGGCGAGCGAGCAGAGCGAGCGTGCCGCGGTAGCGGCCGCCGCAGTGCCAGAGAATCTTTTTTCCGAATAACCTCAAAAGGACTGCCTGTTTAGTACAATTATTCATCACTAGATAAAAATAATAATAATCGAAATATTAATCTGCGACAGTGTACACCTTACCAGTGTGTACCTTTACAATTTTCCAGTGGAAAAAAAAGGGTCATCGTTTTAACAGTGCGTACATTAACTGGCCGTACATTAACCGGACTCAATTTGAACACCCATTTTGTTTGTTGCTGTTTGTTTAAATCCTCATTTCACCGGCTCGCGTAGGTTGGAATTGCAAAGCGGGTGGCGTAAAGTGTCCGTCTTGCCACCGGTTCTTCGCGAACCGGTACAATCTGAAGGTGCACATTCGAGACAAGCACGACACTAGGGAAGGCACTCTGCAGTGTGAGATATGCCAGAAGCGAATGCGCAACCCGTCTTGCTTACGTGTGCATATGTATCACCACCGCAAGCAGGCCGCCTACCTGGCGCAGCTTAGCACGCAGGGCGATCAGATGAGCCATGTGTAAGTATACATACATACATACTGTTCACCGGTTATGGGAATGGGACATCCCTGGTCGGATCAAGCAGCGAGTGACATCCCTAGAGTAGGAAGAAGGAGAAGATTGCGTCGTTATGTGTATTAGTTGTATTGTTTCCGTGTTTTTTTTTACATTAAATAGACCATCCTTTGGCTACAATCTCACCTGATGGTAAGCGACGATGTAGCCGACGATGAAGCAGGATGGTCTAGAAGACACCTATTCACTCTTGCCTTGAAGAGGCCCAGATTGTAGCTGTCAGGAAAATCAGATCAGTAAAACAGTTTTATTGTAATAAGTAAAACAGATTTCTAGCTATATCCAGTGAAGAGTTTTCGTCGTAATAATATATACATACTACATGCAATACATACTACATACATATATGCGACTGGCCTCTAGCTCAGTTGGTAGTAGCTCTGCCTTCTGCGCCGTAGGTCGTGGGTTCGATCCCCACCGAGAACAAAATATTTGCGTGGTGAACATAAATGTTTGTTCTCTGTCTGGGTGTTATATTGTATTCTAAGTATGTATTTACTAAAAAAAAATGTATTCAAGTATTATATCAGCTATCTGGTTCCCATATTACAAGCTCTGCTTAGTTTGGGGCTGGGTAGTGTTGTGTGAATTGTCCACATTATTTATTTATTTATTATTTATTTATATATACTATATACAATACTACTACGTACTAATAGGGCGAAAACTCTTCACTGAATATAGCTAGAACTCTGTTTTACTTTAATACACGGCAAACAATACAACTACGCGTGACGACGCCATCTTCCTTCTCTTCCTTCTTCTTACTCTAGGGATGTGTCCTGTTGCTTGATCCGATAAGAGATGTCCTATTCCCAAAACCGGTTAACAGTACATAATGCCTGTAGGTATACATAAAGAAAAGAGCCCTTTAAATCCTTTAAGAATACTGTTTTTAAATAACTAAGTGACACAAGAAGCCTATTTGAAGTCTATGCCTATTTCTTGACTAAGTAGTCTTGAGTGGATCAGCTAGCTTCCGGCCGGAACTTGTTGATTTAATTAAGGAAAACTTTTAAATGTTGGATTAAAATCAAATCAAAATTGTCCTTATTCAGTTCAATTACAAGAATCACTTTAAACGTCTTAAAGCTAGGTGAGTCTAGAGGTGCCAGTTCCACGCGACCAAGCCTAGAAGAACAGGCAACAAACTACGGCTCGGTTCCCACCGTTTTTTATATGATTTTTTCAGCATATGGGATTTTTAGTTCAAAGACATTAATTTATTATTTTAAAGTAGTATTTTGGAAGAGTTCATATTTAAGAGAATCATTATAACCCCATGAGAGAAAACATAAAAATAAACTATAGATAGTGCAATTCACGAAGACGCGCCCCACCAATTGTCGGTTGAGGGGATCGCGGGGTGCGGGGAGTTTGTTTTGAGCGGCAGTCGCGAACCGTAGTCTATTCATTGTAGTGTGCGTGTGCACTCATAGGTAATTAGTGTGTACCGATAACACTCAAACATTGACGGAAGCTTGCACACATATACTATAAACGGTTAGGAGGAATAGTGGGGCGCGCCTTCGTGGATTGCACTATCTATACAGGGTTATTCATTATTAGCTGCAAATACTCAGGAATTAGGTTCAACAAATAAAATAAAAAATATTTATGAAATGATTTTTTTTAAGTTTTGTTATGAAAATCCCGAGAAAATCGGTAAAGGAATCATTGGCGCCTGACCTATTTTGACCTTTGATCCGCGCCCGCGTGCCGTGAGTGACACTCTGCGTTCAGTCACCGCCTGGGTGGGTCATCGTCCTGTTCTCCATGGCAATCATTATGCAATAGCCGTAAATAAATTAATAAAAATAAAATTTTGATACAAAAACTTGAAAAAATTTTTGATCAAATTAAAAAAAAATAATTTCATAAATATTTTTTATTCTATTTGTTGAACCTAATTCCTGAGTATTTGCAGTTAATAATGAATAACCCTGTATAGTAATTTCTCCCCTGCACATGAATGTTTTTCACTAGAAGTTGCTTTAGATTGATAACAGCCTAAAACCTCTTATCGCTTCTGGTTCTCTACGTCTACAGTTTGGTTGTGCACCAGTTCAAAAATATTTTCAAAAATTTTGCCATCAGGAAAAAAAATAAGATGACGGACATGCCGAAACGTCCCATGTCAGCATACATGCTGTGGCTGAACAGCTCAAGGGAGTCCATCAAATCCGAGCATCCTGGCCTCAAAGTCACTGAGGTGGCCAAGAAAGGCGGAGAATTATGGAAGTCCATGAAGGACAAGAGCGTGTGGGAGAAGAAGGCTGTTGAAGCCAAGGAACAGTACGCCAAGGCTTTGGAATTCTACAATGCGAACGGCGGTGGCGCTGAGGAAGGCACCAAGAAGGCCACCAAGCGAGGCAAGAAGACCAAGAAAGCAGCCCCACCTAAATCAAAGAAGAAGAAGGAGGAATCTGATGATGATGACCAGGATGAGGAGGATGAGGAAAGCGAGTGATCTCCCAGTCTAACAATGTTCATATTGAATAATTTACTTGGACTTAATTTATTACAAAGTAACATGGGACTGACTTTCCAAAGTCTGTAACAACATTATTTTTTTTTATTTTATATAATTTTATGGAGTTTCATTAAATTTTGAACTCTTGTTTGTATGCATCATTAATTTTGGTTTACTCATGAAATTGTTAATTATTTGACATTGTGATTTTTCAGCTACAACTTAATATTGTGGTAATTCTAGTAATGTTATGTATGAGGACTACAGAGTTTGGAAAGTTTCGCCGCTGGCTAGGGTCTAGATAACTAAGCCTCGATAAAATAATGTTTAAGTGTTAGCATGTATTCTAGGAATTAATAGGAAATTGCCTAACTATACTGCAAAGCTCCATCATTTTCATTTAATGTCATTAGAAAATCGTCGCAAATATCATGATCTACTGTATCTTTTCAAAATTATCCACTCGCATATCGACTCTCCTTGCTTACTTTATCTTATTAATCTAAATATAAAGCCTAGACCTCGGCAACCCTTTCAGAACACTTTCGCCCTACAAGTCCATTCAAACAACACCTCCTATTATAACCCCGTTGTCAGAATGTGTCGCCTATTTAACGATTTATTGATTAAATACAGTGATAAAATTGATATCTTTAACACTAATCAAAATAAATTTAAGAATGCAGCTTTGGCCACTCTTTCATTAGAGTGTGCCGAAAACTCAAATTAGTTAGTTAATTAATTCTGCACTCTCTTCGAGTCTTAACTCGAAGTGTGTGCACTTACTGTAATAAAATAATTGTATGAGTACACCTAAGTTCCAAGTAAATGTTAACTTTAATCACCTACTACTAGTTAAGCCTGGTTACACGCTATCTACATAACTTTCCTGTTCTATGCATTCTGTGTACGCATGTTTTGGGGTACTGTCTAGCTCATAATTTAATAATATTTATGCCTGTAAATTATCGATTGTGCTCTGTTTTGTGTACCTAATAAACAAATAAATAAATAAATAAATAAATATTGAATAATTTACTTGGACTTAATTTATTACAAAGTAACATGGGACTGACTTTCCAAAGTCTGTAACAACATTATTTTTTTTTATTTTATATAATTTTATGGAGTTTCATTAAATTTTGAACTCTTGTTTGTATGCATCATTAATTTTGGTTTACTCATGAAATTGTTAATTATTTGACATTGTGATTTTTCAGCTACAACTTAATATTGTGGTAATTCTAGTAATGTTATGTATGAGGACTACAGAGTTTGGAAAGTTTCGCCGCTGGCTAGGGTCTAGATAACTAAGCCTCGATAAAATAATGTTCAAGTGTTAGCATGTATTCTAGGAATTAATAGGAAATTGCCTAACTATACTGCAAAGCTCCATCATTTTCATTTAATGTCATTAGAAAATCGTCGCAAATATCATGATCTACTGTATCTTTTCAAAATTATCCACTCGCATATCGACTCTCCTTGCTTACTTTATCTTATTAATCTAAATATAAAGCCTAGACCTCGGCAACCCTTTCAGAACACTTTCGCCCTACAAGTCCATTCAAACAACACCTCCTATTATAACCCCGTTGTCAGAATGTGTCGCCTATTTAACGATTTATTGATTAAATACAGTGATAAAATTGATATCTTTAACAATAATCAAAATAAATTTAAGAATGCAGCTTTGGCCACTCTTTCATTAGAGTGTGCCGAAAACTCAAATTAGTTAGTTAATTAATTCTGCACTCTCTTCGAGTCTTAACTCGAAGAGAGTGCACTTACTGTAATAAAATAATTGTATTAGTACACCTAAGTTCAAAGTAAATGTTAACTTTAATCACCTACTACTAGTTAAGCCTGGTTACACGCTATCTACATAACTTTCCTGTTCTATGCATTCTGTGTACGCATGTTTTGGGGTACTGTCTAGCTCATAATTTAATAATATTTATGCCTGTAAATTATCGATTGTGCTCTGTTTTGTGTACCTAATAAACAAATAAATAAATAAATAAGTATTCACCGGGGAATTGTACAGTTAGCCCTCCCTTGTTAAGTTCGCAGTGACTCTGGATGCACTGATGTACATACCTTAATTTTTTCACACAACTTAATGTCTGCTTGTATACCTGATTTTATATTATTTGTTTAGAAGCTGTGCTTTATCTTATATTTTGTACGTCTGCATCCATTTCAACATCCGAGTTATGGTCAAACTATACCAATATTGAATTAGAGACTTCATTGAATGATGTGAAAGCTTATTGTTACATTAAACCTACCTCTTCTCATTGTCATTTCAATGCTGATAATGGTACCAAACAGTAAGCTAAGTTCATTATTCTTTTGCAGAGCACTTTAATTTAGGAAATTGATGTGTATGTTGTATTTTTAGTTAGGTTGATAGGAAGATTTTCGATGTGATTCGTCTCTCAAATTTTACATTTGTGTTAATTTGTAATGAGAATTAGCATTCCTCATGTCAATACGGATTTTACATGTTCAATAAAGTAATTTCTTATGTGCATGCACGCCATATGCATAGGCTAGTTCTATTATTTTAACATACGCTCTGGTTTTTCGACTAAATAAGAAAAATCAGCTGCGTATAATTTTTATTATTATTTGTAGTGTTCAAAATATGGTTGGAGCTAAGTGGCGCGCCGAATCAGCTCTTGGATCTGGTGACTATGACAAGTGAGTGGTGGCATTCTATTTGACGACTTCTTTTGGAATTATCAAGGGTAAATCTCAAGTGGAGTTGGGTTGGCCACCTTGCTAGACGTGGTGATGGTCGGTGGAGGCCTTGACCGAATGGTGGCCGAAGTCGGGCCGAAGAAATGTTGGCGTCCGAAAGCGCGATGAGTCGACGACATCGTAAAAGTAGCAGGAAACACCTGGACAAGAGACGTGCAGGACAAGGGAGGCTGGCGAAATATAAAGGAGGCCTTTACCCAGCAGTGGGTGATACCGGGCTGAAATGATGATGATGAAGGTTTAGGATTTCTGAGTAACTGAACAAGCAGATGGCCTGATCAATGTTGAGTGGATACGTCTTCATTGCGTCTAACCCTCAGAGCACGTCCAGTGACGGTGTGCCCTATGTGCCATTGTCCTGTCTCCATCGTTTTGTGATGAAAGGTGTTAAGTTTTATTTGCCTGTATTTGGTTACCGCTTAACATCAGGTGGGCCATATGGTTGTTCCACCAACTAATAGTATAAAAAAAATATATAAAAAAATTTGCACCCCTTCAAGTAAAAAAACAGCATGCAAGCATCGATATTCGACGGCAGAAATAGGTACGTTGGCAGTGCTTTCCCAGGCGAACTCTTGTATAAAGAGCTCTAGTAACACTAAAGCGACGTGGAGACAACGGTCTACTGTTACTGGCTGAACCTTAAGAGGTGCAGTTACCGAAAAAGGTTATCTTCTATCAGCCCTACTTATAAACGCAATTTAAATTTAATCATTGCTTAAAGTAAGCCCTGTCACTGTTTGTCATTACCCAGTGGTAAGAGATGTCAATAGTTTAAGCACTGTTTATCTTTTGACATATTTTTATAAGTAAGGCCATATATAGTTTAAGTCCAGTCAAGCGGTCACCATTTGTAAAACACAGTTTGTCATCGAGCATTCATGAGAGTTGTCAATAAAGTCATCGCAATGATCACTTTGAAACGTCTTAAATAAATCTAAAATCTAGGGGTCTTATTAATAATCCTAGCGTAGCGTTGGACTAGTTGATCCGTGTTTTGTCTCTTGCATTGACATGCAATTGTCAACTCGAGCAAATGTGACAAAACACGAATTAACTAGTCCAACGCTACGCCAGGATTATTAATAACACCCTAGGTGTGTCTAGGTGCCAGTTCCAACTAGCTAATGGAACAAACATATGGCCTCTCCTATATAAAGTGTTAGTCACCGCCTATAACTAAGCCCCTCGTAGGGCACGCAAGTCTGGAGCGTGCCCTACCATACACTGCCCTGCGTCCATTACCTTAAGGCATACAGATGTTCAGCCTCACGTGCCAGTAATTTCACCGGCACACCCTTCAAATTGAAACTCAGCAACACTGCTTGACGCCATAATTTGGTGATCTATTGTACGCCGCCCGGGCCGACCGACGGTACAATAGATCACCAACTGATATTACTAAAGCTACTAGTATTGGTTCTTTCAAACTTAGACTCAAACGCTAGCTCATATGTACCCCTATTGTAAGAATGAGCTCATTGTCAGGGTTTTATATTGTATTCTAAGTATGTATTTACAAAAAAGTATTATATCAGCTATCTGGTTGCCATAGTACAAGCTCTGCATAGTTTGGGACTTGATAGTGTCGGGTGGATTGTTTACAATATTTGTATATTTATATAATTTCAAGACTTGGCTTGTTAGAAAGTACATTAACTACACGAGATACCTACGTTTTAAATATGTAATTATTATGAAAACACTATGTTAAACGGTTCGCCAGAAAAAGGACCTAATTAAACAGAATATAAACCATGGCGGATATTCAAAACTCAAGTCGCGAAGCGAGCGGGCAAGCGAGAGGCTCTCTTCGGCCGCCCGCTTCCGGTTGCCAGCTCTGTTGCCGGGGTTGCCATACTTACCAAATGAATGTTTATGAATGATTTATTGATTGCATTGTTGGTGAAGAGCGCTGGTGGCCTAGTGGTGGCGGCCCCGCCTTCCGATCCTAAGGTCGTGGGTTCAAATCCAGTCGTGTGCTTATGAGTTTTTCTTCCCAAAAATGTATGTACACTATGCCAGTGCTCTCAAACAGTGAAGGAAAACATCGTGAGGAAACCGGCATATCGTAGAACCTAAAAAGTTCGAAAATATGTGTCAAGTGCACGAAAGGAGCCTCTTTGAGGCGCACTTAAAATCCTTTCACCACACTTGGTTCGAAAGAATCAGGGACACGATAAGAAGAAGAAGATTGTTGGTGATGGTGCATTTGTCGTGTATTCCAGTTTCCCTATCCCGGTGCCCGCGCCGGCAGAGGGCGCCAGGGTGCCCGGCGCAGACGCGGCCTTCCCCGCGCCCGCCGAGGCGAACACCCCTCCCCACGTAAATACATACTATTATACATACATACACATAGACATAGCTCTTATAATTAGTAAGTTGAAATGGTAATGCGCAGGTCATATAGCTTGAAGAACTGACAACCGTTGGGGAATAAAGGTTCTCGAATGGCGACCACGAACCGGAAGACGAAAAGCAGGGCGCCCACCCACCAGGACTGACTTCATTTTCAATCCATTCACTTATAAAATAACATTACAGATAATTTTAATCTAATGCGTTACTTATGGATTTGGAAAAAAACTACATTGTTAAGATCGCAGGAAGTCGGTGGATGGAAAGGGCTCAGAATCGTTCTTCTTGGAAATATGTAGGGGAGGCCTATGTCCAGCAGTGGATTTCTTCAGGCTGATGATGATGATGATACATACATACATATAAAATATAAAATCACGCCTCATTCCCATGAGCGTAGGCAGAGATCACGGATTTCTACTAGATGGCACAAACTAAGAGAGACCTATACCCAGCAGTTGGTGAAGTCGGGCTTTGGATGATGATAATGATGGTGAGGGCAGCCACCCAGCAGGTTTGCAATGGACTGTCACATCTGCCAGTCAAATAAATGTTTGCATATTAGTCGCTCAATTTCGCTCTAGCCAACAGAATTAACAAATATAGCAAACAGGGTACATTTTTCGTAAAATAATATAGGAATAGGGCGCCCGCAAAATTGTAGGCAGCCGCTAATTGTTTTCAATCCCCCCATTCATAATGCTTTACTGGCCTCTAGCTCAGTTGGTAGTAGCTCTGCCTTCTGCGCCGTAGGTCGTGGGTTCGATCCCCACCGAGAACAAATATTTGTGTGGTGAACATAAATGTTTGTTCTCTGTCTGGGTGTTATATTGTATTCTAAGTATGTATTTACAAAAAAAAAAAAAAAAAAAAAAAAAAAAAAAAAAAAAAAAAAAATGTATTCAAGTATTATATCAGCTATCCGGTTCCCATATTACAAGCTCTGCTTAGTTTGGGGCTGGGTAGTGTTGTGTGAATTGTCCACAATATTTATTTATTTATTTATTTATTTATTTACACTTTTTAGCGGCTCTCCAAAAGTCTCTTGTCAATGACGCTTTTATAACAACTAATATAGATGGCAACAGACCTAGCGTTCTACTAAGCTAAATGACTGCTATTGGAGCATTATGTATATGAGCTTAAGTGCGGTGGTATTTATCGCGTATATTACCTTATTTTATTTATTTTCCGACGTTTCGGCTATGTTGCAATAGTCGTGGTCTGTCTGCGCGCGTGGTCGGGAAAATATGCATATGATCGCGAAAGTTTAAAAAGTACTATGATATAATGTGATTATATCGGATTGAGAGTATGTTTGTTTGCAGGGGGAGGCTGACGTGGACAAACCATGATCCGCGCGATACATAGCCCCCTCGCGGGACTATGTCACCCCAGACGTGCTCTACGAAGTGTTCACACGCCGCTGCTATTGGGGCGATCACTACGTCTGGACCATGTATTAAGCTAAGGGATCGCTTGCGACGGTCAAAATCAACGCACCAACTCAACCAAATAACATGTAGAATGTAGTATACTATATACCTATCATTTTTGAAACTATCATGGTTTTTAAGACTATTTTTATGAAACAACGGGATATTTACCATGATTAAATTTCCCTGAGTTGACTCCCGATATTTCGGCACAGTTGCATGCACCATGATCACGGTTGAACTGAGCATGTTCATCCGTCATCATGGTGCATGCAACTGTGCCGAAATATCGGAAGCCAACTCAACAAAATTTAATCATGGTAAATATCCCGTTGTTTCATAAAAATAGTATATATCACTTAACCTCTATATCACTTTCTTATTGCTGATATTCTCATAGATTTCGCATTTCTTCTATTCTTGCTATAAATATGTATTCATTTTTTGTAGTTATTTATGTATTCTACATCTTATTTGGCTTGAGTATAGCACGAATATTTGACATTGTGGCGTAAACTTATGGTAAGGACAAAGGAATTACACTGCTGGTGACGAGGTACAAATCCACAGTCGGCATACAATTGCCGCGCAGTGTAAATGTCACCACAAGTGTACGCAATTGGACAAATTTCGTTCTAGGACCCCTGTTATTGGAAAGTACATCTTTTATAATAGGATTTGCGTAACCAAGAGGGTCTGAAGTTAGCCGATTGGCAAATCTACTGTCATTGGCTATGTACGCACAAACGGCTTGCTTCAGATCAGCCAAGTTACACTTGCCTTTCAAAATACAGTATCAAAACCAAATTATTCAGTATTCTCGAAATTTCTTTTTGAATACACAGTTTGATAAAATAAAATATTATCCATTTATAAGATACATTTTGAAGTGCTTTCACAATATCGGGGTAATTTTAAGGTCAACCCTTTTACATACAAAGGCTTGTCTCTAGTGCTTTTGACCGCTGCTTTTTGGATCCATATGCGCCGGGCTCACCAACGCGTTCTAACTGCGTTCGCGATGGCGTTCACGATTTCGTACGATTATTATCTTTAAGTACGACCAGCTGATCGCCACTTAGGACGCCACCGCGGACGCTAATCGAACGCGTTAGTTTGGCCTTCGCTTTAAAGTAGAATGTTGAACGTCACCACTTGTCCTTTCATTAAACAATGTTTTTTTTATTTGGCGTATCTTTCGTTCTTGAAGCTATGTGATTGGAGTTGGTTTACGTATTCTTGTGATTATAATGTATTCGTATAATTATGTAACGTTCGTTGAGCCGAGGTAAAGGGAAGTGGTGCCACGTTAAATATTAAATGAAGCTTCGCACACTCACTCACAGTATTTCGCAAGTTTGTTATCTATTGTTTGTTTAATATGGTGAACTAAAGCACCTTAATCTCAACGAGATAATGATGCATTTGTCTAGCATCTTTTTTTCCCTAAAATCTTTTAACACTTTATGGTTGTATTTTTACGTCTTTTACTCTGGGTGTGCGAAAAATCATTGATTACCTAAATAAGATGTGTTTTCAGCTAAACTGCTGTTTCTATTGACCACTGAAAACTTCAATTTGCTTATATGTATCTATTTGTCCAAAAGTATTTTGAAATGTATTGAAATGAAATAAGTATTTTTATAATGTGATTTGTTTGAAGTGGTCAGTAGAATATTGATAGATGCTTTTGACGTAGTTGCGTAGTGTTGTACGCAGCGTAGTGTTGTAGGTACCTATAAGATAAGATGGTCCATCCTCGAGGCGGAGGAACTTCGAGCAAGGACACGTCACGGGTTACGTCACGGCACGTCATGGAACGTGCTACTTGAGAGATTATTTCTAGCACAATAATTATGTGCACGCAATCACGATGATATTATTAATTATTATATTTAATTTTACATTCCGAAACACAAATTCCAAAGACTGAAGCAATGGTTACGTAAATTATCAAAAATAGCATTTATTTAATGATTATTCAAACATTTTGGAATATAATTTAGTGGGAACAAAACCATTATTTAGTTTGTAACTCAAACCAATAAGTACAAGCTTTAGATAAGCGAAGTCCGCATTCTAGACATTAGATGAATATAAACGTTGCCATTCCCTAGACGGATGTACAAAATGATTTTAATTGAAATTCCCACATTGAATTATAATAAATGAACAAGTAAGGCGGCTCGCGCGCCGTTGGAACAAAAAGCATACCCTGAAGTACAAAATATTATATGTTTTTTGTATGTTAATCAATTATGCTTTACTTAGGTTAACTTTTATAGAATTTTTAAGATACTTTTTTTAGTTCAAAGTAGTTTTTTATTCGTACAAAAGCATAGTCGGATAATTATTATGTTCACAGATTTGGAAAATGATTTACAAAGGGTTGTTTAGATTATGTTAAGATTATCAAATTATACCTCAATATTTTGTTTTGAAGTGACTGGATGTGTAAGATAAGTTGTCAGTGCCGATACGGGTTCAACGATATCTCATTGGCAAATTAATGTTGAACAATGGAATTATAATGAGGCGGGGCGAGCGGATATCGTATCGCATCGTATCGCATCGCACCGCATCGCGCCGCTGCCGGGGGTAGGTCTTGTCTAAAGGACGAGCTTATGGATAGCTTTAAAGTATCCCAACGGCAGATATTAGTAGTACGTTAACTTAAATAGTCATCTACATTATATACTCGTTCGTGTATTAGTAATAACGTTCGCGCAGCTGTCGAGCGCGCTGCGGTTACTAACATTATCCCTTGTACTATTTTAAAGGAATTTATTTTCATTTGTATATTGGAACGTATTTATAGCGTGTGTAGCTCGGACTATCGGTTACGTTACACAAAAAAATATATGATTCGTCCATAGTCGATGTATTTTACGAAGGGTTGGGTAATGACTAACCATTACAGATAAGGATATAATTATTATAGTAAGACTAACAATCAAAAATTAAACATAAAGTACATTCCAGTAGCAGTAAGCATATGCATAATCAACGGATGTTATTTTAAGGCATATTCAATGACATTATTGTAGTTTTATTTAGCGGCTTAGAATATAAAAATAACGGAGATTTTATGTTGTAGTAACATTCCATAGTTTCGGTAGCTGTCTAGTTAGTAAGCACTTATGTTTTAATGTTTTACCAAATTCATTTAATACCAATGCTGTAACTTATAGTAACAAGTGTGAATGCGGGGTTCTCACTATCACTTCACGTGGATATTGTACAGAAGCGCACTGGCCCGACTGTTGCCAGCGCAAGCTCCGATCCACTTAGCGATTAGTTTCCGCTTCACATATGAACGAACACGTCACATCATATTAATCTGTATTATAATACTCAGTATGTACGTGTGGCCAAATAGTATAAAGTCTAGTGTGTATTGTATGTTTATTCACCAGTTGGGTGGCTCTTTACCTTTGATATTATTGTAATGATGCCATAGCGCGCGTCTGGCGGAGCCCTAGTCATTGTAGGACTCCGCCTTGTCGAAACCACGAATTATGTCATTCTATTAATTTTACATTCCATTTGAAATAATAACATTCCATTATTATTTATTACTTTAAAAGTATTGTTTTACGAAGACGTGCTCAAATTATTATTATTTACCAGATCTGTTTGTCCATGACAAGTTTCTAGTGTAGCTTTTTAGTGTGTAAGTTTGATGTAATCTTGTCCTGATTTCTGTATTGCTGTCTTGCACTTGTCATTTATTAGGAATCTGATATTTACTCATCACAAATTAAGTTGTTCGTTTATAGTATTTGTAATGACAGTAAATTCAGGCTCGGTGGCTTTACTGTACGCCCATAATGTCCATACGAAGAACTCAGGCAACTTTAATGTATTTAGTTTATAATAATCCGTCTTTTTCTAGTAGTATTTTAAAATATATACTTAGACTTACTGTACTTTTGTAATCTTTATAGAATTATCACCGTATTTTGTATCTTGTTGTAATGTATTATGACGTTTGTAAACGAGCTAGATATTGCGGCTATTCTCGAATGCAATGGTGCGTCGGTCTCGCTTACGCTAATCTGAAGCTAAGCGAGACGATTTCACAAATGCAACTTGAAACTGCTGTCAACTAGCCTGTTGACGAGCGCCTCACTAACGACAGCAACCTAATGTTGCATTTAATGTAAACTAAAAAAAAAGTATAGTGTAGACGAAGTCCAATTAAAATTGGACGAAAATGTAAGATTCTCGTTCATTTGGGTACATAGTAATAAGACCCCAAAACGTATATTTATCAAACTGTATTGTAGGTGTAGTTTTGAACGATTCGTCACAAACAAACAATTAAAACTCAGACTGAAGTGAATAGTCTACATTTATTGGCCAGTATTTACGAAAGACAGGATAAGACTTTGGTAATTTTAACCATGTTACAAATGGGGGTTAACATAAATTCATATCTAAAAAAAACATACCACTAAAGCATTTAATAACTTGTATAACGGTAAAAAGGCGAGCTTAGGTAGCTCATAGATTGATCGTAGATTATTATTATACTGATGAAGGCTGTAAGTGTGATCTGCGAGGCGACTAGGCGTCGACTAGTGGCTGAGCACACTCACTCAGGCTTGGCTGAGTCGCATTCGCTTCTGAGCGGTTCTATTCCATCTACAGCTATCTACAGCACAAACAACATTACAAAACAAACAAACTTATACTAAACTGAATGCTCGTTAATACTTACACTCGTCATACGCTTTGATTTATTTCATAAAATCATCACAAGTGCGTAAGTAAATGTAAATTACTTACTTTGCTAGAACGCCATAGAGTTTAGAATGCGACTTGGCGCAGGCACAGAGATGGAATCTCGCGTAAAACGTTTAACCTAAAGGCTGCTTTTAAAAACATTGGGCACGGTGTACTTTTGCGTCGGGACCTTGTCGTTTTGAGTATAATGTTTCCATCATTCACTTTCTGAAATATATTTTCAACCGTAACAGCTGTGTTTGTCTTGACCTAATATTTGTATCAGTAGCAACGCTATCTAACAAATATTACCTTTAGTGTTGTCCCACAATACAATACGGCGCAAAAGCATAAACACCTCGCCATGACTCAAATGTAGAAAGATGTGATACGCGCGTGATTGTAGGATTATGAAGAAACATTCCATATTGAATCATCATGCACCTAATAGTTGCGGTTAATATTTATAATCGGAGTGGCACCGAGGTGGTTGTGATTACCTCCGGTTGTGTCTTTTTTAATAAGTTCGCAAGATAAATAATCAATTCGAAAAGTTCGATAATATATGACCCGCCTGGTTTCGTACGGCTTTCATTATCAAGCTATTAGTGAACCTGATTTAAAATCAATTGTGTGTAGGTAAGGGGGAAGGGGTGATATATCTGCATTTTATTATACTCTTTTCTGAAAATACGGTATTTAATAACATTGTGTGGATACAACGAATAGTTCTCAATCTGTCTTATGCTCTCTATGTTGTGATTGTTTTTTTACTCTAAGCTGTATTGGCAGTTATACATTTATTTTATACCTTTTGACTTTATTTGTAATCATATAAGTTCTTTAATATAATCATCTCAATTATGGTCATTGTAATCATTTTAGACCTTTATATTAACAGACGAATTTACTAATTCTCTAAGTATCAACGTTGAGGGTCATTATATTAGTGTCTCAACTAAATTCATTATTATTCAAAAACCAAATTAAAATCTATGAAAGTTTCCATTTTGGAGCGTTTATTGTACTGCTTCCGATTATTATAGAGTATTTATTGGTTGTAGCGTCGTGTTTTGGATGTCTTTAAAACAATCCTTGACGTATGTAGATGTATTATAGAACTAGCTGATACCCGCAACTTCGTCCGCGTGGATATTTGAGTTCGTGTGTTTTAGTTTTTTAATGTTTTTTTTTCGTATTTTGTAAAGCTATTTTTTGTGATTTTATGGTATATTAGTGGCTAATTTGGGGTTTCGTATGCGTGTTGGTGTATAATCGAATCAGATTTTTTTAATTTGATATGACCAACTGCTAGTTACCATTGTTTTGAGCTTGTACTTTAGAATGTATTTGAATTTGAAGGTGAGTGCTGTTGGAGCTGATTTTTTTCAGCAGTGTTTAGTTTAAGTATGATAGATGTTTCCTGCGATTTTGTCTAAGTGGTTATCATCGGTTTTTTTGAAAACATTTGTGTGTATAAAAACCTGGTGACAAATGCTGCGGTAGCTGAAAATTTATTAATGTTTTTTTTTCGTATTTTGTAAAGCTATTTTTTGTGATTTTATGTTATATGTTTCCCGCGATTTTGTCTAAGTGGTTATCATCGGTTTTTTTGTAAACATTTGTGTGTATTAAAACCTGGTGACAAATGCTGTGGTAGCTGGAAATTTTTTAATGTTTTTTTTTAGTATTTTGTAAAGCTCTTTTTTGTGATTTTATGTTATATTAGTGGCTAATTTGGGGTTTCGTATGCGTGTTGGTGTATAATCGAATCAGATTTTTTTAATTTGACATGACCAACTGCTGATTACTATAGATTTGAGCTTGTACTTTATAGTGTATTTGAATTTGAAGGCGAGTGCTGTTGGAGCTGATTTTTTTCAGCAGTGTTTAGTTTAAGTATGATAGATGTTTCCCGCGATTTTGTCTTAGTGGTTATCATCGGTTTTTTTGTAAACATTTGTTTGTATTAAAACCTAGTGACAAATGCTGCGGTAGCTGAAATTTTTTTAATGTTTTTTTTTCGTATTTTGTAAAGCTATTTTTTGTAGTTTTATGTTATATTAGTGGCTAATTTGGGGTTTCGTATGCGTGTTGGTGTTGATTTGTTTGTGAACCTTTGTGTGTAATCGAACCTGGTGCCAGATGCTGCGGTAGCTGATTTTTTTAAATGTATTTTTGCGTATTTTGTAAAGCTATTTTTTGTGATTTTTCTTAAAATCATTTTCCGTTTTTTCTTCTTTTTGGGAAATAATTTTCCTATTTTCTTTTTTAGTACACCTTTGCTCTATTAGAGGAATACACCTTCTAAGTTTCATGCTTCTAGGGCTAACGGCTTAGGCTGTGCGTTGATTTTTCTTTAAACCATTTTTCCCCTTTTTCTCCTCTTCGGAAAATAATATTCCATTTTCCTTTCTTAGCGGATGCCTACGTCATAACATCTACCTGCATGCCAAATTTTAGCCCGATCTGTCCAGTGGTTTGGGCTGTGCGTTGATAGATCACTATGTCAGTCAGTCAGTCACCTTTGAGTTATTAGTGGCTAATTTGGGGTTTCGTATGCGTGTTGGTGTTGATTTGTTTGTGAACCTTTGTGTGTAATCGAACCTGGTGCCAGATGCTGCGGTAGCTGATTTTTTTAAATGTTTTTTTGCGTATTTTGTAAAGCTATTTTTTGTGATTTTTCTTAAAATCATTTTCCGTTTTTTCTTCTTTTTGGGAAATAATTTTCCTATTTTCTTTTTTAGTACACCTTTGCTCTATTAGAGGAATACACCTTCTAAGTTTCATGCTTCTAGGGCTAACGGCTTAGGCTGTGCGTTGATTTTTCTTTAAACCATTTTTCCCCTTTTTCTCCTCTTCGGAAAATAATATTCCATTTTCCTTTCTTAGCGGATGCCTACGTCATAACATCTACCTGCATGCCAAATTTTAGCCCGATCTGTCCAGTGGTTTGGGCTGTGCGTTGATAGATCACTATGTCAGTCAGTCAGTCACCTTTGAGTTATATATATATAGATGTATCAGTAGAGCCTTCAATAGATACCGGATCAGTCAGCTTTGTGTGATTGATGTTTAGTCATACCTAGTTATTATATCAATGGATAATATGATTACCGAACAATTAGCTTTAGTTTATTCCATACTTTCACTTTTTACTCTCCGACTCTGTGCCATTTCTTTCTTAATTCTAGAATAATTTTATTGAAGTACTTAAATTTTATCTTTTATGATTTCTTTTGTAGGCGTGAACCAAATCGTGGCAATCATATTATCTGTTGGTCACTTCAACAGTTCGCTCCGCACATTTACAGTTGTTTGCTTGCTACCTGTTTCTGATGCATTTTCAATTTGTATATGTTTATAATGTTCAATGTTATTTTAATTTGCTGCTTTTAAAAGAAGTCAACAACTTTAATCACGTATTTATATTTAAGCTCGTAAACAACTGTGAGTTATAAGACGGCGTGCTGTGTTTTCAATGATTTGCTTGATTATTTCGGTAGTGTATTTGTGTTCATATTCATCCATACCATCTTCTGAGACATTTTTTGTACTTTTTTTATATTTTGTAGCTGTAGGTTCGTACTTGAGATAATAAATTATAATTTTGTATGGTTTTTGTTTTTATTTCTGCATCCTATCTTTAGTGTAGTGCACTGCTTTTATAGGTATGTATTATTTGCCCTTGCGATTAATTATGATTTATTTGTTTTCAGTGCGATTTTTAGCAATTGCAATGCAGCCCTGCTGCCTAGTTTTATTTGCAAAATGTTTTAGTGCGATGCTACAAACCCGCACGTGTATTCTGAATGATTTCCTGTACTTGCCTGCTTAGCTTGCCTGCATGCGATTTTATTTAGTTTTTTTTACTGCCGGACTACTTGTACCTTTAGGCTACATACGCACTATGCGGTTACCCGTCCGGCTGACCGCAAGCATAATTATGTACTTACGTAATATTAATTTGTATGCGCACTGCGATGCGGCTACCCGCAGACCGCTCCGGTCGCTCGGGCTGCGCCTGCGGCCCGAGTGACGGCCACCCGGATGGTTAATTGCTATACGCACTATGCGGCTCAGTCTGCGGCTGCGGCATTGCGGGTAACCGCATAGTGCGTATGTAGCCTTAGGCAATACCATTGCTGGTACAATTGGCACCGGTTCCAATTGTACCATTATGTCATGATAATAATATTAATGTTCGTTTATTAATAACACCGCTCACTCTACCGCGAGCTTACCGTTCATTTTATGAAAATTTAGACTGTCAATGATGCACAAAGTTTGTTAAACATCAATTTATAAGAGGTTTGATCTTATCTCTTGACTAATGGAACTAGTGGGACAAGTCAGCACAGTTCGATGCCGGTTGTACCATCAAGAGTACAATTGGGACAAATCGGTATTAATTGTACCATCAATGTTACAGCCTTATGGTAAAAGTGGTTTTTTTATGTCACAGTTTATATCACAGTAGGCTACCTGATTTGTTTCTTGTATCCACAATATTTGGAAACTTAATTTGATATTCATGACTCTGATTCCGTGTTCAGAAACTTAAATCAGAAAATTTCACTTATAGTATATTCATAAATTCGTGTGTAAACATAGGTAGATCGTAAGGTTGGTAGTCATGTAAGTTTGTAAACTTTTTCAGCGTTACTCACTATTAATTTGTCGTAATAGAACATAATACTTATCACAATTTATCGTAATAATCGTCGACGAAAATTTGAATTAAACCAGATACCTATATAACTGCTGCTAAAATGATGGGTGTTATTTATAGCGAACTAACAAGAATCATGCCGCTTGTTCCAACAAAACTTCACCACTTTTTGTTTATCTTGCTGATGGGACGAGTGCCAATTAATTATTTGCAATAGATATAATATGTATCTCTACTTTATAATGTAATATGTACTGAATTAGCGATTTTAATAATAAAAGTAGATTTGTGACGATATTGTCTTCTAGTTGTAAGAAAATTAACTTGATGTTGTGATTTCAATGCATATTCATCAATAAAAGCTTTCTGTGTAAACTTTGTATTTTTATTAACCGACTTCCAATCAAAAAGGAGGAGGTTCTCAATTCGGTTGTATGTTTTTTTTTTTTTTTTTTATTTTTTTTTTTAATGTTTGTTACCGCATAACTTCGTCATTTGTGAGCCGATTTGAAAAAATATTTTTTTATCTGAAAGGTACTGCTTCCAGATTGGTCCCATTTTAATTTTATTAAAATCGGTGTTGCCATTTTTTTTTAAATATTTTTTTTAATGTTTGTAACTGCATGCCTCCGTCATTTATGAACCGATTTAGAAAATTATTTTTTTATTTGGAAGGTTATTCTTACGTCCAGATTGTCCCAAACAAATTTGATTAAAATCGGTTTAGCCGTTTGACAATGAAGTCGGTTTCTCAAGTTTTTTAAACTTAAATTATTATCAGTACAGCCCTGACCAGGGCGTCGATTCCAACAACACAAATCACTCGAGCGATCGCGTAAATCGATGTGAAAATCGAACGCGGATCAGCGATTACTCAATCGATCCGTATTGCTGGAATCGACGCACTGCCCTGTAGGCCTACCATGAGCGCTGTCTGGCTCTGTCTCTTGCTCTGGTTTTGAATCTGTGTGGGTGCTCACCACTGCATTATACTGTGTGTGTGACGGTTTGACGTAGGATTTATTTAGTCAACACTCACACAGACTCAAAACCAGAGACAGAGCCTGACAGAGCTTGTGGTAGGCCTACTGTTTAGGTGAAAGTAAATGAATTGAAAAAGGTATTATCACGATTGTATTAGGTGGGACTCTGTGGTCTCTGCCTACCCTGATTGGAAACAGGCGTGATTTTATGATACTTACTTTATATGCATGTATGTAATGTGTACTAAACCTATACGTACACTATAGGTACGGGCACATACATATAATCACGCCTTTACAATGCATGCATAGGTCACTTGCAATAATACGGTTCATCATTATCTAAAATATTCTTTACTTAAGCCCGGTATGCGACCAGGCTTCAACAAAACTGCAACGTGTTGAAAATTATTTTTAATAAAAATTAGGTATTACCTACTGCAATCATTGCAAGCGAAACGTAGGAGACCCCACTCGGACCGACGACGTGAAGTCGATAGAAGTGGAGAGCAACCAGGGGGCTAATTCTCGGGCCGATCTCGATCATTTTGAAATTTTATTTTATTGCTTCTTTTCACAACCCCGCACTTTTTGTACGTTTTCCGTATATCGTAGCTGTCGAGGATTTTACGAAGAGGTCGTTTATGAATTACCCAAGGAAATTATCCATTCCCCCTTCGAAAAGAAGCAGTAAAATTGGGGGCTAATTCTCGGGTCGAGATCGGCCCGAGAATTAGCCCCCAATAGACATTGGCTAATGATAAATGGCTTGTTTTGAAATGTATTAGGACGTAAATATTCGCTAACTACTAATCCCCTAACTACTCCTTCAGACGGCTCAGAGCCAAAAGCAGTCCCGGCACCCTCCCCCACCTGCCAGAGACGTCTTGTGCTCAAATAGCTCGCACTTGCGGTACCGTAAGTGAGAGTATTAACCTGTAAAGTTTTTAGAGGCAAAGACTCTTCTTCTCTCCATAAAATGAGCTGCAGGTTTCGATCTGTATTTTGGCAATTTTAATTTGACGATAGAATTTATCAATGTCCCCAGTTAGAACGTACTGATACTGCCGAGCTCGAACTAATATAGAGAAAAGAGAGTCTTGAACATGAGGGCCTTTAAGTAAAATATCATTTACAGAATAGCCTGAGGTAGTGGGTTCAGATCCATTGAAAACAACGCGCAATTTTGTGGATTCGCTGCATTCTTTGATGACAGCATGATGGCACAAAAAATACGATTTGTCCGGTTTTGTGATGGCTGATTCAGATAAATGTCCTAGCGCAGCATATTCATGGATAAAATCCACGTATTTAGATTTTAATTCAGGATTTTTTTGAAATCGTTTTTCTAGATAGAAATAACGTTTTTTGGCAACGTTGTACGAATCGCCCAGGCAGTCAGGAGAATCCTTTAGCGGTAACTCTACGCAGAACCTGCCTGACTCTAACCGCGTCGTGGTAGAGTTGAAAAGCTCCTCGCACTTCCTATCGTCTGGGCTTAAAAAAGACTTTTGCGGTAACTCTTCAAGCGACCAGAATTTATTTAGCATTTCGTCAATATTTTCATTTTGGAAACCATCTGAAACAAATGCATGATTACAGTGGACATTATTTTGTGATTTCGATTTTGTGATGTAAATTGGGCCAGCTATCAACCAGCCAAATTTAGACAACCGCAGTTTCGGGTTGTTGGGACCCAGCGAACGCTGATCACATCCGAGGACATCCCAAAATATGTCTGCACCAATTAACATATCGATTGGGGCAGGCTGGTCGAAATCTGGATCGGCCAATCTTATGGTTTGTGGTATCTTTAGATTCTTGAGGTCAATGGGGAACTTTGGAATTTCCGCTGTCAACTCATCAAGAATAAAACATGACAAGGTCACGCTGAACTGCGTGGTCAATGAATTTAGCTGTGCGACACAACTTTCGGTCACACGATTGTTGCAATTGTTACCTATACCGATTACATTAATCGTATTTATAGGATTGGTTTTTAAACCTAATCTTTCTTGTAATGATTTAGTTACGAACGACGATTGGCTGCCGCAATCCAACAAAGCGCGCACCTTTTCGCATCGATTCGTATTTGGATTTAGAACCTCAATTAAGGCTGTTGATAAAATTACCTGACGATTAACTATATTAGTATTACATTCTTTAGAGAAGTTAACGACTGTTTGTTGCGATTGAGCTGGTTGGTGTAATAACGAGTTGTGCCGATCCTTGCAGCCTCGCTCTCGACAGGGTCCCATGCGGCACTCGCTCTCGGGGTGACCCTGTCTGAGACAATTCATACACAATTTGTACCTACTTACGTCAGCCAATCGCTCTTGAATATTTTTAGCTTTAAATGTTTGACAATCGTAAATTTTATGATTAGAGCCACAGATGATGCAGACGCAGACGCCTGCAGCATAGGCAGAACTTGCAAATGATTTTGTTTGATTATAATTTGGACGATATTGGTGATTATTGTTGGAGCGATTTTGTTGATTGTTGTTGGACGATGATTGAGCTTGACCAGAGTAGCTGGGCTTACTACTATTATTATTTAATGATTTTGTACTATTGTTATCGAATTAAGACCGATTTAAAGCCTCAATTACGTCTGCGCGATCAGTCAAAAACTTTTTGAAGTTTTCCAAAGTAGGTATGTCAGAGAAACTGTTGCGCATCTCTTCCCACTTCTCAAGAGACCGGCTATCTAACTTAGCGGACAGCATGTATATGAGAAGAATATCCCAATGAGCAGTGGGTTGACCCAAGCTTGCTAAAGCTCTCAAGTTCTTTGTGACGTGGTCAACGACGAAGCGTAACGATTTCTCAGACTCGCGAGTAATCGGCAGAATATTGAACAGTGACTTCACATGGTGGTTCACCAACAATCTTTTGTTATCGTATCGCTCCAACAGCAACCTCCAAGCAGTGGCGTAGTTATCTGCGGACACTTCTAGATTAGAAATTATGCGGGCAGAATCACCCTCAAGGTATGAAATCAAATAATGGAATTTTTGTATAGAAGATAAACGTTCGTTTTTGTGCACCAAAGACATAAATGTATCACGGAACTCCAACCAGCGGAAGTAAGAACCATCAAATTTTGCAATTTCAATTTTTGGCAATTTAACGCCTACTTCCTGATGCTCGTGACCGCAATGTGCGCGGGATTCCCTTCGGGACATCACCAAATTATTTTTTCTATTATTGTGATCCAACAAATCATTGGCCATAGCAATCAGCCGAATGATGTCGCGCTCAATGAGGTCTCGTGCATCAATTTCTACGTCAATACAGTCAGGATTCTGAATCTCAAGCTCACTCTGCACCTCTTCAAATTTAGAAGACAATATCTCGAATTTGCCAAGTTTAAGAGTTAATTCAGCTAATTCCAAATGTTCTAAATATTCAGTTTTTTTTGTAACTAATTCATCTATGTACTTCTTAAACTTGGTTATTTGTCCCTTTATTGAGCTTCGTTTAAGCGTTAAAATCTTTAATTTCTCCGCTTTATCTGTCATTTTGTAAGTTTATCAATTTAGAAACTAGGTACGATCTTTAGAAATATCGGTGTACTTTAAAACAAACAAAACAAATCGACAAAGCTCAACAATAGGTACGAGATAGTAAAAATAATGATTGTAGGTATTCTCACGCTCCTTATCTGGCGAAGTCTGCAGTGGGTATCGTACGGAAGCCGGCAGGCTAAGGCAGCGAGCGCATCAACAGCTGATCGCCTTTGTTCTGCTACAACTGCTTGCCAAGCAAGTCTAAGGGCACTGCTTATTATGCCCAGCTATAGTGCCAGCCGATCGCACCGATCCTGGAATTGTTCAGCCAAGTACGCGTTAATATTTTACAAAACAATATTTTTATTGAATTTATGACCTAGATAAATGAGTGATTTATTTTAGCTCGTAAAACACGTTAATTTTTAAGAATCCTGCTAAGTAGGTGTATTAGTTCAGGCTAACACAAAATACGAATACGTTATTACCTTATGGTATTTATAAGTTTAGGTTATAATGCAAGTGGAGGTTTGTTTAGAACAAAAATGTAAATAGTTTGTTTACTTTGTTTGTATATTTTTAGCTTAATTTATGTAGATATAAAAATCTATTTTACTTTGTTGGTTTAGGGGTAATTTTATCAATGTATTTATTTAGATGACGTAAGCATATGAATCACTTTAGCGGTTGATTCTGTATGTTTACTGTCTAGGTTTTTGTAATTAAGATTTTATGCATTTACCTATTGACAAAGATAGGTTTTTAGATACATAAAAAGGATGCTATTTAGTGGAAATATTTTGATAGATATGTGTATTTATACCTTTTATTGTTAGTTGCGCGTTTAGGCACGTATTTAGATAAAAGATAATGGATTTTGAATGATTACTTGACTTGTACTTTGCATGTAAACTTTGTTTTAGTAAGGTTATGATTTTGTAGGATGGAAAAAATGTAAGAAATTTAGAGGATGATTTGATTATACAAAGGAAGGGCACTTAGCTTTCTTGGGGTCTTGCTTCGCAGGCGTGGAACTTTAGCTGTTCCACTTGACCATCAAAACAATAATCCAATCCAAGTCCAATGTCCAATGATTTGCAAAAAATTTATATGGTTTTTTGTAGATTGCAGTGTTATCCAGCCAGTAATTGAGGTGGCAATTATGGTCCAGGCATCCAGAATTCCGGGCAGTATGAATCCTTGTACATAGAAACGTGATCGCTTCTGTAGTTCTTGTGATAATCCTTGAATTCCTTTGCCGGCCGGTCACGGGCCACGTACAAGATGGTGGTTAGCACGCGTGTGCTTTTTGTATTTTGCAGTTAATTGTCGTGTTACGGTCGCCAATTTTGTTAATCCTTTGGTGGGTAACTTGATGAATACAATAATACTCGTTTTTGGACAAGATTACTGGGGTTTATTTAGATTTAGTTATAAGGTGCAATTATGAACTGCTCAGTACAAGCTTTTGTCAAGTAATGACGATTCCTTTATAGTTATAACTATCAATGCATGATAGTTCCTTCGTTGCGTCGTGCTCCTGAGAAATGGTAGGCGCCAACAGGCTATCATATTAACAGTTTTCAGGTAGAGTCTTTTCAGAAAGAGACCCGTCGTGGGATTGGAGGGCGCTGCTGTGCCTAATCACCTTTTGTTTAGTGGGCAATACAATAGCGCGTCTGTTGCGTTTTGATCCTATCACAACTAGTGCACTATTCCTTTATTTAATTTTTATGATTCAAAATGCTGACAGAATGAAGGAATGAGCTGTCATATAAAATGTTAGTTAGAAATGTTAGTTCACAATTTGGCCACGAAGGCTCTCTTTCTGAACAGACTCTATAAATAATAATAAATATTATAGACAATTCACACAACACTATCTAGCCCCAAAAAAGCAGAGCTTGTACTATGGGAACCAGATAGCTGATATAATACTATATATTTTTTTTGTAAATACATATTTCGAATACAATATAACACCCAGACAGAGAAGAAACATCTGTGTTCACCACACAAATATTTGTTCTCGGTGGGGATCGAACCCACGACCTACGGCCCAGAAGGCAGAGCTACTACCAACTGAGCTGAGAGGCCAGTCATCACCAGTGAATCAGTCAAATCTATGCGTTAGGACAGGTAGATTCGCTTGTATGACAGATCATGGCGAAAAAACCGCAGTCCTGCTGCGGAGGCACGGAACACAGAGGAGTGCTAACCATCTATACTAATATTATAAAAAGGAATGATTTGTAATGAATAAACTCAAAAACTATAATTATAATAGCACTTGACTCTGTACTCTTAAGCACTATCTTGTTGTATTGTACTAGTGTTTATTATGTTAGTGATCAATGAATAAAATAAAACTGCTGTGCAGATTTCAATAAACTGTTCACCATTAGAAAGCTACATTCACCCTGAGTAATATATATTTCTTAGGCTATATTTGTGTTTAAAAATAAATATTCAGATCTAGAGATAGCTCAACTGTATCTTGTGTATTTTGTAAATAAGTTTCTTTGTGTAAATAAATGTTTTAGTAAAAATAGTACTAAGCATATAGTACTATTTTATGTTGCGTGTGCATAATGTATAGACTCAACTATACACTACCTATGTAGCAACTCTGTAATGTTAGGCGGGGTGAAACCCGTGTAGCGGTCCGCTGCTATGATTTTGCCGCGCCGCTGTTGCCTGCCGTGGCGTATGCGCAATGCGTAGTGCCGTTATTCAGGCTTCTTTTCAAAAAGTCAACTAGCAACCTAGGCCAACCGTAGATTTATAGTAGTAGATTACCGTTCCGTACCGTTAGATAACCGTAGATTTACATTATGTAGACAACAAATATTGCACATCGGCTAATGTCGGCTTCATTGAGCGTAGTTTGCGTCAGAAAGAGATCTAGGAAAGCAGAAAGCCAATGTGCAATATTTGTTGCCTACAACCGTATAGATAGTGCAGACTGCCGCTCGGAGCAAACTCCCCGCACCCCGCGAGGGGCGCGTCTTCGTGAATTGCACTATCTATATCAGTGCGTTTTTTAGCTGGATCGGGAGAATCGAACCCTAGATTCCTAAAACACCGTCACCAATTACGCAATGAACCACAAAGCCAATGTATTTCTTGGGACAGGTAAACGCGTAGGCTCCAGAACTTACATTCTGTGTTAAAGTAGAAAAAATTAAATATGTATATAACATGTATAATAAATGAGTGAAAACTAAAACCCGGCTCTTGTTCTAAAAAGTATGAAACTTGAAAATCACCGTGTGTATCATACTTCATACAACATAATTATTCAGTAGTTATTTATTTTATGATACGGCAACTTGTGCGATTTAGTATTTTATATTTTAGTTTATTTCAATATTTAATTAGTCCGCGTATGTATTTCATTTGAAGCATTAATTAACATGGAACGTAAGGTTGGCTTATCATCATCCTGAAGAAGTCACAGCTAAGCCTAGCAGTGGCCTATGTCCACTGCTGGACATTACACATTTATTTTTGTCCACAGTTTCCGGTTCTTCAAGCTTTATGACCAATGGCACGACCTACCCGCCCATCGGATTTAGGGCACAATTAATAGTCCATATAATTTTATATTACTGATTTATTAAAATATAGTTAAGTAGGTAAAATTGCCTGTAATAATGTTCGGCAATTCATTCATAACGCATCCCAGCCTCATCAAGTTATAAAGTCAACCAAGTCACAGCGATCATTATCATCATCATCCTCAAGAACAGGATGAACCTCAGGTCGTCTAAAGTAAAGTGTAGAGCAAACTGCTTGTAGACTTTACCATGTCACACGCAGCTTGTCAAATCAATGGGTCCCGTGGGCACTTTGTGTCGCAAGCCACTGTCTTGGCCAACGAAAAGCATAACGAGCCGCCTGGAAAGGAAAGCACAAATGGCTGAGCCCCGCGACCCAGGGATCGTTGTCCCTGCGAGTAGCAGCCAGGGCGATGGGTCACACACCCGAAGCCCTTACCTGCAACTCCCATGAAGAGCGAGTTGAAGAAGACCGGATGATGATGACTTTGTGTCACACTGATCACTATGCCTTCCCAGGTGCAGGTTGAATGAATAAATGAGTGAATGAGTGAGTGAGTGAGTGAGTGAGTGAGGATGTTAGATCCTGAGCCAGTACATGTTGGCTCGGATGCGCGTGTAGTCGGAGAGTCCCTCGGTGGGGCCGACGCCGGCGACGGCGGGGCAGCGGTCGTACACGTACCGGCGGCAGGCGGCGCGCACGCCCGGCGCGAACACCCTGTCGACGGCGGCAACGCGCTCCGCCAGCGAAGCGCGCCGCCCCGCCGCCAGCGTCCAGCGCCCCGCCGCCGAGCAGGCGCGCCCCAACTCGCAGTGTTCCGACACCAGCCGCGTCTTCATTATCCGCTTGGCGCGCTCCACCTCCCCTTCACTCAACGTATTGCACAGATTCATCAACTCGTCCGTGATCGCGTGCAGCATATCGTCCGCGCTCAACGGACACGAGAGAAACTTCACCCCCCACAGCCCCGTATCCTTGTAAGCGATGTAGAAGGATTGGTACGCTTCGCTGAAATCGGCGACGGCGGAGGCGCGCGCGATCGGAAACGCGTGCTCGATCCCGCCGCCCTGGGAGCGGTCCCACCCGCCGAGGATCTCCGCGGCCACTTCCATCGGCAGCCGGTCGTCATCGCACAGAGCAGGCCCCTCCACCGCTATGGCGAAGCTCGCCAGCGGCAGCGAGTCGTCTCGCGCCCGGATCTCGGACCCGGTGAACCTGTACACGCCCGACTCCACGCACTTGGTGGGCTCCAGCTTGCCCATGTACGTGTGCGCGAGCTCCACTATCTGTTCGTGCTTCACGCCCCCGATGGCGACCAGCACCGTCCGATTGGCGTCGTACAACTTGTTCATGTATCGGGAGATGGTCATCGGGCTGTAGTTGTGAAGGTTGCAGCTGGGCCCCATCACGGTGTGGGCCAGCGAAGTGCCCTGGAACGCCGCCTCGTGCAGGTAGTCGTCCAGCAGGCAGTTGGGGTCTCGGTCGTGGTCCTGCATCTCGAGATAGACGACTTTCTTCTGGCACTCGATGTCCGGCGGGGAGTAGTTGTTGTTGAACACGCAGTCGGTAAGCAGGTCGATGCAGAGCGGCACGTGCTGGCACAGGCAGTGCACGCGGTAGCTGGCCAGCTCGCGCGTCGTCTCGCACTCGAAGCGCGCGCCCGTGCCCGTCATCTGCTCTTCCAGCACGTTGCGCGTGCGAGCGTTCGTACCCTTGCAACAACAACACTAACATTACACTGCAAAGCTTTGCTTCGTACCTACTTAGGTATATACCTACTAACATAATCAGAACAGAAGCATCTAGTTCCTATTGGAACGAGAACTCGCTAGTCCGAGGCAGCTAGCTACCTAGGAGTGGAGTATTATGAGTAGATATGTAGGTAGGTACCTTGAAGGCGATGTGCTCGAAAAAATGAGCGATGCCATTCTCAAAGTCACTTTCGTACCGCGAGCCTGCGGCCACAAAAACTCCAATGCTGGCGTTCCAAACCTCTCTTTCCTCCGTCACCACAGTCAGTCCGTTCTCCAACTTGGTGTACTGCAGCGGCGGCAAGTTCCGCAAGAAATGTTGAAACGTTGTTGGGTACGGACGGTGGCGGTTTAAGGTTTTTAGAGGACTTGCTGACTTTACAAACCGATTGGTGACTTTAAACATTTTTATACTACTAAAATTATGCAAATTGTCCGTGTCAGATCTTGTTTTACAAACGCATTTTTTTATTACTACCACTCTTATACAAAGACCTCCTTTCTTTTTTTAGTACTAGGTAGGTACTCTATGACAAGGACAAATTAGGTCTGATCGTAGACAGAATAGTAGTCTATGGTTTCTTATCTGAGGAACTTAGACAATTTAACCTACTGAGGAAGTTTGTGGATTTAAGTAGAGAGGTCAGTAATGGTTTTGAGCCAATTTCACCTAATTTCATCCTTTTTTCGTTGCGGGCACAGAGCCTTGGAGAATTTAGTTAAGGAGACGCCAACACGAGAACTCTTTGCACGAGTGTCGTTTCCTGGGAATTCTTTGGTAGCGAATAAAATGCACATGAATGCACTGTTTCATCTGTAACTTCTCAAATGTTTTGTATCCGTGAAAACCTCTAAGTAGGTAATTGCCTCCCTAGACATCCTATGGGATGTCATTTAATTATTATAAGCTGTTGGTTTTCCAATAAATAAGAAACACAAGGCGTTCCCCTCTGCAATGGCCTTATTTATGGCGGTCTCGGCCATACGCGTTGCATAAACTGTTTCACTTGCGACCGGTTTGGTGTCGCGAAGCGGAACTCCGTGAAAATAGTGAATTTTGCGATATTTTCGTGTAAAATACTTGGGCCCGTATTCCAAAACAGTGCTTGAATCTGAGTTCAGCCTCAAGCATAGATTATATGACACTTTTCCATTAAAAATGACAAAAATCAGTGCTTGAGGCTCGACTCAGACTCAAGCACTGTTTTGGAATATGGGCCTTAGACGATACAGAAGACGCAAGGAGGTCGGAACCAGCAAATAGCACAGCAGATAGAGTAGGTACTCTTTTACAGAAACTTAGTTCGCATTACAGAACCGCATTCCGTAGTATTCCTCTATGACCGCATGCTTGATCAGTTGAAAAATGTTCAGAAATTTTAGATCAATATTAAGCAAAGTGAATGGCAGCCGGCGGTATGCATTGTGCCACCCGGTAGATCCGTGCGATCCTTACACGCAAGTGAGCATCCTGGCGAACGGCATCCGCGTCGCGACCGAGACCCGGCCCGAGCCGCTCGCCAACATATCGCTGGTCGTGGAGGCCGGCTCGCGCTTCGAGACCGCCTGCAACAACGGCATCACGCACTTCATCGAGCACATGGCATACAAGGGCTTCCACTCCATGAGTCGCGCTCAACTAGAGGAGGCGCTGCTCTTCATGGGTATCAAAATGAGTGCCGACACACAGCGAGAGATGCAGACCTTCAGTGCCGTGGGGTTGGCGGAATACGCACCTAACATTGTGGATGTGTTCGCACGCATCATCACCGACCTCGAGCTAGACGAGAGCGCCATCGAGCTAGAAAAATACAACATGTGCCTCGAGATGGTGGACACCGACAATGATCATCGTGCGGTCACCTTCGACTACCTGCACCAGACCGCGTTCCAGGGCACGCCGCTCGCTCAGCGCGTCATCGGCCCCTCCAAGAACGTGCGCAGGTTCGACAAAGGATTCACTAGCACCTACTTCTGTCAGCACTACCAGCCGTACAAACTGTGCGTGGTGTCCTCCGGGCTGGTGGATCACAACGCAATGGTAGAATGGACGGACGCGCGCCTCGGCCACCTGGTGGGCGAGGCAGCCTGCCAGTCGGACGACGGCCCATGCCGGTTCACCGGCTCGCAGATAGCGTACCGCGATGACTCGATGCCGTTTGCGCACGTCGCCGTCGCTTTCGAAGCGCCGGGGTATACCAGCCCCGAGTACTGGGCGCTGCTGGTCGCCAGCCGCATGGTGGGCGACTGGGACCGCAGCTGCGGCGGCAGCTACTGCAACGGGTCACCGCTGGCGCGGGCCGCGTCCGTATCCGACCTCTGCGAGCGCTTCGAGTCGTTCTACCTGACGTACCGGGACATAGGCCTGTGGGGCATCTACTTCGTGGCTGACGGCATGATGCTGGACGACATGTTGGCGAACGTGCAGGACCAGTGGATGAAGCTGTGCGTGATGACGCAGCAGTCGGACATGGAGCGCGGCGTGGCGGCGGCGCGGCTAGCCGTAGCGCGGCGCGTGGACGGCGGCGCGCGCTCTTGCCGCGACATGGCCGCGGAGCTGCTGTACACGTGCTCGCGCCGCTCCGTGGCCGACCGCTGGGACGCGCTGGCCCGCACCAAGGTGCACGCCGTGCGAGACACCTGCGAGCGCATCTTGTACGACCGCTGCCCCGCCGTCGCCGCCATAGGACCCGTCGAGGGCTTGCCCGAATACACGCGCATCCGCGCACAGCAGTACTGGCTTAGGCTATGATACCTAGGTACTATATTTGTTTGATTGTGTTCGTTAGCGTTGCCAGAATGTTACTTACGTAACATTTTACGTTACTTTTGACCCTCTCATGGTTAGCATCATTTTAAAAATATTTTTCTGCAAACAAAAATATATTCTGATCCGTTTCACGATGTTTCAGCCTTTAATAATATTGAATTTTTTATGTAATAAAATGCCTTAATAATGTATTGTGTCGTATTCCGCATCATTAATTACCATTAATGATGCGGAATGTTATTTTTCTCGTAAAAATATTACTTTTTGAGCTGTCTCATTTAGACTTGATTATCTGCTACTGGCAAAACTGAACTAGGAGTGAGGCATATATATCGGAACAGGTAAAAATAACAGGTATTTTAAAACAACAGCTTGGAACTGTTGTCTAAACCACTGAGAACCTGTTCCAGTGCCATTCCACAACAGCCTGAATCTGCCGAAACATGCGTCTCTTTATTCTAGCTTATGGAGATTACTTTTGTTAGAAGGAGACGCCACGCACGGAACATGTGAGGCATATACATCGGAACAGATAACAAAATAACAGGTGTTTTAAAATAACAGCTTGGAACTGTTGTCTAAACCAACCAATGAGAGCCTGTTCCCTGCCTGTTCCAGTTCCAGTTCCATTCCACAACAGCCCGAATCTGCCGAAACATGCGTCTCTTTATTCTAGCTTATGGAGATTACTTTTGTTAGAAGGAGACGCCACGCACGGAACATGCTCTTCTCTATTCTAGCTTACGCATCTTACCTTTGTTAGAACGAGATAGCCTGTTAAAAGCAGAGAACAGGTGTTGCGTTCGGAAAATACTATGTTGCATGCAACACAACCAGCTGTTATTTTGGAACAGGTTTTTGGAACTGTTGTTTTACTGGAACTGGAACAGGCGGAACAGGTTTCTTATTTTACCTGTTCCAACCCACTCCTAAACTGAACTGGTTCGTTCGTCTATTTCTCCGGCGCTCGTAGACCCACGACACGAAATGTTTTTCAAAACTCTTATAAAGTTTTCATTTGAACTTTCTGGGCTAAAGTTTATTGCAATATTCGACTATCTTTATTCTTTTTCTTTCTTTATTATTTCTTTGTAAGCTTAATTTCGTTAAATCTCACTGCATTCATTTAACATCTATTTTTAATTAAAGCTTTCATCATTTTATAATAATAAGTTGATAATGCACACTAGCAAACAATAAGCAAACATTTTTTTTACGAAGGTCAAATCTTCCCTAAGAAATAAGAAATAAGAATAATTTATTGTAAGGCTGTGTAAGAAGATCTTAGGTACATTATGCAATTTTGTTCCAACAGTCTACCCATTTCGGGCGTACAATATTGCTATTCTAATTATTTTGAATAATCAAAATTAGCATTTTTATGAGGTTAAAATTATGTAGCCTATCTTACAGTAGGTTACATTTAATATTATACAAGTATGGACAAGTATGGCATATACTTAAAAATAAAGGTACTTTGGTACCTATTTTATTTATAACTAAATTACTAGTTACAGTTAGTTTCAGGTATCATAATACTCATCTAAACTATAAAATACTCTCGTAACAAGCCATTTTTTTAACTTATGTTTAAATATGTTACCATTTACTTCTTTTAAATCTAATGGCAAGTGATTATAGACTTTAATAGCTGTGTAATAGGTACTTTTGTGAAACATTGGCCTAACTTGGCGTCTACTGGATAAAAACTATGTAAAATAATAAAAAGCGTGTGTTTCTCACGACATAGTTATAGGTATAGGACAGTTAGTATTGGATAGGGATAGGGTGATGATGATGTTAGATTTCGTGAGATTAAGATTGTTTCGAATTAGAACATGCGTTAGCATCTTCCTTTCTTTCTTTCAATTTCTACCTAGTATGGTTTTATGTACTAGTGGCCACCCGCGGCAGGCTTTGCCCGCGTGGTAGTGATCATTGCTAACATCCATCCCGTGGAATGTATGTTTTATTTACCTACATGATTTTGTAGATCTACTGCATTTAGTTAGGTAAGTATTATGAATAAGGTAGGCACTCATGCCAACGAGCCAAGGAATATAATACTCTCTACGAGAGCAACGAGCTTACCTGATGACCTGTCGCTAATTAAAAGTAAGTAGATACCTACCAACCTACTTTAAGGTTGTTCGATTCCGATACAAACTGAATTTACACAACTATGGGCAAACAAAGTATAAATGTACACTGAAATAGCTGTAATAGAATTTTACAGTAATCTTTATTGCCGGCCAGTTACCTATATAAAGTTGGAGAAAGCTGTAGGATAACAGAAATAGGTATTAATAAAAAACCAAAAAAGTAATTTTTTCGTCATTCTTTCTAACGGGTAGGTACCTACTCGGCATTGAATACGTGAATGAGCTTAAAACATAATTAGTCGTAAAAGTCTGTTAGTTCTTTTTCTGAAGCCCCGACTGCCACGACCAACGGCTGACACTCCATTTTTATATAACTGGCCGGTAATAAGGACCACTTTAAAAGCCTATTACAGCTATTTCAGTGTACATTAATACTTTATTCGCCCATAGTTGTGTAAATTAAGTTTGTATGGAAATCGTACCCCCTTGACTATAAATATAGAGCAAGCAGAAGCAAGCATTAAAACCACCTCTTGACATTTGACAGTTTGAGATGTTAGTTTTGACAGGATCTACATCTACGCAGTATAAAGGCCCTAGTACACATTTGCCCATGCTGGCCCACTACAGGCCAACGCCAATGTGTACAGGGGGTATTGGTATATGTTGGCGGACAATTGTCGAGCATGGCGCGCAATCGGGGAGTTGTCGGTTTTTTGGGCACACTTCAAAGGAATCGTGGCGTAGCCTGGCCTGTGGTGTTTACACAATCGGCCAATGTTCAGTTCGTCACCTGCCGCTGACCGGGATAGAACACTTTTGTGTTGCGTTCTGTAATACTTGTAAACAGTATACAATAAATTATAGTTTAAAAACAAAAAAAAACGCTTTTATAACTAATTGAACTAAAAAGTTAAAAATAAAACTGTAATCAGCAATTGAAAAATGTATATTATAGTACAAAAAAGCGTAGGGTGCTTTTTATAATAACTTCAGATATAATAAACTATTGATAAAATATTTAAAACAATCAAAATCAAGCACCCCACGCTTTTTGTACAATAATATAAATTTTTCAATTGTTTATTACAGTTTTATTTTTAACTTTTCAGTTCAATTAGTTATAAAAGCGTTTTTTTTAGTGTTTCAAACTATATATAAGTATATTTTTTTTTCATATATTTTTTTTTCATATTATTGCATTGTCATCGACCTTTGACAGGTGTGCAAAGTTTGAATCAAATCTGATCGTTCAAAGTAAATAGCCGCAGCCGTAATTACTTCGACGTCCGTCGCAATTGGTTTGCCAGGCAGCAATGAGCCATGCGCCAATGTGTGAACACCAAGTGATCGTGGTCTACAAATTGTGCATTGGCGGAGCCTGGCCCAGCACAGGCAAATGTGTACTGGGGCCTTAAAAGGCACACAAAGATTATACATTGTTAAATGACTGATTGAGATTCGTTTTCTGTCATTTCGGGAGAGTCACTTAACTTTTTGATTTTAAATGTTTTTCTGGTGTTATTTTGAGTTCTGTTGTGTAATTTCGGTGGTATTTTAACCAACATTACTTGAGGTCTTAGCTCAAAGTGTTAGCAGTTGGAATTAAAGTGTACCCTAAGTGATATTCTGATTTGATCGAAAATGTTTCAGATGGTTTTGGGAAAAAACGGCGATCTTTTTTCCTATGCCAATAGGATAGGGACAACTTTGACTGAAGACTGACGACATGACAGAAAAGTATTTTATCTATGTAATAATTATCATCATTCTCATTAAACTACTCGACACTGGCAAAATTGATTCGAAAAGGACAGATGCCATTCATTAAGAAGAAGAAGAAGACACACAAACGTAGACGCACACTTAAATTGTACCATTTGTACCGTAAAAATCTGCTCCTTTTTTCGTGAAAATTAGATCAGCTCTATTTTTCACTGCTGGCTGCATCTGGCCTGGATGTTGTATTGTGTTTGAGTTCAGTGCTGCCAATTATACAGATTTATCTGTATTTATACAGAATTTTGGCTAGAAATACAGATTACAGATTTGACCTTACTTTTAAACAGATTTTTGAAATCGGATTTAGTCTATGAAAAAGTAATTCAATATAAAAGTAAATTCAATATTTGTGTATAATTAGGGTTCCCTACCCGAAGAGTAAAAACGGGAACCCTATTACTAAGGCTTCGCTGTCCGTCCGTCCGTCTGTGTGTCTATCTGTCTGTCTGTCACCAGGCTGTATCTCATGAACCGTGATAATTAGACAGTTGAAATTTTCACTAATGATGTATTTATGTTGCCGCTATAACAGCAAATACAAAAGATTACAAATGTTTTTAGAACGGAACCCATCGTGCGCGAGTCCGACTTGCACTCGGCCGGTTTTAATGTATATTTTCTGTTCTATTCTGTGTTGTTTTGGTTTCGTTTTATGTTCTGTGTGTTTTTTCGATCAAATACAGATTTATACAGAATTTTAGACTTTGAAACTCAGATTTTTTAGTTTGGCACGTGGCAACACTGTTTGAGTTAAGAGGACTTGGCGGAAAGACTTTGAATCCAAGCCAGCACAAAATAAAAAAATAAAAAAAAGTACGCCGCCGACAAGACACTCAAGACAGACCCGCGCCGCCATGGACTTGCTGTATCCTTTTAACAGATAGTTTTGTGAATTTACGCACCAAGATCATAATCTTTCCTTTCAGAAAGTAGGTACCGTTTGAATTCATTATACTGTGATGTAATAAAGTGCGTGCTCAAGTTTTTGTAGTAGCTTTGTTAATACTTTATATAGCGGTGCATTTATTAGGTAAGTAAGTACTTAAAACAATTATTCTCCCACCCGAAGGTTTATACGGGTGATGAATGCTTTCCTAGGCTCTTTATCAGCTTTGATTCCCTTTCTAAAAAACTCGTATAACCACTGTTGCCGTTTTAGCATTTTTAGTGCTAAATTTAGCATATTTCATGACTCTTTAGCATGTAAATTTTGCATTTAGCATATTGCATATTTTGGCATATCAAATCAAAAGTCAATGTCAAACGATTATTTAATAGAAACCGACCAGAGACATTATTTTTATCTATGGTTAAGTAATAGATTCGATGAGTGTGGATGTTGAAGGTGACATCACAAGCCCAAACCGACGAACATGACGATGATTTAGGAATATTGTTTGATTCTGATTAAAATGATTAAAACGACCAAAATGTTCTTTAATATTAACCATTCAACATTCTTATCCTAGTAACATTAGAAATGTGGCAAATTGTGTAGATACCTATAGTATTTTCCGTTCACTGAATGCCCAATCGGATGAATGATGGATTTTGCTAACATTTGGTGCGTAACGATACTTTAATAGAGCCTAGAATAACATGTTATGCTATTATTCCACCAAAAAATTGTACACAGAAAGGTTACAACACAAAATTAGGATTTTAGCATGTTTTTTAGCATTATTAAATATAAAAATAGCATTTTTTAGCATTATTTGGAGCAAGTTCTAGCATTTTCTCAAAATAGAAAACGGCAACACTGCGTATAACTACAAGGCGAGGCGTGTCTCGGTCCAAAATGGCCGGCAGCATCGCTTCTCGCAGTCGATCGATAATATTTTAGAGTGTTCATCATGCGTTCTATCCATCCGTTCTTTATCGAATCGATGTCTCGGAATATATGTAAGTAGGTATAGGCGTATTGTTTTTCTCGTCTACTTTTGATTCTACTTTTTTTCATGAACCCTTGCGTCCAAATCTTCGAAATTGACTTTGCTTGCTCGTAATGCGACATTTATTAGTTAATTTTAATAATATTACAATTGTTATCTTTGCAGCTAGCCTAAACGATAACACTAAGTATCACAAATTTAAAAAATCAATATCTCACTACTACTACCCTAAGAATACTACTAACATAATTACATGATATTTAACAGAATATAAACACTTTACAAGACAATCAGGTACATGTCAGGTTGGTAGCTACATCATTTACCTTATTGAAAACAACAATATTTTACCCTCACAGTACTTCAAAGCAAGCCATAAAATAGTTTGTGTTTTGTAAAGGCCAGTGATCTACACATAAGTCTAGCACTAGTTAACAGTGTATGTTTTCAAAACAATTTGTGTTTGTTTTGTTTGTAATTCGTGATCTTTATAAAATAACTATCGGCCACCCGCAGCTTTGCTCACCCCGTTTCTGTAACTTTTTCCAGAATAATAGTATCCTATGTCCTTCTCCCTGTTCTAAGTTACCTCCTCACCAATTTTCTATTATTTATTATATTATAATTATATAGATGTGTGTTGCAAGTTTGGGTAGCTAGGTAAGTATAGCAAAGAAGATTATCAATATATTAAGAGAATAGGTGCGGCTGTGGATTCTTTCACTTGTAACATAAAAAACAGACCTGTATGAAGGATGGAGAACAATTGATGGACAAAGCGAGTAACGGAGTGGATACCGAGAAATGAAACAAGAGGTAGAGGTCGATCTTCAAGGAGAAAGCGGGATCAAACTGCATGTCAAAGGCCAGGAACAGAGAACTGTGAAATGAAATGGGGGAGGCCTATGCCAAGGAGGCGACTACTACTCTAAATTAAATTAGAAATATAAGCAAAGTATTAAGTAAATAAGCAAGAAAAAAAACCTATGTACCTATATAAGAAATAAGAAGTGTTAAAAATATAAGCATGTACTATTATAAAATTAGTATAGGAAGTAGTAGAAATAAAGGCTCATTTTATTTTATTTAACATAAAAAACACATAGCAACTTTTATGTTACGGTAACATAAAACTGTCCTAAAGCTTGTGACATACTGGTGAATATTTAGGTATACTTAGGTATTTGATTTATATGTATAAACGCATCATCATTATCATCACCATCTTAGCTGGAAGGTATCCACTGCCAGGCTTCTTGCTGCTACAACCTGGCTGTTTTTTTCCTACCAATAAAATTTAAATTTAACTATGAAAAATTATGTAAATGAGTGTTTTAGATATTTCTTCATAAAATTCATAAAATAAAATAATCATAACACGAAAAATCCCTCCTAAAAGTTCATCAAAGTACAAAAGATCAAAATCATCACTTAAGTGGTAATCATTACATTCTTGAAAATGTTTAGTCAAAGTTACTCACTTAACGTTAGTCATCAAACTTAGTCGTCGTTATGTTGAATCGGTAAGGACAAGGTGAATGTCTAACTTTTTATTGACTATGGAATGAGGAGAGCAGCAGGTCGATCATGTAACTTTTATTGCAATGGTTTCTGTTGTATCATCAGCAGGCTGATTGTCTAACTTGTCTCATGTCGCAAGATGATAGAATTCTGTCAAAAATGACATTAAAATTCGATCAAACTGTCAAATGTGACGCAATAGCGATTGTCTATCTCTGAGATCTTTGTCTGAGAACATTGTAGGTGATTGTTGGTCTTGAGCGCGATAATGATGTAAAAGTCATGTAAAGTACGTATGATTGCGAACGCGTAACTCGGTCTCAAGCAAAATGACAGTTTAGGTATGGTATCATCTTGGGACAACTTGAAGGTCCTATCATACCTATCCAATACTCCAAATCGCGCGCGTATTTGTGTTTATTTGCGTTCATTGAGTATTTCAAAAGAAATTACATTGGTTTGTGTTGTGAAAGTGAAAGGTAAATTCATCTAAGTACGTACAAATCAATTTATAATAATCGTTGTAATTTGTAGTAACGGACAAACGTATGTTACTACTAGGCTTTTTCATTTTCAGTAACAATGTCTAGAGCATACTTGCTTGGGCTCGCGGAGCAGCAACGCCTCCAAAATAGGTTAATTCTTCAAAGAAGAGTAATGCGGGACGCGAGCGATCCGCTTTCTCACAGACCTTTGGTGCCCCAAAGGGCCGCCTCCCCTACGATTGAGGGCTATGTCTGCATTCGTTTCGACAAATTCAATCAGAATTTCCAGCTGCCGATGTGATACATGGGCAGGCGGCATGCTTTCTATGTACCTAGAGATTAGCACATTATTATTATGGGTGAACTTGGAGAGTTATGAATATAAAATCTGCGTAGGTCAATCACTGAGTTACCTACGATTACTGTGATGTACTTTATTCTTTATTCATACGAGAGAAAAAACCTCAAGAGAAAAAACCCGCTAAAGTTCATCCAGTCAAAAGTAAACAGAACGAGAACGAACAAAACGTGAACAAAACCACAGAGCAGACAAGATTTTTGTGATAAAACGGCTGATTTAGGGTGGTCATAAATTTCATACACGGTCCTTACTAAAGTAGTACTTTTTAAATTAGTCGGGTTAGTTTGATTTGCAAATAACTTCATGTTGTAAATTTCCTCGTGAGACCGATGAGACGTCTTGGATAACTGTCGCAGGATGCAAACAACAAGATAGACAATCACAATCACCAAGTTATCAACGTAAGACGTCGCAGCTAAATCGCCAAAACTGAAAGTCTTGAGACAAGTTAGACAATCAGCTTGCTGGTCAACATTCTTGAAACATGCGCTAGATAAGTTTTTAATGTCGTTTTCTATTGTGTAAGTCATAAGTTTTGACATTTGTGAACATTTTGTGCATTTTTATATTCCCGATAAATCATAATTCCCACTGCTTTGCAATAAATATTGGTCATAATAGTATTCTAGACTATTAGCACAATGTAATAAAGGTAGTTTTATTTACGCAGTGCTAAAAAAATCAGGACCTGGGCTGTATTTACATATGTCCCAGATCCTTTGAGGTCAAGTTTATTCAGAGTTTTCAGGAAACTTATTTTTTAGAGTTTCGTCATTTATTAGTTCCAAGTTAGTAATAAATTCCACATATCCCCAATTATATAGAATGTTGCCTTGTAGGTGTACCTACTTGTTAATTTCTATCGAAAATGAAACCACGAAACATTATATTATGATTCAAGAACTTCTTGTATTCCACATATATCCATGTCTTTCTTGGAACTATTACACTATCTTTTACACCTAAAGGCCTGGCTAAATGTCTGGTTTATTAGTGGTTCTACATTTTTATTTTCAACAGTATGTCTTTCTTCGAAGTCTTCAAATATTTCCCTCTTTTATTTTAACCTTATTTTGACCTCTCTAAATGTTCTACAGCAAATAATTTATCTCTCCATTCATCCTGCATGTGCTTTCCTTAGTGGTGTTCACGTGCGCTACTATTGCCATAATTCTACTAGTAGATGGAACATTCTCTTTCTCTGTTTTACACTGTTCAAAGGTGTTTTCTTTATCTAATATCTGTAACGATTGCATTATGGTATAACAATTTGGTATTGGTTTTCTCTTATTCCGCGTTGCCTTTGAATGGCACTAGCTTTCTTCATTCTGTTTTTAAAAACATGCTTTTATTTAGCAAAAAATTCTCAGTTCTTCTTTCATTATAAACTATTCAATATTCTTGTTTTTTAATATTATAGCTACTACAGGTAGCACATTATTTTGAATGTGAATTTGTTTTTGTTTATGTATCACATTCTGATCACCTCTAGGTTTAAAAACACTAGTTTTTATGTCGAGCTCTTCCACATTCATTTCTTCAAATCCGAGTCTAAGTTTATTGACACATCAGACACAATTATATTATATGGTGAGGCGTCACTCTGCGTCTGCATTCTCAATATCTTCTGAATATGCGTCGTCTTCTGCAGATATGGCTTGATTACGCGTCATTTTGCAATATTTTTTTCTTGACAATCAAATTTTTTGGTGTTTAAAAATATTTTAATTTTTTCAGGCTGATTTCGAGTCATTTACCCGGTGCAAGAAACAAACAGAGCGTCGGCCTGTCACAACGAAAGTAAGCCCTCCTATCTATCAACCCCTTTCTAACTTCTATTTTGAAGAGCACTGGTGGTCTAGTGGTAGTGGCCACGCCTTCCGATCCGAAGGTCATGGGTTCAAATCCACTCGTGTACCAATGAGTTTATCTGTCGAAAAATGAATGTGCACTATGCCAGTACTCTCAAAACGGTGAAGGAAAACATCGTGAGGAAACCGGCGTGTTGTAGAACCTAAAAAAGTTCGAGCAACACGTGTCAAGGGTCACGCAAAAAGAGCCCGCCTGCGGCCTACTTGCGGAAAAACCTGCCCGCACATCAAGTGTGCATGATAAACTTGCCGAAACTTCTCTTTAGCATTGGCTATCCTAGCTGCTACGAAGGGATGTTCCTAGGATTTTCAGCACTGGCAGTGTTCATGTGTCGTCACAGCATCGCGCTGACGCCGGCCGTCCACGTTTGCAGTATGACATTGAAGAGGAGGACTTGGATATTTGGGGAACACCCTACTCGCAGCACCCGCTTCGTCGAACATGCCTGGGTGGTGCATTTAGAGAGCATTCGATTTAAGTAGGTAGGTAGGTAAGTAGCCAGGGAATTAATTGCAGTTTGATTTGTACCTACTTACATAAACTTCATTTTAAGGGCGGCTCAAATGTCCTTTTAAGGGCTGCTTTAAAGTTCTTTTAAGGACTGCTCAAAAGTTCTTTTCAGGGCTGCTTAAAAGTCCTTTTAAGGGCTCCAATCATTTAATGTTTCGCATGACGTCGCAATCAACCAATTTCAAAGTAAAATATTATCAATGAATGCGAGGGAGGAGGAGCGTTATTCCCTTCCACCCGGGAGTGGAGCCGTATTTACCATGTCAAGTAAGCAACATTTTATTTTTATTTTTTTAGTGTTATTTTACTACGAAAGATTTTTTTATTGTCCTCTAAAAATAATAAGTGTTTTTCGGAATCCCCATGGGATACCGATTATTGCCTTAAACGGTTCGCCACTATTATTGTTACATCTTCTAAATTACTTGATTAATATGTATAGCTTCAACTATTTATTTAAAATAACATAGATTTGAGCAAACAATTTAGATAACATTTTTTAAATAATGAAAATGAAAATAATGGCTGAATAATGCTGGCGAGCGGTAGCCGAAGGCCCGCCAGAGAAAAAGAAAAAAAGACCGGGAAGGCGGCAATTCAACCTTCATTTTCACTATAATTTTTCTTTCATGTTTTTATTTTTACTTTCCTTGTATTCGTAATGAAAAGCACAGTGTTTACCTCGGGTGAAAGTCTTTTAAGTCCCTCAAGCTCCATTGGTGCCCTCGCTACGCTCTGGCGCCAAACCCGTCTCGGGACTCAAAAAACGTGACTTTCAACACTCAGGTAACAATGTACTATTTTAACCGCGTGCTCAATTTTGATGACTGAGCAAGCGCAGGATTCTAAAGTTTAACCACGAGCGTAGCGAGTGGTTTAAAAGTTAGAATCCTAAGCGTTGGCGAAGGAATCAAAAGAGCACAAGGTGAAAAATCTGTGCAACACGTAACTTTTCATCCCACCTCAGCGAGGAAATGACTAATGCAAAAAAGAACATGGCGCGACTAAAAGTAACACACCAAGAAGGTTCCGAGTATGAGTTATTAACAAATTTAAAAAGGTTGTATGATAAATTCGGCACCATGCAGGTAGAAGTAAATAGGTTTAATGGTGTTTTGAATTCACAAATACACCAAGAAGGTTACGAGTGCGAGTTTTTAACAAAATAAAAAAGGTTGTATGATAAGTTCGGCACCATGGAGGTAGAAGTAAATAGGTTGTGTATTCACAAACTTATTGAACACGATATTCTAAACTCAAATTTACTTGATCCTCTAGCGGATAAAAACGGCTTTTCCAGGCAGAAATTAAACAGCAAAAACACACTTTCAGAGCTGGTGGGATGAAAAAATATATGTTGTACATTACTATGCAAACTTTCAACGAAATTTGGTTTGAACGCGATCTAGTGAGTAGTTTTTTTTATACGTCATAAATCGTAAACCGCAATTTACTTCTCGACGAACTACAAGAACTTTTATATTATGTTACTTGTTGCTACGGAACCCTTCATGGGCGAGTCCGACTCGCACTTGGCCGCTTTTTTTATATGATCCTTTTACAAAAAAAAACCCAAAGGTTAGCTACTGGTACTTAATGCTATCTCTTGATTAGCTATATTTGGTATAGTACCTATCTACCTACTTGGATAAATAAGACATTCTTGATTACACACGGACTACTTGGTATTGTGTGATTTATAAATAAAAAAAAATTGTTAAACATGGTTGAAAAATATTCGTTTTATTTGATTAATAATTAAAATATATCATTGATTTGAAAATTAAAACAAAAATAACTGGACTCTTAAGTACGCCTGGGCATTAAATGTTGTATCTTAATGGCCAGCCAGTCCTAAGCCTGGATAAAGTACGAAGGAGAGCATATTCTAACTACTTTTATATACATACAAATCTTTGTAAAAGACACAAAATTATGCTGTTGTGTCATAATAAGTTTTCTGTCAAAATAAATCTGTTTAATGTGCTTCCAGCCGTCTCCTGCGGGGGCAAGCTTTCTTTTGCTCTTAAAAGGGCTTCTGTGGTTTTCTGTAATATGAGTTACATTTTTTGTAAATCCTTTAAAAATGCGCTTGCAAAAGTTGCATGTTTATTGTACGTGTATTGTTTTATTACTAAGTCAGTTACAATTGATGGCGATCAGTTAATGTGTTTCTTGCTTTTCTGATCAAGATCACACCTCCTCTCGTTTTAAACGACCAGATGTTCCGCCGAACCGAAATGTACTGCGAAAATTTCTGCACTTTGAAAGTCTTACTTGTGAAGTTCCAATATCTATAAAACATAATGTGTAATGTTGTGTATTGCATTTTATTGTGCCTACATAACGGAATTAATAAAGATGTTCTTCTTCTTCCAGCAATCTTCTGCAAAATAACAAAACTTTCTTTTGTTACATACTGCTCTGTTTTGAATAAGTTCGTCGCTCTTCTGATCAAGGAGATGTTCTGCCAAAACAGAATCCTCTGCTCGGACACTTCGGGCACTTTAAAGGCTTTATAAAAAAATGAAATAAAAGATATAATAAAAAACAAGAGATATAGTAAAAATTTATAAACATAAAAATATATGTGCGTATGAAAATAATGTGCGAGTGACCAGTTATTTGTTTACTATTTATTAGGGATGTAACGATACATGAATTTGCCGATACGATACCGATACCGATTATCTTTGGTCTTCTCTGCGAGCTCAGAATTTAGCTTTTTTTGCCTGTCATATTCTTTGGATTATAAAAGAATGTCTTAATTCCGAGCATTACTGATTACTTCGTTCTCGCTACCTGAGTTTTTACCTGCAGCAGAATTTTCGACCAAAAAATGCGAGAGCATTGTGTTAATATCTGCCTTCTCATTTTTATTAAAGCTATACAACTTTTATCTCTTTTATCATCTGGATCGTAGACTATGGTCGCAATTTTTCCTATTATTTTATAAGAATTATTATTTTCAGAAGAATATCCTCATTCCGAGCGATATAATGTGTAAGAGCAAGATCACATTCATCTCTTTTATTATCGTGATCGCAGACTATTAACGCAAATTTTCCATTCACTCGCAAAAGCACTTGTAGTGTCCGCAGTAGCACAGCTGTTTGATATTGACAAAATATAAACCTCAGAACACGTTCTAACATGATCTTGTGGCAGCCAGAAGAGTAACTTTCTGTGCATAGAACACTTTGGGAGGTTCACTGGCGTCGCTGGTGGTTGGTACGGTTTGAATAATGCAAGGTAGAGTGCGACTGGCACCCGAATAGCTACTAGCTGCTCCTTTGCATATTATAATAAAAACCGTTTGCATTTAAACGTTAATAACATTGCCAATGCAAGGTAGAGTGTTACTGGCACCCGAATCGCTACCTATGATAAGAGGAAAAAGAAGGTGTTATTCTTTGGTCTTCTCTGCGAGCTCTGAATTTCGCTTTTTTATGCCTGTCATATTCTTTGGCTTATAAAAGAATGTCTTAATTCCGAGCATTACTGATTACTTCGCTCTCGCTATCTGAGTTTCTACCTGCAGCAGAATTTTCGACCAAAAAATGCGAGAGCATTGTGTTAATTTCCGCCTTCTCATTTTTATTAAAGCTATACAACTTTTATCTCTTTTATTATCGTAATCGCAGACTATTGTCGCAATTTTTCCTTTCACTCGCAAAAGCACTTGTTGTAGTGTCCGCAGTAGCACAGCTGTTTGATAAAATAAATCTACGGAACACGTTCTCTGATATAAAAAAAGTTGTTTTTTTCCATTATATCTGCGATCCCTAAACAAATAAATGTTTTCAACGTTCTAAAGTTTTTAGCTCGTTATACCAGCTATAAAAATATTTGGCGTCAATCACACATTGTAGCCTATTTCTCATTGAACCAACAAGACGAGAGCATACTCTCTCATATTCTCTCTGGGGGCTTCCCAAATATAAAGGCAGAGATTTTCTCTCTGAATTTCGCATTGTTTTACTTGTCATACTCCTCGGCTATTCGAAGAATATCCTCATTCGAGCCATATAATGTGCAAGAGCAAGATCACTTTCATCTCTTTTATTATCGTGATCGCAGACTATTGTCGCAATTTTTCCTTTCACTCGCAAAAGCACTTGTTGTAGTGTCCGCAGTAGCACAGCGGTTTGATATTGATAAAATATAAACCTCAGAACACGTTCTCACATGGTTGTTTTTTCCAGTATATCTGCGCTGCGATCCTGTTGTTGTCGAGGATAGTTCGGCGGGAAGTATGGTGTGAAGGGAACGGATAGAGGAAGGGACTGTAAGACACAAGGCCGCTCTTCCTCTATAGGCTTTTGGGCAAATAGCTCATAGTACTTTTGCTCAGACATGTTAAAAATTAATTAATTGTTCAAATAAAGTTTTTGTAAGGAAGTTTTAGTAACAAGATGGCAAGAACTGTGAGAAAATAACAAGATAAGTCAATAGGTCGATTGATTCCACTTCTAATCCAAATATTTGTTGTTTATTTTTGTATTTATTTTATTGCATTTTGTAATGCCACTGCGAAGTAAAAACTGAAAATTCTGTTACACGTTTTCTTGTTTGACAATCAAATTTAGAAAGAGATGGCGCTATGAAATTTTGTAATAAATAGACAAGGACAACTGTTGTAACTGCTGTAAGTTGTACAAATTCACACAAAAGTAGTGTAACATAACCGAGTAAAATGCATCGATCGCACGCACGAACAAATGCAGTTCTGCACGAATCTGCAGAAATGTAATTTTTTGTTATGACATTGACGTTGCGTTTCTTTTAGTTCGTCCCGTTTCTTTTTAAGCAGAATTTGCATGGGTCGACAATTTTTCGACATATTTCGACAATGTTTTTAACTTTCTTCTACTTTTTGAAAATTTTTAAAACTCGCTAAACTTACGTTGTGCGTAGTAATTTAATGGAGTAACTCACAAGCGGTGATTTTAAAGACACATCTCTATGTGTGGTCTTATCTGAAACGAACACTAGCAAAGACACAAATGGAAAGCCAACAACAAACCCCAAGCCAAAACATACAAGAAAACAAGTACCAGACCAAAAAAATATATACATTTTTGGGGGTCATCAATGCAGTGGCCTGTCTGAAGCTCTTATGAACAAAAGAAACTCAATGCGGACTCAGATGAATAAGTATAGATTTAAATCACACATACAACCTGGTGCACCAAGTGATGAAATAACAAAATGTCTAGTCAATTCTAACATAGAGCCAACAGATACGATACTTCTTTCTGTCGGAGAACATGATCATAACCCCTACAAAGTATATACGGAACTAAGTTCAGTATTGAAAATGTTTCATAACAATCCTATTTTTGTATTAGGTATAAACTACAATAAATATATAAATGAAACAAAACTGAATACCACGATTGAGTTATTGTGTAAAAACTTCTCTAATTGTAAATATATTGTAACTGATTATAAAACTGGACATCTTAAGTATGACATATGTAATAGTGTAAATAAGATGATTGATCAATTGGACTATGACTCGAAATATCTAAGTTACAACAAGATTAAAACAATCCTCCACGCCAAGGATATTACTCGAAACCATCAACCTGGTACAATGCCATATTATTTTAGGATCATCAATAAGAGGCCAGAACTAAGGCCTGAACAAAATGTGAATATAAAAATAAATCACGAAGCCAAAGCCACGCGCAGAGGCACTATACCTTTCTACTTTGCATCGAAGCGAAGGGAAAATACAGGGGTCCAGGCAGATGTTGACGAGTTTTTTCGTTCCAAATTGTATTAATGTAATTCACCAAAACATACAAAGCTTTTTAAAAAAGAAAAATATGCTGTTGCTGGCTCTAGATGAGCTAATTGAAAAAAACATAACCATGGATATTATATGCTTAACTGAAACATTTGTAAAAATTCACAATGAATCTCTCCTTCAACTGGAAGGTTTTGACCTAGCTGCAGCCTTTTGTAGGAAAAATGGTAAAAAACGTGGCGGCACATGCATTTTTACGAAAAACCACGTAGATAGTAATATTGTTAAATCCTTGGAGAGTATAAGCGAAGATTTTATATACGAATGTTGTGGAATCGAAATTCCCAGCTATAATTGCATTGTTATCTGTATCTATCGAATACCCACTGGATGTATAGAAACATTCTTTGAGAAACTAGAGCTAATGTTCTTTATGCTAAAAAAGAAAATTATTAAACAAAAAGTGATAATCGCAGGTGACTTAAATATAAATACACTCTTAGATACTAGAAAAAGTAAACAGTTATTAAAAATACTAGAATCTTGTAATTTTAAACTACACATTAAGGAACCAACAAGGCAGGGGAGTTGTATAGACCATATAATTAGTAACACTGATAACGCTATAGGAAGTATCCATCATATAGCTCTTTCTGACCATGATACAGCGCAGATCCTTTCTATACCGATTGACTGTAAAAAAACAGAAGTAACTAGTTTTCATAAGTTGATAAGGGACTTAAATACAGACAACATAAACAAGTTTAAAGATATTTTGCATAGCCTTACATGGACAAATGTATATGAAAGTGTTAATATGAATCAGGCTTTCGATGTATTCCATGAGGATTTTCGACTTTTCTATGAACTCTGCTTTCCGTGGAAAAAAATAAGAATCAATACTCAACACAAGACCAAGCCTAGATGGATAACAAAAGGCCTAAAAAAGTCGTGTATAACTAAAAGAAAACTACGCTATGAATATTATAAAAAAAAGACACTAATTAACAAAAACGCCTATAAAAAATATAGTAAAATCCTGCGAAGATCAATTGAACTAGCTCAGAGAAATATGAATAAAAAATATCTAAGAGATTCAAGAAATAAATGCAAAGCTTCTTGGTCTATAATAAAAAATGAAACAAATCAAGCACATGAAAAGTTTATAGAGTGTCTTAAAGTAGACAATAAAATAACAAATGATCCAGTTAATATTGCTACGGAATTTAACAACTATTTCATTGGTCTCACAAGCAACTTGAGCGATCGTCAACCTACACAAACTAAAATCATGTCTAATAACTCCAGTATATTCTTGAGCCCTTGCAATGAGCTTGAAGTACGGAATGTCATTGGTTCCTTGAATAATACAAATTCAACGGGATACGATGACATTTCGACTAAAATTCTTAAGCAATGTAAGTTCGAGATTGCTGGAGTTCTTACTCACTTAATAAATTTATCTCTTAGTGAAGGTACATTTCCTGCAAAATTAAAAATATCAATTGTTAGACCCCTACACAAAAAAAACGATAAAAACAATGTGAATAACTATCGTCCAATAACCCTCATACCAATACTGTCGAAAATTTTTGAGAAAATAATGTACAAGCGTTTATCATCTTTTCTGACAAAGTTTAATATAATAAGAGACGAACAAAACGGTTTTCAAAAAGGAAAATCAACCAGCCTTGCGTGTTTCAACTTAGTGAAAACTTTGACTGAATCAATCGATAAGAATATACCTGTCCTTACGATATTTTTTGACATGAGCAAGGCGTTTGATTTCGTGTGTCACAGTAGGCTGCTGATGAAATGCGAAAGGTACGGCATTCGCGGAATCGCGTATGATTGGCTTGATTCATATCTTAAGCACCGTACCCAATATGTAGAAATTAGAGGTATTAACAAATGTAAGGAAATCGTTACTTATAAATCAGACTCAAAAGAAAATAAATATGGAGTACCACAAGGTAGCGTGCTGGGACCATTACTCTTTCTGCTCTACATAAATGATCTCCCAGACATCACAGAACATATGTGCACCCTATTTGCAGATGACATTTCGATTGTGGTTGAGAATAAGAAATCGTTTGACTATGAACTGGATATTAACAATACGATCAAAGAGGTTATCAACTGGCTAGATGAAAATAACCTATGTGCAAACATTGAAAAAACTACTTTCATGCAATTTTTCAACAGAAACAAAGTATCGGCCAAAGCCAATCTGAACATATCAATTAATGGACATAACATTAAAGAGTCTAGCACTCTTAATTTTTTAGGGATAACACTCGATCAACAGCTGTCATGGAAGCCTCAAATAACTAAAATTGAAAAAAAAATAAACAGATTCATCTACGCTCTTCGTGAATTGAGACGTATAGTTGACCAAAAAACGGCTCTGTGTGCCTACCATGGGTATGTTGTCTCTGCGATGCGTTATGGTATTGTGTTATGGGGTAACTCAGTCGATATTACAAGCTTATTTATGATACAGAAAAAATGTATAAGAGCTATATGTGGTGCTAGCCCTCTGGACTCATGTAGGCCTCTTTTTAAAAAACTGAACTTATTGACGCTGACTAGTTTATATACAGGGTGGCCCATTCAAATCGGTCAGTATGGGAAAGTCTGAAACTGTAAGACATACGAAGATTTGTTCTTAGGAACCATGTCACCGATTTCGATAAAAAGAAAAACTGCATTCATACAATTAAAAAAAAAGTGTACCCAACTGGGGAATCGAACCCGGTTGTTTTGAAAAAATAAACTTACACTATTTCTATTCAGATATCGTTTGTGTAGGTCTTGCGCAGTAAATATCTCTAAGAAACATAATGTCTAAAATGAATAAAATGCATTTTTTTCACATACTTTAATTTATCATAGTAGGTGTTCAAAGTGACCACCGTCTTTTTCAATACAATATTCAACACGTCTAGGTAACGATCTTACTATTGCATTTTGTATCTTCATGTGGTGAATCTGCGTTAAAGTTGACTCTATGGCTACTTTTAGTTCTTCAACGGTGTTATAGCTATTTTTGTACACTTCATCTTTAATGTAACCCCACAAAAAATAATCTAGAGGCGTTAAATCGGGCGACCTCGCCGGCCATTTGATCGGGCCGTTCGTACCAATCCACTTTCGCGGAAAGTTTTCATTTAAAAAGTCTTTTGCTATACGACTATTGTGAGCCGGTGCTCCATCCTGTTGAAAATAAAGTTGTTCTCTTATTTCTACTGCCATTTCTCCTACGGCCTCTAAAAGATCTTCTAAGATTGCAAGGTACTTGAATCTGTCTAAATGTCCATCATAAATTTTAAACATGAGTACCTTATTGTGAAGTAGGCCGACCCAGCAGTTAAATGAGAATCTAACTTGACGGCGTCCTTCGTGCACTCGTAAGGGATTTTCTCGACTCCAATAGTGATGATTCTTACGATTGTACATTCCGTTATTGGAAAATTGAGTTTCATCAGAAAATATTACGTAGTTTAAAAAATGTCTGTCTAGGCCCATTCTCTCTTTTATCCAATTGCAAAATTCAAGTCGTCTGATATCATCTCCTGCATGTAAGGCCTGCACCCAATGTCCATTCTTGTAGCACTTGTATTTGTGTTTCTTTAGGGTTCTTTGAATTTGTGTTCGTGAAATTTCAGGAATATCACGACTTGCATTACGGGTGGAGGCATCTGGTGTTGCTTCAAAATAGGTTAAAATGTTCATTTCCATGTTTTCATCACATTTTCTTGGTTTTACTTTAATTGGCTTTTTAAAACTTCCGTAAGTCTTCAAATTGTGCACAATTTTGATGAATATCTTACGGGTAGGTAAAATACGTGTCGGATATTTGATATGGTACCAATGTAGTGCACGGGAGCAATTTTTATCGTTTTTAAAGTAAGCTTCCAATAAATCAAAGTGCTCAGAATTTGTAAAACGCATTTTCCCAACCACACAGCGAACGACACAAAAATACCGAAGCATTGATTTTAATTTTCAGTTCCCGCTTAAACATTTGACACTCAAGTTTTTTTTTTTTTTTTTGTATCGCTATTCGGCCAGTCACACCGACACGTTCCATTTTCAAATGAGGTTTAACACGTCTCTGTATCTACAATATCTACATACTTACTTTAAGTGGGCTTTTCAATTGATTGTTAGTGTTTGATTAATAGAAGTAAGCAGTTGCAATAATAGATAATAATATTACTGTAGATAACAAAACTTCCTTAAACGTTTAATGCAATGCCAATGCCACATGATACATAACACGGTGTATGTAACAAGTAGAGAGGTACAAACAACCGTAGAGACAATTTTACATGCCTGAACTTGCTGAATATTGTAACGGTGGTCACTTTGAACACCTACTATGATAAATTAAAGTATGTGAAAAAAATGCATTTTATTCATTTTAGACATTATGTTTCTTAGAGATATTTACTGCGCAAGACCTACACAAACGATATCTGAATAGAAATAGTGTAAGTTTATTTTTTCAAAACAACCGGGTTCGATTCCCCAGTTGGGTACACTTTTTTTTTAATTGTATGAATGCAGTTTTTCTTTTTATCGAAATCGGTGACATGGTTCCTAAGAACAAATCTTCGTATGTCTTACAGTTTCAGACTTTCCCATACTGACCGATTTGAATGGGCCACCCTGTATATTTGAAATGTGTAAATTTGTGAAACATCAGGCAAATCTTTTTACAAAAAAAGGAGATCTGGAGCGCAGGTTCGAATCACGCTATCCAAATCGCCTAATACAACCAGCAGCAAAAACTGCTCTTAGGGCGCGAAACAGCTATCATATGGCAATCAAAATATACAATCACTTACCGAACGAAATAACGGAACAGCCAGAACGAAAGTTCCAAGCAAAATTGTACAACTGGCTAGCTAAAGGTTGTTATTATAACTTAAATGAGTTTTTCACACGCCATAACTGACGATAATAAATTGACTGTGTACTCTTAGGTTATGACATTTAATAATTTTAGACAATCAATTAATGACTATTTGTAATTCTAAATACTTAACCTATACTTATAATTGCATGCTGAGTTCAAGCAAAATGTGCTGAATCAATTATTTAATTACTGACATCTAATCCCTTACCACATTTTAAGCAATAAATTTTCATTTCATTTCATTTCATTTCATTTCATTTCATATCTCAATCAAAAGTGTTCTACTCACATACAGTCCGGCATGTATAACTTGGCGTGGTTGTGCGCCACTGCGTTCAATATCAGTGTTGCCACTGCACAGAAGATGACGGGAAAATCTGGGAAAAAATGTCTAAGGCATAAGGCAGCAATAAGGCAGGGAATTTCTCTCCGAATTTCACATTGTTTTGCTTGTCATACTTTTCGGCTATTCGAAGAATATCCTCATTCGAGCGATATAATGTGCAAGAGCAAGATCACTTACATCTCTTTTATTATCGTGATCGCAGACTATTGTCGCAATTTTTCGTTTCACTCGCAAAAGTCGCAAAAGCACTTGTTGTAGTGTCCGCAGTAGCACAGCTGTTTGATATTGATAAAATATAAATCTCAGAACACGTTCTCACATGATCTTGTGGCAGCCAGAAGATAAACTTTCTGTGTATCGAGCACTTTAGTAGTTTCACTGGCGTCGCTGGTGGTTGGTTCGGTTCGAATAATGCAAGGTAGAGTGCAACTGGCACCCGAATAGCTACTAGCTGCTCCTTTGCATATTATAATAAACGGTGTTGGTACCACAATTAATAAAACTTAGATATAACATTTACTTTAGCGATATGTATTGTGATACTGTTTGTTTACCAAAAAAAAAAAACCATGGGTTGCAATACAGCGGTTGTCATTCTGTGTTCGGTGCTTGGGCAAGTTTCACTGGTGGTGCCGACGGTTCTTCGAATAATGCAAAGAACAGTGTTACTGGCACCCGAATCGCTACCTATGATAAGAGGAAAAAGAAGGTGTTATTCTTTGGTCTTCTCTGCAAGCTCAGAATTTAGCTTTTTTTGCCTGTCATATTCTTTGGCTTATAAAAGAATGTCTTAATTCCGAGCATTACTGATTACTTCGTTCTCGCTATCTGCGTTTTTACCTGCAGCAGAATTGTCGACCAAAAAATGATACGTAGATCACGTCATCATGTTCTTCATTATTATTGCCATTATCATTTTTGTTGTGTGAATAGTCCACCGTTTTTATTTGATTGATTACTTCTGTAGATGCTTTTAGAAACACGTAAAAACATCTACAAATCAAATAAAAAGCAAAAATATGAAAAAGTAATATATCTTAATATGAAATTTGCAGTGTTTACGTATTTCTGTGATCCTTACGAATCTCAGGTGCAGGCAGGGAACTAACATGATTGTTAGTCTCGTCAGCAGATGATCTGTAAATTTACAACAAATATTCACGTCGGAGAACAAAGTGAGCCGTGGTTTTGCATTATGCGAGCGAGGGTATTGCCATAGCATGTATCAGTAATTTGCAAAGAGGATTTTATTAAAACGCCATCTTTTGTAATGCAGACTCCTTTGCGACATACTCGTAGCTGCGTGTATCAAGTCATTTAAATATGGAATGTTAGCTTAAAAATATTTTAGCTGGTTCGATTCCCGGGTGTGGGAGAAAAAAAAATCAAATAACTAGGAGATAATCTGTTGCGCAAATCATTTTGTATGAGGCCTGCAGTTGAAAAAAGACGTTCTGAGGCAACTGAGCCCATTGGGTAAGATAAATATTTTTGTGCAAGCATTTTCAATTTTGGGTATTTATCTTCATTGCTCCAATAGTTCTTTGGACCTTGTTTCATTGGAATATTTAAACATCTCTTCGTACTTCGGTACTTCGAAGCCAGGCAAGGCACCTTCTGTTTTAACAAGGTGGCTCACGTGGAGGGCTTTTGAGATTGCCCCTCTGATAAGACATGCGTTATCTCTGTCTCTCTTGTGTTGAGGTCTATAAAATAATCTATCACATGGATTGCTTTATCCGTGAACGGACCGAGGAATCTGTAAGGATAATTGGTATCTTCATAACTCGGACCTTGCTCGCTGCTTTGTACTCTGAAAAAAGAAGTTAAATTCAATAAACATAGTGTGAGTGACCGAAATAGTATCTTGCCATCTTGCTACTTATGGTAAAAGGAAAAAGAAGGTGTTATTCTTTGGTCTTCTCTGCGAGCTCTCTGAATTTCGCAATTTTTTCCTGTCATACTTTGGCTAATAGAAGAATATCCTAATTCCGAGCATTACTGATTACTGATTGAAAAAAAGTTGTTTTGTCCAGTACCTAAACTATCTGCGATCCCTTACATACGACAAATAAATGTTTTCAACGTTTTAAAGTTTTTAGCTCGTTATACCAGCTATTAAAATATTTGGCGTCAATCACACATTGTAGCCTATTTCTCATTGAACCCACAAGACGAGAGCATACATCATTCTCTCTGGAGTCTTGGGTCTTCCCAAATAAAAAGGCAGGGATTTTCTCTCCGAATTTCGCATTGTTTTGCTTGTCATACTCTTCGGCTATTCGAAGAATATCCTCATTCGAGCGATATAATGTGCAAGAGCAAGATCACTTTCATCTCTTTTATTATCGTGATCGCGGACTATAGTCGCAATATTTCGTTTCACTCGCAAAAGCACTTGTTGTAGTGTCCGCAGTAGCACAGCTGTTTGATATTGATAAAATATAAATCTCAGAACACGTTCTCACATGATCTTGTGGCAGCCAGAAGATAAACTTTCTGTGTACCGAGCACTTTGGTAGTTTCACTGGCGTCGCTGGTGGTTGGTACGATTCGAATAATGCAAGGTAGAGTGCAACTGGCACCCGAATAGCTACTAGCTGCTCCTTTGCATATCATAATAAACGGTGTTGGTACCACAATTAATAAAACTTAGATATAACATTTACTTTAGCGATATGTATTGTGATACTGTTTGTTTACCCAAAAAAAAAAAAACCATGGGTTGCAATACAGCGGTTGTCATTCTGTGTTCGGCGCTTGGGCAAGTTTCACTGGTGGTGCCGACGGTTCTTCGAATAATGCAAAGTAGAGTGTTACTGGCACCCGAATCGCTACCTATGATAATAGGAAAAAGAAGGTGTTATTCTTTGGTCTTCTCTGCGAGCTCAGAATTTAGCTTTTTTTGCCTGTCATATTCTTTGTCTTATAAAAGAATGTCTTAATTCCGAGCATTACTGATTACTTCGTTCTCGCTATCTGAGTTTTTACCTGCAGCAGAATTTTCGACCAAAAAATGATACGTAGATCACGTCATCATGTTCTTCATTATTATTGCCATTATCATTTTTGTTGTGTGAATAGTCCACCGTTTTTATTTGATTGATTACTTCTGTAGATGCTTTTAGAAACACGTAAAAACATCTACAAATCAAATAAAAAGCAAAAATATGAAATAGTAATAGTATATTTTAATATGGCTGGTCAATTGTATTGGGTTCATTAGTTGCGCGGGGAAGTCGTTTGTTTTAGTGGAATGATGGCCAGTCTGTGGTAAGAAATATTTCTAAAGGAGGCCATTTCAAAATGGACATTAATAAAAACACGGCCGAATTGAGACCCTTCTCCCTTTTATTTCAAGTCGCTTAAAAATATGCTTTAACATCAATATATTTTTAGAGATTTGAGTCGAATGTGTTCCGTTACTCTAAACAACAAAAACTACCAACTTTTTCAGAATCCTTCGCCCTTACTTGCTTTCTAAACTCCTCTTTATTTTGTTTGTCGTAATGCTTGGCTAGTTAAAGTATAGCCTCATTATGAGCATCGTTTCCTTCGCTCTCGTCCACAGGGTCTTCATTTGCCGCAGACTCCGGTGATTACAAATCAAATAAAAAGCATAAATATGGAAAGTAATCTATCCAAATATGGCTGGTCCCCACGGGAGGAGTAGACTAAAACCCTCCAACCTGGAAAAAAACACAAACAACATAAGTCACGATGAATTGTTTTTCGGCGTTCCCTTGTTGTTCTAGCACGTGTCATCATCTGAAAGGTTTAGAAACTTAAGATTTCCCATTCAATATGACATATGAGTAATACCTAAACACAGATTTGTTTTACATTATAAACATAAGATAGAGACAAATTTAATTATATGGAACAAACGGGTTTTTAATCGCGATTACCTTTATTAATTCCTGACGTTTCGGCTGTGTTGCAACAGCCGTGGTCACGTGGTACGTGGTCACGGGTAGACTGGAGTTCATTGGAGTTACTGACGAGAAGCGGTGGCAGTTTCATTTGCAACTTATTCACTTGGTCTTCAGAATTAGAAATGTCCGCGTTCATATTACGACACACCACACTAATTGTATCTACACACTGCGCCGATCTTTCGCGACGGATACACTTAACGAAAACAGGATTCCGAGACGAAGAAAGTTTATAGCCGTCTTCACGATTGAAATTGGGGTACTTTTTTATTTCTATCGCTTCCCGGACCATTCTTCTATGGTAAAAACGTTCACTGGACAGAACTTTAGGGTCATGTAGTTCAATCCAGTGATTCGGTCCCGAGTCACATAATTATGCATAACGATCGCGTTAATTTAATAAGTACTAGAGACAAATTCATTAATTATGTACTCACTTGTTCATGGGGTTGTTCTTCATGGGGGGTATATGCCGGTGTCCTGTGGGCCCACTTTCTTTTGATACGTAGATCACGTCATCATGTTCTTCATTATTATTGCCATTATCATTTTCGTTGTTTGTAAAGTCCATAGTTTTTATTTGATAGATAACTTCTGTAGATGTTTTTTAGAAATGCGTAAAAACATATACGAATCAAATAAAAAGCAAAAATATGAAAAAGTAATATATCTTAATATGGCTTGTTCGGGAGAACATGGGAGAATAAAGCGAAGACCCTGGAATTCTGTTTGCATGTGCCTGTGATCCGAATCTTTAACGACAAATCACTCACCGTTTTTGACAGCGAACTTCCGCGTCCCGTAGCCAGCCAATCTTCAAAATCCCAGGTCCAAAATGATTGTTCTAGTTCCGCCACTATCCAGATTCACTATATTAGCCGTTTACAATATTTTAACAGTTTTACCCCCGAATACTGAAACGCAACTCAGATTTAAGCACGTCTCAAGCGACGAATATTTGACAGATTTTCATTGAAAACTGTCAAATATTCGTCGCTTGAGACGTGCTTAAATCTGAGTTGCGTTTCAGTATTCGGGGGTCAAAGTTTGATTTATAAGCGCCCGTCAAATTCATCGCACACACCGAACCGCCATATTTTTCTCGTCTACCGCTCCACAGTCGCGGGATGGCGCCACCGTCGCTAGACCAGTGACGTTAGGCCGGTTCCGTCCACCAGTCATAGACGACTCGCGAAATGCCGCCAAATTCAAATCAAAGGCGCAAACAGTGTGAGTTACCGAAATAGTATCTTGCCTTCTTGTTACTTATGGTAAAAGGAAAAAGAAGGTGTTATTCTTTGGTCTTCTCTGCGAGCTCTCTGAATTTCGCTATTTTTGGCTGTCATATACTTTGGCTAATAGAAGAATATCCTAATTCCGAGCATTACTGATTACTGATTGAAAAAAAGTTGTTTTGTCCAGTACCTATACTATCTGCGATCCCTTACATACGACAAATAAATGTTTTCAACGTTTTAAAGTTTTTAGCTCGTTATACCAGCTATTAAAATATTTGGCGTCAATCACACATTGTAGCCTATTTCTCATTGAACCCACAAGACGAGAGCATACATCATTCTCTCTAGAGTCTGGGGTCTTCCCAAATAAAAAGGCAGGGATTTTCTCTCCGAATTTCGCATTGTTTTGCTTGTCATACTCTTCGGCTATTCGAAGAATATCCTCATTCGAGCGATATAATGTGCAAGAGCAAGATCACTTTCATCTCTTTTATTATCGTGATCGCAGACTATAGTCGCAATATTTCGTTTCACTCGCAAAAGCACTTGTTGTAGTGTCCGCAGTAGCACAGCTGTTTGATATTGATAAAATATAAATCTCAGAACACGTTCTCACATGATATTGTGGCAGCCAGAAGATAAACTTTCTGTGTACCGAGCACTTTGGTAGTTTCACTGGCGTCGCTGGTGGTTGGTTCGGTTCGAATAATGCAAGGTAGAGTGCAACTGGCACCCGAATAGCTACTAGCTGCTCCTTTGCATATTATAATAAACGGTGTTGGTACCACAATTAATAAAACTTAGATATAACATTTACTTTAGCGATATGTATTGTGATACTGTTTGTTTACCAAAAAAAAAAAAAACATGGGTTGCAATACAGCGGTTGTCATTCTGTGTTCGGCGCTTGGGCAAGTTTCACTGGTGGTGCCGACGGTTCTTCGAATAATGCAAAGTACAGTGTTACTGGCACCCGAATCGCTACCTATGATAAGAGGAAAAAGAAGGTGTTATTCTTTGGTCTTCTCTGCGAGCTCAGAATTTAGCTTTTTTTGCCTGTCATATTCTTTGGCTTATAAAAGAATGTCTTAATTCCGAGCATTACTGATTACTTCGTTCTCGCTATCTGCGTTTTTACCTGCAGCAGAATTGTCGACCAAAAAATGATACGTAGATCACGTCATCATGTTCTTCATTATTATTGCCATTATCATTTTTGTTGTGTGAATAGTCCACCGTTTTTATTTGATTGATTACTTCTGTAGATGCTTTTAGAAACACGTAAAAACATCTACAAATCAAATAAAAAGCAAAAATATGAAAAAGTAATATATCTTAATATGAAATTTGCAGTGTTTACGTATTTCTGTGATCCTTACGAATCTCAGGTGCAGGCAGGGAACTAACATGATTGTTAGTCTCGTCAGCAGATGATCTGTAAATTTACAACAAATATTCACGTCGGAGAACAAAGCGAGCCGTGGTTTTGCATTATGCTAGCGAAGGTATTGCCATAGCATGTATCAGTAATTTGCAAAGAGGATTTTATTAAAACGCCATCTTTTGTAATGCAGACTCCTTTGCGACATACTCGTAGCTGCGTGTATCAGGTTATTTAAATATGGAATGTTAGCTTAAAATTATTTTAGCCGGTTCGATTCCCGGGTGTGGGAGAAAAAAAAAATCAAATTACTAGGAGATAATCTGTTGCGCAAATCATTTTGTATGAGGCCTGCAGTTGAAAAAAGACGTTCTGAGGCAACTGAGCCCATTGGGTAAGATAAATATTTTTGTGCAAGCATCTTAAATTTTGGGTATTTATCTTCATTGCTCCAATAGTTCTTTGGACCTTGTTTCATTGGAATATTTAAACATCTCGTATAAGATTCCACCTCTTGTCATCGGGATCGCAGACTATTGTCGCAATTTTTCCTTTCATTTTCAAAAGCATTTGTTGAGGTATCCGCAGCAGCACTACTATTTGATAAAATAAATCTACAGAACACGTTCTCACACGGTCATATGGCAGTCCTAGAATAAATGATTCCTTGCGCTCGTGCAAGTTTCCCTGGTGGCGCCGGCGGTTTGTACGGTTCTTCGAGTTATGCAAGGTAGATTGTTACTGGCACCCGAATCGCTACTGGCTGCTCCTTTCTATATAATATGTATACCTAATGAGATAACCTGAATTCGCTGAAATCGATGAATAGTGCATCTATTCTGTCGAGCCGACAATGGATTATGCTGTCCACATCTCGCAATGTCTCCGAAATATGACAATATACGGCGATGGCATATCGTAGACATTAGTTCTTTTAAACTGAGCTTTAAAGCGGTAGGTCTTGGTGAAGACATTAAGTAATTCGATAGGTACTTCGAAGCCAGGCAAGGCACCTTCTGTTTTAACAAGGCGGCTCACGTGGAGGGCTTTTGAGATTGCCCCTCTGATAAGACATGCGTTATCTCTGTCTCTCTTGTGTTGAGGTCTATAAAATAATCTATCACATGGATTGCTTTATCCGTGAACGGGCCGAGGAATCTGTAAGGATAATTGGTATCTTCATAACTCGGACCTTGCTCGCTGCTTTGTACTCTGAAAAAAGAAGTTAAATTTAATTAACATAGTGTGAGTGACCGAAATAGTATCTTGCCTTCTTGCTACTTATGGTAAAAGGAAAAAGAAGGTGTTATTCTTTGGTCTTCTCTGCGAGCTCTCTGAATTTCGCTATTTTTGCCTGTCATATACTTTGGCTAATAGAAAAATATCCTAATTCCGAGCATTACTGATTACTGATTACTGATTGAAAAAAAGTTGTTTTGTCCAGTACCTATACTATCTGCGATCCCTTACATACGACAAATAAATGTTTTCAACGTTTTAAAGTTTTTAGCTCGTTATACCAGCTATTAAAATATTTGGCGTCAATCACACATTGTAGCCTATTTCTCATTGAACCCACAAGACGAGAGCATACATCATTATCTCTGGAGTCTGGGGTCTTCCCAAATAAAAAGGCAGGGATTTTCTCTCCGAATTTCGCATTGTTTTGCTTGTCATACTCTTCGGCTATTCGAAGAATATCCTCATTCGAGCGATATAATGTGCAAGAGAAAGATCACTTTCATCTCCTTTATTATCGTGATCGCAGACTATTGCCGCAATTTTTCGTTTCACTCGCAAAAGTCGCAAAAGCACTTGTTGTAGTGTCCGCAGTAGCACAGCTGTTTGATATTGATAAAATATAAATCTCAGAACACGTTCTCACATGATATTGTGGCAGCCAGAAGATAAACTTTCTGTGTACCGAGCACTTTGGTAGTTTCACTGGCGTCGCTGGTGGTTGGTTCGGTTCGAATAATGCAAGGTAGAGTGCAACTGGCACCCGAATAGCTACTAGCTGCTCCTTTGCATATTATAATAAACGGTGTTGGTACCACAATTAATAAAACTTAGATATAACATTTACTTTAGCGATATGTATTGTGATACTGTTTGTTTACCAAAAAAAAAAAAAAACATGGGTTGCAATACAGCGGTTGTCATTCTGTGTTCGGCGCTTGGGCAAGTTTCACTGGTGGTGCCGACGGTTCTTCGAATAATGCAAAGTACAGTGTTACTGGCACCCGAATCGCTACCTATGATAAGAGGAAAAAGAAGGTGTTATTCTTTGGTCTTCTCTGCGAGCTCAGAATTTAGCTTTTTTTGCCTGTCATATTCTTTGTCTTATAAAAGAATGTCTTAATTCCGATCATTACTGATTACTTCGTTCTCGCTATCTGAGTTTTTACCTGCAGCAGATTTTTCGACCAAAAAATGATACGTAGATCACGTCATCATGTTCTTCATTATTATTGCCATTATCATTTTTGTTGTGTGAATAGTCCACCGTTTTTATTTGATTGATTACTTCTGTAGATGCTTTTAGAAACACGTAAAAACATCTACAAATCAAATAAAAAGCAAAAATATGATATAGTAATATATCTTAATATGGCTGGTCAATTGTATTGGGTTCATTAGTTGCGCGGGGAAGTCGTTTGTTTCAGTGGAATGATGGCCAGCCTGTGTTAAGAAATATTTCTAAAGGAGGCCATTTCAAAATGGACATTAATAAAAACACGGCCGAATTGAGACCCTTCTCCCTTTTATTTCAAGTCGCTTAAAAATATGCTTTAACATCAATATATTTTCAGAGATTTGAGTCGAATGTGTTCCGTTACTTAACCCTTTACAACCGGATACCTTTTTTCCCGATTTTTATAATGAAAGCTTTTTAGTTGTAATCTTATAGGTCTAAGGAGCCAAAAAAAACCAGTTAAAAAAATCCTAGGTTTATAGGTAACCTAGAAACCTACCCGCACGATCGTGAGTCTCAGGTCGTACGCTACGTGAGGGTTACTAGATTTCGCCAGTTATTTCGGAAGTTTGAAGTAAAATAAAACAACTTTTTACAAAATCAGCCTATTTATTTATTTATGAGTATCTTTTTAATCAGCCTTTATAAGAATTACCTGGTTTAACATAAAATTAACACTCTTAGTTACCTTTGCCTGACGCCATACCCTTTTTCGCGAAGATGGACGCGAAGACCGACGTTCCGCAGCTGGTCCCGTACGTGCCGTAGAAGCTGGTAATGGTTCTGGTGCTAGTATATCCTCCAAGCCAAGGTCATCAAGGATACTGGGTTGGATTTCGTCGTCGTCATCTTCGAAATCGTCGACGTCGGAAGAGTTACCATCTCCCAGGACTTGTAGAACTTGGTCTTCGTTTAAATTTCTTCCTAAAATGACATTAAAAACACTATTAGTTAATAAAACAACATAAAAACCGTGGTCCCAAAACAGTGTTTAGTACTGCATAGCATTTCGGGCCTACGACCGGCGTCATACGTTCGTAACAGTCAATATTTACGACGAGATTGTACGTAAACACAAATAGATATCACAAAATTAAGAATGCCTATGTACACATCCATGTTTTTATTTGAAAATAAGTATAAAACACCATTAAGAAGTTTACAATTACTATTCAAAATAATAACTTACCCGCGGAGCGGTGAGGGTCAAAAAACGCAGTCATCTCAAAACGCGGCTAGCGGGTGACTGACGTCACGCACCGCGCTCTTGTATTTTTTTAGCTCGTGTAAACTTCACTCACGTTCGATCGACGCCGGTTGCGTTCGCGAAAAGTTAACGGTTTGGCGCCAATTTTTTTTTTAAATGAAACTCACGCTCGTATCAAGCCGGTTGTAAAGGGATAAACAACAAAAACTACCAACTTTTTCAGAATCCTTCGCCCTTACTTGCTTTCTAAACTCCTCTTTATTTTGTTTGTCGTAATGCTTGGCTAGTTAAAGTATAGCCTCATTATGAGCATCGTTTCCTTCGCTCTCGTCCACAGGGTCTTCATTTGCCGCAGACTCCGGTGATTACAAATCAAATAAAAAGCATAAATATGGAAAGTAATCTATCCAAATATGGCTGGTCCCCACGGGAGGAGTAGACTAAAACCCTCCAACCTGGAAAAAAACACAAACAACATAAGTCACGATGAATTGTTTTTCGGCGTTCCCTTGTTGTTCTAGCACGTGTCATCATCTGAAAGGTTTAGAAACTTAAGATTTCCCATTCAATATGACATATGAGTAATACCTAAACACAGATTTGTTTTACATTATAAACATAAGATAGAGACAAATTTAATTATATGGAACAAACGGGTTTTTAATCGCGATTACCTTTATTAATTCCCGACGTTTCGGCTGTGTTGCAACAGCCGTGGTCACGTGGTACGTGGTCACGGGTAGACTGGAGTTCATTGGAGTTACTGACGAGAAGCGGTGGCAGTTTCATTTGCAACTTATTCACTTGGTCTTCAGAATTAGAAATGTCCGCGTTCATATTACGACACACCACACTAATTGTATCTACACACTGCGCCGATCTTTCGCGACGGATACACTTAACGAAAACAGGATTCCGAGACGAAGAAAGTTTATAACCGTCTTCACGATTGAAATTGGGGTACTTTTTTATTTCTATCGCTTCCCGGACCATTCTTCTATGGTAAAAACGTTCACTGGACAGAACTTTAGGGTCATGTAGTTCAATCCAGTGATTCGGTCCCGAGTCACATAATTATGCATAACGATCGCGTTAATTTAATAAGTACTAGAGACATATTCATTAATTATGTACTCACTTGTTCATGGGGTTGTTCTTCATGGGGGGTATATGCCGGTGTCCTGTGGGCCCACTTTCTTTTGATACGTAGATCACGTCATCATGTTCTTCATTATTATTGCCATTATCATTTTCGTTGTTTGTAAAGTCCATAGTTTTTATTTGATAGATAACTTCTGTAGATTTTTTTTAGAAATGCGTAAAAACATATACGAATCAAATAAAAAGCAAAAATATGAAAAAGTAATATATCTTAATATGGCTGGTCAATTGTAATGGGTTCATTAGTTGCGCGGGGAAGTCGTTTGTTTCAGTGGAATGATGGCCAGCCTGTGTTAAGAAATATTTCTAAAGGAGGCCATTTCAAAATGGACATTAATAAAAACACGGCCGAATTGAGACCCTTCTCCCTTTTATTTCAAGTCGCTTAAAAATATGCTTTAACATCAATATATTTTTAGAGATTTGAGTCGAATGTGTTCCGTTACTCTAAACAACAAAAACTACCAACTTTTTCAGAATCCTTCGCCCTTACTTGCTTTCTAAGCTCCTCTTTATTGTGTTTGTCGTAATGCTTGGCTAGTTAAAGTATAGCCTCATTATGAGCATTGTTTCCTTCGCTCTCGTCCACAGGGTCTTCATTTGCCGCAGTCTCCGGTGATTACAAATCAAATAAAAAGCATAAATATGGAAAGTAATCTATCCAAATATGGCTGGTCCCCACGGGAGGAGTAGACTAAAACCCTCCAACCTGGAAAAAAACACAAACAACATAAGTCTTGATGCATTGTTTTTCGGCGTTCCCCTATTGTTCTAGCATGTGTCATCATCTGAATAAAAAAAGTTGTTTTTTCCAGTATATCTGCAGCAGACTATCATCGCAATTTTTCATTTTCCTCGCAAAAGCACTTGTTGTAGTGTCAGCAGTAGCACAGCTGTTTGATATTGATAAAATATAAACATCAGAACACGTTCTCACATGGTCTTGTGGCAGCCAGAAGAGTAACTTTTGGTGTATGCTGTTGCGACTGCGTTATGTGGTACTTTACATGCGCTGTGTACCGGAATAACGGATCTATCAAACCACGACCTGTTCAGGAGCAACGTTTCGCCACTGCGGCAGTTTAATATGCGTTCTGATCTAATAAAACGAATTGATCGAGCCACACCCTGATCCAGTGCCACGTTTCACCGCCTCGCAAAACTAAATAACGTAGCGTCGGATGTGGTATTCTTCACAACTGAGGAAAAACTTTTTCAAAATTTGTGCAATTTATATTTCGTACGATTTGAAAACAATATTTTCATGTTCCATATTTTCCCCATAGCGGATTGTGTGTGAAATGCAATCTAAAGATATTATTATGTGTAATTACCGTTCTATATTGAGCTGCTTGCACTTTTGATAAAATCTCGTATCCGACACAGTTATTGAAATGTGTATTATCTATGCCGGAGCCGCGCTCCGCGTGAACTCGCGTGTTACTTTCGTCCCGAAAAACTTTTTCAAAATTTGTGCAATTTATATTTCGTACGATTTGAAAACAATATTTTCATGTTCCATATTTTCCCCATAGCGGATTGTGTGTGAAATGCAATCTAAAGATATTATTATGTGTAATTACCGTTCTATATTGAGCTGCTCGCACTTTTGATAAAATCTCGTATCCGACACAGTTATTGAAATGTGTATTATCTATGCCGGAGCCGCGCTCCGCGTGAACTCGCGTGTTACTTTCGTCCCGATCTCGTGTTGACTGATCTCATAAACTACAAAGACGCAGCATTCAGGTTGTTGTCTACTGCATACAACTTGCACATGCGCTGGTGCGACTGCGTTATGCAGTACTTTACATGCGCTGTGTGCCGGAATAACGGACGGTGTAAGAGCAAGATCACTTTCATCTCCTTTAATTATCGTGATCGCAGACTATTGTCGCAATTTTTCGTTTCACTCGCAAAAGCACTTGTTGTAGTATCCGCAGTAGCACAGCTGTTTGATATTGATAAAATATAAACCTCAGAACACGTTCTCACATGGTTGTTTTTTCCAGTATATGTGCGCTGCGATCCTGTTCAACCTGTTGACATTTCCTCTCCATTGTAATGCATGGGTTTCCAACCTCCTTGGTTTGCTTGCAGCTACAGCTGAATAATACTTATTTAAGGAAGTAAATACCACTTACAGCATTGGGAGGCATTGTTTCTATTAAATCACGGTGTATTGTTTGACGGCGTCCCCTGATTGTTTGAGCACGTGTCATTATCTGAAAGGTTTAGAAACTTTAGATTTCCCATTCAATATGACATATGAGTAATACCTAAACACAGATTTGTTTTACATTATAAACATAAGATAGAGACAAATTTAATTATATGGAACAAACGGGTTTTTAATCGCGATTACCTTTATTAATTCCCGACGTTTCGGCTGTGTTGCAACAGCCGTGGTCACGTGGTACGTGGTCACGGGTAGACTGGAGTTCATTGGAGTTACTGACGAGAAGCGGTGGCAGTTTCATTTGCAACTACCCTCACTTGGTCTTCAGAATTAGAAATGTCCGCGTTCATATTACTACACACCACACTAATTGTATCTACACACTGCGCCGATCTTTCGCGACGGATACACTTAACGAAAACAGGATTCCGAGACGAAGAAAGTTTATAACCGTCTTCACGATTGAAATTGGGGTACTTTTTTATTTCTATCGCTTCCCGGACCATTCTTCTATGGTAAAAACGTTCACTGGACAGAACTTTAGGGTCATGTAGTTCAATCCAGTGATTCGGTCCCGAGTCACATAATTATGCATAACGATCGCGTTAATTTAATAAGTACTAGAGACATATTCATTAATTATGTACTCACTTGTTCATGGGGTTGTTCTTCATGGGGGGTATATGCCGGTGTCCTGTGGGCCCACTTTCTTTTGATACGTAGATCACGTCATCATGTTCTTCATTATTATTGCCATTATCATTTTCGTTGTTTGTAAAGTCCATAGTTTTTATTTGATAGATAACTTCTGTAGATTTTTTTTAGAAATGCGTAAAAACATATACGAATCAAATAAAAAGCAAAAATATGAAAAAGTAATATATCTTAATATGGCTGGTCAATTGTAATGGGTTCATTAGTTGCGCGGGGAAGTCGTTTGTTTCAGTGGAATGATGGCCAGCCTGTGGTAAGAAATATTTCTAAAGGAGACCATTTCAAAATGGATATTAATAAAAACACGGCCGAATTGAGACCCTTCTCCCTTTTATTTCAAGTCGCTTAAAAATATGCTTTAACATCAATATATTTTTAGAGATTTGAGTCGAATGTGTTCCGTTACTCTAAACAACAAAAACTACCAACTTTTTCAGAACCCTTCGCCCTTACTTGCTTTCTAAGCTCCTCTTTATTGTGTTTGTCGTAATGCTTGGCTAGTTAAAGTATAGCCTCATTATGAGCATTGTTTCCTTCGCTCTCGTCCACAGGGTCTTCATTTGCCGCAGTCTCCGGTGATTACAAATCAAATAAAAAGCATAAATATGGAAAGTAATCTATCCAAATATGGCTGGTCCCCACGGGAGGAGTAGACTAAAACCCTCCAACCTGGAAAAAAACACAAACAACATAAGTCTTGATGCATTGTTTTTCGGCGTTCCCCTATTGTTCTAGCATGTGTCATCATCTGAATAAAAAAAGTTGTTTTTTCCAGTATATCTGCAGCAGACTATCATCGCAATTTTTCATTTTCCTCGCAAAAGCACTTGTTGTAGTGTCAGCAGTAGCACAGCTGTTTGATATTGATAAAATATAAACATCAGAACACGTTCTCACATGGTCTTGTGGCAGCCAGAAGAGTAACTTTTGGTGTATGCTGTTGCGACTGCGTTATGTGGTACTTTACATGCGCTGTGTGCCGGAATAACGGATCTATCAAACCACGACCTGTTCAGGAGCAACGTTTCGCCACTGCGGCAGTTTAATATGCGTTCTGATCTAATAAAACGAATTGATCGAGCCACACCCTGATCCAGTTCCACGTTTCACCGCCTCGCAAAACTAAATAACGTAGCGTCGGATGTGGTATTCTTCACAACTGAGGAAAAACTTTTTCAAAATTTGTGCAATTTATATTTCGTATGATTTGAAAACAATATTTTCATGTTCCATATTTTCCCCATAGCGGATTGTGTGTGAAATGCAATCTAAAGATATTATTATGTGTAATTACCGTTCTATATTGAGCTGCTTGCACTTTTGATAAAATCTCGTATCCGACACAGTTATTGAAATGTGTATTATCTATGCCGGAGCCGCGCTCCGCGTGAACTCGCGTGTTACTTTCGTCCCGATCTCGTGTTGACTGATCTCATAAACTACAAAGACGCAGCATTCAGGTTGTTGTCTACTGCATACAACTTGCACATGCGCTGGTGCGACTGCGTTATGCAGTACTTTACATGCGCTGTGTGCCGGAATAACGGACGGTGTAAGAGCAAGATCACTTTCATCTCCTTTAATTATCGTGATCGCAGACTATTGTCGCAATTTTTCGTTTCACTCGCAAAAGCACTTGTTGTAGTATCCGCAGTAGCACAGCTGTTTGATATTGATAAAATATAAACCTCAGAACACGTTCTCACATGGTTGTTTTTTCCAGTATATGTGCGCTGCGATCCTGTTCAACCTGTTGACATTTCCTCTCCATTGTAATGCATGGGTTTCCAACCTCCTTGGTTTGCTTGCAGCTACAGCTGAATAATACTTATTTAAGGAAGTAAATACCACTTACAGCATTGGGAGGCATTGTTTCTATTAAATCACGGTGTATTGTTTGACGGTGTTCACGACATGACGTCTGACAGAACTGACAGTTTGATACTACAAAAACAAAATCAAGAAGCAGAAGAAGAAAAATTTGAAGCTTTCAATATTGCACCGTAATCGCTCCTCCTTCTTCCCCCAACCACGCACGACGCACAAGCTACACAGATTTCTAAGAAATATTAATTATTATATTGTAATTTCAGACAATAAACGCTTAAAACCTGTAAAAATATATACGAATAATTGGATATCCTCCGTTCCTGCCCCAACATTGGTCCTACGAGTCGGAGCAAGATACGAGCCAGGCCGCAAGCCAAGCCAGGACACGTGGATACGCGAGCGAGCCATCAAGAAGCGAATGGTCAGGATATCCTGTCTTTTACCCATCCATTCCCGGATTTGTGTTAAAACGCTGTGTTTTGTTATTCCAGCTGCGTGGTCTAGCGTGCAGTTGCGTCAATCGGCGTTCGAGGTGCTGCTTACACGTGAGTTACTTTCCGATTCTTTAAGCCACCATTATGTCTGAGGAAAAGACCACGTTATTTGTGCCCTCACCCTCTCATTCCCCAACTAGGAAAAAATGTGAGGAACTTCTTACTGAGCTGAGGAAAAGTAGAGGTTATTGGCGTGGTCGATTGACACAATTTAAAACATTTGTTGAATCATTTAAAGGTTCTAGTTTGTCAAAGTTGCAAGTTACAGAATTGAAATTGAGGTTACAATCAGCTAGTGAACAATTTAATAAATTTAATAACACATGTAGGGACTTAGAGTTATATTCTCCTCCAGAGGAGTGTTCAAGTAACCTCATGTATATTGAATCAGTAGAAGCATTTTACTTTAGCACTTTACCGTAGATAACGCATTCCTACCATGGGTGTGGTTATAGAGTCAAAACACTGATATCGGTAATAGCACAAACGGTATATTATCTTGAAAGTTAATTGGATAAGTAAAGTACTTTATCCCGTGCCCGCGAAGCTACGACTGGCGTCTCACGCCACGTATTGCCTACGCGACGAAACGCGAGAAGGGAGTTACTTGTGTGCAACTATGTTGCTACAGTAACCTCCCCCTTTTTAAACAAAAAAAATATAAAAATACTGAAAAACTGATAAAAGAAAGAATACAATTCAAGGTGATAACCCTAGAATTACAATTGCGTTAAAATTGTACAAGTCACATCGCGTGGCGAGCATAACTGCTGACACGCTGAAACATTATCGCTTGGCAATGTCTAAGTACCTAAGCAGTTACAATAACAAAGTGCAATCATGGTAAAATAAACTTGTACAGTCGGCTACGCTAGAATGTATAACCTACAACAAAATATTTGCGGGCACGGTTAAAAAAATTAAATACATTTGAAAACAGAATATGAAATTTTGTATAAGAATTACATAGTAAAAACATGAAAAAAAAATAGTAAAATAGCAATAAAAAATATCAAATACACTGTATGAAATTTTTAAGAAATACATTGGGTTAAAAATTTTGTAAACAAAAATTGTGCAAAAAATTGAATTACATACCTATACACTGGGTAAAATTTTATAGTTAAATCAAACAGGGTGGACATAACTTTTAAGAGGCACGAAAGAAAACACAACAATCACTGATTCTAAAAATAATAAGAAAAGTATATCACGTATGTTGACAGGGGAGGCTGTAGGCGCGAGATTACACTACCGCTGCTGGTACAACCCCCGGCTGTATCACTCTCACGTGCGCGAGCGGCGCTGCTGGCGTAGGAACGCTGCTTGATAATATTTCTTTCCGCAGCCAGGCTCGTATACGATTACAAAATCGTCGCCAAACCACATAAATCACCAGTAAAGCCAATATGACAACTATAGCAACCATGAGAATACTCTGTTGCGTCATGTGCGCTTCCACCTGAGTGGAATTTTGTGCGATAACCACTCGGTTGTCTTCTACTTCTTTTGATTGCTGTTTACCCATTTTAAATATCATGAACTTTACGTGCAACTCTAGTGAAAGTTATTGAAGAAATGCCAAAAATACCTAAAAATTATGTCCAATAAGCTGTACCTGTTTATAGCCTAAATACAATATTTCGTCATTACATTTCAAAGTTCAAATCTTTGCTTATGCTAATGCTACACTTGTAAAAGTATGGCCTACTTACGTACATACCTATGCCTATGGCACTTATAATCTAAAGCATTAAAATTACTATAGTATCCATGTAATAAAACATTTTGCATCGTATGCATCCGCATCAGTACCAACTGTCCTTATTCTGTGGCACAAGGCTTGTGACGTACTATGCCAAAGATGCTCCAAACCGTCTTTCGTCATAATTGTCCAGTGACGAATGGCATGTAATGCCTCTCTGTGAGCGGTTTGAATAACAAATATTTTACTCTTAGATAAACTGTAAACTATAATTATTTAGTCTAAAAAATATACGTAAATAGCTACTTATATTCATTATTTACTAACTCGATCAATACTAAACAACATATACCTACGTTAAGGGTAGTTGTCACCTGCTATATTCAATTACCGAGAGTCAACGGGTGCGACAACACCATCTAAAATTAGGGTTGCGGGCTCATTTCACCACGCAATATAAATCCAAAATAACGTTGCTTGATTAATCGAGTAAGTTAATGCTACTATCACCTACTTAAGATACTACCTACAACTTTACCTTGAAAACCTCGGTCGAACACCATTATTTCATAGGCTAATTATAGGTAACTTAAGTATAACAAAGAAATGTTTAACCTAGGTACCAACCGTAAGTACTTATCACCTAAGCTATAGAATTACATAACACTACCTAACTATAGATTGAAGCGTGCTGGTGTACGTACCTCGCGCCCGCTCCGAGTTCTTTTACCTGAAGTAGGGTTACTAGATGAGCTCGGAACGTGAGCGGGTATGACGTCACCCATGCTAGAAGTGTCGTCACCTGTGTCGTGTGTACTGCTCTGCTCATTGAGTACGTACGCTGGCTTAAGACGATCTATAGAGACATTTACACACCTGTTAGGGAGTTGTACTTTGTAAACCTTACAACCTTTCTTCAAGACACGGTACGGACCGTCGTACGGAGGTTGCAGAGGCTTACGAACCGCATCAACCCTAATAAAAACGAAATCACAAGACTTTAGATCCGGATGAATAAATAACGTTCGTGAATCACGATGTTTTCTTTCTACCGGTCTCAAACTACGTATCTTGTCTTGTAAGTCTTGTACTAATGTATGTGGATCTGAAGCTTCTGATTTAGCAGATACAAAAAATTCACCAGGTAACCTCAAGGTACAACCGTAAGTTAATTCGGCAGCACTCAGGTTGGAGTCGCTACGTAAAGTAGTTCGGAGCCCTAATAAAACAGTAGGTAACTCATCTACCCATGACGTAGATACCAATCGAGCACGGAGCGCTACCTTTAAGCTTCGGTGCCATCTTTCAATGGCGCCGTTGCTTTGTGGATGATATGGCGAACTTCTAATTCTGTGTATACCCATACATTTCATAAGCTGTGAGAAAAGATTACTTTCGAACTGACGACCTTGGTCTGAGGTTAAATACTGACAACTACCAAACCTAGTAATCCAACCGTCATAAATAACTTTAGCCACAGTTTCAGCTGTAATGTCTTTTATAGGGAACGCTTCAGGCCAATGTGTATATCGATCAATGATAGTAAGTAAATACCTATATCCATCTGTGGTAGTCGGCAAGGGACCTACGATGTCAGTGTGGATATGTTCAAAACGTCCAGCTGCGGGAAATTGTCCTAAATGAGATACCGAATGACGTTGAACCTTCGAACGTTGACATTGAATACAAGTTTTAGTCCACTGATTAAGATCTTTATTCATCCCTGGCCAGAAAAAACGCTGGCACACGAGTTTACGTGTTGAATTTATTCCGGGATGACTCAAATTATGTACCAAATTAAACACTAACTTCCTGAATTTATCCGGTAAATAGGGTCTAATATTACTGGTTGATGTTTCACAATAAATTTGCGTGGCACAATCAGGCAACGTTATTTTTCTAATAACAACGCTGCTATTTGATACCACGTTTCCGTTTGCTAAATAAGCATCGTCGTTCTGGGCGGTCGCTAATTCTGCAAAATCCAACGTACTGGGACACGTGATTGTTTCGACACGACTCAGCGAGTCTGCAACTAAGTTATCGCCACCAGCGACGTACCTAATATCCGTTGTAAATTCGCTGATGTACATAAGCTGCCTAGTTCTACGTGGAGTCTCTTTGTCACTTGATAATTTAGAAAATGCAAACGTCAGGGGTTTATGATCTGTGAAGATGGTTAACTCCCTGCCCTCGAACATACTTCTAAAATGAATTACAGCCAAATAAATTCCTAACAACTCCCGATCGTATGTACTATATTTAACCTGCGTATCGGTAAGTTTACGTGAAAAATAACCTAAAGGCTTCCAATTACCCTTCACTAATTGTTGCAGTACGGCTCCTACACAAGTATTTGATGCATCTGTCATCAACGCTAGAGGAGTATCGGGCATCGGATACGTTAATGTGGCGGCTGACTGTAAACTTTCTTTACATTTAATAAAAGCTTCGTTAGCCTCGGCTGTCCAGTCAATTTGCGACTTATCGTTTTTCTTAGAACCTCGAATGTACTTGTTAAGTTCGGTTTGATAAGAAATGGCATTTGGCATATGCGGACGATAAAAATTTACCATACCAATGAAACGTCTGAGTTCGATTACCGTTTCCGGTTTTGGAAAATCAATAATGGCTTTGACCTTACTATCCGATGGCCTAATGCCGTCTATTGTTACTTCATGTCCTAAAAATTCGATATTTTCCTGCCCAAATGCACATTTCGACAAGTTAATCGTTATACCAAAATCATATAAGCGTTTAAACAAGACTTCTAGATGCTGTTCGTGCTTAGCCTTGGATTCACTTGCCACGATTACGTCATCTATGTAGCAGAATATAAACTCTGAACTTGGTTCAAAAGTTCCGTCTTCTCGTTCAATTCCTAATCCCTGTAAAACCGTGTTGTTCATGAAGCGCTGAAAAGACTGAGCCGCGTTGCGTAATCCGAAGGACATTCTAGGAAATTCGAATAAACCAAAAGGAGTAATAATGGCGGTCTTTTCCACGTCATCAGGAGCAACAGGGATGCAATGATATGCCCTATTTACATCAATTTTACTAAAAATATTTTTTCCTGTTAAAATATATGTAAAATCATGCAAGCGCGGAATTGGATATCTGTCGGGTTTCGTGACCGCATTTAATTGCCGGTAATCCCCACAGGGTCGAATTTCACCATTCTTTTTAGGTACAACATGCAAAGGACTTGACCATGGGCTTTTTGAAGGCCGACAGATTCCCAATTCCTGCATAACCCTAAATTCTTCACATACCTTTTTGTACCGGTCGGGAGGCAGCGGGCGCGCACGCGCATGTACAGGCGGCCCGGTCGTCTCTATGTGGTGGAAAACTGTATGTCTAGGAGTATCCTTAAAAGAAACAGGTTTTGTTATACCCGAGTACTTAGCCAAAAGGTTAAAATAAGGGTGTGTCTCGTCCAAGGTGTTCAAGGTAGGTTGATTACAAACTCTAATAGAACCTACGATATTTAGTTTAGTCACTTCATCTACTAATCTACGATTGCTTAGGTCAACCAATAGCTTATGGTGGATTAAAAAGTCTGCACCTAAAATAGGTTGGTTCACTGCTGCCAACACGAATGTCCATCGGTACGGTCTTCTTAATTTTAAGTCCAACACCATAGTCTTAACACCAAAAGTACTTATTTCGGTACCATTTGCCGCATAAAGTTTGAAACCAACACTATTATCACTGTTATGCCTAATTTTACGCGCCGGGAGAACCGAAACGTTCGCTCCCGTATCCACAAGGAATCGTAGTCCTGTATTTCGATCTGTGACGCAAAGACGGTTACTACTTACAGGAACGATACAGGCATCCGTCGCTGACTGTACCTCACTTAGTTTCCCTCCTTTTTGTAGCTGCAGGGCGGGATACACTTGTGCGCCTTATCCTTGTAGCGGAAATGGTAAAAACACTGCCAATCCGGTTTACGTGACGCCGATGACGTTCTATTGACACTAGTGGATCTCCCCCTGCTTTGGCTTCGACCGCGCGAGTCGTTCCGTCGCGAGTTATGCAGCTGATCAATCCGCTTATCTATCCGCTTAATCTCATTGATAATCGCAGCTGTGTCGAGCGTACTCGATGATGCGACGGGCGTCGCCCTTACCTCCGACACGGACTGATTATTTCCTTGCGTCTCCATTACCTTGTCGGCAATCTTAGCAAGGATTGTGAGATCACTGGACTCCGCTACTGTTATTATTCCACGAACTGCAGGCGGAAGGTGGCCTTGCCACAGGATCTTAAGGGTCTCGTCCGGTATTTTGGTGCGGGCCAAATCTCGCATGCGTCGTAAAAGCTGAGAAGGCTTTTGATCGCCCAACTCCATCTCGCTCATGAGTTTCTGTACTTGCCGGGTCTCCGATTCTTCGTAAATGGTAAGTAATCGTTCCTTTAATGAATCGTACTTCCGGGTGGTAGGAGGATTCATCAGGATGTCCGTCACTTGCTGGATGACCTCCTTAGTGAGCTTGGTGATGACAAGGTTGAACCTGACCTCGTCTGACATCTTTTGGGGCGCTAGTATGGCCTCGGTTTGATAGAACCATAGCCTCGGGTGATCTGCCCAAAATTCTGGAACACGGGAAGTGACTGTGATGGCAGCCAAATCCATTTTTTCGTCCTTGACCTCCACGCTGGTTGTCGCCGGGCCTGGAGTCGCAACCGGCGCCGGGGTCGGCGTCGGGGCCTGCCCGATAGCAGCGGGTAACATGATGCCGAAGTTTATACGTAACACTGAGGTAATTCACCAACTTTATACAGAAAATTTAGAGTTCACTGAGTGTCCGAAAAAAATGTGGTCGCGGGGCACGGGATACCTAACTCGCAAGGTGAGTCGTAACCAAAAATATAAAATTGCGGGGTCACCACTTTACCGTAGATAACGCATTCCTACCATGGGTGTGGTTATAGAGTCAAAACACTGATATCGGTAATAGCACAAACGGTATATTATCTTGAAAGTTAATTGGATAAGTAAAGTACTTTGTCCCGTGCCCGCGAAGCTACGACTGGCGTCTCACGCCACGTATTGCCTACGCGACGAAACGCGAGAAGGGAGTTACTTGTGTGCAACTATGTTGCTACAGCACTATGGCTGCAGCTCAATGTTTAATTGCCAGTAGCGATGAGACAAGTGACAGTTCTTCAGCGGTTAAATGTAGTCATTCGCCTGTAGAAAGTTTAGCGCATGTAAAACTGCCATACATAAAGCTAGCAACATTTAGTGGTGTCTATGATGAGTGGCTAGAGTACCGAAATTCTTATGTTACTATGATACACAAGCGAACGGATCTGGATGCAATTCATAAATTCCATTATCTGAGATCTTCTCTCAGTGGTAGTGCATTACAGGTCATAAGTGCATTGGAGTTCACTGCATCCAATTACACCCACGCATGGGAACTTTTGGAAAATAGATTTCATAACCAAAGGCTTCTTGTACACAATCATATTAAGTCATTATTTAATGTTTCATGTATCAAACAAGAATCTGCAGTCCTAATTAGGAAACTGATTGACACCATTTTGAGAAACCTGAGAGCTTTAAAAACTTTAAATGAACCGACTGAGTCTTGGGATACCTTAATAATATACCTAATTGTTTCTAAGTTAGATCCTTCCACGGAACGTGAGTGGGAGAATCATAAAGGCTCCCTCCTTGATTCTAATAGCATGCAGGGGTTGAAGTTGGATAATCTTCTTATATTTTTACGGAACAGAGCTGATATGCTTGAGATGATAAATGCGAATCATTCTAAGTCAGGTAGGCTTAGTGGTAACTCAAACGATTCTAAACCTGTCCAACAAGTACACAGCTATGTGTCAACTGATAATGAGGTCCTGAAAACTAAGCCATTTCATAAGAAAGAAAGTAATTTTAAGTCTACATGTGTAAAATGTAATGGTAAACACAAACTTTATGTGTGTTTTAAGTTCCTTAATTTGTCTGTAAGGGATAGGATTGTTTTTGTCAATCAAAATAAGTTATGTCATAATTGCTTGCGCTCAGGGCATTCAATCGATGAATGTTTGTTTGGGCCATGCATGCAATGTAAACGAAAGCATAATAGTTTGCTACACTTAGACGAGCAGGGCGAGAACAGTAGCAATGCGAATGTGTGTCTGGACCAAGTTCCTGCATGCGCTACTGCTTCGACAGCTTTGCATGCATCAGCTGAATGCGTGGCTGGTGCTTCTGAAGGCACGGTCACTTCAGGATTAGTGCTACAACAGGTTTTGTTATCTACTGCTTTGATAGAAGTAGCCGACACGAATAATCAATTTCATGTTATACGGGCTCTTCTTGATAATGGTAGTCAACATAGTTTTATTACGGATAAACTAGCTAAAAAATTAAATGCGCCTTATTTACAGTCCACAGTACGAATAACTGGTGTAGGCCGCAGCCTCACCCATGCGAATAATTCATGCAATATTGTAATGCGATCAAGAACAAGTAAGTTCAGTACACGAATAAGTTGTATAGTGTTGCCTCAAATCATTCCTTGCTTGCCATCAACAAGTGTAGTATTCGATTATGTAGGTATACCTAACAACATACAACTCGCTGACCCGGATTTCGCCGTGTCCGCCGAAATCGATATGTTAATAGGTGCGGATAAATTCTGGGAACTTTTAGACGAAAATAGGATTAGGCTACCAAACGGACCTTTCTTACAAAACTCTAAGTTAGGATGGTTAGTCTCTGGTCCTATCAACACGAAGGACTTGAAAACAAACCAAGTTCAGTGTAATTTTACTGAAACATTAGACGTTCAGCTACGGAAATTTTGGGAAATCGAAAATATACCACAGAGAGTAGATAGGGTTTTCACTCAGGACGAACAAAAGTGTGAGGATCTATTTATGAATACGACTAAACGAGAAAAAGATGGTAGATTTTCGGTCCGTATTCCGCTATGTGAATCAGCTGATAAGCTCGGCGATTCTTATACGTTAGCTAATAAACGATTTTTGGCCATAGAACGGAAACTCGAACGCTTGCCAGTATTTAAAAAAATGTATTGTGATTTCATGCGCGAATATGAAGCGCTGGGTCACATGACGCGTGTAGATACCTTTAGTGAACCTAGTTTCTTCTTACCTCATCACGGAGTCTATAAGGAAAGTAGTGTTACCACCAAACTTCGTGTGGTATTCGACGGTAGTGCAAAGACGTCATCACAAAAATCGCTAAACGATATTCAACTGCCAGGGCCTGCACTACAAAACGATATTTTTTCTATATTGCTACGCTTCAGACAATTTAGGTACGTAGCATGTGCAGATGTTGAAAAACTCTTTAGGCAGGTTCTGATTCAGTCTGATTTAAGGTCATTGCAGTACATAGTCTGGCGTGAAAAACCTACTGATGCGATAGGTATCTACCAACTAAATACTGTAACCTATGGAACGGCATCGGCGCCGTACCTAAGCATGCGCTGTATACGACAATTGGCATTGGAATGTAACGATGAAAATATCGCTCGTATTATCAAGGACGATATATTTGTAGACGATTTATTGACAGGCCACGATAATTACGATACCCTGTTGGATATTTGTGAGAAAGTTAGCAAAGTTTTAAAGTTGGGTTGCTTTCCTCTGCGTAAGTGGACGTTTAACTTTGATCCTTTACAGAATAAAGAACTTCTGATCGATGAACTTACACAGAATAAAACACTTGGGTTAGGTTGGTATAATGACAGCGATCAACTTCATTTCACTTCGAAGATAGATACAACCTGTGACACATCATGTTTGACTAAACGTGCTATGTTGTCAATTATATCCCAAGTTTATGACCCTTTAGGTATTCTTGCGCCAGCTGTTATTATTTCAAAAATAATGCTACAGAAATTATGGTTGTGTAAAATTGATTGGGATACTCCTGTATCAAACGATATTCTGTTGAGCTGGAACCAGTTTGTGAAGACCCTTTCTTGCTTAAACGAGTTACGAGTCCCTCGACAATTTAGAGGTATTAACGATGATCATTTAGAGTTACATATTTTTTCTGATTCTAGTCAACACGCTTATGGTGCCTGCGCGTACGCACGTACCTATAGTCACGATTCAGATGTTACAGTAAGATTGATATGCGCGAAAAGTAAGGTTGCTCCACTTAAAACGATTAGCATTCCACGGCTCGAGCTGTGTGGTGCCCTGGTAGGAGCTAGGCTGTACAAGAAAATAATCGATTCTTTAAGGCTAACTTTCACTAAAGTGTACTTCTGGACGGACTCGACTATTGTTATGGGATGGGTGCGTATGTCACCTCACTTATTGAAAACATTCGTTCAGAATCGCGTTACAGAAATAAACGAGTTAACAAGCGATTCTGTGTGGTTACATGTAGGTAGTAAAGATAACCCCGCTGATTTATTATCTCGAGGGTTAAACCTTGACTCATTAGTAGACTCCGAACTATGGTGGTCCGGCCCTAGCTTTTTAAAAAAACATGATTTTAAAACTACGAAAATACCAATGGAAACTAGTTCCAATTTACCCGATTTACGAAATACAACACTAAGTAATGTTATCCATACTTCCACAGTAGGTAGTGAAGTGTTTACATTCGAACAATATTCGTCATTTGCTAGGTTGCGACGCATCGGTGCCTATGTACTTCGTTTCATTCACAACATAAAAATGAAACGTGATCGATCACAGATAAAAATCGGTTTGCTCGATGTGCAAGAGTTGGACGATTCGGAACGTATGCTCGTAAGGTTCGCTCAAATTCATTCATTCTCGGACGTTCATTCTTGCCTTGTAAATAAAATTCCTGTGAAAAGTTGTAAACAATCTAAACGTATTTTGGGTCTTAATGTATTTTTAGACGAGAATCAGTTAATTAGAGTCGGTGGTCGTATAAGTAATTCACCTGACTTTGACTACGATAAAAAACATCCAATTTTACTGTGCGGAAAACATCACTTGACGCTTTTGTTATTCAGACATGAGCATACAAGGTTATTACATGGAGGTCCATTGCTTCTATTATCTAATATACGTGAGTGTTGGTGGCCGTTGGGTGCAAGGAACTTGGCTAAAAAAGTGATTCATGACTGCGTGACCTGTAATCGATTTAAAGGTAAAACCATCTCACCGATAATGGGTAATTTACCGAGTGAGCGTCTAGATCCTGGTTTTCCATTTAAACATAGTGGAGTAGATTATGCAGGACCTGTTTCTATATTAAATCGAAAGGGCAGAGGTGCTCAACTTTCTAAAGGCTATGTTTCATTATTTGTTTGTTTGGTGACACGAGCAGTCCATCTTGAACTTGTCACTAGTCTCACCACAAATGATTATCTTCTAGCACTAAAAAACGTTTTATAAGTCGTAGGGGTAAACCTGAAGTTATTTTGTCCGACAACGGAACAAATTTTGTTGGTTCCAAAAGGGAACTGACCTCATTTTTAAACGATAATTCTCAATTTATTACTGATTCTCTTTCTAATGATGGAATCAAATTATGGTTCACACCTCCCGATTCTCCTCATATTGGTGGTTTAATGGAGCGGGGAGTTCGCTCCTGTAAGTATCATCTGAGGCGCATAGTTGGCAACGCTAGGCTAACGTACGAGGAGTTCAGCACTGTTTTAACACAGATAGAAGCTGTCCTGAACTCCCGTCCTATATCCCCTATGTCCACAGATCCAAATGACCTCTCTCCGCTTACCCCAGCACACTTCCTGATCGGACGCCCGCTGGTGGCTCCCGCATGCAAAGACCTGACGTCCAAGACAGAGACATCACTCACACGCTATCACAGAGTCGAGCAACTGAGGCAGCATTTTTGGCAGCGCTGGTCAAGAGAGTATGTGTCTGAACTACAAACGAGAACAAAGTGGAGAACCAACCGAGACGAAGTTGCACTGAACACACTGGTCCTGATCAAGGAAGACAACTTGCCACCTCTGAAATGGAGATTAGGTCGCATTGTACGTGTCTTCCCTGGAACAGATGGTATTTCACGCGTTGCTGATATCCGAACGGCAACTGGCATTATTCGGCGCTCCTTTTCGAAGATCTGCCCCCTCCCACTGGAACCAGAGGATCCTGTTGAACCTACTACTGCTACAACGACTGCTATGTTGGAACCCTAGTCTTCCAAGGCCGGCGGTATGTTCACGACATGACGTCTGACAGAACTGACAGTTTGATACTACAAAAACAAAATCAAGAAGCAGAAGAAGAAAAATTTGAAGCTTTCAATATTGCACCGTAATCGCTCCTCCTTCTTCCCCCAACCACGCACGACGCACAAGCTACACAGATTTCTAAGAAATATTAATTATTATATTGTAATTTCAGACAATAAACGCTTAAAACCTGTAAAAATATATACGAATAATTGGATATCCTCCGTTCCTGCCCCAACAGACGGCGTCCCCTGATTGTTTGAGCACGTGTCATTATCTGAAAGGTTTAGAAACTTTAGATTTCCCATTCAATATGACCTATTAGTAATACCTAAACAGATATTTTTTTACATTATAAAAATAAGATAGAGACAAACTTATTCATTTTATACTCACTTGTCCATGGGGTTGTTCTTTATACGCCTGTGGGTCCTGTTCAAAAAAACATTGTATGAAAATTGAGGGATCCCAGAATTATTTTTTATATGTTATCTTTCAACACATATTTTATGCCAATTTTAACATTTATTAAAAAAAAGTGTTACAAGGGGAGGTCTTTGCCCAGCAGTGGGACAGACCGGGCTAAATTAAAAAAAAAGTATTTTTAAAAGAGGGTTTTATATGACTACAGAATAATAGGACGTCCAGCAGCAAGAAACAAATGGATGGATGATATCGTCAAAGTTGCAGGTTGGAAATGGAATAGAACGGCACAGTTCTTAGTAGGTAGTTAGGACTCAAAGTGGCCTTTGTGAACTGAATAAAGAGAGTCCAGCAGCAAGAAACAGGTGGATAGACGACTTCGTCAAAGTTGCAGGTTGGAAATGGGATAGAACGTCATAGTTCTTGGTAGGTAGTTAGGACTAAGCAAAAGCGTGTTTGCTGCTCTGAGGTTAGGACTCAAAGTGACCTTTGTGAACTGAGCAAAGAGAGCCCAGCAGCAAGAAACAGGTGGATGGACGACTTCGTCAAAATTGCGGGTTGGAAATGGGATAGAATAGCACTGATCTTGGTAGTAATTAGGACTCAAAGTGGCCTTTGTGAACTGAACAAAGAGAGTCTAGCAGCAAGAAACAGGTGGATGGACGACTTCGTCAAAGCTGCGGGTTAGAAATGGGATAGAATGGCACAGATCTTAGTAGACAGTTAAGACTCAAAGTGAACCTTGTGAACCGAATAAAGAGATTTTGAATTTTATACACATAATTATAAGTTTAAAAAACTAGAGAAACCGACTTCATTGCCAAACGGCTAAACCGATTTTAATGAAATTTGTTTGGGACAATCTGGACGTAAGAATAACCTTCCAAATAAAAAAATAATTTCTAAATCGGTTCATAAATGACGGAGGCATGCAGTAACAAACATTAAAAAAAATATTTAAAAAAAAATGGCAACACCGATTTTAATAAAAATTAAAATGGGACCAATCTGGAAGCAGTACCTTTCAAATAAAAAAGTATTTTTTCAAATCGGCTCACAAATGACGAAGTTATGCGATAACAAACATAAAAAAAAAAAAATACAACCGAATTGAGAACCTCCTCCTTTTTGATTGAAATTCGGTTAAAAATACAGACAGCCAGTCCATATTCGATAAGCAAAAAGATGAAAAACACTGCCATAGTGCGTTAAAAACAAAAACAGAAACGTGCGTAGGTGTGCGTGTGACTGTGTGTTTACTTATCGATATATTTCTTACCTTTGGAGTATTGTTAGAGAAATATCGAAGGGATCGCAAGGAGTTTGGTTGATCTGCTGTCAACGCTACCTGCGCCTGTAAGGAACCAAAATTATATACCAGACTTGTGTATTAAATTATACGAATTCGTTCGAATTTTGGTTTCTTACCAGTTCAGGGTAGGTCCGGTGTTCTTGTGATAATCTATAACGATTATAATCTATGAGTTATAATCGTTATTAATTTAGTTGTTAGTCGTAACTATTTTATGGATATAAATTGTATAACACGTGATTATTATGCTAATCGATGATTATATTGAAAATTGTTATGAATGTTTATATTAAAATAAAGAATTATACCACCTAATAGAGAACCTCACCAGTCATTGCCGCCACCTATTCCGTCTTTACCATAAGGGCACACGGGGCCCGTGCCCAGGGCCCCCATTCTCAGGGGGCCCCGAAGGACCGACAATTTCTGCACATTCATTCTCAAAACATTTTCGTCGGGCACATTACATTTTTTTCACAATACTACGCCATTATAGCCTACTGTATTTGATTACCTATAATAAATGGTTATGCTTAGTAAAAAAATGTTATTATAATTAGCTTTTATTACTTTCCAAAAGGGCCCCAAATTCTTGTGTGCCCAGGGGCCCCAGCCTAGTTTAAGACGGCCTTGGCCGCCACCCTTGCATTTACGGATTTTAATGGTATAATCGGTTCGTTCTTGTCACATTCCTGTGTACAAAACGAATGTACTTTTATAACTGCTTCTCTTGTACCACGTTTTATCACTTTAGGCATGATGATAGCAAAGTAGATAACTAAATATTCTCAACGATGTTTACAATGAACTCGGAAGTGTCAAAGTGAATTTTCAAAATGGCCGTTTTAGTTCCTCAAATCACCACCGCCAACTTATACTTGTGGCAATGTACTTGGTTTGCTTGCAGCTACAGCTGAATAATACTAATTTAAAGAAATAAATACCACTAACAGCCTCTGGCGGCATTGTTGCTATACTTGCTATCGAGTCCTGATGCATTGTTTTTCGGCGTTCCCTTATTGTTCTAGCACGTGTCATCATCTGAAAGGTTTAGAAACTTAAGATTTCCCATTCAATATGACATTAAAAACATCTACAAATTAAATAAAAAGCAAAAATATGAAAAAGTAATCTCTCCATTTGCCGCAGACTCCGGTGATTTCTCCTTTATCAATTGGTCGAGCATTGATTTCATTTCTGCAATGTGGTTTTTAATCTCCTTCATATATTTTAGCATCACAAACCCACAATTTGATCTTTTGGGCCCACTTTAGTATGTTGATACGTAGATCACATCATGTTCTTCATTATTATTGCCATTACCATTTTCGTTGTGTGAATAGTCCACAGTTTTTATTTGATTGATAACTTCTGTAGATGTTTTTTAGAAACACGTAAAAACATCTACAAATCAAATAAAAAGCAAAAATATGAAAATATATATTATTATGGCTGGTCAGTTGTACTGGGTTCATTAGTTGCGCGGGGAAGTCGTTTGTTTCAGTGGAATGATGGCCAGCCTGTGGTAAGAAATATTTCTAAAGGAGGCCATTTCAAAATGGACATTAATAAAAACACGGCCGAATTGAGACCCTTCTCCCTTTTATTTCAAGTCGCTTAAAAATATGCTTTAACATCAATATATTTTTAGAGATTTGAGTCGAATGTGTTCCGTTACTGCAAGCAAAAATATAAAAAAGTAATCTTTCCCAATATGGCTGGTCCCCACGGGAGGAGTAGACTAAAACCCTCCAACCTGGAAAGAAACACATTCTCGTACAAAGCGCTTTGGCTCCACTTTTATAGTACGAACTGCCAAGGAGTGGAACTCTCTTCCGCCGTCAGTATTTCCGGAACGTTACAATTTGGGAACTTTTAAGACTAGAGTGAACAGGTGGATTATGGCTAAGCATGCTCCATCTTAGGCTGCATCCTTACTTTCCATCAGGTGTGATGGCAGCCAAATGCTTAGCTATCTATATATATAAAAAAAAAAAAAAAAACACAAATACTGGAAAACTTGAACACTCTATGGAGATGGGCTGGACATCATAGCACGAGAAATAGATGCAAGAAAGAAACCGCGAGGAAGACCAAAGCGTCGTTGGCGCGATGATTATTATAAGGTGTAGCCGGTGCTACTTAGACACGCCTTGCCAAATAAATGCAATGGAAAGGATTGGGGGAGGTCTATGCCCTTATAGGGCAGCCCTACCGAAATAAAAATAAATAGATTCATTACATTTATGAATGAATCTATTTATTTCATTTAGAAGTAGAATTTACAGAATATGAATACCATCTAATTACATTATAAAGTCAAATTTTATCTTAATTGTTGAACTATCGATTTATGTAATGCTTGGCTAGTAAATTTGATGAATAAAATACTTAAGTTCAATAAAACAGTGTATATTTCTTCAACTCTTAGTGCTTTCAACCTCACCGTACGATACGAGCGAATGGAATAATGGCCGCCGTCACCAAACACTTTTTCCACCACCAACGTCTCGATAGTTCCGTTTTTTACCAGTATCCGTGATTGGCGCCACCAGCACACTGTTCCGTTCATCAACTTAGAATCTTACAATTACATATTTACAGTTATCGACTAACACATTTAGTGGACCAATTACACAATGATTAAATAATCAAAGAGTTTATATTATTATGATACGTAGTGTTTATCTGTATGCATACTCAATTGAATGTAAAAAATACTCTAAACGAGTGGTGCTCTAATCGAATATCTAGAACTTACAAACCTACCAAAATGCTTTGTGTTGCCTAAACCAGTGTGTATTAGATCAGGGTAACTTTGTTTTATGAAGAAAATGTAGAATAGTAAGTAAATGATTTAATTACATCTATGTCTTTATAATTTACTTTTTATTTAACTAAATTATAGCTTGAGTCACGTTATTCAACACAAAACTACCTTACGGTAAAAATATATCAACTACAATGAGATATAGCGAACTAGGTACTTATCTTAACAATCACTGGAAAATGCACTGTGATCTTGGTATACAAACCACCAACTCAACCTTTCAAGTTTCGGAAAACTGCGAACTTCGATGACCAGGACCTGGAGATAATCGTTGGTGATTTTAACAGCCACAGCTCCACCTGGGGCTACCGTCATAAAAACCCGATTAAAAAGTAGAATCAGTTTTTTAAACTCCACTTCAGCACCAGTGGGTGGAGCAAGTGAAGATCGCCTTGCTAATGGACAGCTAAGTATGCCCCACCTACATTGCATTGGATTACAATGCAGCATCGGAGAAACTGCCCCCCGGTCACGAACAGCCCTGGCCAGTTTGGAAGTGCCTCAATAGAATTCGAGCCGGTCGGCCGTTGCAGGAGTAGTCTGAGCAAGGAATATAATACTCTCTACGAGAGAAGAACCACAACTCCATACATAAAAAGTGTAGACGAAATATCGCATAGACGCTAACGCCATCTATTAGGGATCCCACAGTAACTGCGAGTGCTGGCGAGTTGGCGGGTAGTTTGACATTAGTACCTACCTACGCCCTACTGTTATTGCAATACTATAGGTAGGTATAAAATAAAACGAAAACATGATGATACTTCGTTTATTGGTCTAAAACCTAAATAAATAAATAACAAACAGAAGTACAATTACTATAATATTATTAACACAGCCAAATTCAACGTGAAGTATTTGTCAATAACCGCAACAATATAATCGTAAATTCACTTTTTGTTTTTATTTATGAAATAGTAATAACTATCAGGATTGAACATTGTAGGCAAGATCTCAAATCAACCATAATAAATATATTTGGACAAGAACAGATTTTTTATTTGTTTTCTCTTCAGAACTGTTCTCACACAAGGTCACTATATTATTTCTCACTTTTTTACTAACTAGTCTCAACCACAGTGTTGTTGCTTCAAGCAAACAGATACGACGGGGAGAAGATAGTACACATAATATATTTGTAGAAGCTTTCATCACAAACTCTAGAAAAACTGAAAAACTCGAACAACAAAACAAAAACTTTGTTTGATTTCAGATGAAGTTGACATTTTGTTAAAATTAGGGTTGCCATCCAACAAATCTATCAAAATATTGATCTCGATTCTTGACATCTCACTTTGTTGAAAATAATCGATTATTTTAAATATTGAGCTTATTAATGTGTAGGTTTTTCATAAACTAATAAATAAACTTTTCATTTAGTAATTTATTAATTAAAATAAGTGTAAACATATCATTTACATGTAAATTTAACTATAGAAAATAAAGTTAGTATTGATATTAATAATCGTTTTCATCGATTGTTGATATTCATCACAAGGCTTTTGTATAATGGTAACTTTTTCTTGTTCTGTCTCGTTTCCTCTTGCATATTAAATATCTTCTCCCTCACTCACTTCGATTCCATATTTTGTAGTCTTCACAGCTTCAAACAAAGTTATATGACCCTGAGTCTGAGCAAATGGGGGATGATCTCTAAAAACGACACGCAATGCCAGTGTGGTGGCAGGCGCAGTCCATGCTACACGTGCTCGCGTGACCATCATGCCCCACCTCGTGCACATAGATGATCTCATGTCTGGCTCGGCCAATGCCGTGGATGTAGCCACCACAAGTCATGTCGAAGTGGCTTTAATGATTGTAATATCGATACGAAAGAAAAAGAAGAAGAAGACAGCACAACATTTATAATTTTCGATAATATTAGCGGACGTCTTTTGTCGTAAATAAGACTGCACTTTATTAGTGTTCTCGGAGTAGTACACAAATATTGAAATAGTTGTACAATTCATTGTACAGTCGCGGAATGAAAATGTTCGTCACCGTAGAGTCGGTTTTCGCTTGCACCAGATTGCAAGAATGAATTTTTATTGTACCAACACATTAACACGTGACGTTTGCTATCGAATAAGGTTTTGCTTGTTTTTACGTAAGCATTGACATTACTCTTACTCTTATTATACTCTTTATTGAAAACTAGGATAGAAACTATATACTAATATTATAAAGCTGAAGAGTTTGATTGTTTGTTTGTTTGGTTGAACGTGCTAATCTCGGGAACTGCTGGTCCGAATTGAAAAAATGTTTTTATGTTGGATAGTCCATTTATCGAGGAAGGCTATAGGCTATAATAATAACATTACGCTATGATTAATAGAAACAGAGCATCAATGCAACATGTTGCAAGAACGGGGAAAAAATATTCCTTTTGAGAGTTTACGCATAGCACACGCGACGTGCACTGCGTAAACAATAAAAATTACGCAATAATTATGTATGACGTAATTGTTCTCCTTTATAAGTTCTCAAAAAAAGTCAGTAACAGAGTTAAACTTAAGCTTTTAAGATTGACTCACTATAATCTTTTTTATGGTAATCAAATTCGTTATAAAATAAGGCATTATTTGCGAAGTTATTTTTATTAACTTGTTATTAATCCTTATCCAAATAAATTGTTTATTCACCACAAGTATTAGTTTTGAACAAAATTGCTTGTTCCAATCGTTCCATTTCAATAAACATCTAAGGAGATATAATTGTTTTAAAATAACACCGCAACCGCAAAAATGAGTCGCACGCGGCTCTCATCACATCATCATCTGGGCGAAAGGATTCGTTGACACAAAACAGTTTTCTTCATAGAAGTATCGCCTTCTCATGTCTGCTTTTCGCACTTAGAATAGGTCGGCGACCAGAATTATTGTGACGATGATCAATGAGTGCACCTTCTTCGCCATGTCTCCTTATCCAGAATCTCACACTATCTCTGGTGACATTAAGACGAAGAGATAGGTATCCCGGTGATGTTGTAGCCATGTTCGGCAATAATTGCTGCTCATTCTTCAACAGTTAAAGATCTTGGCATTATTAAAATATTAATATCTAGCAACCTTTCTGCAAGAGGATTTGTTTTTCCAATGATAACTACCTATCGTATTGTTGGCATGTCAATAGTTTTTATTAGACATTAACAATAGCAGGTAGAAGTTTAAGGTTCATCAAAACATAAATACAGTCTCGTTGACAAGATAGGCAGTCAAACAACTTTGATCTGAATGATTTGGAACTTTGACAACGAACAGTTAAAACATTGTTTTCTCTAATTCAGTGCATTCTGTCTATTCAGTTTCAAAAGGTGCTCGTGATATGTTGAACGAATCAAATTGAAAATTGACTAACATTTTCAAACCGCCACTGTACATTAAAAATAATTGAGATAATCATAGTTTTCTTCTGTGTCAAAGTTACCCCCTCCACATGGGTAACATTGACACACGGTAAACTAGTCATAGAAATCTGGTTCTAAACGATTTATTTGATCTTCTGGGTAACATTGGGTTATGTTTCTATCAAGCTTAATGCTGGCTGTACACATGGGGCCAAGGTGTTGGGCCAACGTGTTGGGCAAAAATGATGGATAACCAAGATTTCTGTTCACACATTGGCTTACTGATCATTCTGCATTGGCGCTTCAAAGATGATGGACGTAGAAGTTCTTGCAGCCGTGGCAATTTATTTATACAATGCGTTTAGTTATTACGTACATGTGCACCAAAATAGAATGACTAAAAAGAAATGGCGCAAAAGAAGGTGGTGGATGGTTTTTTTGGATTCCAAATTATTCCTTCATGTCGATACAATTCTATGAATTGTAAAACCTCATTGCTTATCCACACCGGCGCCGCAATCGGTATCGGAACATGGGATCGTAAATTTCACTCACGCACGAACTACGTACGAACTGAACAAGACACCAACGTGTGAACGCTGTTTGCGGAGCGCGCCAAGATCCTTTGATGTGTGCACAAAAAACCGACACTATTCGGATGGCCTGCCAATGTTGGCGCCAACTAGACCAATTAAGCCAACATACCGCCAGGTAGCTCTCTACACGTTGGCCCAACACGTTGGCCCAACACCTTGGCCCCATGTGTACAGCCGCCATAAGGTACGGTTGATACAATAAAACCATAAAGTATGATAATTGTCAATTTTTTTTTTTAATTCAAGTACTATATAGATGACAGAAAATTTCAAAAAGTTTTACATTCATAACAAGAAAATACTAAAAAACTAAATGTGTGTGAGTGTTTTTATACACACTGAGTTAAACCTAAACCATATTATTTAAAAAGAACTAAAGTTAAGCACTTTAATGTATTTGACTGCTTATTCACCCCACTTCAAATACAGTAAATTATCATCTATTTTATACGTTCCAAGCCGCATTGTTTGAAAATTTTCAGTACCCAGTGGTGTTATTAAATCTGCATGATTGACTTTTATTATGTCTTTAGGTGTTGGCCATCTCCAACCCCCATCCATGCACTTGTTCATAGCCGCAATTATATAGTACGGGTATGAAGCAGACTGTTTAGTATTTGCATACTATAATGTGTAGCTGTCTCGCTCACTCTCTTGTTTCATACGCGCACCACAGTGTGCAAGCGCTCCTCATATAATAATTAATTAAAATAGTTTCTAGCCTAAATAAAGACCTGTGACAGTGTTGTTAACCTATAATATAAAGCAAGTGTCAACAATAATAATAAATTCAGTGTAATTAATTGGTGTTTCACTTCAAGAATCCCGAACATTTTGGTCCTTCGAGTCATTTGCAAATCGCCATCTTGGTCCTCGTGTCATCGTGTCGTTTGGTTTGGAGAGGAAGGAAAAATCAAAACCTACGAGGATTGGACGGCGCTTAGCACAGAACAACAACCTGCGAAAACAGTCCAATCAGAAGAGTTACCGCCATTACGGAGCAAAAGGTCTGTTTTATCAAAAAAGCACATGAAACAAGCAAAATCTACAAATATTTCAAATAGCGACATCTACATTCGCACAACGGAATCTATCCTACGACAACAGTCATAAAAGCGTGAAACGGAACGGCATCTCTACAGCCTACAACCGTAAAGTCAATCTACAGGACATACAATCAATCAATAAATCGAACGGAAGTGTACATCTCAACTGCGCAAATTGGAACGTAATCACCATGTTTGCTTGGAAAAAAAGGGTCTTCGAATGGCGAACAAACAATACGAACGTGACAATTCCATCTACAATCCCATCGACAACAGTCAAGAAAACAAGCCATTTTCTTCTTGCTGCACCATCTCAAGGTGCAGTAATCTATTATAATCTCAATCATCACAACAGTGAACCCAAATTCTATCAAATTCTACGGCATCAGTCGAAATCTCAAATATCTACAATACAATAATTTGACATTCTACGAACCAACCAACCATCAACCACGCGGTCTACGGCAACCAATCTCGGTCTCTTGGTACCACCATGACGTCTCCAAATCCAGTCCTGGAGACATTGAAGCAACAGCGAGGAACAGTGAAGGGCAAGCTTACCAGAATAGCTACCTTTGTACAGGGCTTCGACGCAGATCGCCACTTCATAAACGAGATAAAGGTCAGACAAGTCGAACTCGAGAGAGCGATGGCACGGTTTGACGACATCCAGCTCCAAATAGAGACAATTGACGACAACGACGAAAGACAAATCGCGCACGAGGAGGAACGGAGCACCTTTGAGGAGAAATTCTATTCACTAAAGGCAAGAATGGATGCCATGACGGCAGCTACGTCGACTCCAACGGCGGCACCAGCATCACCCTCTGGCCACGTTAATCAATTCTCTTCAACGGCGATTCAATACGACGGCAGCAGAAAGCCACGTGTCAAACTACCACAGCTAGAGCTTCCCAAGTTTGATGGCGACATCCGACAATGGCCAGCATTCAAGAATATTTTCTACGCATCCGTGGACAGCACTGACCTACCCGTCGTAAACAAGCTGCAGTACTTGAAGACGGCGCTGACGGGGGAGGCTGCGGGCCTCATAGCTTCTCTTCTCATCACCGATGACAACTACCAAAAGGCGCAAGACACCCTATCTAAGAGGTATGAAAATAAAAATATAATTGTCAATTTTCATCTCAAAGCCATAACTAGTTATAGTGTAATCACTAGGAATAATCTTAAGGAATTTTTAGTAACTCTCCAACAAAGCTTAGACTCATTACGAGCAATCAAGCTCCCATTTGAGCATTGGGACGCATTATTAGTATTTCTCATCACGCAGAAACTAGACAACTCACTCCGTGCTGCTTGGGAAATCAATCGCAAAGAAAACTCAATCGCTTCTTTGTCCGAGCTTCTTGATTTCTTAAACCAGCGCAGAACAGCCTTTGAATTAGTGTATGATGCAAAATCTAGTTCAGATAAAGTTCAAAATATTAAAGTCTCTCATGTAGCATCTACATCAAACGAAGAAAATTGTATTCTTTGTAACAACAACCACGCTTTGCATAAATGTCCCTCGTATCTTGAGCTTTCAACTCAGGAACGCATTGATCTAATTAAATCTAAATCACTTTGTTATAACTGTTTACAGCCTTACAAATTCAGGCATAAAATGTGCTCCAAATTCAACTGCTTAAAATGTAAAGGTAAACATCACACCACTATACATGAAGACATTCAACAACAAGTTAATTACACTACATTATCTACACCAAGCCAACAGGTATTCAATTCTCAACACAGCCATCAGGCAGTAAACATCACACCACTATACATGAAGACATTCAACAACAAGTTAATTACACTACATTATCTACACCAAGCCAACAGGTATTCAATTCTCAACACAGCCATCAGGCAGTCAATCCTCAACACAGCCAACAGGCAGTCAATCCAACACACAGTTCTATACAACCAACAAACACTCAAACGTTAAATGAGAATCACTCTCTTTCTATGCAAAACACATCATTCACTGCACCTTCTACAGTGCTAGTATCAAATTCTAATAGATATCAAATGTTGCTTTCCACAGCGCTCATACGGATTCAACATGCATCGGGCAAGTGGATCACAGCTCGTGCTCTTCTGGACACAGGGAGTGAAGTCAACGTTGTGACCCACAGACTTGCCGCTCTGCTTCAGCTGAAGGTTAATCAAGAGTCATGCCTTATATTAGGTGTAGGAAATAGTCAAGAACGTACTCAAGTAAGTATCAACACAAATATTGCATCTCGCTACAACACTTATCAAAGTAACCAAACTTTCTTAATCATGGACAGTATTTCAGTACCGCTACCTCACATACAAGTATATACACAGACATGGCATATACCGGACCGACAGGCTCAATCACTTGCTGATCCAACATTCTTCATGCCAGGTTCAATTGACTTATTGCTAAATGCTGAAGTATTCTATGGTACTTTGCGAACGGGGCGCATACAGCTTGGACCCCACCTTCCCTTCCTTATCGAAACAATATTTGGCTGGGTTGTTTCTGGTTCTTTCACCCCTGATACTCACCTATCCACACCTAAATGCACCATGCACACTAGCATGTTGTACATACCTACATCAACAAATACACAGTGGTCCTACCACTACAAGTAGATATAATAGAACTTGCACACAACTTTGTAGTTCACATCACACAAAATCAAATATCTAATCTTATCTATCAAAAATAACACACATACTCAACATACACAAAAATCTTAAACCATTCACATCCAGTCCACTCAGAAAACTGAATTCATTCTTAGATGAAGACAGCCTACTCAGAGTAGATAGCCGCATACAACACACAGACATTCCATACAACCAGGCACACCTTATCTTACTACCTGCCAAAAACCACATCACACAGCTCTTGATACAGCACTATCATCTCAAATTACTTCACTCAGGCATACAAAATACACTATGTAATATTAGAATGAAATACTGGTCTATCGATGGCAGAGGTGAAGTAGAGAAATGCATATATTCATGTGTTAGGTGCACTAGGTACAGAGGCAAGATCTGTGGACAGCAAGTGTCTGATCTTCCTGCGCTCAGAGTCACACTGATCCGCGCCTTTACACATGTATGTAGTAATAGATTTTATAGCTATATCTGTAGGGAGTTTAATGACCCAAAACTGTAGGTACTCTAAGAATTACAATGCCTATTGTCTAGCTTCCAAGCAAAGTTTATGTTGCAAATGTTTAAAAACTATACCGTATACTTACTTACTTTTTATTTTTACATATACCTATGTGTGTCCTCCTATCCTAAGCACATAGTGTGTACCATAATAGTCATAATAGACAGATATAAGTTATGTTAAGATTCCACCTAGCTATGTAAAACTTACCTGTGTTCCTAAAACTTTAAATCTTATTAGAGCTACTGTTTCTAAATTATGTAATAAAATTTAATTATATTAATTAATACCTAATGGCATGTTGGCCAATGCAATATATACACCTAGATGCTATGTACTACTTAGCTGATAATTTTATTTTTAAGAGTAAGGTTCTATTCTACAATATCAAACATGTTTAAATTTCAATTACCTTTATTTGCATTGTACAAGTATAATCACGACAGAACTTACCATGGTAGGTAAGTTCTGTCGTGATTATACTTGTATAGTTAGCTTCATTCTAACTGAGAGATTCATAGAACGCACTTTGCTTTACAGCAAAGCAGTCTTCGCAAAGTAAGCTTTGTTTATCGAAGTATCCTATCAATATTTTGAATAAAGAAGAGCTTGACAGAACTATGAAATATAATTTTGGTTGAAAGTTGAACTTTCCATCAAAGTAAAGTCTAAGTTCGGTCTATGAATCTCGGCCTAAGAGGCCCCAGAATGTTTAGTATTTGCATACTATAATGTGTAGCTGTCTCTCTCTCACTCTCTTGTTTCATACGCGCACTACAGCGTGCAAGCGCTCCTCATATAATAATTAATTAAAATAGTTTCTAGCCTAAATAAAGACCTGTGACAGTGTTGTAAACCTATAATATAAAGCAAGTGTCAATAATAATAATAAATTCAGTGTAATTAATTGGTGTTTCACTTCAAGAATCCCGAACACAGACGCAACCTTAGAAACAAAGACCCTTCGTTTCTAAAGACGACTAGAGTTCCTGGCAAGACAGGTAGTTCAGTAGTGTGTACACCTTCCTTATGAATCATCTCCAAAATTCCGTCCATAACAACAAAGTCTTCCACTATAACGTTGTCACTATTGTCCGTTGTTTCTATCCTAACTTCTGGCGTCACTTCACGCTCTATTTGTTCCAAGTCATAAGTTCTCGTGGCGTCGTTCATCTCCGTCTCACTGCTTCGGTTCTCGTTAGTTTCTTTAGATGCTGATTGTCGTACGATATAGTTAACTTCTTCTTCGTTTTCTTTTTCCTAGATCTTCGATTTATTTTTATTTTTGGAGCTTTGAGGACGACCTCTTTTCACAGCATTCTTAGGTTCAGCGCTATTGTTTGTTTCTTTATTATTTTTGTTACCTTGAGCTTTGTTCTTATAGTATATTCCACCTCTTCCAGCGATACACTCTTACCAGCGCTAATCGGCATTTGAAACTTCCTTTGGGTTTTGATGCCTAGAATCTAGGCCCTAGATCAGTGTTATTGGCTGACGACTGTTCGGCACCCAATTCTAGAGCTTTTTTACAAGTGCCGTAAAACAGTTTTTAGGAAGAGCAATAGCTTTTTTTCCTCTCGCCGTTTCTCTCCAACTAAGAAGAACTTTCCTCCAATTTGATTTCAAAGCGCTGAAGTAGCCCACATCGAGTGGCTGTAATAATATGTGGGTCGAGTTTGGTACTAGGCAGATGAATTTGATGTTGTTTTCCGCACACAGCTTTAACCCTTTATAAGGCCGAGAAAACCAGAAGTGGTCCAAAAACGAAATTTTGGTATGTTACTAAGGATAATTTTCTATGATTTTTAAGATTTTTTTTAAGTCTGAAAATCGTTGGGAAATATTGGGAAAATTTGGTGGCAGTATATGTGCCACTGCCCATACAAAGAGGTGATATTTCTGTAAATTTCAGTAAATTCCATGTTTATTTTATATTTTAAAGTTATTTTGGAATTACAAATAAAACAGTAGTACACAAAAATATTTATTTTTAGACATTTTTAAATTTTTTGGTACCTATCATTATTATTTTCAGGTAATACCTACTTATACATTATTATACCTATGTAATGGTAGTCTTCAGTTCTTTGTGTGAAATTGAGTAAAACAAGGGTAAGCACACAGAAATACCTTACATGTCGTACATGAAAACTTGCTTCTTACATTATTTGTTTTTGTGCTGCACAAACGGCATCTGCGCGGTGTGTCAGTTTTGTCTATCAGGTGTTTTCCAACATCTTGAAAACGAATATCATCTTGCACTCCTACAACTTTCTGATAGCTGTTACTGACAGTACTTCTTGCTTGCTTCTTCTTTGCAATAAAATTGGGTTCCCTAGATAGGCTCCTCTTTCTCGACGTGTAGTTTGCTATGAGCGATCTAGCAATTGCTACGCGAAATTGTAGATTCGTCAGGGGTCCATGATTTCTCGGTGAAACAGAGTGCAATAAGAAAGCATCCGTAATAGCCAGGTCGATCAGAAAATAAAAAATCCTGCACCACCAACGCCTATTCCTTCGTCCAACCTCATACGTGCCTCTCTTTTGATCGAACCTATCTACGCCTCCCATTCTCTTTGTGTACTCTGTTATTGCCAAAGGGCAAGGAAAATTTTTCTTTGAGCCATCTTTTATTGTTCTCTGACAAACAGTCTTTTCTTTGGGATGGAAAGCTGTACTCAACAATGTTACGTTTTTTGTATCTTTCCAAATCACGAATCCAACATCTTTCTTCACTCTCCATTTGTAATTTCCTCTATCAAGCTTTACTTTACTTTTCTTTTTTTGCGCCTTTACAAATGTAGGTAAATCAGCTCTATTTATATTGACAGTGGCAGTAGAATGAATCCCATTGTCATAAAGGTATTGCATCAAGGGATACGATGCAAAAAAATTGTCGAAAGCTACGTGCGCCGGAACTTTCTGATCAATCAGAGTTTTTGTCAAGGATTTGACCACATTAGCACCCAGACCTAATTCCGGTGTATTATTTTCATTTTTACCAGTGTAAATCTGAAATTCATATACATAGCCAGTAGAACTATCTGCACGAACCCAAACCTTGAATCCCCTTTTTATAGGTTTAGCTGGCATGTATTGTTTCAAAGATGATACTCCCTTGAATCGTATCATGGCTTCGTCTATGCTCTGGGAAGTTGTTTGTTTCGCTTCTCTTTGACAAGCAGTGTTCAACATTTCCACGACAGGCCGAACTTTATATAGCTTGTCATAATCAGGACTTGTTTTTGCAGGAGTCTTGGAGTTATCATTCAGATGGAGGTTTTCGAGTATCTTTTTGAACCTTTTGCATGTCATTGTTTGTGCAATTTCGTCAACTCTAAAAAATGGTTCACTAGACCAATATAGGTCTATGGATGGTAAAATATGAATTCCCATCAGAATGATTGTTCCCAAAAATGCTTCAATGTCAGGCTTTCTTACCGGTTCCCAATGTAAAGTGGCTTTCTGAGAGGCATAGAAATTAGTTTGTTCAACTATGTGATCAATCATTTCTTCCGAAAAATATCTCGAAAAATAAGCCTTTGGAGAAGTCCTGCTTGGAAAGAAAACTTGAGGCTTCAAGACTACTTCATCATATTTATCGGCATTTGGCCTGGCCGGCCACATCATTCCTTTTTTCCAGTCATTCTCATTCTCGTCATCTGAGGAAGTGTCAGCAGAAGATTCCGACGAAGATTCAAAAATAGTTACTCGTGAAGGTCGGACTGGTCGCAAAATTTTTTCGTCTTCGCTATCGCCGTCTACAATATTAGGTACTCCTCTGTTAGGATCTATATTTTCACTATCACGAGAAGATGGAAAGCTCACAGGGCTGCGTCTCGATGGTCCAGGCGTTGGAGATCCTTGATTTTGAAAAATATTCCTCCCCTCCAACACCGCGCGTACATCTAAACAGGTTTCTTCGCCATCTTCGTCCTCGTACTCGTCTACCGAGTCGTCTGGATCTTCAGGAAGTCCAAACATTTGCTCCAGCTCATACTCAATGTCTTCATCATTCAGGTGTGCCTGGAATACAAATAGGCAATGGCATATATTCTGCCACCAAAACAAAGCTGTGAGCGGGCAGTGGCATTCATGCTGCCACCAATAAAAATCGAAATAAAACAAGTTACAATACACTGAGAGACGAAATCACACGTAAAACGTAAGCAATAAACCTAGAAAATAATAGTAAATAAGGAATCTTACCATTTTAGCCATAATCTAAGAAGATTCAACTGGATGAAAATTTTCAACTAAAAAACACCACTTTCGCAAAATCATGGCCGACATTAGTTTGACAGTTTTCAAGTATCTGTCAATGTGATACTAATTTCTGACGTAATAAAAAACAGTGTTACCATTAGTGAAAAATAAAAGTACCATCACCAATACAGACATTACAAAAAAATAAATATGTTGGTGGCACGTATACTGCCTCTACCTTAAAAAGGGTGGTGTACACAGAAATGTGAGAGCTCAAGTTATCACGGAGAAGAACTTTTTTTCCCTTCTTTCTTTAAAGCTATTGGAAGAAAGTGTGTTTTAAACCAGTCATCAAAACTCTCTAGGTCTATCTAACCACTCTTGGTAACAGTCATCCGCGAGCCAGGTGGAGCTCCGATTAGCCAATCGGACCAAGTTTTTAGGCTTTGAAGATGAAGTAGGGAGGAATCATCTCCCCCGGCGGCACTCCCACAGAAGTCTGCTGTGTAACATGATTTTGTTGAGTAGTTAACTTCTGGATTTCGAAATTTTCGTCGAAAGATCATTTTCTTCTTTTTAAGGTCATCGTGAAAGCCGCTTTCATCAAAATTGAAGATTTTCTCCGCGGGCACACCATTTAATTCAATTTCAAGATTATCAAAGAACTCGTTGATTATCTCTTCATTTACCTGGGCCCTGCTTCGACTTATGTTTTTACCATTTGTAGGTTTTATATCAGGGTGTCTGCTAAGAAATAGCTGACCCCATTCCCATCCAGGACGATTATCTTTAAACACTTTTACGGTTTTTTTGATGGAGTTAAAGTATCGTTGTATAATAAGTGTGATATCATCAATTCCTACAGGCATTCCATTATCGGCCAATGCCTTGACATGTTCTTTGATTATGTTTTCCTCAAGCTCATTAAATGCTGTGGGCCGCCCAACTTTGTTTTTATGTTCGTTTTTGATTTTGTTTTGGAGTGTGTTGATTGGTATTTTAAAATGTTTGCTTGCAGCATAAGCGGAGTCGTCCAGGCTGGAGTGCGGGGTGCGGCAAGGGGGGTTGAGCTTGCCCTCGCTCTTTTGCCTGTACGTGAATGAGCTGATCGAGAGACTGAGCAGCATGCATGTGGGCTGCTTCATTTACGATGTGTGTGTAAACAACCTCAGCTACGCCGATGATATGGTGCTGCTCGCTCCATCGATCAGTGCACTTCGAAAGCTCATAGCAGTGTGTGAGTCGTTTGTGACTGCTCACGGGCTCAGTTATAATGTAAAGAAGTCGGAGGTCATGGTTTTCAAGGCTGGTGCCAAATGTCCTACTTTTGTTCCACCTGTGCTACTGAACGGAGTGCCACTTGTAAGAGTGCATCAATTTAAATATTTAGGACATCTGGTTACCGAGGACCTTAGAGATGATGCTGACATGGAAAGGGAACGCAGAGCATTGTCACGCAGATTTGCGCGTTGTACAGATGCAGTGAAAATCACTCTATTCAAGGCATACTGTACTTCGCTATACTCTGCGAGTCTGTGGACCAGCTATACATTAAAGAAAGCTCTACCTTCGTGAATTATCCCATTAAAAACACATTTGGTCACAAAGATTACGTAAGAGTTAGAAAAAGTCTCTGGCATCGTCAGAGGGACGTCGCAATGTCGTCTCTAGAACGACATTAAAAAAAAAAAAAAAAAAAAACTTGCGTAGCCCGGAGATAGCTTCAACTTGTGTAGCCTGGAGGTAGCTCAAACTTGAGTAGCCCGGAGGTAGCTCCTGGAATGGGCCAAGATTGCCCGTCTTAGTATTGGTAGGTAGGTCAGCTGACCCGGACTGCATCTCATGATAAGGCAAGGGAGTGATGAGAGAGTTTACAATTTGGCAAGCTGATGATGATGATGATGCAGTCCAGGTACAATGTAGCAGGGCAAGAAAGTAAAATAATAAAAATAATTATTTGGAAAATAATTATTTGGAAGCAAAACCGGGAGCATAGCGTAGTATTAGCCGTCGTCACAAGATGCAAGCTTCTCACAATAAAAGTAAGCATTCGAAAAAGTAATACAAATGAAGATTAAAAATAGCGTGCCGAACAACCAGGCATGAATATTCAATATGTAGCAATATACTAATATGCAGGGCTGCCTTCTACGCCGTAGGTCGTGGGTTCGATCCCCACCGAGAACAAATATTTGTGTGGTGAACACAGATGTTTGTTCTGTCTGGGTGTGTTATATTGTATTCTATGTATGTATTTACAAAAAAATATATATAAGTAGTATATCAGCTATCTGGTTCTCATAGTACAAGCTCTGCTTAGTTTGTGGCTAGATAGTGTTGAGTGGATTGTCTAGAATATTTATTTTATTTTATTTTATTTAGGGTTACAAACCAAGTTCCAATAGGGGAATTGGCGATACTGTTCACATCTTTCACTGATTTTATTAGGAATATTCATGCTTAGGCTAATTCTAATTCTAATTTGATTTGGGGGAATACGATCTGCACTGACGTCCCGCGATGGGGTGTATTGTGCATTATCCCCCTGCCAAACCTCACCCCAGCCAGCCCAACTCCTTAAAATAACGGAGAAGGACTTTGGGTTGGTGGCAGCAGTGCTCCAGTAAACCTGATGGTGACACGGATGTGGATGTGGAGGGACACGACTCAATGAGTTCCCTGAGCCCTGTCTTGGACCTCGCCTCTTCTGTTGCGGAGCAGTGCAGTACCACATGCTCCACAGTTTCCTTGTCCTGTAGGCAGCCCCGACACAGGTCGCTGTCTGTAGCTCCAGTTTTCATAAGGTGGTAGTTTAGGTCGCAATGGCCCGTGATGATTCCTACCATTAGTTTTAAGTCCTCTCTTTTCATTTTGAGTAGGTTTGTTGTGATGTGCTTATCCATCGCTGGCAGCATCGTTTTTGTGTGTTTGCAGTCTGATCTGCGCTCCCATTGCTTTTGATGTTCCTTGTGGGAGTACATCTTCAGTCTATTCCTTATTTCTGCCGATGGGGGCTTGCAGAGGCCTAGGTTGTCTGTGGTAGGTGTCTGCTTCGCACCCTCTTTTGCTAGGGAGTCGGCTTCATTGTTCCCTGAGCACGAGCCATGACTTTTTGTCCATTTTATTTTGACAGTATGCATTTTAGCTAGTTCTTGTAGCGCAGTGTGGCATTGTGCGACTGATTCTGATCTTGTATCGGATCTGCCCAGTGCGTTGATGAGTGCTGCGCTGTCTGTTGTAAAGATTAATATTGTCCGTTCGATTGCTATATCCGCGCTCGTCTTAGACTCTAAAATTGTAAGCATCTCTGCTGCTGCCAGGAGAAGCCCGAGAGTTTCTGCCTGGAAAGCAGTTGTTGCGTTGCTGAGGGGTTGCGCGCGTGATAGCCCCATTTCGGGGCAGTAGAAGCCGCAGCCCGCTCCTGCTTTCTGTTTGGAGCCATCGGTATAAACGTGATAGATGTTGGAGGTCGAGATAGGATCTACCGTTCCTTTTTGGCTTTCTATTTGGTACTTTTTGTTCGTTAGGTATGTCGTGGCTATTCTGTCGGTTCCCTCATGCTTAGGCTATATATAGGAGTATTGTGGAATAGAGTAAATAATTTATGTTCAGTAACTAAGAACTTAGGACAAATTTTGAAACTGAATTTTAGGGTAAAAATATAAATATTTAGAAAATGAGTAAGGCGTTCGAATGCAATATAAAATGGGTATTGATTAGGTTCAGATTTATATTGAGTAACTAAGAACTTAAGACAAATTTTGAAACTTAATTTTAAGATTAAAATAAATATTTCGAAAATGAGCAAGGCTATTGAATGCGTTATAAGATGAGTTTTGATTAAGCTTAGCTAGGCTGGCAAGTGAATTTACAAATGGATAAAAAAATATTTTCTATGTAAAATATTTTTACTAAAGTCTAAAACATGAATAAAAAATAACAAGGAATGCATTTAAGTAATATTATAGTAACAAGGGTTCAATCTACAAGTAGCCAAACTAAATCTAGACGTGAGGAAAAGAAACACGTAAGGTCGTAGCAAGGTGACATTCGTTAAATATTCGACAAATTCGACAAAAGTTCGTTAGTGATGAGTGTATTAGATCAGGGTAACTTTATTATAAAAAGAAATATATAATAGTAAGTAAATGATTTAATTACATCAATGTCTTTACAATTTACACTTTATTTAACTAAATTATAGCTTTAGCCACGTTATTCAACACAAAACTACCTTACAGTAAAAATATACCAACTACATAAAGAGATATAGCGAACTAGGAACTTATGCTTATCTTAACAATTGTACTCAGAGCCGAATCACATCGACAGTACACAGAACGAAACGATAACCTCCTCCTTCGAGTCTCAAGCCCAGAATCATCCACCGCCTCGCCTAGCCTCAGTCAGGCGACCCCCATGACAGTTGATAGACAGCGCCCCCTATCGGCAATATCGTCAATCGTTCTGCGTAGCTTCTGACTACCATTAACAATTTATTGATATAATAAATTGTTAATAATTTCGAACTAATAATAATAAAATATAACATTATTTATCAAATCGTTTTAAAGCAACTACATTGTTCTTAAATTAAATAAACTTAATCATTTCAAAACTTATAAAGATTATTACCTACTCATTTCTGTAAACACAATAAAATAAAATAATCTATTGTTTTGAATACATTTTAGCCCCTATTATCTACTAGATACGACACGGCCATTCTGCAAAATACTTCGTCCCCGAAGTATCTCCAAGTATTTTCCAAACACACTGGCTCACCTACGAGTCAGGGTGCTAGTGTGTACAAGATCCTGGTATCACATAGGCCAATAAAGTACTAAATAACCAGATATGAAATCTGAAAGAACAAGAATAATGTTAACATAAAAACTATTAAACAATCCTTAGCCAATTTACTCTTCATCCTATGTAAGGACAAAAATAATAAAGTACCAGGTTAGGCTGTCATGCTAAGTTCCATTGCGAGTTGGCATCGCGATGTCTAAACAAAGGATCAGGCCAACTAGGTCTACCAACATTTTATACAAATTTTATCATCAAGCTTTGGCTGTCGACTGTCGTGCTCAGTTCCATCGCATAATCGCAACTACTACAATTTCCAAACGTCACACCAGTCCAACCGTACATTTAAAAGAATCCCCCAATATTTTAACGTTTGTCTGTCGTGTTCAGTTCCATCTGTATTCAGTTCAACTGAACTCCACTGGCTTATTCTAAGTATGGCTTTATGGCTAAGTAGATTTCAGGTCGCACTATAGTGTCTCGTTTTCGAAATTATTTATCGATTTGGGCAAAGAACCGATCTGGAGGGATGAAAAAACGTCACAATAGGGAATTGTCACATTGCTTGGTGCAGATTCTTCCAACCACTTGGAATCAAGTAGTTGAAATCTATCTATAGATGCCATTATAATAACATTTAGTTCTGCCCTCCGCATCCATCTGCTATTAATCTTACTATTTAATCTCCAGTTAAGTCAGTGTACATCATTGTCACGTACATTAAGTCTCTGATATAATTGCTGATATTTCATTTGCAACTTTGTTAAACTCGTTTTCCGCCCGCAGTATGCAAAAACGTCGTTAAGTGCTCCCATTAGCAGAGAGAGAGAGAGAGAGAGAGAGAGCAGCTCTAATTTGTAGTTACCCTCGACAGTTTTACAAATATATCTGGCGGGAACAATAAGTACTCTGATCGGGTGGTTATCTTGGGTAAGGGCATATTTTTTTCACAATCAAATGACAGAGTTTTAAAATCTAGACTTACCTCCTTCACCAATGCAAAAAATGCTTTTGCCCTGACACTGTGTACTCGATTTTCGATTATGAGTGACTGCTGATTTGTTTGATCTGTTTCCAATTTTTTTGAGAATTTGTCGACATGTGTTGAACAGACATATGTTTTAGGACTTCCGATTCCAAGCGGACAATACGCAACGCGACAATATTATGCGTGTAACGCAAATGCACAAAGTATTGCTTAAAATCTTTATATTCGTTGCGACATTCAAGGCCCTTCATCGTGCAATAACAGTACGTTATAACAACAAGATCCAACAACATTTATGTTTATATATTCGCAAGCAACCACAAATCTTAGATAGTATCTATGGTGGATTTATCGTTGGGTTTGTTATAATCAATCTTATTTTGAGATTTCTCCCTCTTTCTTTGGTGCTCTGACTGTTTAAGCTGGAATGCTCATGTCTTCTGATTCACTGTCGAATCCTTCCTCTTCTGGGACCGCTTTCATTGGGGAGGGGGATTTCTTTCTTTGTTGAATTTCAGGTGCACTGTCAGATATTGAAATTGGTGTGCCCTTTCCAAATGCCTCTCTGTAAGTTAATGCAAGATCAAGGGCCAATTCCTTACTCTCCACTTCCTCTCCGGCACTGTCAAGTTTTTGGTCCCCATGGAATTTCTAGCTTGTGATTTTTCAAGACCAATGGTCTCGTCTATGATCATTGCCAATGCATAGCTTAGGGCAGGATTTTGCACAGGAGAGAGATTAGCATGATAGCCTGAGCTGATTAGTCGGCACCAAGGAAACAACATGTTGGATACTTTATTCTTTTTGCAGGTGTATGCATGATCAGCTAAATTGGACAGGACTTCAATTGATGACAAGGTTGTGTCATAGGTGAGACGCCCAAGCAACTCTTTTTTCTCTAATTTCAGAATGGAGCTAGCAACAGTGACCAGGGTGGCAAGGCCGTGACCGGTCCCCCCCCCGTATGGAGCAGACAGGTGGCTTGAAGGATGAGGTTGTCCAAAATTTTTGGAGATCCTGGTTTGGTCTTTGTGGTCCAGTGCCAGATCAGGATGGTATAGATGGTCCTCAGTCCTGTTGTTTTGGTTCCGTTGAAAATCTTTCCCAGCTCTCTGTTGAATTGATTAGAGGTCATAGGAAGATTGAAGCTGAAGGGCATGGGGCAAAGCGTGCTGTAATTTTCTGATGTTCTGTTGGCGTACAGTGCCCGAGTGAGGTCTTCTTTTTTCTTAATGATTCTTCTAAAAAGAAACAAGATCAAGTAAGTGACATTCATGTTCAACACTTGGAAGTCGGTGGTGTCAGAGTAAGCTTGAGGAGTTTCATCTTCTCCTTTCAGTTTTGCGAATATCGTGTTTACTGACTCCCAGAAGGCTGATGGATTGTTGTCAATTGGAATGTTAGGCTCTTGATCATTGTCAGTCACATGTTGCCCATCTGTGTCTGATTTGATTATATGGTGTCGGGTTTCATCCAGAGAGATTTCTGAGAATTTCATGTCAGGAGGGAGGATGGGCTGAGGGAGGGCTGGTTTGGGTTCCTTTGCCATTTGAATCGCCTCTTTTGTGGGGTCAGCAAAACTTCTGGCATACATCAAGAGATAGAGAATAGCATCTTGAATTCCTTCAGTAGGACTTAAATGGCCAATATAGGTCTTGAAGAACCATGTAACACATCCCAAATATAGGATTATGTCAAACTTGGGTTTCCTATATTCATTTTGAAAATCTAGAACCTCTTGGTCCGTCCAATTGACTGGAACGGGTTTGTTTGTTGCCACAAAATGCACGTAAAATTCGCAAAATCGTAAAATCTTCTAAATGCACGATTTTAGCCAATGCTGTTTTGGCTCTCTGCTTCATCATCTTGATGCAGGTGGAGGCTGTATGGATCTGGCGTAGAGCTTAATTGAGACTAGATTATGTGAGAAAATAATAGCACTAACTAAAAAATCTAAAACTAAATTGTTAAGTGCAACTAATTTTAACTAGGCTCTAGTGAGAAAAAGCATAAAATAAAAATAATCTAAGAACTAAGATGTAAATGATTTAATTATGGAATGTACTCCATCTGCGATGTATGGTACAATCTTATCACACGTTGTTTCTATATGATAGACACAGCAGCGCTGAATTAGCATTTATAAATGCGCAGCAGCTGCTGGATACGTGGCGTGAAGCGTGGTATGATTTGAACAATGTGTCAAAAGCTTTCATTGGCTAGGCTAAGTACTTGCACATAACCTTGTCTATTACTTAATAATAGTTTTCGTTACCATCATCGCCAGCACCACATTTGGTCAACGTATTTATCAAGGACAGTACTGTTGAACACTTTGCTTGCTAAGTAGAGCCTTTTCTTTCACTTTCACCAGGATTCTGAAAACAATAGCAAACATATTAAAAATGCAAAATTGATGTACATACCTACAAAGCACGCGCGTTTACTACTAATATAAGTGATCAAATGAACTTCTGCGAAGTTCGATCAATATTATATGAAATTAACTTAATTCGAAGATACTTACGATACTCACGGATTGATGGACGATACCAACCATTGTTTGCAGGAGTTCAAGTAATAAGATGTTAAAACAATATAGATAGTTTAACTTCAGCTTTAATGCATAATTTTACAGATATTACAATAAGTTGGCACAAACCATATCTTATCTTATCTTATCTTATACCTTTAAACGAGAAAATCTTGTATACAGGGTTATTCATAATTAGCTGCAAATACTCAGGAATTAGGTTCAACAAATAAAATAAAAAATATTTATGAAATGATTTTTTTTAAGTTTTGTTATGAAAATCCCGAGAAAATCGACAAAGAATATCCTTTGGAATCATTGGCGCCTGACCTTTGACCTTTTGACCTTTGATCCGCGCCCGCGCGCCGTGAGCGACACTCTGCGTTCAGTCACCGCCTGGGTGGGTCATCGTCTTGTTCTCCATGGCAATCATTATGCAATAGCCGTAAAAAAATTAATAAAAATAAAATTTTGATACAAAAACTTAAATCAAAATTTTAAAAAAATTATTACATATATATTTTTTATTTTATTTGTTGAACCTAATTCCTGAGTATTTGCAGCTAATTATGAATAACCCTGTATATTTAGGATCTCGGAAACTGCACCAACAATTTTCACGAAATTTACTATACAGGGGTTTTCGGGGGCGATAAATCGATCTAGCTAGGATTCATTTTTAGAAAATGACGAGAAGTTGGTGTTTTGCAATAATCAAACATAAACTCAATATACGACTGTTCCTGCCATCTATGGGCGATTGTGAGCAACTAACTGCAAGCTAGATGGCGTTGTTAATTAAAAATAAGCCAATAAAGATACGACTCTTCCTGACATCTATTGGCAAATAATAATACTATTTTTTAAACCCGAGCGAAGCTCGGTCATACCGGCTCGTACCTTTAAACGAGAAAATCTTGTATATTTATATTCAGGATCTCGGAAATGGCACCAACGATTTTCATGAAATTTAGTATACAGGGGTTTTCGGGTACGATAAATCGATCTAGCTAGGATTCATTTTTAGAAAATATCGGCTTTTCCCAGTTTAGATCAAACAACTTTATCGTAATATCATCTCCTCATTTCTAGCGCAATCTGTTGCTCAGAAGCAAAAACTAAGCTCTGTGAGAACCTGAGAACTCAAGGGTTATGTTCACAGAGAACGCCATCTATTGACGAGTTTTGAAACTAAATGACTACGTAAACGCCATAGGTACACACGTTCCGGAAGTTTCTATCTCATTTCACTCGTGATTTTTTTTAAATAACCAGTACTTAGTTTTGTATTATTATGTAGTATGTTAATAAGATCAAAAAATATTATTTCATCATTCATACGTTATTAAAAAATACCGAGCGAAGCTCAGTCACAAACTGCTAGTGTCTTAATTATTCGATTCTCATCAAAGAGTATAATTATGGAGGGAAAGAGTGGCAACTCTATCGTTTTAATGGCATCTATGGAAAGTGCTGCTACCTGGTGCCTGAAAGAGGAACTAAAACTAACAACTGTAGATGTATAGTTATAGCTATGCAGGTACATATATAGTATGCCTATGCTACGCTAGCTATACAGCTATATACCTGAACAGCTATACGTATATTACGTATTTATAGATTCCTGGGGTGCGATTTTTACATAACACTGGTGACTAAATGTCACCGAAATCTATTAAAATTCTCAATGAAAAATTCCAATTGTAGATTTGAAATATATATACCAATAGATCTCAATAGCCCTGTACAAGCAAGTGATAAATATCAATAAACATCTACAATCTTAAAGAAAAATGCCACAACCTAGGAGTATTTTTAAACGTAGGAGCCTTATTACTAAAGGAAAAATATAAAATAGCTTTTTGTTTTGTATATTCATTTATTTATTGTTGGATGCTTGTTGTAATATTCTTGTGCCGCTATTTTGACTGCATCATCTCCATCATAATTAATTTTAACTTCTAATATTCTATTTACCGATCTACACCAACTGCAAGACTCTGGTGACTCAACTGCAAGACTTGATGAACCAGGTAAATTTGTGATGTCCATCATCACCCTGGAGGGACCCGGTAAATTTGTTATGTCCATTGATTGGAAACCTTGTCTCATCGGATAAGAATAGCTATGGTCTGTTTCCATGAAGGTAGTCGAGGATTGCTGCAGACCTAAAATACAAAAATGCAATCTTATTGTCAGCATACTTTGTGTGCGGGCTTGCACCTTTGACTGTGTATGTAGTATTGCTGTGTAAAATACGTGTCCCCAGTCCAGACCCAGTATCCATCCATTATGTTTAACTTATATTATTTAAGTTAATTTTATGTTATGTATGACTGCCGATCAATTTTACGAATTAATTAATTGTTAATTTTATATAAGTATTCAAGAATTATAGCTTACTAGCATGATACAATGTCATGTCTACATATTTGAATTTTAAATTTGATTCTACTTACAATTATGATGAATCGATGGGATTGCTGATCGTTTTAAATGACTTCCAGTTTCCATCTTGTCTCTGGGGTCAAAATGGCATCACATATTCTTTTATGTTTGTATAATTTTCTTCCGATCAGTTTCTTTCAGTTTATTTCCATTAACAAAACTCAACAAATATTACTTGTGACTAACAAATAACCTCGAAATAAAGCACATTAACATCAAATCCAAACGGCAGAATAAAAGAGGGTAGACAATGAATGAAATGAATGAAGTTGAATTATCCGACATTCACCCATCTCCGTCCTGTCATGACGTCACAAAATGGCTGCTGTTTAGTTTGTCACCTTGGCACCAGTTGGCGCTGTCGTCTTCAAAATGTAAGGTTTTTTTCTCGCCGCGACGCTCCCCCCGGGTTTCGGAGGATGGGGTTCTGGGGGGCTTAGGGGGGGTCACAGCACGGCTCGCTTCGCTCGCCGCAATGCTCCACTCGAAAAATAAATACAGTAGATCTATAAAATCATGTACCAATGACCACTACTACCTGCCGCGGGCGGCCGCTAGTTCATAAAATCTATAATAGGTATGTACCTATACCTACTACAGTCACGAAAAACGCCTTGGTATGCTTGCTACTAACTATTATCTATTCTGTGACGTTACCGTGTCATAGTAACTACTAGCGTATCTGTAGCGTCGCTTTTTCGATTTTTATTATGAACTCTACGTTGTAGTCTTAGGGTACATTTCTGCAAAAAATCCGTCCTACGCTTTTTCGATCAGGGTCACGTGATCCTGACGCGAGTTTAAGATTTTATCCCCATTCAGAAAGTGCTCAACGCCGCTAAAGAAGTTTTCACTTCAAAATATATCAACTACAAAGAGATATAGCGAACTAGGTACTTATCTTAACAATCAAGGGGTGTACTCAGAGCCGAATCTAACTAAAAATCTATTATTTTGAATAAGTTTAAGCCCCTATTATCTACTAGATACGACAAGCGCGTCTCTTGCTGGTGTGGCCTCTGTAAGTGGGGACACCTATCCCGGTGCCACTTTAGTTGCCGACGCGATCAGGCCCTGCCGGGTGAGACCCCTGATTACTCAGGGGAGGCCCAGCGAGCCGATCAGCGGTCGAGGCAGTGGCCACCGGTGTTGGTGTCCCCGTGTGTGCGGCTTCATGGATCACCAGATCTCTGGAGTACGGCTTTATTCTGCGCTTCCCTGGCTCGTCCGGGGGCCTGGCGTGCAGCGGGGCAATGCCCCTGAGGTGGTCATGGCCCGACGCATCTGCTGCCTCAAACATCCTCGTGGTCAGCCTTCGGACGAAGGCATCCAGTTTCTCGTACCTAAGGTCCTTTTCAATGGTGGCGTTTCTCACGTAGCGCGGCGCTCCCACAATCTTCCTGAGCGTGATGTTCTCCTGGGCTAGGAGGCGGTCCCGGTTTACCTTGCTCAGGAAGGGGTACCATGCCGGTGCCGCGTACGTGAGTCGAGTTCTGAGGTACGTTTTTGATATGAGGATCTTCGTCCGAAGTGGCAGTCTTGATTGAAGGACAGGGAGGAGTTTGGCGCGAGCTCCCCTCACCTGCCCTATGACATTCATTACGTGCGTTAGAAAGCTGAGGCGCCGGTCTATTGTGACGCCGAGGTACTTCACTGTGGGCATCCACTCCACTTGTTGGTCCAGGAGCCTAAGGGGGGTCGGTAGCTTTGCGCTCCCGGTGATGATGGCCTGCGTCTTTGCCACATTCACCGAGAGCCTTGTAGTGTCGCGTTACAATATGAGGTACTTATACTTAGATACAATAACATGCTAACAGTCGGCCATTCTGCGGCGGGGATGTCCACATCTTCGAAATTCGTTCGCTATATTCAACAGGTAGTACTTCTAACTTACTCGATAGCTACGCACGTTTTTAGAGATTTTTTAAAACCGATTTTAAATCGAGTTCTATTACCAAATCGATAATCGAGTTATGTAATGTTGTTCACTACGGGACGGGTTTGGGTTGGGTGGGTACTTATATCTTCGAATGAATTGAATTCATTATAATATTGATCAAACTTCACAGAAGTTCATTTGATCACATAATTATTATGTTTATTTCACTTCATTCTTCAGATAATTATATTCAACATGTTTTGGGGGGTTTTGCATTTATTTTTTTATTTTATTTAACAAAATCCACAGCCCTTAAAGTAATACAATTAGGCTCTTAATGCTAGTCTTACGGCCAATAACGGATTTCATCATCATCATTATCAGCCTGAAGAAGTCCACTGCTGGACATAGGCCTCCCCTACACATTTCCAGGAAGAACGATTCTGAGCCCTTTCCATCCATCGACTTCCCGCGATCTTAACAATGTCGTCGGATGATCTTAATCTTAATAACGGATGATCTTAATAACGGATTTACTTAATGTAAATTAGTTTTGTTACCCGGCAGTCAAAAGTAAGTATACTAATACAATTTTATAAATTTAACAAAGCGAAGTGTATCAGTTGAGCTATCTCCAGAAGCTAAGAAAAACCAGGAAATCTTAGATTAATTTAATTATTTACATAAAATGAAAAAAATCCTGGTTTTCCTTTCATTTAATTTATCATGTTTGTTAGAGAGATTTCATCCTTATAATTTACGCTAACGATCGATGCAATAAAAGTACAGGGTATATTTTTTTTTCAGATTTTAGCCGGTTTGATTCCCGGGTGTGAGAAGAGAATTTTCGAAAATCTTTGAATGCAGTTTGCTTTCTATTAAAAAAGAAAGGAATGTTTCCTTTGAGTAAAATTTTCTATCTGCAGTATTAAGAGTACTTTCCCTCCAGGTGGCATGACAAAATTCCACCCTGTATAAGAAACCAGTTAAGGGCTCCTTCTTTACATCTTAACAAACAATATTTGTTCTACGACTTTTGTCAAAAATCAATACACTTCCCAAAAAAAATATTTTATGTTTTTGTAACACGTTTGTCTATTGTAGACGCTTCATGGTAATGACCGGTGACCGGAGTCGCATCGCGACCCCGCACCGCGCGCCCCTTTCATTAGCCGGGTCCACACCGGACGATCCATCGATCCCGCGATCCGCGATCCAGGATCGCGGAGCGTGGATCGTGGATCGTGTTAGGCCGATCCACTCTTGGAAACTTGCGATCCCAAATATGCGCTCCAAGTGATCCTAAGGCGATCCGTGATTCAGCCAGTCTAACTCTTGTACGATATGGAGTCACACGTACAACGGCGGCGTCTTGCCGTTGCAGCAGTAACTTTTATTTTGCTTAAATGCTTGCGCAAAAAATCACAAAAAAGAAAACGACGGTTTTGGGTGAAACAAATTTACAAAAATCGCTTGGAATCTGGGACTCAGCTGTACGCAGAGTTAGTGTCAGATAAAGTTGAACACAGTTTTGCAAGAATGAATGCTAATCAATTTGAGATATTGTGTTCATTATTAAATAACAAGCTAAGAAAGAATGATACAAATTATAGAGATGCCATTACTGTGAAGGAAAGATTATTACTAACATTAAGATTTTTAGCAACTGGAGATTCGTACGTCAGTTTGCAGTATCTGTTCCGCATTTCCAAACAGTCTATATCGATAATTATTCCTGAAGTTTGTGAAGCCATCATTGACCTGTTAAATGATTATGTAAAGGTAAGTAAAACCATACTTTATTACTCAATAAAAAAGTAGTGTATTACAATCATAATTTAAAGAAGTAACATGTTTACAATTATTAATTATTTTTTGAAAACATGATATAGGTAGGTACTTATTTAATTCGGTGGTGACTGTGGAAGTGAATAATCCTGAGGTTTCAGAAACTGGGACTGCGATGAATTGGAGGCTAGATGAGCAGACGGTGATGTCTGTGGAATTGGAGCTGGATAATTTTGAGGTTGTAGAGACTGGGACTGTGATGAAGTGTATGCTATTGGTGTGCCAGGATATGAATTAGTGTAATATCCATAATTGCTATCCCCATATCTTCCTGTGTCAGCTTGAAAAATAACTTGGCATATAGCATTTTTGACATTAACTAATGTTACTGCATCATATTTCCGCAATTCAGTAGATATATACTGCCCGAAAGCAATGTAAGAATCAGTTTCCGGTTGTGGTGGCTGAGCACATTGTTGCAGAAGTTGGAAAGCCTCTGAAAGAGTTTCATCTGATATGTCATCTGCATTATTAGAAGTAGTTTTCTTTCTTTTTTTTGTTCTTTTGTTTGTTGTTTGGACACTGGATTGTGCATTCTGATCATTCTGCTCTCTACTCTGATCTGTGTGGTGGTTGGCTCTCTCCGGTTGTGTGTCACTAGTAATGTTACTGTTCTCGTTTTCGCTCACTGTAGTATTAACTTCAAGTTCCCCTTCAGTCGTATCAGATTCTACCTGTAACAACAATTATTATTACTATTTACTGCTTATTCTTATTTTCAGCTTTATATTATAATTAAGATCTCCTTTATTTTCAGGTGCCGTCAACTAAAGAAGAATGGCGTACAGTTTCTCAGCAATTCGAGAATAAGTGGAATTTCCCACACGTGATAGGAGCGATGGACGGCAAACACGTCGCTATACAATCGCCTTTTAATAGTGGCAACGACTTTGATAATTACAAATTATTTCCTAGTATTGTTCTTTTTGCATTAGTAGATGCAAATTATAGGTTCCTGTATGTGAATGTTGGGACTAAAGGCAGAATATCAGATGGAGGCGTGTTCAAAAGCACAAATTTATATAAAAAACTTGAAAAAAAAGAGCTAAATATTCCTCCACCGGAGATATTGCAAGTTCCCTATAAAATTGAGGTACCCTATTATATACTAGGTGATAAAGCTTTTCAGCTTAATGATTATACTATGAAACCATACGATGGTACACGGGAAAGGGGTTCTTGTGAAAGAATTTTCAACTACCGACTGTCAAGAGCACGTAGGGTAGTTGAAAACGCGTTTGGAGTACTTAGTTCTGTCTACAGAGTCCTGCGTAAACCTATGCTTTTGGAACCAGAAACTGCGACTAAAGTCGTGCTGGCAACGGTTCATCTATATAACTACTTACGCAGTAATCCTAACTTTATATCGCCAGGAACGTTTGATACAGTACAGGAGAATGGAGATGTAATACCTGGAAGCTGGCGAAATGAACCGCCATCACAATCGCTACAACCGATGGCCGTCGTACCAAGAAGAGCAACAGAAAATGCCACTACAATACGGTCCCACTTAGCAAGACACTTTGTTACAAACCATACAATAGTTTGGCAAAATGAATATCAGTAAACTAATAGCTCACATGTTCCAATGTATCGCGTGTGGTTCCGGGTTCATTTTTATCCGCCATAAAGTCGAAGTCATCATACGCAAACCACTTTGATTTATATGTATCTTGAGCACCTGAAATAAACAAGTTACTCATTTAAATAACCACGTGTATTTCTAACAGCTTAAATGTAAAAAGCGAAATCACGTGAAATCCACAGTAAATATTATGATGTAATTACTTATAATAAAATATATAATTTTAATACCTACAGATAAAAAGTAGCTTTGTTTTCTTACCGGATCCAGTTATACGGCTTTGCTTCTCTCTGTGTTTCTCCCTTCTGTAGCCTCCCGCCAGAGATCGCATTTTTTTCTTTAGGTTCTCGATCGACTTATTCCCCATTTCACGAGAAATCTGACGCCAAGCATCATCTCTAACACCTCTATTGGTGTAATTAGAATCTTTGGGATCCCATAAACATTTAAATTCTTTATAAAGCGATATCAAACGGCGACTTTCTGAGATGTCCATGTCGAGGTGGATCGCGCGAACCAACACAACCGTCCACACCGCGCGCATCACGCAACTGAGGCACCTTTGAGGCTGGCACAAAAACCGACCGCACACGGATCGCGCGAGGTAGGGAGCGCGCGCTCCAATACGTGCGCATGGATCGCGCGCGGCACGTCCACACCGCCTGCATCTTTGGATCGCGCTGCTGCCGCGCGCGATCGGAGCGCGATGGATCGTCCGGTGTGGACCCGGCTATTGAGATTGCCGCGCGCCGCGCCACGGGGCATAGAGTTATAATTATTTAGAATGACAAGTTTGTTAAAAATAACTTATTATGTTTTGTATGGAAAAAAAATAACGAATTATTGAAAGTCGTAGAACAAAAGTTGTTTGTTAAGATGTACAGAAGGAGCTCTTAACTGGTTTCTTTTATAATTACCAATAACCCTGTATATCATTTTGTGTTACATGACACTGTGGGATATATCCAACACCTCGATCCCCTTCCCAACGTCAATTGTTGCAGGCCGCCATGGCTGTGTGTATTAGATAATTATAAGTTTAAAAAACTTGAGAAACCGACTTCATTGCCAAACGGCTAAACCGATTTTAATAAAATTTGTTTGGGACAATCTGGACATAAGAATAACCTTCCAAATAAAAAAAATGATTTTCTAAATCGGTTCATAAATGACGGAGGCATGCAGTTACAAACATTAAAAAAAATATTTAAAAAAAAATGGCAACACCGATTTTAATAAAATTTAAATGGAACCAATCTGGAAGCAGTACCTTTCAGATAAAAAAATATTTTTTTCAAATCGGCTCACAAATGACGAAGTTATGCGGTAACAAACATAAAAAAAAAAAAAAAAAAAAAATTACAACCGAATTGAGAACCTCCTCCTTTTTGATTGGAAGTCGGTTAAAAATAGAAAATAAGTATGATTTAAATAATATAGAAATACCTAAAGGTTTTGAATTATGTGATGTTATACTGTGTATATTATATTTTTTACATATTAGCGCTATGGCAAATATTATTCAAAAATAAAAAAACAATCAAATTCAAAAAGTAAACAACATACCCGAAATGTTCCCGATGGGGTCCTTTCGACAACATAGTCCCGGTCCCCGAGCGCCAGGGACCCTTCGGGCGTCACCACAACTTCAAAGGCCCTGATTAAATTGTCGTTTGAACCTTTTTTAAGAACGGAGAAATCTGGTTCACATTACCCATACGGCACGATTAAAGTAAAAAAAAACAACCTGTAATGGAACCCTCTGTTCACAGCCTTATGTTGTGCTCGTTCAAAATCACACTTCAAGGTTTTTATAGTAATGTTTAGTAGAAAGTAAACATTCGCTCATAATATGTAATCTAAAAAATATTAACTGTGTCAACTTCTTCGTCACAAACTTACAAAACATTAACATAAACCTTACATATTATCAGACACACTTTTATCCCCTATTTTTTCACCCTTGACAGTAGTAAACCTTTTACTAACTTTGAATGTCATATTTATTTATATCGAATCAACAGCCTAATAAATGAATCATAAATGCAAACCCAGCAAAATCGACTTTTAAAAAATCTATTAGTGAACTAACAGATTTTTTGGTTTTGTTTAACGAATAAACAAAGCAGTGGTACCAAAAAATTTGTTAGTGAAAGTGGATTTTGTTGGGTTTTTCTTGAACTCAATGAAAGTTTTGTTTGTACATTTTGTGCAATTGGTATAATGCAAATATTCTATGAATATTATATTCAAATGAAACTGCTTCAACGTGACCAAAATTACTGGATTGCTGGCGGTAACTTCTGGGAGACGTGATGTGTAAGTCATGTTTGACCCACGCCGAGATTCCGAAACCAGGATTAGAGGCCGCTGTCTTAGGCCCATTGGTTCTTACGATTTCTACGAAATCTGGTAAAGAGAATAAATCCTCAGTGCAACTCAAAGTCTCTGATGTAAAAAATATGTAAGTAATTGAAATTAGTCTGATCCAACGAAAACGGGAACACATTTTACCACTTTGGAAGTGTCTCTCGCGCAAACTATTCAGTTTAGAAGAGAATTAGGACGGTGAATAATAGGGGAAAGAACATCGTAAAGGGAGCGACATAATTTTGGACAGTTGAAGAATATGTGGTCCATGTTTCCTAAGTCCAGGCAACACTCTCACATTGAGTGGTCCTTGATCCTGATTTTGGCAGTTCCGGAAAAAAGTGGATGTGACATACGGACGGACAGACATGCATATAGACATGACGAATCCATAAGTAAGGGTTCCGTTTTTTGGCATTTAGCTACGGAACCCTAAAAAAAAACCTGCTACTTATATTGGAAATATATGAGTTGAATCGTGTCACCGAGGACGAGTTTTTCTAATATCATGCTTCTATAACTGCTGTTAGATCCAATAAGTTTATTGAAATTATCTGTTGGTGATCCTGCCAGAGACTTCAGATGCTTATATTTCACATTCAGTGCATTGTACAAGATTTTCTCGTTTAAAGGTATAAACGACGACGTTTAAACGACATTTGTTTGTTTGTTTTGTTTTCGCATTACTTCTAATGCTTCTTCTATCATTTGATTTTCAGCATCATACTTTGACTCTTGGTATGTCCTCTTGTTAGCTGGCTTTTCTTTTCTTGACGACTTCTTGGTATTTGTATCTTGGTCTCGAGTGCCGAGTTCCGAAGATCTTGGTTCCGAAGTGCCTTGTTCTGAAATGCCTTGTTCCGGAATAGCTTGTTCTGTATTACCCGGCTCTGAGGGTGAGCCACAATCCTGAAACAAAAATAACAAAATAAATAAAACGTTTTTTTTTTTTTTTCAGCTACCAGCATCAGAGCAAGATTGGAAAGCAGTATCTAAAGACTTCAATGGTGTGCGGAAAAATGGAATTTTCCGCACACCATTGGGGCGTTAGATAGAAAACACATAAGTATTCAAGCTACTTTTCGTAGCGGCACTGAATATTTTAATTATAAAAAGTTCTTTAGCATCGTGATATTATCATTAGTAGACGCAAACTATAATTTTATGTATGTTTACATAGGAAGCCAAGGTCGAATTTCAGATGGAGGTGTTTATAAACATTCCGAATTGTATCGAAAGCTTGAAAATAATCAACTTGATGTACCAGCATCAGAAATTTTACAAATACCCTACATAACTAACATACCATATGTTGATTGTACTTGCCAGCCAGCGGGTTCAGATAGCCGGCCTGGCCTCGCCTGATGAGTTATGACTAGACCAGCGTACTCCAACGGTGGCGTTTTAAGTTTGATGATGCTGAAGTCCGATTGAAATCACACTGATATGTCCTTGAATCGTTTATTGATACTTTGAGTGCACAGAATACAGTCGGCTTCCTGCCGTTATGAGAATAGTACACATATTTACATGATTGTCTGATTTGATAATTTGGCCTCCGCCATTATTGAAAACTAGTCGTGCTTCCCGAGCATTGAATTTTTGACTTCCTCGGACCCCGGTCCGTGAGCTACTTTTTTACACAAGCGTCATTAGTGTTGCCATCACTAAAAAACATAACATTGATTGCCAGATACATTGAATATTACTGTGCCTTCGACACAGGATAAAAGGAATTGACTTATTATCTATGACATAACAACAAGAAAGGAAAACATGTTTATTTTCAATGAACATTATTCCCCCCACCAAGGAAATGAAAGATCTATTGATCTGGAATGACTGAAATATATTATGATTATGATTACTTATTTCTCTGTTTCATTACTATCTTCCTGATCTAAGATAGGTAAAATACATAACTTAACCACAGGCCGTACTAGGTCTCCAAGCTGAGTTTTTAATTTAACTGATCTAATGACCTGATCTGAACCTTTATATAATTCTATGATTCGACCTCGCCTCCACTGAAGAGGAGGTGAATTCTCATCTACGATGAGTACTAAGTCGCCCAGCTTAATATTATTTACATGTTTGAACCATTTATTACGTATCTGTAAGGTATGAAGATACTCAATGTGCCAACGTGACCATATTGTTTGATACATTTTTTGAATGACTTGAAACCTTGATAGTCGTGACATTTTTGTATTTTCCCAATGACTTTCAGGTAAGGCTACTAATGGTTGACCAATGATGAAGTGACCAGGTGTGAGTATTTCCAAATCACATGGGTCATCTGACATAGGCACAAGCGGGCGTGAGTTGAGAATCGCTTCGATTTTAGTGAAAATAGTTGACAGTTCTTCAAAAGTTAATATGGTATCCCTTACCTCCCGTTTCAGTAGATTTTTGGCGCTCTTGACTGCCGCTTCAAACAGGCCTCCCATGTGAGGTGAAGCAGGAGGATTGAACTCCCATCTGATATTCTGCTTTCTGAGCTCCTCTTGAAGAATGATTTCATTATCCAACAGGAATTGATTGACCTCCTTGAGATAGTTATTAGCTCCAATAAAATTTGTACCTCGATCTGACCTGATGAGTGATGGCAGTCCTCGTCGACTGACAAACCTCGTGAACGCCGCGATGAAAGCTTCCACGTTCAATGATGACACAACCTCCAAATGTACTGCTTTGGTCCCTAAACATACAAAGACACATAGATAAGCCTTGACTGAACGAGCGTTTCTTAACAAACTACTCTTTACTAAAAACGGTCCCGCGAAGTCCGTCGCTACGCCTGAAAATGGTCTCGCCGCTGTGACCCTATCAACGGGTAGATCCGCCATGAACGGTGGCTGAATTGATGGATTGAACCTGAAACAGATTAAACATTTTCTGATAACGCGTGACACTTGACGTCGGATTGAAGTGATCCAGTATTCTCTTCTTAGAATAGCTATGAGTGCATTGGTAGCAACATGACAATATGAACGGTGATAGTGCTCTATCAGCAGTTGACTCCACCGATGATCCTTAGGTATAAGATATGGATGTTTCGCACCATATGGAAGTGATGATTTCCGGAGCCGACCTCCGACTCTGATGAGACTTTCCTGATCTATGAATACGCTGAGTTTCTGCAACGACTTGCAGGCCAATTGTCCTTTCTTGAGTGATATGATGTCTTCTGAATATGAGTCTGACTGAAGTTTCCTTATCCAATATTTGTTCGCTTCTCGAATCTCCATGAATGAAAGCGCTGATTTGAGAGTCCGCTTGACCCTCGGTAATCTGACATTTTTACAAAATCTGAGTACATATGCAGTGATGTTGATAAGCCTTGTATATGAACTGACACGCGATATTAACGAATCGCCCCAGGATTCCAATTGAGTTGTAGTGTGAATGAGTTTCTTGAAACCAGGTAGGTTATCTGGAACAGTGACCGTTGACTGAGGCCATTCTGATTCCTTCGTAGATAACCAGTAAGGTGACCACCAATTTTCTGAGGTGAGAATATCCTTGGCTGACATGCCTCTTGATACCAGGTCCCCTGGATTGAGATCGGATCGGATATGCCTCCATACCATGAACCGCAATGAATTTTGAATTTCCTGCACTCTGTTGCATTCGAATGTTTGAAGCATATGTGGTTTTGAATTCAACCATGATAGAACGATGGTGCTGTCTGACCAAGCATTGATACTCTGAATTTGAATTGAGCTCTCATAGGCGTCCGCCACATGGTTTAGGAGCTTGAAAACTAAATGAGCGGCACTGAGCTCTAGTTTTGGTATAGTCTGAGTGGTTTTCTTAGGGGCTACCTTTGATTTTGCCATGACCAACTGAACCATTGTGTGTCCCGATGAGTCCACTGTTCTGAGATACACGCAGGCTCCGTAGCCAAGTTCCGAAGCGTCTCCAAAGCCATGAAGCGAGTATGACACAGCATCCGCCAACGACACACATCTTGGTATCTGTAATTTGGATAAATGATTAAGATCCTGAATTAACTCATTCCACCGAATATTGAGTTGCTGACTGATTGCTTCATCCCATGATATTCCATCCGTGAATAGCGATTGAAGAAATAATTTGAATTTGAATATGACCGGGGCACAATAACCACAAGGGTCGTACAATCTTGCTATTGTGCTGAGTATATGCCTTTTTGTTGTAGCTTGACCTGTTGGTATGTTGAGTTGATACGAAAATGAATCTGAAACCGGGTCCCACTGTATGCCCAAGACCTTGATGAAGCTCTTATCATCATTATCGAATTGACGAGGTTGCTCACAATGTTCCTGTGGTATGTCATCTAATAGTTCCTTACAGTTAGATGACCATTTCCTTAGCTCATAGCCGGCGCTTTGCATGAGTTGAATGAGCTCTGATTTCAGTTTGTGAGCTTCTGATATTGAATCCGCTCCCGTTAATATGTCATCAACGAATATACTCCGCCTAATGACATCTGATGCCCTTGAAGCGGGGTGGGTGACCTCCCAGTCATCTGCCAGCTGGTGTAATGTTCGGATTGATATGAAAGGACTTGACCGTAGTCCATAAGTATTAGTATTAAGTTCGTATACCTTGATTTTTTCTGATGGGTCTGACCTCCACAAGATGAGCTGATATTTCCTGTCCTCAGGATGAATCCAAGTCATTCTGAACATCATCCGGATGTCCGTAGTGAAGACTAGCTGATGACGTCTGAAATTCATGATTATTTTTGTAATATCGTTTTGAAGCGGCGGGCCCGTATGAAGACATTGATTGATTGATTTTCCGGATGAACTTTTGCCACTGCCATCGAAAACTACCCTTAGTTTATCGGAGCCCTTTTTGAATATACCATGATGAGGAATGACATAGTGCTCTGAAGTGAATTGAAAGTCTGATTGAGACATATGACCTAGAGTTTCATACTCTCTCATAAATTCCTTATATTTCTTCGCGAAATCCGGATTCCTAGCCATTTTCGCCTCTAACGATTTGAGCCGCTGAATAGCCAAGCCCTTTGACTCTCCGAGGCTTGGTCTCTCTGACAACAACGGTAAGCGAACCATGTATTTGCCATCCGGCATTCGCTGAGTAGTAGATTGATACAACCTTTCGCACTCCACATGATCTGGATGTAGAGCAGGCGTTGACGGTGACTCTTCAATTCTCCAAAACCTCTCGAGGACCTCCTCCAGTCTGGATGCAAGAAGCCCGTAGTTCTGAACTGATGAATGGCCCTCCGGCTGAAGAGTGTTGACCGACTCAGCTGATTGAAGAGTGGGAGAGACCGCTCCCATGATGATATGTCCAAAACAGGACCCGTACGCTTCCAGCCCTGGAATGTTAAGTGATATCTTTGAACCATCGAGTACATAGTTGAGTATGTCTGTTCCCAGAATGATGTCCACATCATGTGGCTGATTGAATTTTATATCGGCCAAAGAAAGCTTTGATGACTGCAACCTGGTCTTGCAATTGACATAAGTTGACGGAAGATCACCCGTCAATGAGTACATGACTACTGCTACAGTGCTTATGATAGGTACCAACTTCCCAGTTGGTTTGATGACTATCTTGACCACTTTTCCCGGCAAATTGACCTTTTGCTGACCTACTCCGTATATGCTATTATCGTAAGACTGTTGGTGTAATTTCAAATGATTGACTAGTGATAACTTGATGGCAGTCACACTGGCCCCAGTGTCTAATAATGCCCTACATGTCTCATAGTGACCGTCCCTTGATTTGATGTCTACTAACGCTGTTGGACATATAGTGATGGGCAGTGACTCTTTTATAACACCAACAGTCGACCTGTCTCATTCCAGGTCTGGACTCACCCGCGAGCCATATCTGAGTTCGTTAAATCTGACCTGAGCCAGCGAGGCTCTCTCACCAACCTGTGGTCGAGACTGTTGATAGGTTATGGGTTGATTCTCATGACCACTTGAGTTTACCCCCCGAGGTGGAGATGACCGACCTCCTTGAGTTGATTGACACCCGTCTGATGCTGCGACGGCCTGATTTTCGGTTCGGTCCCTTCCTGATCCCTTGGGCTCGAGACAGATAAGCGAGTTGTGCTCCTTTGATCCACAATGAAGACACCAATTTGGGCGTTGACACTCATTCGCATAGTGCTTCCGCAAGCACTTGAAACAATGACCTGATTTCCTTGCCCAGGACTTCCGGTGACTAGGAGACAGGTGTCTGAATGAGTCACACCTATACAAGGTATGATCGCTTTTCGTACAATATGAACATGTATTCGAGGTCACCTGATATGACTGACGTGATGAATCAACCCTTCGCAGCGCTGATGATGGCGCACCCTGCGAGTGTGATGCGGCTGGAGTACCCCCTCCGAATGATGACCTCCCCCGTTGTGAAGTAGCGGGCCTAGGTGCCCTGACCCAGGACTGCTCGCTGACCGCCTGATGAAGTCGGCACTGCTCGTCCAGCAGCTGCATCAGTTGTTCTAGTGTAGGCAAATCATCCCTTGATTGTCCATACCGTTCCTCGAACAACGAGCGGATCCTCACGGGTAACTTCTGTAACACCATGTACAAAATGAAATATGACCACTCCTTGACCGGCACCTTTAGCCCCTCTAAGGCCTGAATAGATTCCCTAAGCGGGTCAAAGAAGTCTGAACGCAGAGAATGATTTGGTTGAACTACCGGTAAGTGAATGATTCGATCTAGATATGTATCGAGTAATAATCGATGATTTTGATATCTGCCCTTGAGTAGATTGAGGGCCACCTCATAATTACTCTCGTCCATGGGTAGTTGTCTGATAATGGAGAGTGCCTCACCCTCTAATGACGCTCTCAAATAATAGTGCTTCTCCGCATCGGACATGTTGGCGCGTTCATGCACTAATGATTGGAAAAGATCAAAGAATGGCACCCAGTCAATCAGTTTTCCACTGAACTTTGGAATCTCAATGAAAGGTAAACGAGCTCTTACCTGATTCTCCTTTGATGTGGAGGGTGAGCACTCCATTCCCGGAGACCTCACCTTGCCTTCCAGCCTTTGCTCCACTTTGACCAGTAACATATTGACCTCTGAGAACTGACTTGTAAACTGATCAATTTCGTCACTTGAAATCTCTTCACCACTCACTACCGCTTCGTAGGATTCTATGAACACAGGATAATACTTATCGAAATGACGTTTCGCTACTGAAGCCGCAATAGAGGATTCGCTATCCAGTATTGTGGCCCCAAAATCCATGAGCATACGATGACGTGCTTTAAACTGAACCTTACACGATTTACTAGCCATTGTGACCTATTTGATTCAATTACAAATGAATTTAACTTATAAATAACCCCAGTTGTTATTCTTGAACAAAACAATGGATCACTGTATGACAACCACTGACAACTGACTATTCTGACACATCAAATGACACGACTGACTTTGACAGATTCTAAAATTGTCCTGAATGAATGAATAGACTGATCAAATAATGTCCTTTAGTTTGCTTGATTGATGTTCCGTCCAATCCTTAGCAGGGTTGCCAACCGCACACCGACGTGACGTTCTTGAATGAGAGCTGAATGTTTGTTATGTTGGCCAACAGTCCCCACGTGACCAACACGATTTTTCGCCTACAAAGGATGATGCAATCACAAAATGGCGTCCAACTTGTTGATGAATTTTTTGATGACACTTTTTTGCACTTTGATTGGCCGAACACTTTCACCCCGAAAATGACCTTTTTCACAGCACTGATATCTCCGTACACTGATGGTGATGAGTAGACTCCCAACGGCACGGTGACTCCCTGTCCCGTCCGTTGACAAGCCACCGACTTGTGATGACACGATGCACCGGAAAGCGCCTTACGCCCCCTGCGATGAGACGACTCGCTGACGATGCGATGATTGATGAAAACGGTTCTCCACGCGTCCTCCACCCGTAGAATCCGTTGCGGTTCCCCTCATGGGCCACCAAATGTTGATGTACTTGCCAGCCAGCGGGTTCAGATAGCCGGCCTGGCCTCGCCTGATGAGTTATGACTAGACCAGCGTACTCCAACGTTGGCGTTTTAAGTTTGATGATGCTGAAGTCCGATTGAAATCACACTGATATGTCCTTGAATCGTTTATTGATACTTTGAGTGCACAGAATACAGTCGGCTTCCTGCCGTTATGAGAATAGTACACATATTTACATGATTGTCTGATTTGATAATTTGGCCTCCGCCATTATTGAAAACTAGTCGTGCTTCCCGAGCATTGAATTTTTGACTTCCTCGGACCCCGGTCCGTGAGCTACTTTTTTACACAAGCGTCATTAGTGTTGCCATCACTAAAAAACATAACATTGATTGCCAGATACATTGAATATTACTGTGCCTTCGACACAGGATAAAAGGAATTGACTTATTATCTATGACATAACAACAAGAAAGGAAAACATGTTTATTTTCAATGAACACCATATGTAATATTAGGAGATCAAGCTTTTGCATTAAGCACACATTTGATGACACCATTTACAGGGATTCATCAAAAAGGGTCAAAAGAAAGGATTTTCAACTATAGACTATCAAGAGTAGTAGAAAATGCTTTGGGAATCTTGTCGGCAAAATTTAGAGTATTGAGAAGTACAATGTTTTTAAGCCCAAAATCAGCCAAAACCTATAGTTCTAGCTACTGTTCACTTGCATAACTTTCTTCGCAGAGACTCTTTATTAAAAAAATCAAATAATTCAGCGAATGAAGCAGCTACCTTTACTCCAAATCAGCTTATTACCACTCCTTCTGATATTCGTTTTTGTCAAGATATTTTATGACAAACGGATCAATTGATTGGCAAGAAAGATATTAAATAATTACATAACCTTAGGTTAAAAATCATCTGAACGTAATTAATAAACGGCCCCTTTTTTTTTTGGATGACGCTCGACAATGGCAGCACCCAGTCGAAGACCGACGGCGATGCGGAAGCATTGTCGAACAGCGTTCCGAGATTGGCAGATGGAAGGGCGTGTAGCCACTGTCCCGATTCAAATGAAGAGACAGCTTGAAGTCTTGCGCGGTGTTGATCACTGGAAGTATTTTGAACCAAATCTTTGTAGACTCTCTGCACCAATGGAACATCCCAAAAGTTTAGACTCGTTTGTTCCTTCGGGATGTTTTCAAAAAAAGCACAGAGAGTTTTCCAGGCCTCTATTGCGTCTGATGCATAGTGCAACTCAGGTGTTGGCGTATTTAGAATTTGAGAGCACAGGCTTGTTACACTGTGCACCGTTGAAAGGAAACCGGAATGAGCTACTCTATAAAATTGTCTTGTTTCGATGCCACCAAATCTAATACTTCCACTTGATCTAGTTGTTGTCACCGATGACAACTAACAAAATGCGTAGAGAAGTGGAGTAGAGAAGCTATAGGGCCCGCAGCTGCCCCCGTCGGCACCGTCTTCAGGTACTACAGCTTGTTTGCGACAATACATTGGACTTTTTGAAATTCCACAAGCAATACATATATTCGTTGCTTAGGAAACGATCTACTGAAAACCATATCTATCGATGATGCTCAATTTGGTTTCTGTCCCGGTCTCTCAACAGATTCAGCAAATATGAGTTTAAAAAGCACCGTGAATTACTATACTTCACAGGATACTTCTGTCTATGCATGTTTTTTAGACTTAAGCCGTGCATTTGACCTGGTGAATTATGATATTCTCTGGGCCAAATTATCGAAAGCACAAGTTCCAAATCATGTTGTGAATCTGTTGAGATACTGGAATGGAAATCAAGTTAATAATGTTAGATGGGGTGACACGACCTCTAGCGATTATAGGCTAGAGTGCGGGGTTCGTCAAGGGGGGTTGACCTCTCCTGACCTGTTTAACCTATACGTGAACGACCTGATTGGTGAGCTGAGAGGAACCAGGGTAGGTTGTCATCTGGGAAACGTTAGTGTTAACAATTTAAGTTACGCTGACGACATGGTTCTTCTCAGCCCCTCAGTTAAGGGATTAAAAAAGCTGCTTTTAATCTGTGAGCAATATGCTTCTGCTCATGGATTAAAATACAACGTAGCGAAAACTGAAATGATGGTATTCAGGTCAGGACGAGGTCCAGAGAAGGTGCCAGAAGTGCAGATGGGCGGCTTGACCATTAATGTGGTCAAGCAGTTCAAGTACTTGGGGCACATGCTGACGGAGTCAACAAAGGATGACAATGATATCGCGAGGGGGAGGAGAGCTCTAGCAGTTAGGGCAAACATGCTCGCACGTCGCTTCGCTAAATGCAGTGTTGATGTAAAGAACACCTTGTTTAAGGCTTACTGTCTGGGTATGTACACTTGCCAACTATGGTCCAAATACACGCATAAATCCATGAGCACAATAAGGGTCCAGTACAATAATGCTTACCGGGCTCTTATGAGGTTGCCAAGATGCTGCAGCGCGTCGAGCATGTTTTCCGAGGCGGGGGTACCTGATTTCTTTGCTATAATAAGAACCCGGCGGCAATGTAGCGGCATTTTGGAATCTGTTAGGTCGCTCCAACAACACTATCCTGAGGGCTGTGTCTGACTATCTAGCCAATCCCATTTTTAGGAAATGGATTTCCATGCACATGGATCCTAATAAAAAGTGATAGGTTTAAAACAGAAGGTAGGTTTACCTACCAGTGTTATTTTGTGTGTGTATTGTTTTTTTTTTTATTACTGTAATTTTTATGTGATATGGGTCTATCGTGCCTGAAATAAACAACTTTTATTTGATTTATTTATTTTTATAGTAGTTGGCTGTCAAATTATAGTATCATATAATAATTTGTTTCCTACGCAACGAATATATGTATTGCTTGTGGAATTTAGACCAACTTTTGTAAGATAAACGCTTGTTTAAAGTAAGTGACTTCACTAGACGCACTTACCCAACCAAATGAGGTAAGTGCGTCAGTTGGATAAAATACTTCTAGAATGTTCATTTTAACATTTTGAACTAATTGTTGCAACAGGCGAATTTAGAGTTCTACAAGATTATGCATTTTGATCTTTATTGCTATCAATATTGGGTCCAGTAGAACTTAAAAAATAAATAAGGGGCAAGTGCGCCATACTTTTTCTTGTCAAGGGTAAAAACCTTTTTCATCCCACCAGCTCTGAAAGTGTGTTTTTGCTGTTTAATATCTGACTGGAAAAGCCGTTTTTATCCGCTAGAGGATAAAGTAAATTTGAATTTAGAATATCGTGTTCAATATGTTTGTGAATACACAACCTATTTACTTCTACCTCCATGGTGCCAAACTTATCATACAACCTTTTTTATTTTGTATTTTTGAATTCAAAACACCATTAAACCTATTTACTTCTACCTGCATGGTGCTGAATTTATAATACAACCTTTTTTAATTTGTTAATAACTCATACTCGGAACCTTCTTGGTGTGTTACTTTTATTCGCGTCATATTCTTTTTTGCATTTAGTCATTTCCTCGCTGAGGTGGGATGAAAAGTTACGTGTTGCACTCGAGTGCAAAGATTTTTCACCTTGTGCTCTTTTGATTCCTTCGCCAACGCTTAGGATTCTAACTTTTAAACCACTCGCTACGCTCGTGGTTAAATATTAGAATCCTGCGCTTGCTCAGTCATCAAAATTGAGCACGCGGTTAAAAAGCAGCTTTGCACTCTTGTATAACAAATAACTATTTTCGATCAGTGTATGTACTTAATTTATTTTCTTAGGATAGGTGGGAGAACAAGAAATAAGAAGCAACAGGTACCCAAAATACTAGTTTAAAATCAATTATACAAGTTTTTTTTCTTATACGGGATTAAAAAACAAAAATTGTATCAGTAGTAAAATTTATTAATTTTTCTTTGGAATTAATTATTAGGAACTTGAAATCTTAAACTAAACAACTTAAACTAGTTACAAACAATGAGTTAGGTAATGTTGCAATTTTGAAATACAAAAACTATAACTCTTAAAAATTATCGTAAAAGTACGTTGTACGCCCAACTCTGTTTTGAACAACACACTTATTGCACATTGTAGCTCTCAAAACGAATTTTAAACTCAAGTTGGCCCCGCCTTGTTATTTTTGGGTCAGGAAGGACTTTTACAATGTCATCAATATGTTTGAGTTCATATATGTCATCAACGTTAGGATAAGCAAATACTGATTCTCTTTGGGTATTATGGACTTTCCTAACAAATTTGATGGTGGGACAGTCATTTTCAATTGATACAATTTTACCAATATAGTGTTTAACAAATTTTTTTGTGCAAAACTTTACAAGCACCCAGTCGTTTTCTTTTAACTTATTACAGGAATCACTTTCATCAAAATTAAAATCTGTTAGCCCGAAAGATTTATCCCCCGTAGAGGCACTTACCCCGTCTGACTTACTTGACAGAAACGGCATCCCATCTGTCGAAATCCTCATCAGTTAGCCTCTCAACTTTGTAGGGACTAGAGGTGCAACCGACTTTATGAAGATTTTTATGTGCATAGAATCGGTTGTAGCTCTCCTCTTTCTCTATCTCGTGTTCTTGTTTTTGCTCAGCTAAGTCTGGATTGGTGACAGTGTCTCTCTCAAAGATGTCGGTTACATACATACATACAGGTGAAGCTAATAAAAGCGTTATAAAAATGTACTTACTGCTATCTATACGGTATTGCAGGCTGGTAAAAATGTCCAAATAACAACTGTTCAGAAAACTGGTCGGGGAATAAAATACTAAATCAAACTGTTTATAGAATTTAGGCTTTACCAGCCTTACTACCAGGTTACTAAAGAACTTCGAGCAAGTTTTTAGAGGAAAGCAAAAACTACTCAATCCTAATATTGTGAAAAAGTCTGTAAGGTAAAATTTACTTAGTCCGCGGTGCAATTTAAAAGAGCTTCCTAAATACAAAATTTTCATAAACTACCCAAAATTATGTCGCTAGGTGGAAGAAAAACAGACGAATGGAGGGAATTTTAAATTTACCAAACGACAAAAAAGTTCACCGTAGAAGAATGACAATGAGACCAATCGGCGCAGAAAAAAAAATCGAAGAAAACTGTGATTTTCTTGTATCGTGTGATAAGCCCTTCCCTTCTGCCGCGGCGATATCCAAATCCTTCAAAGTTGGCGCGTTCCACTTCTTGAACAAATCTAACATCGAAAAACTCGAAGCGGCGGCACGATCGGCATTTTTGTGTTTATCAGACTTTAAATGCTGTTCAATATCACCGCCACCACTGTGTGAAACACTAAATTCTGTACGGCACTTTTCACATCTGACATCTGATTGGAGTATTTGTTTGCTTGATAAACGGATATTTTGGTTGTAAGCTAACATTGAACGAACACTTGCGTTTCGGCATTTTAACTTGTCATTCCAAAGTAAAAAAAATATTTATTACACTAGCATCAAATAAAAACAAAACAAATAGCGAGAAGTAGGCGAATGAAAAGTTTGTCACACAATCGTCAATAAGTCAACAAAACACGAGCAACGAACAATTTTTTTGATTTGTAGATTTAAGTTTAGTCAAAACTAGCCAAGGTCACAACGTTGAACGTTGTGACGCCGTTGAACGACGCCGTCTCGCTCTCGCACACCGCTAGCCCGCGTCCGGTTGGTGCGAGCGTCACATCGCGGCAGCGGCGTTTCTCCAGCGAGACTAGGTGTAGGGGATGGTACTACATTAACGTCATGCTCTTGTAACTCGGCTTCATTTAATTGCAAACTGTAATTGATCGAGTGAGCGAAGCGAACGAGATCTTTCAAACAACTTCGGCGATTTGGCATTTTATGTGCACGAGCTGGTATGCCCGAGCTTTGCTCGTTTTTTTAATAATATTTTTCGATCTTACTAACAACGCCATCTGCTGGAATAGCTAAAAAAAGCTTCATCAAGAAGTTGATTAATAGATAAAGTTGATTATTAAAAACAATAAAAAAAGATTTTCTAAAAAATTATCCCAGCTATATTTATCGATTAATCGCCCCCGAAACCTTCTTTATACTAATTTTCATGAAAATCTTCGGAACTTTTGTGTCGAGTGTTTACGTAGAAGTTCAATAGATGGCGTTCTCCGTGACACTAATTCGTGATTTCGACTACTCGGCAAGAGATGGCGCTAATTTTTTTTATTATTAAAATAACTTTTAACCCGAGTCTTTTCTGAAAATGAAACCTAGCTAGATCGATTTATCGCCCCCGAAACCTTCTGTATACTTAATTTCATGAAAATCGTTGGTTCAGTTTCCGAGATCCTAAATATATATATATATATACTAGCTGCCTGGCCCGGCTTCGCACGGGTGGACATTTATTTTTTAAACACACAAATATAGCCTTTGTTACTCAAGGTGAACCTAAGTCCAGCAGTGGACTTATATCAATTGATGATGATGATGAAAGAACATTCTATAACGTTTAGGGGCACTATTTTCTAGAACATTTTGTCCAAATCTAGAATTCAAAACCGTTTGCATGGGTATATTTGAGTATTCTAGATAATTCTGGATTACTAACGTTTGGGTGGGAGCATTCCGGATGCTAACCGACTTTAAATTTGATTATTCCAGATCATTCGAGAACCTTAGAGAACATTGTAGAGCGTATGAGCATTCTGTTCTCGTCAAAGTCGAGAATTTTCGGAAAAATCCCTAAGCGATAGAAAGGGATAGACATATATAAGTCCCTACGTGATAGAAAGGGATAGACATAGATTTCGAAACTTTTGCCCCTTATAAATTAATAACACCTAAATATTGAATATAAACTATCCTATCTTTTAAGTCCGACCATATTATAGGCAGTTGCAAAATTTTATCGAAATCCGTTCGGTAGTTTCGGAGTTTATCGCGTTCCAAATTGTGACACGAAAGATATATATATATATAGACAAGATTTTCTCGTTTAAAGGTATAAGATATGTATGTATGTATGTATTTGTGTATGTTTGTCCGACGATAGCTTTCAAACCGTTGATCCGATCTGCATGAAATTTGATAAGTCGATAGCTTGTACTTGAGAAATTTACTGGTAAGTATATGAGTAAAATCGGATGAGGGGTTATTAGGATATAAGGTTTTTTAAGGGCGCAAAAATAAAAAAAAAATTACCCAAAAAAATCAAGCTACATCTCACATATAAGAACTTTGTTTGGACATTCCAAAACAGTTTTAACTTTTTTTCTAGGAAGCTAAGTTTTTGCTATAAAAAATAAAAGGTTAAATTGAGATAACTAGCGACCCGAGAGCTCCCATCTCTAAGAATTTAGTTGATATCAAGGTTTTTCAACTGGTCGGTCAATTCGTTGGCTCTTTCTTATTATTTTTTCTTGAAATCGATTAAAGAGGTAGGGTTAACTATACTATTCTTGGCACCCCCCCAATGAATGGCACTCTAGCATAAAAACCCATGAAATATGAGTTTCGAGCAATTTTTTTTAAGTGACAATAATTTATTTTGGTAGTATATTTTTTATTTTAAAGGTATCATTCATTTTATGCTTAGAATGTCCGCCATCCAAACTTTTCACCCAATCCTAACTTTTTTTATAACTTTTTACTCGGTTGTCTCATCCTTGCTATACACATGTTTGGAAACAGCTGTGAAAGGAATATGGCGGACATTCTAAGCATAAAATGAATGTTACCTTTAAGAAAATTAAATATACTACCAAAATAAATTATTGTCACTTAAAAAAAATTGCTCGAAACTCTTATTTAATGGGTTTGTATGCTAGAGTGCCAATCATTGGGGGGGTGCCAAGAATAGTATGGTTTACCCTACTCAGTTGTCATAAAATGGTGAAAATGACCTGGTCTGATGATGGAGCCAAGGTCTGTCCAACGGAACACTTCAATCAATTGGCCTACTTGTCTACCATACAAAGGTAGTGAGGGATAGTCACAGGCAAGGCCAAACAGTGAATCTAGACAGAAATATGTTACTTTTCTAGTTCAAAGTAGATAAAACACAACGCGTGATCGGGCACATTTTTTTCTGATTACCATCTACCTTTGTACTTAACTTTTCGTAGAATTTGGATCGCATCACGAGATCTCAGTTCGGGGCGAACTACTAGTAAAAAAAGTATTTTAAAGAGCAATCTACTAAATACAGGGTGTGGCGTAAAGAGTGGATAATCCTTTATCTACGGGTCGGGGGCATCACAACTGTTCAGAAAATAAAAACATGTACCCAGTAAAAGTCCCACGGTTTTCGAGTTATTAAACATTTTCGAAATTTTCATTATTTTGTACTTCTGTCCATACTTTTCGATGCCAAGATCACAAATCAAGGAATTTTCTACATCTGTTTTTTTTATAGCATTCTTAGATAACTGTTCTATCAAATGATAACTGCCATTGGTATGTCAAAGGTACAGTTTTTTTTTTAGAATTTTTTTTAGAAATAAAAATGTGATTTGCCAATTTTTTCCAAAAGTTTGACCTCCTGTGGTTTAAAAAAAATGTATGGTCACCCTGAGTGACCAACTAATAAATAACTTGCCTACTTCATTGAGATTCCGAAATGGTATAGCACTTGCTAGTTCCAACTTTCAATGCAAAGAATATTTGTGTTAAAAAAGGGTAAGGGTCATTTTTTCAAATTACAAGTAAGATTTTACATAGCAATCGAATTTACTAAAAACAGAAAATAAAACAAATTAGATATTTAAAATACATTTATTACATTAAAATTTCTTACAACAAGTGCTCAAAATGGCTTCCACTTGCTTTTATGCAAGCCCTGCATCTTCTAATAAAAGAACGCTTTATCTTGCGCGCATTTTGAGCATTTTGAGCTATTTTGAGCACTTGTTGTAAGAAATTTTAATGTAATAAATGCATTTTAAATATCTAATTTGTTTTATTTTCTGTTTTTAGTAAATTCGATTGCTATGTAAAATCTTACTTTTAATTTGAAAAAATGACCCTTACCCTTTTTTAACACAAATATTCTTTGCAATGAAAGTTGGAACTAGCAAGTGCTATACCATTTCGGAATCTCAATGAAGTAGGCAAGTTATTTATTAGTTGGTCACTCCGGGTGACCATACATTTTTTTTAAACCACAGGAGGTCAAACTTTTGGAAAAAATTGACAAATCACATTTTTATTTCTAAAAAAAATTCTAAAAAAAAACTGTACCTTTGACATACCAATGGCAGTTATCATTTGATAGAACAGTTATCTAAGAATGCTATAAAAAAAACAGACGGAGAAAATTCCTTGATTTGTGATCTTGGCATCGAAAAGTATGGACAGAAGTACAAAATAATGAAAATTTCGAAAATGTTTAATAACTTGAAAACCGTGGGACTTTTACTGGGTACATGTTTTTATTTTCTGAACAGTTGTGATGCCCCCGACCCGTAGGTAAAGGATTATCCACTCTTTACGCCACACCCTGTATATAGGTAGGGGAGAGGTGGCATGAAAGGGACATTTTTGATCTTGAGGCCCTAGTAAGTGATTGAGAAAATATTTGAAACAGGTTGGAGTCGCTTATGAAGCGTTTAATATTAAACTATTGAAATAAAACACAATAATTGCAATTAATCAATTCTTAGTTGTTTATTTTCGCATTTTTAAAAAATGTGTATTTTGTCCCTTTCATAAATGGACGGTATTGAAAGGGAAGTAATTTATGAAAGGGACAGTACCTAATTTCGAGGAAATATGGATACAAAACAACTTAAGTATGTTAAAAATCAAATTTAAAAGCTACAGGAATTATTATCATTATTAAGTCTTATCGTTTTCATCTTAAATATTAATGTAACGAAGCACTTTTACATAACCTAAACAGAAATCAACAATATTATAATGTTTTTCGCAGATATAATGAACTTAAAAATTATTACTAGCTTTTCTTAAGACACTTATAATCATCAGTCTCCTTATTTCTAAATATTTATAATCATCAGTCTCCTTATTTCCTTATTTCTAATAAAATTAAAGACAAATCAACAATTTTATACATCTTTTTTAAACTAACACTTGAAAAATAATTATTGCTTTTTTTAATAGAATTTTAATCAACAGCCTCCATTTACAGTCTTATAAAAGATAACTTAGATACTAATCATTGTGGTTTTTAGTGAAATAGTGAGCAAAAAAAATTAAAAACACCTTTAACGCCACAGGTTTCGTGTGCCCATTTCGTGCAAATTTTACATTGAAACCAATCTTCAGTGCTTTCTGAATATTTTTTCTTACAAACATTACATTGGTCATCATCTCCTGTTTTATCTTTTGTAATGCTGCGATTTCTTAATCTTGGAGTGACTTCTTCATTTTCAGAAATATCATTTATTGAGTCAGAATCTTTATCTACATTTGACAACGTATCGCTGCTGCTACTACTGCTTGCTATTTTTTGTGCAACCTTCTTCTTCTTCTGACTAGCTTTAGCATTTTTCTTAGTATCAGTTTTTTTCTTTTTAGCCTTCTCGTTATTTTTGGTTTTGTTTGATTCCTGATCTGTTAAATTACATTTGAAAATTTGTTTCACATGTTTTAAGTTTCTTTTCTCAGTCTTGGGTGTTTTCTTTTTTAAGATATCCATCATATTTTCTAAAAGCAATCTATCCTTTTCAGGGGTTTCAGTTATAATTGTGGTTTTACCTTTGCGATGCTTCCCAGTAGGTTTTCGAGGTAAAGCTTTAGGAAATGGTCGAACGGCTTCCGGAGTTATTAGAGGGTAAGCAGAATTTGAAGCTTCAGTATTGGAATATCCAGCTTGTGACTCATATAAAGTAGAGGGTCCAGGTTGTGGCTTATTCGAAGTAGAAGATCCAGGTCGTGTCTCTTTTGTGGTAGATGTTCCAGGTTGTGGCTCATTCGAAGTAGAGGGACCAAATTGGAACTCATTCGAAGTAGATGTCCCAGGTTGTGGCTCATGCGAAGTAGAGGGACCAAATTGGAACTCATTTGAAGTAGATGTTCCAGGTTGTGGCTCGTTCAAAGTAGAGGGACCAAATTGAAACTCATTTGAGGTAGATGTTCCAGGTTGTGGCTCGTGCGAAGTAGAGGGCCCTGCTTGTGGCTGACTCAAAATGGAAGGTGAAACGGTTCGTGAATTTGGTTCAAGTTCAGGACCAATAAGGTAAGAAGATCTATGGGGCAGTTCTTCTTCATTGGAGAAAGATTCGTCAGAGTTTTAAGCTGAACCAGTGGGGGTCATAAGAGACTGTGGTCGGTCTGTCACGAAAGCAGGTAAAAAATCTTCATCTGAGAAAATATTTTTATTAAGTGGCCATATCCCGGTGTTCTTGAATCCAGAAGTTATATTATTCATATTAAAAGCAGCATAGAAAGCGTCTTTAGCAAATTGAGCCACATTATAAATAGTGACAGTTTTGCCAGGGTTCGAAGTCATCCAGTCATTCATGCTAGCTCTATACCGAGCTTTGAAAGGTCCAAATACTTTTATTTTTATTTTTATTTTCAAAATTTTGGGAAAACTAACAGCTAGGTATACATAAATAGGTTACAAAATTAAACATGTAGCAATGCTACATGTATGCAGAGGGCCAATTAAAAGTTTCCACAGATAAACAAAAATGAGTAGGTATGAAAAAGTAACAGTAGACGACAGAATACAATACAAAAGAAAATTGTTCAATAAAATGGTGCTGGTATTATCCTGGTTGAAAGAACTTGTTGCTAAGTAAGCGTTTAAGCTTACTTGTACTTGTATTGAATAAATCTACATCAATGTTTGCTTTAGCCAGCGAGTTAAACGAGCAGCTTGCTCTGATAAGAAATGCATTTTGCCTATAATTTGTCCTGACCACAGGAACATACAGAACGTTTGGTTTTCTCAATGCAGCCGTGTTAGTACGCAATCCTATGTGTTCAAGAAGTTCTGGGCAGTCGACGTTACCATTTGCAATATTCAGTAGATACACCAAATCACATACTTCCCTACGCATGGAAAGCGGCATAAAGTGAAATTTACGACACCTAGTAATATAATCAGGTAAGAAGATTTTAGCTCGGTATTGAAGGTAACGTAGAAATCTTTTTTGAATGGATTCAAGCCGCGATACATAAACGGTGTAACAAGGATTCCATACCTGTGAGGCGTACTCCAGATGACTTCGTACGTATGCACAGTATAGGATCTTAAATGTTTTGATACTTGTGAATTCCGATGACATTCTAAATACGAAACCAAGCGCACGAGACGCTTTCTTAACTATATTGTCAACATGCTCATCAAATAGCAATTTAGAGTCGAACGTTATACCTAAATCCTTAATTTTGTCAACTCGATTTAAGGGTGAGTCATAAAAAGAATAGTTATGAGTGAACTTTGTTGTCTTACGCGTAAAAGAACATACGTAGCACTTGGATACGTTTAAATCCAATCTGTTGAGTGTGCAATAGTTTTGAAACCGGTCAAGATCTTCCTGAAGGCAAAGAGCGTCGCTAAGTGAATTTACTGGGTAAATAATTTTCATGTCGTCTGCGTATAGGAGAATTTTGGAGTGAATAAAGCAGGAAGAAACATCATTTATAAAAATTGTAAAAAGCAATGGTCCTAATAAGGATCCTTGGGGGACACCAGATGGGATATTCATAGGCAACGAAGAGTAGCCACCCAAAACGACAGTTTGACAACGGTTGCGTACGTAAGATGTGAACCATCTAAAAAGATTGCCCCTGATACCTATTCTTTGTAGCTTCTCAAGAAGAGCGATGTGATCGATACGATCGAAGCATTTAGAATAGTCTGTGTAGATAACGTCAACTTGGGAGGGTTCTGACATAAAACGTGTTAAAAACTCAGCACACAACAAAAGATTAGAAGTGGTTGACCTACCTCTTAGGAACCCGTGCTGTTGAAACGAAATGCTGTGTTTGAGTGCGGAGTAAAGTTGAGCGTAAACAATTTTTTCTAGAACCTTAGCAAAAATACAAAGTTTTGATATTGGTCTATAATTCTCGACTTTATTTTTATGACCTTTTTTGTGAATGGGGGTGATAAACGCAGCCTTCCAAATATTAGGTACAATGCCCTCAGTGAGGGAGCGATGATATAAAATTGAGAGGGGTATAACAAGACTCTTGGCACATTTTACGATTAAAATAGCAGGGATTTTGTCGGGTCCAGCCGACTTCGTGAGATCAACTGATTTTAATAGTTTTAGGACATTAGCCTCCAACACTTCAATCATGCTAATATCCGTAGAAGAAGCAAAGTCGGGTGGGCAAGGTAATGTAGGCTGTGCATTATTTTGAGGATTGTTGAGGAAGGTAGAATGAAAGTACTCGCCGAAAAAGTTACATATCTCGTCCCCTTGGTCTGATGAGCGACTACCGTATTCAAGAACAGAGGGATACGTATTTGATTGATTTTTGCTCTTTACATACGACCAAAACGCACGGGGATTCTCCCTGATCGAAGTTTCAATGTGTGTAATGTAGGTATTGTACCTTTCCTTCTCCAAAGTACGCGCTCTTTCTCTTAGTAAAATAAATGAGTCCCGATCATACGAATTACCGTAAGTTTTATATTTTTTATGAAATTTAGCTTTTTCACGGATTAACTTTATGAGAGGCCTATTGTACCATAATGGATATTTACGGGTCGGGGTTACTAGTTTGGATGTTATATAAGTATCACGCTGGGTGTAAATTGCATTGTATAAGAAAGAGACCGCATCCTCGATAGTCCTACTACCAAGCTCAAGATGCCAGTCGATAGCGTTAAGTTTAGAGCAAATAGAATCATAGTCCCCATTGTGATAAGAGTACCTAGTGTATGGACGTGGTTTTATAGTATGTAACTGAACAAACTCTGCAGTAGTCACAAGAGACCGGTGGTGAGGGTCCTCTTGGACTAGAGGGCACTCACAAGACCTAACTGTTACATCACTGTTTGAGAAAATTAAATCTAAAAGACGGTCATGGCTATCATTTGAAAAGGAATTGTATTGCAAAAGATTGCAAGTATTGAGGCTGTCAATCAAACCTAATTGATGCGAGCCTTGAAGATTACTTGGAGACAAAGAGATCCCGTCATTATCTACAGACCATGTAACAAAGGGCATGTTAAAATCGCCAAATACAATCATTTTATCCAATGGGTTATCTAATGTAATCCTACTTAGGCTATTTGCAAAGTTAGTTAACTGTACAGACATCGAATTACCTAAATTTTCATTACAAATGTATACAACCCCGATATGAAGTTTGTAGGTAGATCTTGGATTACGGTTAAAAAGTGTAAGTGTAACCCATAAATCCTCGGCAGTGGAAGACCATTCCACCCGATGCTCAGCCGTGAGTTCCCGGCGAACAGCTATCATAACCCCACCCCCCTTAACCTGATCGGTTAACTCATAATTACGATCGCGTCTCCAAACCATGTATCGATCGTCAAACAACTCATTATCAAAAACGCTATCATTTAACCAAGTTTCCGTGATACAAATAACATCATAGGAGCCTATGGAGACGTTTCTTAGAAAAGTTGCAGTTTTCGTACGTAGGCCACGAACGTTTTGGTAATAAATGCTAATCGGAAGGAATTTTATAACGGTGGTTTATTAGCGTTGGAATAGGTATAAGAAACTGCAAAGTTTTATTAAAGCTCGCAAGTAGGGCAATAATAAGTTTTAGCATGATGATGTTGGAAGATATTAATAAGAAAAAGGCAATAGTACAAAATGGACAATGAAAAATAGACAGCTGACTTACCGATGCGGGTAGCAGTGATAAGCAAGCAAACTGATGACGCACAGTAGATGCATTGAGTAAACCAAAACGTAAGCTAGCTAATGAGCCAGCGTTCAACAACCTTTGGCTGCATTTTATCAAGCAAGCAACATAAAGTAGCTGAGTAACACTAAATAAGCACATAACACTAAGTAAGCACACAACACTGTATATTAAAGTTTTTTTAAGTCGGACTCCGATCTTATCGCCAACACAGGCGACGTTGGATTTCTTCGCACAAAGATCCTGCATCCTTTGACCCAGGTAAAATCGAACCCCCGGTCCTTCGCTAGGGTCTTGGTTTTGTTGAGCAGGATCTTATTATCCAATGTCAGGTGGTCATTGACAAAGACCCGGTTGGTACCCTGAAGCCCAAGATCAGCAGCGGTCGTGCTACACTTCTTAGCTGCAGCAACGAAGTCGTCCTTAACGTACCGGCTGTGCACGGCTATAACAATTGTTTTGTTAAGTTTATCATTGCGCATCGGCACCCGAGCAATGTAGTTAATTTGCTCTATCGGTAATGGACATTTGACGTGAGCCGCGACCTTCGAAACTATCTCGAAGAGGTTCTCGGAGTTGGAGACTGGAACGCCTTTAAGTTCAATGTTATTGAGGCGTGATCTTTGCTCATTCTCCTTCAACTGCCCCTCTAAATTCTGAACACGTAGCTGCAAGAACTCCACTTCATTCTTCGTCTTCTGCAGGGACTGGATGTCCTTTTCCATCTCAAGTATCTTAACGGACAACGCCTCAATTTTGTGGTCCACGAAGTTGATTGAAGACTTGATGTCCGCGAGTTCCGGCTTAATTGACTTCAGTTCAGATAGCTCTGCTTTAATAGCTTGAATACTCGCATCGAGTCCAGGGAGCACGGCGACCTGGAGCGACAGACGCTTAAGTTCTGCAAGCACGGCGTCCATGTCGGCTGGGGCGGGAGACTTTGGCAAAGCTGGATGAGGACTTGCTGGTCGAACGCTTTTACAGGCGGAACACTTCCACGTCGCTTTTCTCTCCCCTAACCTACGATATCCGGTTTCGGTGACTCCGGCACAGGCGAAGTCAAAATGGCCCTGGCAAACGGAACAAAGAGCTCCATCTCTGAACTCCACATTACAGCCTTTGCAGTTGAACATTGTAAGGAGGACAAGTCAACGACACAAAATGATCCAAATGTTGAAAACCTCTGACGTAGGCGAGAGCGCAAAACGGGTCTTAGCTAGCGTGCGTACTGTCCGTCGTCTACGGACTGAGCTTTGAAAGGTCCAAATACGGTCACATCGAGGGGTTGCAGACGATGACTGCAGTGAGGTGGAAAGGTTAGTATCATTATGTTATTTGCTCGGGCATACAGCACTACGTTAATTGTTATATGGGTCTTATGGTTGTCGAGGACTATTAAAGCAGGTGATTCAGCACTAGGCTTGACGAACTGAACAAAATGTTTTAAAGCTTCTAAAAAACAATCTTCGGTTATCCAACCGGACGCATTTGCGAGGCCTAAAGCACCCGTAGGGCCATTTTCAAGCATATGTTCCTTAAAATGAACACGTGGAAATATAAAAGCAGGAGGAATACTTCCACCAGCAGCATTTGCGAAACCCAGCATAGTTACAAGCGAGCCACGTTCTGTTGAGCTGATTTGACCAACTCTCTTAACACCTGCTTGGGCTACTATCTTGGGTGCATTAGTGACCGTCGTGCACCCAGTTTCATCTAAGTTCCATATCATATTTGGAGGGAAATTATGCTTTATGTAACATTTCTCTAAGTTACCGAAAAAGTTTTCAACGTTGTGTCTATTAAAGCTCGTAGTTCTTGCAAGTGAAGTATTCTCAGGTTTCCTTATGCTCAGCGAATCATGCCTTTTTAAAAAGCCCTTAAGCCAATCTAGACTAGCTGTATTATTTTCTTCCCAATAAGATGGAATAGCAATATTTAAACGAACAGCATACTGATATGCTAGTTCTCTGACTTGTTTAGTTGTCAAGCCATGGCACATTTTTGCGGAGGTCTTTAAGTAATCTGCCAGAGAACATTCTTGGTCTACCGTGAAAACTTTTTTATTGCCAATGTTTGGTTCATAAATAAATGAAGTACATCCAGAAGCTTTAGCTTTTGCGACCAATCTGTGCAAATGTGATTTGCTTACATTATATATCTTCGCAGCCGATCTCACAGAAATGTCTTTTTGTAATACTTCATTCACTGCCTCTTCAATTTTGTGTGCATCGACACGCGTTCTCTTCTTAGGTGGCATTTTTTATCTGAAAAAGAAGTAAAAAAATTAGTAGAAACCTAGTGAAAAATACCAGTCTTGAAAGGGACGTCCCATTCATAAATATCATACCAAATTTTAAAACATAACCACAAAATCTACAATTTCAAATTAAAGTTCACTGACCTTATGTTCTCGTGTCTGTAGATGTCCAGCCTATCTTAAACTGTGATTCACACATAAATAATTAACTCGCAACACTCGATAAAACGTTTCACAATATTAACGGAAAAAATACAATTCAATCACATTATCAACACTCACACGAATCCGCCATGTTTGAAATGACAGGAGAATGAAGTTAGCCGCGAACGAACTCGTGTCAAGGTTGCCATACGACAAAAATAGTGTTGTCTCGAAATTGTTTTTATTTTACCGGTTATTTGCATTGTCCCTTTCAATACGTGTCCCTTTCATGCCACCTCTCACCTACAACAATATTATTTTATCATTTTAATACTCACACTGAAAAAAAAAAATTATAACTGTCATCATAAATTTGTTAGTTGTTAACAAGTAAAATATTCATATAGGGGAACATAAAGCTACTTGTTTGCCAGCAATAAAGCTAAATAAAAAATCTAAAAGCAAAATTTCTAACTGGTTCAAAATTCAGTTGCAAGATTAGAGCGGAAAAAACATTTCAAGTTAAATAAAATCTTGTAAAAAAAGCCTCCTCATGGCTCTAATTGTTATCATGTTCTCAGATCTAACTCAGTACGCCAAGCCTGATAGCTAACAGTAGTACTAAGTAGGAAAAGTAACATAATTAAAGTAATATTTAGACCAATAAAAATAAACAGAGTCATACATACACTATTTGAACTGGTGCAATCAGATTCCATATAATATTCTATATCCTTGTTATTGTTTATTTGGGGTTTCTGCTGCAATATTGGCTCTTCTTGTGATTGTATAATTGGTAACAGATCAATATCCTATCAAAAAATAAAAGCTATAGTACAAAATACCAAGCAGTTAACCAACATAAATTACTTCATCAGCATTAGCACCAGCCATTAGATTTCCACTGTTCGATGAGGCCTCCCCTATATAATGCAATGGGTGAATTTACTATAATTACCACATTGGTGATTGCAGTATTGGTGTAGATGTTGCTGGCCATCCCCTTAGTAGGCTTTTACAACATCCATGGGAGACAAAAAAGACACCACAGCACAAAATAAATTACAGTAAAACTATTAATCTTAACAAGTATAATGCTTACACTGATCGTAATAATGGATGTATCTATAACATTATTTTCTGAACCTCTTGTGAAATCTAACATCCTCATTTTCCAGCAACGCATGAACAACGCACGTGGCCCTATCTGAGGGATCAATTCTTTAATTTCTGCTGAGCTGAGTGATGCCAGAGCTTGAATAGTAATTGCATTACCTACAAAAGGAAAATATTTATGAGATTTAAGAGGGAATCACACAGGCGACTCTCCATACAAACGTAGTCCCCTATTTCCTCCCTGAGAAAATATCACCTGAGGTGATATTTTCTTTATCAATAAGATTATGAAAAAAAGGAAAACATACGAGCACGTATATAGCAGATCTGGATTTAATGAGAAAAAATGGTTACTCTAGAGACATTATCCAAGGAGGAAATAGGGAACTACGTTTGTATGGAGAGTCGCCTGTGTGATGCCCTCTTAAGCAGTGAGATTGAATTGAATAGCTAAAATTAGTGTTGGTCTCAACAATGACATACATAGTCCTTACTCCTTACCATAGGGGCATATATTTAGACCGACAGGGCTATTGAATATCTCTGTTGACAGCTCATAGTACATGTTTATCTACATGTTCAACATTGCCTATAACACACATTTAGTGTCTCCGACTCAGATAGGGCGCTGCGCCGGCCGGCATCGCTGAAGTTTTGGAACAAGGAACAACTCTACTAGGTACTTATATAGTAAAGGTTCTAGTATCAGGAGATTATCAGGAGTACGTTGTAATTAAGTAGGTACTTACTACGGAACGTTGGAATTAGGTCTTCCAATTCCCAAGCTCTGAGTAGATCATCCACTTCATCCATCCTTAGAACTTCACAGAAAAAAAGATTCAATCACTGAAATTAAAGATGAAATCCGAATAACCGAATGCAAAATGCAAGAAAAAAATATCAATTTTCGAAAATAAAGATGGAATCCGAATAACCGAATGCAAAATGCAAGTATGTCTCTGACTGACGCGGTTGTCGTTGCCGGTAACCGCGGCAAAATAATGTTGCCATTTCATTATTAAAATGTACCGTCTTTTATTGGTACAAAGTTAAGTACTTTTTGCTTTATCATAGTGCAAACAAGTATTTTACGTATTATTACCAACAAAACAAGCGCTTTTGATCTTATGCCATATTCAATCGTTTCAATAAACATGGAGAAATTGAAAATAATACTACAATAATCACTAAGATTTCCCACACCCGTCACCAAATATGATTACTGGCTATTAAAAAATAGATAGACTGTAAATAAATTGATTATTGTCATTGTCATATCAAGCAAGTCAAATGTTTCATGTAAACCTGTCTACGATGTAAACGCGGCCATATTATTTTCGATAAACTCGGCTATGACTTCAATAAATTTTATAAAGCGGATTAGTACAGATAAACAAAACATGTTTAGATATACCATGCCATCCGGCCTCATCATGTGACATTATTGAATTTACAAAGTAAGATGAAGAAGGACTGTTTTTTAAATATTTACTTAGTAGCGAGCATAATAAACAATGATTACAATTTTAATAATTTTGACTTTATTGTCAGTAATCATGTATGGTTTATCAGTACTATCATTTTCTTTTTGGAAATAAACATAAAATATTGAATCAAGTGAAATTCTCACTTGTTTGAAATAGTTATTTGTTATACAAGAGTGCAAAGCTGCTTTTTAACCGCGTGCTCAATTTTGATGACTGAGCAAACGCAGGATTCTATAGTTTAACCACTCGCTACGCTCGTGGTTTAAAATTTAGAATCCTAAGCGTTGGCGAAGGAATCAAAAGAGCACAAGGTGAAAAACCTTTGCACTCGAGTGCAACACGTAACTTTTCATCCCACCTCAGCGAGGAAATGACTAAATGCAAAAAATAACATGGCGCGACTAAAAGTAACACACCAAGATGGTTCCGAGTATGAGTTATTAACAAATTTAAAAAGGTTGTATTATAAATTCGGCACCATGGAGGTAAAAGTAAATAGGTTGTGTATTTACAAACTTAGTGAACACGATATTCTAAATTCAAATTTACTTTATCCTCTAACGGATAAAAACGGCTTTTCTAGTCAGATATTGAACAGCAAAATACACTTTCCGAGCTGGTGGGATGAAAATGATTTTTTTCAGTGCAATCTTACAGTATTACTGGTTGTTTGGGATGATATTGTTATAACCAGGGACAAGATACATTAAGGTGGTCTCCTAAGATTAATTACGTTCTTTTTTAAAGTAAAATCATTATAGGTGGTCCCCTTAAAAAGACGGTCTACTTATACGTCTTATTTGGTTGAGCACAATGAACTCTTGAACTCACTAGCAGCAGCCAGAGCCAGAGCAACTAACACCACCGACAAAGCCATGTCTACGGACGAGTATGTTTAAACTACCTCTGTCTTGGTGAACATGCCTATTTATTGGTAGAGATGTGAAAAACGACTTAAAATTTTTAACAAACTTTATGCTTAAGCTATTTTAAAAAAACGACTTCTGTAAGTTGCTTTTTCACTTATCTGCTTTTTGTTAATAGACAACATAAACACTATTATTGAGAACTCCATGTGATCAATTTTTTTAAATTAATGTTGTGGGTGTCAATATCATGATGTGCCCAAGTGTTGTTTACGCTTACATCGCACACAGGAGTATTCGACCCCAAAATCGGGACAAAAACATGTTTTGCGTTTTTCTTATTGGAAATAGTATAAAATATTATCTTATAACTGTGTACTGTATTTAAATATTAAAATGTTAATTTTTTTAGGTTTAATAAAACACAAATAAAAAATAAGAAAATTTATTTCAAAATTCACAATCATGCATCTGAAATTTCTTGTGGATCCACTTCTTAAAACAATTTTACTGTTTCTGGTAAGAAACTCCCGCTGGTTTTAATTTTCTGTCGTTTTCGTCCACAGCTCAAAAATGGGTCAGAAGTCAGTAGAAGTCTGTTAAATACGTCTTTATTACAAAGTTCTCGAGAGAATTTTCTAAAATAATCTTGTCTATAACATCTAAAATGTTTATTTCTGGCCTCTGCTGCTTCTTCTGACAATTGCCCAATTGGCAGAAGGGCATGTTTAATAATGGTTAATAAAGGGCATGTTTAATTATATTTTTATGTCGGTTTTTGAAGTCGAATACTCCTGTGTGCATCGTTCCAACATCTCTGCCTATAATATTGTTTTTTTTTCCTCCAGTGGTGTTAATGTAGGTGCACTGCTAGGTTCACCACCAGTAGCATGTTGGCTTGCATTTATTGCTACCAATTTAGAGCGGACCTTACATTAAAATTTCAACGTTTCCAGTGTTTTTAGTGGTTTCTAAGTCCATGCAACTACGTTCTACGTCCCTACCACACCTATACAGGCACACAAACAATGCATGTAATATAAAGATTAAATAAATTCATGACCAAAAACCGAGTTTATCCATACTTATCAATTGATTAGTGTAGTTGTAATAATAAGTACCAATACCAACCTAACTACCGCGCAGTCTCCCTCATTTTGGGTATAACCCTTAATCAAAAACTTGTGGGTGATGCGCTGAATATTAGGGCAGTTTTTAATAACGTAGATGTACATGGACATTATGAATTGATTTTTTTGCTGGCCGCAACAGTTATCGGAATAAAATATCACTTCTATAGGTTCACACGAAGTGGCAGACTTATTTTTCAAATATTTTAGGACGCACGTTCCAATTTCATTTGCTCCTCTTTGACCTTCCACCTCATTCCAGAAAAAGCACTCTGTGTGATCGGTAGCTAATTCACAAACAGTGAAGTTGTAGCAATTTAATTTTGACTTATAATAAAAGACGGATACGTCACCTCAAGGCACAGGAAGCTTGTAAGTCGTAGCAAGCTACTACAAATTTGTTATTTATCAGTGCTTTGTCGCTCTCTTTCTCTAATCTGCCTCTGTTGTTTTTCGTCCAAATGTTTTCTATATTTTTCTTCCAAATTTTCTTTTTCCGTTCCTTCTGCGTTTTTATATAAAACACAAAGGTCGCATTGATCTTTCTTCGGAATGAAAAAACTTATATTAAATTCTTCATTAAAAACTTTTCTGTAGGTATGTATTTTTACATAATCTAAGTTTTTCTAATGACGTCCATAGAACGTACTTTGGTAGCGTCCTGAGGACGAATCTGTGACCGATCTGCCAACGTCAGAATGACGTACTTATAGGGTGGTGTACGTCCCACACCACCTTCCTACAGGGGTAGGTAGGTAGGTACTCCTAGGTTTATAAAAAAATAGAAATACAAGCAATTATAAAATTTATTGAAAATTTAACCTTTGTGGTTAGGCACAAAATGGGAAAGTACATGTTATTATAGAGTTACCTGTCTTAAACCCTAAGTAGTACAGTCAGCTGCAGTGGAACGTATACAATCCCTGACTTTCAGTGTATAGCGGCATTGTAAAACACATAAACTAAAAACATATGAATTTCAGCCCATTAGTATTATAGTAGTATGTAGTAATTAGTTCACATCAGCATTTGCCCTGTAAATGTCTATTGCAATGCTGCTATACCTACATTTTCCTGAAGGTCAGGAATTGTATACATTCCATTGCAGCCGACAGTACTTATACATAATAATCAGCTATGGAGTAATGGGATACTTACAGTATAACTTTCATCAGGAATTACAACACATTTGGTACATATTTCACCGATAGGGATCAGTTTATAATTAGAAAGTTCTTTTACTTCCATTACATCAATAGTTACAGAATTATAGGGATATTCCTAAAATGGCTGATAGTTTACAAACTCACGTCCATAGACAAAGAAACAACCATTTTTTAGAATATCAAATATCTTGAGGAAGTGTTCAAGATATTTAATATTCTAATAGTTTGTTCTTAATAAGTACTTATACAGGGTTATTCATTATTAGCTGCAAATACTCAGGAATTAGGTTCAACAAATAAAATAAAAAATATTTATGAAAGATTTTTAATTTTGATCAAATTTTTTTTAAGTTTTTGTATCAAAATTTTATTTTTATTAATTTCGTTACGGCTATTGCATAATGATTGCCATGGAGAACAGGACGATGACCCACCCAGGCGGTGACTGAACGCAGAGTGTCACTCACGGCGCGCGGGCGCGGATCAGGTCAGGCGCCAATGATTCCTTTATCGATTTTCTCGGGATTTTCATAACAAAACTTAAAAAAAATCATTTCATAAATATTTTTTATTTTATTTGTTGAACCTAATTCCTGAGTATTTGCAGCTAATAATGAATAACCCTGTATATAGTTTGTTCTTAATAAGACAATAACAATCCGCTTCACGAGATGATGCAACATAGAATGTGAAATTATTGTATACTAATCTCTTAAAGCATTCAAATACATTCTCCTCAGGAGCAGGTCCACAATCATAACGATCATAAGCACATGTTTTTGATACAGAATCATATACCTTAGGAAATTCCATTTCTTTCAATCTTTTAACAATTAGCTGTAAGGGCTTATTAGGTGATCGGAACAATTTATTTAGGGTGCCTAAAAAGTTTTCAAATGGAAATGCTGAATATTCATCTAGTGGGCCATATAGAGACGTACATCCCTACATGACATAGCAAATGAACATTACAAGACTTAACTTTGCTTCTTTTGCCCTTCTCAACATTTGACGTTGGCAAACTACAGCCTTTAGTGTGTATTTTATCTTTTCTGTCATGGTAACTAACATTGAATCTGTTTGTCATTCTTCTTTACTCGTTCAGGGGCATGCTTGAGCCAGACTTTTATGGAGTCCTCTACTTGTTTTTCTGTACAACCAGATGTCGAGGTAACAACGCCTTTTATAATAATAAAAAAAACAAATGAATAACTGTAGTCAGCAGTATTCAAATAAAATTTATCGGCCCCAAAAGTAGCTCTTTTGCCAAGAGGCCTACATATCTGATAGTTCAGTGGTTGCAGTTACATTGCGTCCTGGTGTATCAAGAACATGGATATCTTCAGGCCATGCAGTTGAACTAGCTCCAGCCTCCGGTTCCAAACCTGCAAATTAAATAAAATGAAAGCTGACTTCCCGTGTGTGAACTTATTTTCATACTAAAAGAAACATAGCTTCCTCAAGTCCTAGTACCTGTAGTCTCTTAGTTACAGGAATAATAGTGTGTATGTATTAATGTATTTAATTATACCTATTTAAATTATTATGCTAACTTTAGCTATACATACCCTACATCAAACTGGCAGACAGTATTGGTAGATCCGATGTCAGAACATTTATGGGATCATCAGACTTATTCAAGTAATGCGGCGTTCCTGAAACTGTGAAACAAAAACTTAGCATTTAATAGCTAAAGCATACTTATTCATCGCCAAAGAAAACAAATGAATTGTCTAACCTTGTTTTTGAGTGTTAAATAATAGGCTAATGAAATTTTAAGTAATTTATTTTAGTTTTATAGAAAACAATGTTGTCTGCTCATAGCACAGAAAAATGTAAGAAGAAGTAATAATGGCCACCGGAAGTAATCATTATAAAAAAAACTAATTCTAGTGTTGCTAATGAAATAACTTAAATACTACTAATTTCTCCAATTTCTTACTATTTTATGTTTTGTATAGAACACTGAGCTGTAAACACTAATGACGTGATGTGTCTAATAAAACTACAATTGCACTTTTCAAACATCGTTTTTAGGGTTCCGTAGCCAAATGGCAAAAACGGAACCCTTATAGATTCGTCATGTCTGTCTGTCTGTCTGTCTGTCTGTCTGTCTGTCTGTCTGTCCGTCCGTATGTCACAGCCATTTTTCTCCGAAATCGTAAGAGCTAGACTGATGAAACTTGGCGAATAGATGTATTCTGTGAACCGCATTAAGATTTTTACACAAAAATAGAAAAAACACTATAAATTTTGGGGGTCCCCGAGCTAGACTGATGAAACTTGGCGAATAGATGTATTCTGTGAACCGCATTAAGATTTTTACACAAAAATAGAAAAAACACTATAAATTTTGGGGGTCCCCATACTTTAAACTGAAACTCAAAAAATTTTTTTTCATTAAACCCATACGTGTGGGGGGTATCTATGAATAGGTCTTCAAAAATGATATTGAGGTTTCTAATATTGTTTTTTCCTAAACTGAATAGTTTGCGCGAGAGACACTTCCAAAGTGGAAAAAAGTTGGTCCCCCCCCCCTCTAACTTCTAAAATAAGTGACTGATAAAGCTAAAAAAAATATATGTTGTACATTACTATGGAAACTTCCAACGATATTTGGTTTGAACGAGATCTAGTCAGTAGTTTTTTTTTATACGTCATAAATCGTAAACCGCAATTTACCTTTCGACGAACTAATAGAACTTCTAGAACTCTATGTTATATTACTTACTGCTACGGAAACCTTCATGGGCGAGTCCGACTCGCACTTGGCCGCTTTTTTATATTTAATTCCAACCAAATATCAACAATGTCACCAAAATCATTGTATGAAACATAAGCCAACTGTATTTTCAAAAAGAGCCTTCTGCTGATACCACTGTTTTTGTATGCATCCTCTATAGTTTTTTTTTTCCTTTTTACAGCAAGTGGATAACAGCAAGTGCTAACATTAAGGCAAATTTTAGCATAAGCTCTTTGGTCAGAAGCAGGCTGCGGCCCTTCCTTGCTCTGCAAGCAATGTCAGAGACCACAATCAATCAGGAGTATGTTGACACGCCTGCAAAATTATAAAAGATTCAGGGACACCTAATAACTTTACAGATGATCGTCCAGGACAAACTTGGTCTTTTAATGCCTGAGTAAATGAGTCTTTTGAATATTGAGTCCGTATTTTTCTTTTTTTCTTTATCTTATCCGCAGCTTTTGGAGGAGACATCTGCAGAAAATATTTTTTTTTAATGAACATAATAATCGAATAATGATGTTGCGAGCTTGGGGGCGCGTATGGGCAGACATTACAAAATAATAATGCCAATCACGGATTTATTTTACTGGCAAAATATAACTTTTATTAGGATTCACTTCAAAATATTATTTAACCAGCAAAAAAAGCAGATTTGTGAAAGCAGAATAGGTGAGCGACAATACATTCCTCCGACTGAGAGTCTTATGACCGAAAACTAACAGCGAAATTCAGTTATCGGCCGCATGCTTTTCACAAAATTTTAGGTCATGCCGAAAACCGAGGTGCCTTTATATCCATGATCTGGTTTTCGGCCAACCCCAAAATGATCATAACTATCACTCTTTATTCTTTATGAATATCACATAACTTGGCGGCCGAGAACTAACGGCTAGGGTCTTCCCATTCATTACTATCGTAAAAGAAAGAGCCGTGAGATATATCGCGATATATAAACGCGCGGTCGCGCGAGGTTAGCTTCTCTGACTTGTCTGCTTTTTTTAGAAGCAATTTCCCCAAAGTCGATGACGACAGCAACTGGTGCAAATTTTTTCCGTCGTTTTTCCTATTGTTTGACAATCCAAAATTTCCAATTCTGTGTCTAATAGTGAATTCTATTCCTGTAAAATTATGTAGCCCACCTGATGTTAAGTGGTAACGCCACTTAACATCAGGTGGGCTATGTATTTTTACCTTTGTCTCTCCATTTTGTCGTAATTCCAAGTCTTTGGTCATTAAATTATTTCTTAATCCTTTCAGTACATGTGTTGAATCAAAAATAGGAAAGATTTTGGTTTCATCTATGTCAAATGCCAAGCTACGAAATTATTCACCACTCTTTAAATATTTTTCCCTAGTGTCATTTAAAAGACTGTTTATCACACACATGTTGGTAGATGATTGATCGCAAACTGTTGCTTCTATTTTCATGCCCTTTGCATTTACTTTCTGAGCAACATCAATGACCAACTTCTTCAGATCTGCACTTTTAGTTGCACTTTGGCAAAATGAAAAGCAAATTGGTTGTTAATTTGCCTTTGAGGCCTTTTAGCATGAATACTAATGCATGTTCTGCAATTTTTGTAGTTTTTTTTTCTTACCAAAATCTTCAAACCCAAGAAAATTGTTTCGTATGTTTTTTAGTAAATGGGGGACATCAAAGAGAGCAAACAACTTCCTATCCTATCATCACTAAAAAAAGGAGCCTCCTCTGAGACTCCCTTTTTTTTGTATAAAGTTTGATGGCTTGGTCACACACTACAACTTTGGGCAAGAGCCCGTTCTCAAAAAGTTTATTTATTTAATAACTGTAGCATTTCGGCTTTTACGTTAGAATTTGATAGGAAATAGGCTACTGGCAACTTCCATTGCCCATACAATGCACTCACTAGAAGCAAGCGAATATTTGGCTATTTTATTGTTTCTGCGATTTCCTCCTAAATCTTCAAACCCCTCTATCAGATCATATTTTTTGGAATACTCCAAATTTGCCATAATAGACATTTCATCAAAGCAAATGACGCATGATTTTTTCTTCAGGGATGCATTTTCAAATCGTTTTTTAATTTTTTCAAAAACGTCAGAGCTCAGGCCTGGCATGCAATTCGATTTAGACAGCCACTGCCTTATAGTGGAAGGAGCTGCCAGCACTACACCTTGTCGTCTTAAAAAACTATGAGTCGATGGTGATTTATAGAAAAGTGACAAGCATACATTTTTTTCTTCTGATGTCCATTGTATTTTTTTCCCTGTGTTGCATGTGTGCTATAGCGATGGGCGATTGCTTAAAAAAAAACAATCGAAGAAATCGAAAATTGCGCTACTGCGCATTCGATTGTCGATTTAGTAGTTCCTCCCCATGATTATTCGAATAACAATCGACAAACTACTAACTACTATACATGTAAGTATGCGTGCGGTGCGGTGAACTGCGCTGCGGAAGGCCACGCGGGCGGTACATGCGGGGGCGGGACGGTGTTGCGTCGATTGTTTCTAAGTAATAATACTTGCATTTAATGTTAACACGTAGGTAGTATATTTTAATATTATGAATATACATTTTATAGAAATGTAAAATTGACCTTGTCAAGTAAAAAGTATAGTTACCAAAATTATGTTAGAAGGTAGATTTCTAGCTATAAGTTGATTTTCTGTAAGAAAATATATTTCAAATAAGTATCTATAAGTACCTCTTTTACTTAATTTTTACTCTAGTCTATGTTTTCCTTAGTTAGAAACTCTTTACCTACCCTTCTATTCGTAATTTGTTATACTTTAAAACAAATTAATTAATGTAATAACTTAAATCGCCTAATAACTGCATTAAGTAGCGGCGCACGGACTTAATCTATAGATTTGTAGCGCAGTGCACGCCCGACGCACCATCTTTTGTAACTACTGATTCAGTAGTACGCACGAAAATAGTAGTTAGGTGCGTTGCGTGAATGCGTGACCGCGCGGCAAAAATAGTAGTTAGGTGCGTTGCGTGGTTGCGTGGCGTGACCGTGCGGCAAATAGTAGTTAAAGTTGGTGCTAGTCGTTGTCGCTGCGCGCCGCACGCCGGCGCCGCACGCGCCGTCAGTCGATAACAATCGACTAGTTTCAATTGTTATCGACTTTTATCGACTGCACCGAACAATCGACTAATTCGATAAAATATAGTAGTAATCGCCCATCGCTAGTGTGCTAATGTTTTTGAAAATATTGAGCTAAAATCATCATCTTTTTCAGGTTTTTTTGATCTTCCACGAAGTCTACTAATTTGAGCCCTTTGCGCCTTGACTTTTTTTAATAATATCGTAGATGTTCTTTTTATAAAATGCGTTCTGGGAGTATCTTTGATATTATCTTCGAAAATACATTTTCGGGATAGTCTTTTCTTTGGTCTTTCGAATAAACATTTTCTTGATAGACGCTGCGTTGGTGTGTTCACATTAACATCTATGCACTTTGAACTCGATGATGATGAAGATGTTGCTTCAGCTTCTGCCATCTTAGTATTGGCTCGTTTTTTGTAGAATTTTGTAGGAGTCTTCACCTTTAGTAATTCTGGTGAAAACAGGACATCTAAAACAATATTAAATAAATGTAAACAAATGTGCAGCAGCAATATAAAAAAACTAGTCCAATCGAGTGCAGAATGGTAATTATTTAACTATTTCTCAAATGAAACATATTTTATACTCTATGGACAAGTAAGTAAGTATGGTAAGTAAGCTATGGTAAGTAGAAGTTATTCCGAATTTCTAGTTTATGGCTTCAGTTGATGCTCAAAAGTCACACCCTAATGGCTCCATTAAAATTTGGTATAAACGCTTATTTATGATTACTTAATGTCGCTTATACTTCAACACCGCGGATGTGCACTTTCCTAACTTTACAGGAGTGACAAAAAACTGTATATTTTCAATTTATTTCATAAAATAAAAGAAGGTTTTTCTTAATTAACATTTTATTAGTATTCTTCGAATTATTAAGAGATAAAATCAGTAATATCCTTATATAGGAGACTAACCCCCGAATACTGAAACGCAACTCAGATTTAAGCACGTCTCAAGCGACGAATATTTGACAGTTTTCAATGAAAATCTGTCAAATATTCGTCGCTTGAGACGTGCTTAAATCTGAGTTGCGTTTCAGTATTCGGGGGTTAGGCGCTGTTGCCTACATAAATATGGCACTTTCTAGCACATAGGCGGTGTTTACCACCGGAACTTAGAAACTGTAACTAGCAGTATTTAAAAAATTATAATCCATTATTGCAAAATAGTAGGATGCAATGTTTTTAACAAAACTATGAAAATTAAAAACGAAACATCATTGCACTAAAATAAAAATAAACAATTTAAATAATCAAAGCTTTCAAACAAATCAGCAGTGAAAAAACACCGTTGTAAGTACTTTGAGTGAACAATGAAGTCCTATAGAAGAGTTAATGAGGCAAGCTGTCGTAAAAACCATGGCAATCACTTGGTATCACTTTTTGGAGATCTTATAGATGCTGCCACTTTCGTTCGGTGATCTGTAGTCTTCTGTTGTATAGTTTCGGCAAGGTATCAATTTTATTTTTGGGAAGCTTTGGGACTTTGTGGCAATATCTTTGGGTCGTCATCGAAATTTAGCTTGTACCAGATGGTGCCGTCGGGTATGTGGATAAGTACACTGATGTCAGTTACTGTTGTGTTGGGTACCTAACTCAGGTAGTAGATGAATAAAAGAGCGGACTGTAAATTGGACTGGATTCTATTATAACAATTAATAAATTATAGTTTAAAAAACTAAAAAAAACGCTTTTATAACTAATTGAACTAAAAAGTTAAAAATAAAACTGTAATAATCAATTGAACATTTATATTATTGTACAAAAAGCGTGGGGGGCTTAATTTTGATTGTTGTAAATATTTTATCAATAGTTTATTATATCTGAAGTTATTATAAAAAACACCCCACGCTTTTTGTACAATAATATAAATTTTCAATTGATTATTACAGTTTTTATAATCAATTGAAAATTTATTACTAGCAATTAGTTTTAAAAGCGTTTTTTTTTTAGTTTTTTAAACTATAATTTATTTATTAATATTTCTGTTATCCTACAGTTTTCTCCAACTTTATACATATAACTGGCCGGCAATAAAAACCACTGTAAAATTCTTTTACAGCTATTTCAGTGTACATTAATACGTTATTCGCCCATAGTTGTGTAAATTAAGTTTGTATCGGAATCGAACAACCTTAAGTGCGACAATTCCACAACTTTGTCGCTTTTTGACATATATGTCGAATTGTCAGCTTTATTAAATAGGGGCCTGATGTCCCGCGATGGGGTGTATTGTGCATTGTCCCCCAGCCAGCCCAACTCCTTAAAATAAGGGAGTGAACTGGATGGTGACACAGATGTGGATATGGATAAAAATAAATAGGTAGGTACCTACCTATTTATTTTTATTCTCTTTTATTAAATTGTTATATAAATTAATCAATAGTTATGTATAATGTGTGGTTTTGATTATCCATGGCATTACTGCACGGCTCTAATAGAAGACCAGCGTTAGTTGCGAGTCAAAGAACTTCACGCTGATTCAGAGACTGTTTGGCAGCTCTTCGCTCTTTGTCTCTCTTGTAGGCATGTAGCGTGTACCTTAAATTCCTAAATGTCTGTGAATAAATATGTTTTCTTTGAAATTGGTTTTTAGGCGACTTTAAAATAAGTTAACACATTTCAGGTTTTTTAAACAATACTTATTGTGATAATATGAAGATAAATCAAACTATACTCACTCTTCACTGTCCTCACAGTCGGCAAATAAGAGTTCTTTGTAAATGACTCTTTTGTCCAAATCTTCGGGTTTATCCATTCTAACGAGTTTCCGCTTCCCCACTTCCGCTACCTCGAGCTTGTCCATTCCTACTGGCTCCGTCTTTCCAACTGCCTCATCAACAGTATCATAGGGCATGTATGGTATCATTCGCGTCGGAGGCATTTGTATCATTTGAGGCCTTGGTCCCATCGGCTCGGAGGGGTAGTTGGAGACTTTGTTTTGAGCGGATGTGTTTGACGCCTAACTCGCTAAATTTAATCGGAAAAGTAGTAAATTTCGAAATACGCCAATTGTGCTTATAATCAAAATAAAGCCTATGAAACGTGCTACGAAACAGTGAAAACCGAAGTGAAAATCTTTAGACGAGTAAAAAGTTATGACAAAAACTAGTTTCAACAATTACGAGTATCCGTTACAACAGGGAGTGAACACCGCGTCGCTGTGACTCACCCGACGGCCGGGCCATATGAACAGCTGATAACCGTGCAATTGCAAGCAAATCTGGCTATATTTGAGTATCAAAATGAATTGCATCGCATGCCATCGACAGATATCACGATCGGAAATTATAAATTGCTGCTCATGTAAGGATTCCTACCATTATGGATGTCTAAACATGCTAACAGCGTACTACATTGAAAATAAAATCTCTTTGATGCAATCTTGGCGCTGCGAAAGATGCCTAAACGTGACACGACGGACAAGAAATGACGACACACCAGTAAGAAAGCAACTATCTCCAATAATCACTGACACAATCCTTGGCCATGAAGACCATAGTACAGAGGTGAGTGAACAAAAAACTCATAGTAAACAAACACCAACACAACAACTACACATGAACACCAGTACTATTACACTAGAGCAGTTTAGCCGATTATTGGAAACAACACTGGATAAAAAACTAGAACAACAGAAACAATCAATCCTTTCAGAAATTAAGATAACGGTAGAGAGTGAAATAAACAAGGCAATGACTAAACTACGACAAGAAATCACATTAAAGACAGAAGACATCAAAACTGAACAAATTTATATTAAAGAAGACATAAAGCAATTAACCATGAAAATAAAAAAACTAGAAACCGAATCAGACAACCTACGAAAAAACCTACAAGACACATCGAAAAACACAGAAAAAGATCTTGATAAAAAACTAGTAATTTACGGGCTAAGTGAACATTTTCATGAACGAGAACTTGACTTAGAAAATCGCATTCTTCACTTATTCAATGACACAATGAACGTAGACCTTACCGGCTATGTAGAAGGCATTTCCAGGATAGGAAGATTAGGGAATCGGCGCCCCGTCCAAGTAGAACTTATAAGTAAAAGGATGACGAAATACATTATACAAAACGCAGATATGCTACAATACACAGGGACCCATGTCTCACAATACCTAGATAGGAACAGTTTGCAAGCGAAAAGAAATCAACGCAACAACAACAACCTAATGACACAAACTACCACTAGACACCCAACAGAAAACTACATAACACAAGAAAACAACCAGACACGACAGTATTTTGTGGACTCACCTTTAAATGGGCAGCGCAATAGCACTGCCCAGTATTCATTTCGCAACTAAAAATCAACTTAAAATACTATTTCACAACATGCAGAGCTTATTTAATAAAAGAGACACGCTTCAAGCGTTTCTAGATCAAGAAACTGAAAAGTACCATATCCTAAGCATATCGGAATCAATGCTCTCGGAAGAAAAGCTGAATCTAATACACATAAATGACTACCATATTGTGACATCCTTTTGTCGAAAACACTTCAAAGGGGGAGGAGTCTGTATACTATCACACGAGGATATCGAGTGTAAAGAAATCGAGGAATTTAAAATGTTGTCAATAGAATACGTAGTAGAACTTTGCGCCGTGCACATTCCTGAACTAAAAACTGTAATTGTAAATTTATATTGGAATGGGAGAGAGACCGACGTTTTTTATGAGCAATTAAGATTAACGTTAGAATTAACTAAAAGGAAATTTGGAAAACAAAAAATAATATTAGGAGGAGATTTTAATGTAGATATTTTGAGAAAAACTAGTAAGAGCACAACATTATTAAATACAATGTCTGAATTTAACTTCACTCAGAAAATAAACACAGCTACACGAGAAACTTCACATAGTAACACATGTATAGACCATCTTTATTCAAATTGTGCCGTAGAAAAACAAACGTAAAAACAAACGTCCTAAACCTAGGTTTCTCAGATCACAAAGCTATATCTGTTATTTTTGACATAAACAAAATTCAAATTAAAAATAAACCTTGGAAAATTGAAAAACGTTTGTATGGAGTTAAAAATATAAATTACTTTAAATCTGAATTAGTAAATATAGATTGGACTAGCATTATAAAATCAAATACAGATATCAATACAAACTACAATTCATTCGACAAAACATTACAATTACTTTTGAATAAATGTATACCAAAAAAAACAATTCAGTTACAGCAGAAATCAAAAAATCGTTGGCTGACGCCCGGCCTTAAAATATCATGTAAAAATAAACGACTCCTTCGAATCCACCTAAACACTACGAACAACAAAGTATTAAAAAAATATTACAAGCGATACGGTAAAATACTTAAATGCGCAATAAATAGAGCAAAAAAACTTAGTTACACTGAACGCATAAAAAAATCCGATAATGTAATCAGATGTATGTGGAAAATAATAAAAGAAAAAACCAATAAAATACTAATAAAAGACAAACAAAATATAAAACTAAAAATGAACGACATAACAATAAATGACCCAAAATTAATTGCGAATGAATTTAACAATTTTTTTGCTTCCGTAGGTCAAGTAGTGAGTACGTCCAATGGCATACCTACCTCAACCCGCGTAACAAATAGCATGTACCTGAGCCCAGCTACACAAAAAGAAATTAATGTCATATTAAAAAGCCTTAAAAACAAGCTGAGCTGCGGAATTGATGAATTGCCACCTAAACTAATTAGGCAATGTGCGGACGAGCTAACTTTACCTTACTTAATGCTAGCAAATCAATCCTTGTCAGAAGGAACATTCCCGGACTCGCTCAAAATATCAATAATAAAACCTATACATAAAAAATGTTTAAAAACCGACCCTAACAACTATCGACCCATAGCACTACTTCCTACTTCGTCAAAAATACTAGAAAAAATAATGTGTAGCCGTGTTTATTCATATTGTGAGAAATATAACTTATTTGACGAAGCCCAATGCAGATTCAGGAAACATCGATCTACGACGTTAGCAGTCTATAAATATATTAATAAAGTGTTAGGAATTCTAGACAAAAAAGAGTACGCGGTCGGATTACTGTTAGATATGTCGAAGGCATACGACAAAGTTCAATATAATATCCTTTTAACAAAGTTACAAGACATAGGTATCCGAGGACTAGCACATAACTGGTTTGAGTCCTACCTACATAAACGAGTGCAATATGTAGAAATTGAACACTTTGACCATGACGTAGGTGTTATAAAAAACATAAGGTCCGATGCTCACCACGTGACCAGCTCAATACCACAAGGCAGTGTTCTCGGATGCCTATTGTTCTTGATCTATATTAATGACTTACCTAAATGTATAAAACACCGAGCGTTCTCTTTGCGGATGATATTTCCCTATTGATGCCATGTTGCAGCACTGACAACATCACCGGTAAAATTCAAAACGCCCTTACAGAAGTATCAAACTGGTTGTCGGCCCACAATTTGGAAATAAACTTCACAAAAACAAAAGTTATGCAGTTTAGACCGACTCAAAAACGTGCAATAGACATACAAGCGACGCATAATGGTATTCCACTGGAATGCGTCGACACTTTCTCCCTACTAGGCATAAACATCGACACCCATCTGAACTTTAAAAACCACGTAGAAAAGCTAAAATCAAAATTATCAAGCTTCACGTACGCCTTGCGCGAATTAAAAACGACTACTAACCTGGCGACCGCGCTAACTGCTTATTATGCGAATATTTTCTCCCATATTTCCCAATCTATCATATTATGGGGCAATAGCACAGATGTGCAGGACCTATTTATTCTTCAGAAAAAGTGCGTCCGTATCCTAGTAAATATAAGACGAAGAGAAAGCTGCAAGCCACACTTTAAACACTTGAAAATATTAACTTTACCCAGTATTTATATTCTAGAAATGTGTAAATTTGTAAGGAAATATCCCCACCCTTTATAAAAACTTAAATGACATGCCTCGAAGATACGTGTTAAGACCGGGAAGAAACAAATTAATAACACCGCGATCTCAACTAAAAATGCACAGCGACGGCCCGTATGGAATGTCAGTAAAAATATATAATAAGCTTCCTACCGAAATAAAAAATATAGAAAAAGATTCCTTTTTTACAAAAACATTAAAGTTGTTCCTAATTGACAAAGCCTACTATGACATTAAAGAATATTTGACATAACTAATGACTAAATAAATAAAATAAAAATGTATAACTACGCACTAAACCTAACTTTGACTACTTTTAAGACCTTGACATTATCGTTTAAACTGTTTTACCAAGCTTATTAATTAGTGACATATAAATAAAGTAACAAACTATCTACAATGTAGATAGTTTGTTACTATAATGTAGATTCTACATTATAATTCCTGGAATTTCTCAATCTATTATAATATATACGTACCGACTACTGTGTATAAGCCTCGACCTACCTCCATGTTGCTCTACCCTATTCACAGGGTCCATGTGATACTGACTTACACCTAAGAACTATGTATGTACCTAAACTAAACCATGTTTATGCAATAAATGTATTGAGTATTGAGTATTGAGCTTAGGTGGAAGGTCCAAGAAGACCTGTATTGGAGGCGGAGGATGCTTCGGGCCGACGTTGAAAATACTCGACCTCATCGGACCTGGTTGTCTTTCAACGGGCGGGCCCCACAAATTATATTCAGCGAACACCTGTTGTCGCGGATAGTTTTCGTTTTCGGCCATCGTTTTTTCCAATGCCAAACACAGAACACCTAAAAATTTATTATTAGCAATTAGTTTTAAAAGCGTTTTTTTTAGTTTTTTAAACTATAATTTATTTATTAATATTTCTGTTATCCTACAGTTTTCTCCAACTTTATACATATAACTGGCCGGCAATAAAGACCACTGTAAAATTCTATTACAGCTATTTCAGTGTACATTAATACTTTATTCGCCCATAGTTGTGTAAATTAAGTTTGTATCGGAATCGAACAACCTTAAGTGCGACAATTCCACAACTTTGTCGCTTTTTGACATATATGTCGAATTGTCAGCTTTATTAAATAGGGGCCTGATGTCCCGCGATGGGGTGTATTGTGCATTGTCCCCCTGCCAAACCTCACCCCAGCCAGCCCAACTCCTTAAAATAAGGGAGTAGGACTTTGGGTTGGTGGCAGCAATGTTCCAGTGAACTGGATGGTGACACAGATGTGGATATGGATAAAAATAAATAGGTAGGTACCTACCTATTTATTTTTATTCTCTTTTATTAAATTGTTATATAAATTAATCAATAGTTATGTATAATGTGTGGTTTTGATTATCCATGGCATTACTGCACGGCTCTAATGGAAGACCAGCGTTAGTTGCGAGTCAAAGAACTTCACGCTGATTCAGAGACTGTTTGGCAGCTCTTCGCTCTTTGTCTCTCTTGTAGGCATGTAGCGTGTACCTTAAATTCCTAAATGTCTGTGAATAAATATGTTTTCTTTGAAATTGGTTTTTAGGCGACTTTAAAATAAGTTAACACATTTCAGGTTTTTTAAACAATACTTATTGTGATAATATGAAGATAAATCAAACTATACTCACTCTTCACTGTCCTCACAGTCGGCAAATAAGAGTTCTTTGTAAATGACTCTTTTGTCCAAATCTTCGGGTTTATCCATTCTAACGAGTTTCCGCTTCCCCACTTCCGCTACCTCGAGCTTGTCCATTCCTACTGGCTCCGTCTTTCCAACTGCCTCATCAACAGTATCATATAAAAGCCCAAAAAGAAAAGACTCGTTACGTAAATTATAATGTTTATTCACTTGTATCAAAGTACTTTCACTGTGTCTTAACTCCGTCAGAGCTCTATTCCGAATGCCACCCGTACTTCGCTTGCACTCTTTTATATCGTTGAACAAACAACCCCAAAAGTCAAGCGAAGTACTGGCGGAAATACGTACTTTGCAACTTTACAAATTAAATTACAAAACTACACAAACAAATACTTTAGATATCAATAAATTGTTAATTAAATAAACAATCAAATATATTGTATAAATCTATTGAACTGACAGCGACTATCTTTGCCATAATTACAAGCGTAAGCTGTCAGTTCAGCTACTTTAAAGAACAAAAACAACTTTAAGGTAATTTAGTGCTAACAGATTCGGCCATCCAATAATAGTAACCGTCCTCGGGTACTTAAATTTCTTATGAAATAACAACATTAACTAAAGATAATTTCAACACAATGAGCTAATTTCAACCTATTAAAATATAAAGTTAATTTCACCACAAGTAGCTAATTTCAGCTTAATAAATATAAAGGTAATTTCACCACAATAAGCTAATTTCAGCTCAGTAAATATATATGGGTAATTTCACCACAAGTAGCTAATTTCAGCTCAATAAATATAAAGGTAATTTCACCACAAGTAGCTAATTTCAGCTCAATAAATATATAAAGGTAATTTCACCAGAATAAGCTAATTTCAGCTCAATAAATATATATAGGTAATTTCACCACAAGTAGCTAATTTCAGTACAATAAATATAAAGGTAATTTCACCACAATAAGCTAATTTCAGCTCAATAAATATATATAGGTAATTTCACCACAAGTAGCTAATTTCAGCTCAATAAATATAGAGGTAATTTCACCACAATAAGCTAATTTCAGCTCAATAAATATATAAAGGTAATTTCACAACAAGTAGCTAATTTCTGCTTAAAAATGGAGGTAATTTCACCTAAGCGAAGCAATTTCAGCCCATTAAAATTAATAAATTATGGTATCTTACACTATCCAGGTTTTATAATAGAAACCAGGTTATTTCCAAACTTGTTACAATTGTTGAGCCACATTAATTTATATACAATACTATGATCAACATGACTATTAAGTACTTAGATTACTTCACTATTTATACACTTATAATCAACGTATTATCTCTCAAACCAATTCATTTGTTGTATCATTTTGTTCAATTAGATTGCAATTTTCTTCTTCATCATCATTATTATTGATTACTTGATTTTCTATATCGCTATTGAGATTTTCAACTGACTCTTCCTCGCTACTACTTTCATTTGTACCAAAACTCATCCATGGCATTATTTTATCTACTGAAATTATGTTTCTGTAAATAGTGTTTCCCCTTTTTGTTAACGGTGTGTCCGTAACTTCATACCTATCATGATCAAGAACAGTGGTAATTCTATAGGGTCCGCTATATTTAGGTAATAATTTCCTGCTACTTTCTTTTGTTTTTGGTTGTATTGAACGTTCAATCCTAACCAAATCTCCTAGTTTATATGTTTTAGCAATTTTTCTATTTTTGTTGTATCGAACAGCTTGTTCAGTTTGATTTTTGTTAATATGATCTATTGCTTCAGCCCTTATTTCATCCCTATTATTTTGATCAACATCTTCAAGCTCTATCGCACCTAATATTCCAGCTTCTGCTAGACCAACAGGTTTGAAACCAAACAATACTTCAGCTGGTGTTTTTCCAATACCTTTATTGTGGGTGTTATTCATTCCCCATTGAACATCGCCTACACATTCGTCCCATTGATTTTCTGCTTTACTATGGCTTGACGAAGCTATTGCTGATAAAATGGTTCGATTGTAGCGTTCGACTTGTCCATTGGCTCGTGGTGTAGCGACTGCATTCAAAACATGCTTGATTTTGATTTCGTTGATAAATTCCTTAAATTCCTTGCTAGTAAAGCCTGACCCTTGATCTGATATTAATCGCTCCGGAGCCCCGAATATGCTAAAATAATCTTTCAAGACTTTAATTGTTGTTTTGGATTTTGTGCTTCTTACTGCTCTCATGTAAATAAATTTAGTAAAAGCCTCTACGATTACTAACAAATAACAATTTCCGCTCCTACTTTTTACAAATGGTCCTAAATGATCCATGTGTATTGTATGGAAAGGGCGATCTATTTTTGGAATAGGATGTAACATACCTTGCTTTTTACCGCTTGGGACTTTATTATATGCACATTCTAAACATGCCTCAACGTATTTTTTTGTAAACTTGTTCATTTTTTTAAACCAATAATTTTCACCAATTTTTGCAATAGTTTTTTCATAAGAGAAATGACCAATGTCGTCATGACATTTTTTTAAAACCTGCCATCTTACCCCTTTAGGAATTACGAGTTTATCACCATTATCAGTTTTTCTGTATAAAATATTTTTCTTGACTGTAAATTTTTCATGTATATGTTTAATTTCAACTGGATTTGTATTTTCTAATAAATTTTTGATTCTATTTATTTCGTCATCTGATATTTGCACGGTAGCTACCCAATCGTTTTCAGTCACAATTCTATAGACATGGTGGTCTAGAGCATTATCTAATTCGTTTGTTTCGCTACTTACTGGATTTCGACTCAAGGCGTCGACATGAGCCATTTTAACCCCAGGTCTATATTCAATTTCATAATTAAACTCCTGCATCAGACTCCACCAGCGAGCAACACGGGGTATCATATCTTTTTTGTTGAAAGTGGCTCGTAAGGAATTGCAGTCGGTAATGATTTTGAACTCTATTCCAATCAAGTAAACCCTGAATTTGCCAAGTGAAGCCACAACTGCTAATGTCTCTAACTCGTATGATGACCAGTTTTGCTCTTCTGCTGTAGTCTGACGACTGTAGTATGCTACAACTTTAGGGTGTTCATTATTTGTCCGTTGCAGAAGCATGCTTCCTATACCTAACTTGCTCGCATCAGTGTGTAACTCTGTTTTAGCACAGGGATCGTAAATAGTCAAGATAGGTCTGTTTGTAAGCTCATTTCGGAGAGTTTCAAAGGCTTTTGTTTCATCGGTTCCCCATTTCCAGTTAACATCTTTTTTTAACAAGTTTGTTAGTGGTCTGGCTATAGTAGAGAAATTACGCACAAAACGCCGGAAAAAACTAGCTAATCCCAAAAACTGACGAACATGATGTTGAGATGTTGGTGTCGGGAATTTGTTGACTGCTTCTATCTTTTTGGAGCCAGGTTTAATACCTTCTTTACTAACTTCGAAACCCAGAAAATCGACATTACTCATAAAAAAATTACATTTCGTTATTTTTAGTGTTAATGAAAATTCCCTAAATTTATCGAGTACCATTTTCAGTAGTTCCATTCCCTGTTCTATGGTTACCGATGGAATAATGATATCGTCCATATACGCAATGACTTCATTATATCGCATTTGTCCCAGTACCTACGTGGTTGATGGTGCGTTGAAAAGTCGAAGGTGCATTAACTAAGCCAAATGGCATTCTATTGAACTCATATTGGCCATCCGGGGTCACAAAAGATGTAACACCTTTTGATTTTTCATCGAGAGGTATCTGGTAATAGCCAGAGGCCAAATCTAAGGTTGTGAAAAATACAAACCCGTTTAATCTATCTATTTGGTCATCTATCCTAGGCATAGGATATTGCTCTTTGACAGTCTTTTTATTAAGGGCTCTATAGTCAATGCACATTCTCTTTTCACCACTTTTCTTAGAAACGAGGATGATTGGACTGGAGTATGAAGAAGTTGACTCACGTATAATATTACAATCAATCATTTCTTGTATCATAGTGCGAACCTCCTCCCTTTCTTTGTATGAGAGACGGTAAGGTCTGTATGTCACGGGTGTGTTATCATTGAGGACTATATTCATATGATTTGCTTTACAATTTCCTAATTCATTTAAGTTTAACGCAAAACAGTCTCTATATTCATTAAGTAATTTAACCAATTTATCTTTATCATTTATATTAACCTCATTCCCTATCACAACTTTATCATCTTTGATCAATTCAATTGTTGATTTTATGTTGAGACAGTTTTTTTGTTTGTTTGGACTTTTATCTTGCATTTTCCAACTAGCATTTACTCGTTTAATTAGGCTCCCTTTTTCTATTTTTATGTCTTTGCTAGAGTCGTTATTGATCAAAATTAGTCCTAGGCCATTATTTAAACTAAAATACCCTGGTAAAATTGAGTGTTCAGATCCTACCTTAGACCTTAGCCCTGCGTCTATGTAAAGGTCCCCAGAAAAAGTAGGTTCAGAGTATATTGGGACAACATTTAAACCCTTAACCAAAGTATCTGAACCGCAAAGTAATTTAAGTTTATCATTTTCAGTCTCAATTTCTTCATTATGAAAAACCAATTCTTTAGCCGTTTTATGCACAAATATGTGACTTTGTTCTGTGTATCCATGTCCAATTAAAATTGGGACGTCAAGTAATTCATTTGGAATCAAATGAGTCTCAACTGATGCCGTTACATCATCTATGGTGATTTGCAATGTAGTTTTTCCCAAAGACTTCGTCCCAGCATTGTGTCCAAACCCACCAATAAATTCGGTGCAATCCTCCCAATTTTGTGAAACTAAAATGCCTTCCTTCTCTCGAATAAGTGTATAATGACTACCCATATCTATAAAACATTTCATCTGAATATTGTTAACAGAAGCTGATTTATAATATTTGGCGTCTAGAGTTACACCAGCCTTGTCATTAGTAAACATAACCTTTTTAATGGAGTCACCGGTTACTTCCTTTTTAGCAAAACAATTTTCAGCTGTGTGCCCCATTTTTTTACAATTCTCGCACTTTTTTAAAGGTAATCGACATTTTGAATAGCTATGCCCAATTATACCACAGTTAAAACATTTAGGACGAGGTCTTTGGTTTTGATTTCTATCACGGTTTGGTTGAGTTTCATTTTTGTCATTGGATTTAGATGGTAAACGGACGCTTCTTAAATAGTTAAGTAGTTTATCTGGGTCTGTGTACTGTCCAGCCTCTGCACCCATTCGAATAGTCCTATCTTCTATCCCTAACACTATGCAGTCAACTGCCCGTTTCCCAAAAATTTCACATCTATTTAATAAAGTGACTTTTTCATAAAAGTATTCTTCAAGTGATTCTCCAAACTTAACCTTTTTGCCTAACATATCTGTAAGCATAACCCCGTAATTCTCATCACCCGGAAATGCACTTGATAATTTAGCTTGCCATTCATCCCAAGAAAACTGAATAGTTGAAAGACCCTGGTACCATTTTTGTGCCATGCCAGCAAGTTTTGGTAAAGCGTAATGAATTGTTTCCCGTTCTGCCCACCCGTATAAGCTAGAGATTTCGTTGACTTTTACTAACCACATAGCCATGGTTTGGTCACGTTTAGAGGGATCAAATTCGGGTATAGTATTGTGTAACATGTTCATTTTGTGACTATTTTTGGTGAACGCAGATTTTAAAGCTTCTAAAAAACTCGTGAATTGGTTTGAGTTTACATTTTCAGCTTCGTTTATACTACAAGCGTCTTTTTGTATTGTCCCTGTTCTGTTTCGACTAGAAGACTTATCATGCCCTACAGTTATTACATTAACTGTCTCACCAATTTCTTGAGGTAAAGCTGAGTCGTGAAGATGCGTACGGTGTCGCTTGGGGCCCGTAGCTCTGCTCACCGACCGCTGTTGCTCACGCTGAAGAGAAGATGTCGTGCACTGCCCACGCCGCTGACGAGTGGGTGTTGGGCTGGCACGCCGCCGCTGCTGAAGATCCACTGGGCTTCGCGAAATGCTGCGCGAGCGATGGTTGCCGCGTCCTGGGTGCCTGCGATCCCGCAGAATGGCAGAGTTGTCCCGCCGGCGTCTTGACCTCCGTGAAGACTCGATGCTCCATGTTGCCGACTCGACTGATGCTGATCTGCGTCGGTGGCTACGTCCGAGACGTGGCTGACTCCGGCGTCGACTGCGTGGCCGGCTGCTGCGCCTGCTCGACGCTGGACTGCGTTGCCCAACACGGTGCCTGCGTGGTGCTGGGCTGCGAGAATGGCTGCTCTGTTGTCGACGTGGCGCCTTGCGACGCAATCGGCTGCTTCGGGGCGATGGTGTCACCGGTCCGTCAGATACGTCACCATTACGCCGCCTGCTGCGCCTGCTCGACGCTGGACTGCGTTGTCCATCACGGTGCCTGCGTGGTGCTGGGCTGCGAGAATGGCTGCTCTGCCGTCGACGTGGCGCCTTGCGACGCAATCGGCTGCATCGGGGCGATGGTGTCACGGGTCCGCCAGATGCGTCACCACTACGCAAAGCTGCCGCGCTTGTGCTTCGTGTTCGAGCAGCACTCGACGGCCTTGAACCAGCCGAGTCTAGACTTTGACTTCTTCGCTGCCTTTTCCTGGGCCGACCCATACTGACACGGAAAAAATTTTGGCCGTTTTTGTCAGAACGCGTGTTTACATCCCACTTCTGAGCTAAAAGCCCAAAAAGAAAAGACTCGTTACGTAAATTATAATGTTTATTCACTTGTATCAAAGTACTTTCACTGTGTCTTAACTCCGTCAGAGCTCTATTCCGAATGCCACCCGTACTTCGCTTGCACTCTTTTATATCGTTGAACAAACAACCCCAAAAGTCAAGCGAAGTACTGGCGGAAATACGTACTTTGCAACTTTACAAATTAAATTACAAAACTACACAAACAAATACTTTAGATATCAATAAATTGTTAATTAAATAAACAATCAAATATATTGTATAAATCTATTGAACTGACAGCGACTATCTTTGCCATAATTACAAGCGTAAGCTGTCAGTTCAGCTACTTTACAGAACAAAAACAACTTTAAGGTAATTTAGTGCTAACACATAGGGCATGTATGGTATCATTCGCGTCGGAGGCATTTGTATCATTTGAGGCCTTGGTCCCATCGGCTTAGGTGGAAGGTCCAAGAAGACCTGGATTGGAGGCGGAGGATGCTTCGGGCCGACGTTGAAAATACTCGACCTTATCGGACCTGGTTGTCTTTCAACGGGCGGGCCCCACAAATTATATTCAGCAAACACCTGTTGTCGCGGATAGTTTTCGTTTTCGGCCATCGTTTTTTCCAATGCCAAACACAGAACACCTAAACTCAAGAGCCAAAGGTAGGGCCGACCTGTGACTTACCGAGTAAAATGCATTACATTAGGCTTGTTGAAAAAATATCGATATATCGATATTTTTCGATATTATTTTTTCAATATATCGATATTTTTGAGCGATATTTAATAGTTCGATATATCGATGTATCGATATAAAATTCTAAGTATCGAAAAGGTATAAAAACCGATTTTTTTTTTAGACCAATAAACATTTATAGTTTATATTGGATATGGGATATTTAGAATTACGTAGACTTAGAATGGGCGCCAGGACAATCGTCCGGTTAGAATAATTAACACATGGTAAGGAGAATCAATAAGAATAAATACCGACTTTTCGATAGGGCATCAGCCGGCTAATGGTAAAGCTCGGGGATGGCACCCGGAGCCAGTAGCGAGGGCGCGCGAAGCACGTGGCGGGTGGCTGCGGCCGGACCGTGCGTCTGCGGGGTCCCGCCTACCACACCACGACTCGGCCGCCGTACCTCCAGACGGAAGACTCGGGCTCCACGTGTTCGTACGGCACGGGCCTGTACCTAACACTCGTACGATGCATCCGTACCGAACAACCCGTACTAAACACCTCCTGGAATGTGACATTTCCCAGTGAGCAAAGCAGTAAGCACAAGACAAAGAAGTGAGGGTCTCCGTCAGGTGGAGGTTAACCTCACTCTTCTCGGCAACAGAAAATAAGAAACACAAAGACAAATAAGAGGACACTGTAGGCTTCAAGGTACAGTGGTACAATCAGTATAGTGTCCACTGTACCACACAAGCAGCACTAGAAATGGCAAAGGGTGCTGGAGAACCAGTATGCAAGGCACCCAGGTTATGAAGGGTCGAAGGTGTAAGGACAACAAACGCCATTCAAATACAAAATAAAACATACCTTTTGGGAGGTGCGGTGCAGATATTATGTCCCTTATAAGGACTGGGAACGGAAGACCAACCGCGTCATCACGCGTTTTTGGCAGCCGCCCGAAGCTCTTTGGGAAGCCCAGCGTCGACACCACTCAACACAAGACACTGTAAATTAAAATACTTTCTATCGAAACTACACTGAACCGTTTCAACGTTGGAGAACAAAGGAAACTCACCTTGCTTCGTGGTGAGATGACGCGCGGATAATCTGCCGAGGTTAGCAAAAGTTGAAGAAAGAGAATCGAACACCCGTTGATCCGTCTTTTATAGATTTCCCCCACCCTCGCGAAGCGGGGCGGAAATCACCGAAAACGTGCCCAAATATGGTCATAATCTGCTTCGAGACAAAACCAAAAGGTAATAACTCAAGGTCTCAGTTTCCGCCTAATGCATAGATTAAAATTTGATTCCCCTAACCTTCAAATACAAACAACACGTATGGTTGATCTGTCAATCAAAGTGACATCTGACAGTTCAACTACTCATGAAATTTAAATCCAGGGAGGACGAAAACAAACGAGCGTCATCTAGTGACGTTTCTTCGCAACAATGTCAACAATATGGATCTTAGCCAGAAGCTTGACGACATAGTTCTCTCCTCCGCCGCTAGATGGCACCTTTGTAAATATAAGTCGTAACATGTCACAGCCATTTTTCTCCGAACCCGTAAAAGCTAGACTGATGAAACTTGGCAAGTAGATGTATTCTGTGAACCGCATTAAGATTTTTACACAAAAATAGAAAAAAAACTTTAAATTTTGGGGGTCATCATACTTGAAACTGAAACTCAAAATTTTTTTTTTCATCAAACCCATACGTGTGGGGTATCTATGAATAGGTCTTCAAAAATGATGTTGAGGTTTCTGATATTGTTTTTTTCTAAACTGTATAGTTTGCGCGAGAGACACTTCCAAAGTGGAAAAAAGTTGGTCCCCCCCCCTCTAACTTCTAAAATAAGTGACTGATAAAGCTAAAAAAAATATATGTTGTACATTACTATGGAAACTTCCAACGATATTTGGTTTTAACGAGATCTAGTCAGCAGTTTTTTTTTTATACGTCATAAATCGTAAACCGCAATTTACCTTTCGACGAACTACTAGAACTTTTAGAAATCTATGTTATATTACTTACTGCTACGGAACCCTTCATGGGCGAGTCCGACTCGCACTTGGCCGCTTTTTTTTTATAATAACTTCAGATATAATAAACTATTGATAAAATATTTACAACAATCAAAATCAAGCCCCCCACGCTTTTTGTACAATAATACAAATTTTCAATTGATTCATCATCATCATCATCATTATCAGCCTGAAGAAGTCCATTGCTGGACATAGGCCTCCCCTACACGATTTTCTCACTCAATTGATTATTACAGTTTTATTTTTAACTTTTTAGTTCAATTAGTTATAAAAGCGTTTTTTTTTTAGTTTTTTAAACTATAGTTTATTTTTAACTTTTTAGTTTTTTTTTTCATATTATTGCATTGTCATCGACCTTTGACAGGTGTGCAAAGTTTGAATCAAATCTGATCGTTCAAAGTAGGTTTTTTTTTATTTCTTTTCATTTTTTATTATTATTTTTTTCATATTATTGCATTGTCATCGACCTTTGACAGGTGTGCAAAGTTTGAATCAAATTTGATCGTTCAAAGTAGGTTTTTATTTATTTCTTTTCATTTTTTTTTATTTTTTTTTTTCATATTATTGCATTGTCATCGACCTTTGACAGGTGTGCAAAGTTTGAATCAAATCTGATCGTTCAAAGTAGGACAAAATCGAGCTCAAAGGGGTCGGTTACATACATACATACAGGTGAAGCTAATAAAAGCGTTATAAAAAGACGTGTGAACACGGTTCCGTGGTTGAGCGTAGTGGTTCGGTGTTCGGAGCCGATCTGTGTCGAAGTTGCTGGCTGCACCCCGCGCCCCGCCGCGGGAACGCAAGACCGGTGTAGGCGCATTGTCTCCGACAGTTGGATCTCCAGCTTTTCTTCCAGGCCTTATAGACTTGTAGATTTGATCTTCGGGTTTTGAAAAATCGGTGAAATATATTTTGTAATCCAAGTATATGGCTTCGTATGGTTTTGGGTGAGCTCTTGCAATCTTTGTTAGTGCAGAATATTGGCTTGGTAGGTAAATTTTTGACCCTTCAGTTTCGATTCAATGGAGCTGTGTACCGAGTCACACTCCATTTGTGTGTGGCACTTGACCAAATACTTTTGTGTGATCTCGACGTTCTTTTCCATTGCTACTCTAAGTAAAGCATTGCTTGTAGCTGTTTCTATTTTGAGCGCAATATCCATCAGAGTATACTATCACAGGCACATTTTTCTCATTCAACAGGTGTATAATCTACGATGCAAGAGACTAACACCGAAGCTTCCAGACCTCCATTACTTTCGTCAAACCAATAACATCTTACGTCATGGTTAGCTAAGTTATACGTACTAAAGTTGTGGATTTGGTCTAAAATTTTGGTCATAGTAAAGTTGTGGTTGTTGGATTAATTTGGTCTTGAAGTACAAGGCACTTGCTTGCAGATTTGGTGCCATTTTCACAACTTCAACATCTTGCGTCAAAACATGATAAGCGCCTTCTACAGCCAAACTTTTGTCAGCAGATTTTTCGGCTCGGGCACAAACTGAATAAAAATATTAAAACTTAATGTGTATTATACATAAACTAGTGTTTTTCATCACAAAAAGTGCTATTTCATAAAGTTATTTCTGATAATCTAATCAATACAATTAAAAATACGCTTACCCAAACTTCTCTGCGAAAACTGATGTAGATTCGCGGTGTTTATGTCAAAATTAACCAATGACCATCATTCGCGGTGATACAGTTTTTGAATTCTGATTGGCTAGTTTTCTTGATCGCGATTGGCGCATTAAGCCCGGGATTTTATTCTTTATCCAATGGCATTTGAAACTGAATAACGACAAAAATGCACATACACGGTGTTGAAGTATAAACGACGTTATGTCAATTTAACTATGCTTACCATTTTCAACGCTATTCTCAGTAGTTTCCTCATTCGTAGAAGTTTGGGTTTGGTTTGGTTTCCTCTCCAACTTGCACACTTTGAAAGTGAGCTGGCACAGCAGGTCCAATTAGCCTGTGCAGCACATACATATCGACGACTCAGTTCTTACATAGATAGACTTGGTACTTGGTGAGCGGACCGGTTTCCGCAAGTAGGCCGCAGACGGGCCCTTTTTGCGTGACGGGTGGTGGTCTTGCTAATTCAACCACACGATGTCCTCCAGGAAGGCCAGCAGCTCACGGATTCGCGCGCGTGCCTCCCTAGGCGTCTTTGGTGCTCTTCGGTGCACTACGGAATACACACCAACAAAACTAGAACCGTGGTGGTTTACCTATACATAAAGGACTAAAGATGAAGTTACCAAAAAAACAATACAAGATGCTATTTTATATTTATGACTCTAAAGACAAAGTTAAAGTTGTACTAACTATCTTTCTCTAACAAATTTCAAAGAGAACAAAGTGTGCTACGGGACCACCGGATAGGCACACATAGAATAAATCCTTGAGCACTCTATTGTTACAAATTTTCCTACCGGTGGTCCTAACCCTAAGTGGCTGATAAATGAAATACTTTGGAAACACAGTACATGAAAGTTTATTAATCAATAGACATCCAACACATGATATTTTAGAGAAATGAAACACCTGAAGAATATAATGGTATTTAAACTAGGTAGCTATTTAAGATAATTAATTTAGTTCTACTACAAAACAAAGGACCTGATACCTTACGGTTAAGTTACATAAGTTGCCGTCTAGCTGCTAGAGCTTAAAGGATAAATAGTGGGTACGACCTCGGTGAACAATGATTTCTTTTATACGATTACTCCAGTTTCTATGACAGACCTTATAAAATACTTAATGCATCCCGATACCCCTCCAGACGGGGACGTAGACTTAGAATGGGCGCCAGGACAATCGTCCGGCTAGAATAATTAACACATGGTAAGGAGAATCAATAAGAATAAATACCGACTTTTCGATAGGGCATCAGCCGGCTAATGGTAAAGCTCGGGGATGGCACCCGGAGCCGGTAGCGAGGGCGCGCGAAGCACGTGGCGGGTGGCTGCGGCCGGACCGTGCGTCTGCGGGGTCCCGCCTACCACACCACGACTCGGCCGCCGTACCTCCAGACGGAAGACTCGGGCTCCACGTGTTCGTACGGCACGAGCCTGTACCGAACACCCGTACGATGCATCCGTACCGAACAACCCGTACCAAACGGCCTGTGCCAAACAGCCCGTACTAAACACTTCCTGGAATGTGAAATTTCCCAGTGAGCAAAGTAATAAGCACAAGACAAAGAAGTGAGGGTCTCCGTCATGTGGAGGTTAACCTCACTCTTCTCGGCAATAGAAAATAAGAAATAAAAAGACAAATAAGATGACACTGTAGGCTTCAAGGTACAGTGGTACAATCAGTATAGTGTCCACTGAACCACACAAGCATCACAAGAAATGGCAAAGGGTGCTGGAGAACCAATATGCAAGGCACCCAGGTTATTAAGGCTCGAGGGTGCAAGGACAACAAACGCTATTCAAATACAAAATAAAACATACCTTTTGGGAGCGGCGGTGTAGACCTCCCAAAACCAAGTTTGGGAGGGGCTAGGCCGAACACTAAACGTTTATAAATAAATAGGCCGCGGTTTGTATTAATGCAGGTGAGGTTCCTAGACTCATCATCTAACACAAATTGATTGTATGCCATCGATAAATCGAGTTTACTAAACTGTTGGCCCCCATGGATCTTTGAAAATAATTCATTTGTTTTAGGAAGTGGATATTTTTCTACTAATAACTGTTTATTTATACTGACTGAATAATCCGCACACAGCCTGACTGATCCATTTTTTTTAGTACTGGAACTATTGGTGAGGCGTATTCTGAGTACTCAACCGGTTCCAGAATACCTAAATCGACCAACCTATCGATTTCTTTACAAACCTTATCGCGCATCGCGAATGCTACGGGCCGTGCCTTACAAAAAACCGGTTTCATGTTATCCTTTAATGACAATTTAATTTTGTATTTATTGAATGTTCCCAACTTATCTGAAAAAAGTTCTGAGTATTGTTTTTGTATATCTTTGAGCGATAAATCCGATTCTACACAGTAGTTTACAGGCATTAACTGTAAATTAAATAATGATATAAAATCCCTACCTAGAAGGGGCGGGCCCCCGTCGCGGACCACGAATAAAACAATATCGTGTGTCTGTCCCGCGTAACATACTGGTAACCGGAATGTGCCTAGACATACAATTTTTCTACCGTTATACGTCATCAGCTGTTTGCTCGTACTTGATAATGGCACATCTTTAAAATATGTTTTGTGAAATCCCTCTGAAACCACAGTTACCCCAGATCCACTATCAATTTCGAACTTGAAAAACATGTTATAAATACCAACTGTTTCTACCATGGGTAGAAATGAACATGGTACCTGAATGAACGGATATAATAGAGCTTACCGTCGTCATCTTCATCATCATCACCCTGGTCCACGCCATCCATCTGTACGTTATTCACTTTTGTGCACATTTTACGTAAGTGGCTTTTTACGTGACACTTTTTGCAAACATAATTTGCAAACCTACACTCTGACGCTTTGTAATTCGTATAACTACATACACTACACTTCACGTTCCCTACACCAACACTTTTTCCATTATTAGAAATCTTCAAAAGTTGATGAGAAGCGGTGGCGAGGGCGGACTCAGCACTAGCGGCGACGGCGGCGGAGCGCGCGCGGCTCAGGTTCTCTGCCATCTCCACGACTTTGGCCAGCGTGAGGTCCTTCAGCTCCTTCGTGTACAGCTTCTCTTTTTCTCTCCCCGGCTGCATACCCATGATAAACTTATCGCGGAGCGCTTCTTCAACGTTGAGGAACACGCACTTCGCCGTGAGCCCTCGCAGCCTACTGTGAATGAGTTTCGCCTGCTTCTTGAGTTGCCGCGTAAAAGCTATGACGCTCGCCAAACCCGACACGCTTCGGGGTGAAATGGTTGTCCAGTAGTGTAAGCAAATCTTGATAGGGCACTTCTACAACGTCCTTAGGCAAGGATTAGTCCGTTGCTAACTTGTAGGTACCCTCTGTGAGTGCGCTGAGAAGGATCGCTTTTCTCTTTTTGCCTCCGATATCCGTCTTCTCGTCGATGTCATTCGCCACAAAATACTGAGTAATGCGGCCTCTGTATGTCTTCCACGTCTGTATTGTGTGATCGAAACAATCTAAAATTCCGTATTGCACACTGAGTTTTACCACTGTGTATGACATTAGACATTTTAACGCAATTTTTTTTTTTACACTGCGGGTAGATCGTCGCCACTGTTAAATATTGAGGACGGAGCGGTCAGACAAGTGAAACGATTGCTGGTTAGCATAGCACTGGTTTATTGTACGATGCGAAAGTGGTGGTGGGTGCAGCCACGCACACATACATAACATATGTCCCTTATAAGGACTGGGAACGGAAGACCAACCGCGTCATCACGCGTCTTTGGCAGCCGCCCGAAGCTCTTTCGGAAGCCCAGCGTCGACACCACTTGCTTCGTGGTGAGATGTCGCGCAGATAATTTGCTTAGGTTAGCAAAAGTTCAAGAAAGAGCGTGGAACACCCGTTGATCCGTCTTTTTATAGATTTCCCCCACCCTCGCAAAGCGGGGCGGAAGACGCGCGTAACACTATCAAGATATAAAAACACCTATACAATATTCGGGAGGAGAAAACCGAGCATACCACGATGACAACGGGGTTATGCACAGCCTACCAGAGCCAACGGTCAGCAGGACCTACCAATCTATATTATAAATAAGCCCTAAGGCGGAAGGATTCGTCGAGAATATGGGAACCCAATAAACGGAGGGAACTTTTGTCAATTACGGTAATATTTGGGGCCAAATCTTTTGCGGGGCATAAGTCTGAAATAAACAGCTCGCACTTTGAGAAATTTAATTCGAGGCCGATAGTGTGATCTCGCTGATTAATAAGGCGAGATCGTTATATACGGTATTCAAGTCACCACCCAAAGCCCCATCATCCAAGTACCAAACGTTTAGTTTTGATTGAAGACGTTGTACGATGGGGTGGATAGCGAGGCTAAATACCGCCGGACCGAGCGGATCGCCTTGCTGGCAACCAACCGCAGATAAAATTTCGTTGCCATGAAAAGTTAATTTTGAAGTGGAACTATAACATTGCCAAAGAAAATTGTATAAATTTGGAATTTTGTCTTTCACTTGTGTTAATAAGGCTCCTATCTACGGAATTGAAGGCGTTTTTGACATCCACCTTCAGCAGCAGCACCTCTCCACAATTTTGGGTCAAAAAAGTTCGCACAGAATGAACGGCGGCCTCACAGCCACCTCGCGAGCCAAAACCTAACTGTTGAGGCTGAAAAAGATTCGATAAGTCCATCGCTGTTTTTTTACAGCAGATTTTTGCCGCAAGTCGACGGTATGTGGTCCCGACCGCAATTGGCATTAAAAACAACTGTTATTAAGTATCATAGATTATTAAAATAAATACATGAGGTGACAATATAAATGTTCCGTTAAAAAATAATATATGTTTTAAAGTAGAATTTAAAGAAGCTGCTGGTTAAATATAACCAGTGTAGTTTGATGGAAAATACAAAAGTTATTTAGTTATACTTACTACAGTTCCAAATCTTTAGAACGATTTTTTGTACTTACGTAGTTAATACAGAACCATACATTATTATAGAACACAATTTGTCAAATATAAATACCACAGTTCATAGTACAATTTGTTTTAAGTTAAATAAATGTTTTAGAAGACAATATAAAATATAATATTTACGAACAAATGAATAGTTCAAACCAACCACAGTTAAATGTAAAAAAAAAATACGGGTTGCACTCCGGGAGTGCCGGCAGAAGTGAAAACTTGATTATTAACGTAGGAACCCTAAAAGTTGTTTATTTTATCAAGTTCCTCAATGTAGTAAAACCCCAATCAAAGTCCTAAGGAACCCTAAAAATTTTAGCATTATCAAGCTCCTAAGTGTAGTTGAAATTCCAATCAAAGTGCTAAGGAACCCTAAAATTGTTTACATAATCAAGGTCCTAAGTGTAGTTGAAAGTCCAATTAAAGGCCTAAGGAACCCTAAAAGTTGTTTATTTTATCAAGTTCCTCAATGTAGTAAAACCCCAATCAAAGTCCTAAGGAACCCTAAAAATTTTAGCATTATCAAGCTCCTAAGTGTAGTTGAAATTCCAATCAAAGTCCTAAGGAACCCTAAAAATGTTAACATTATCAAGCTCCTAAGTGTAGTTGAAACTCCAATCAAAGTCCTAAGGAACCCTAAAAGTTGACCACTTAATCAAATTCCTCAATGTAGTAAAACCCCAATCAAAGTCCTAAGGAACCCTAAAAATTTTAACATTATCAAGCTTCTAAGTGTAGTTGAAACTCCAATCAAAGTCCTAAGGAACCCTAAAAGTCGACCATTTAATCAAATTCCTCAATATAGTATAACCCCAATCAAAACCCTATACGGAACCCTAAATTTTACGTAAAGCCAAATCCTCAACGGGTCGGAACCGCTAGAAGGAACCTTGTCGCGCGACCTACAAGTAGGTCCTAAATGAAGTAAAACGGCAGACATAGGAGGAGGGGGTTCTGGGGGGCTAAGGGGGGTCACAGCACGGCTCGCTTCGCTCGCCGCGCTGTTCCCCGTGGTCGCGTGGCGGCTCGCTTCGCTCGCCGCGACGCTCCCCCCGGGTTCAGGAGGAGGGGGTTCTGGGGGGCTTAGGGGGGTAACAGCACGGCTCGCTTCACTCGCCACGCTGTTCCCCGTGATCGCGTGGCGGCTCGCTTCGCTCGCCGCGACGCTCCCCCCGGGTTTCGGAGGAGGGGGTTCTGGGGGGCTTAGGGGGGGTCACAGCACGGCTCGCTTCGCTCGCCGCGCTGTTCCCCGTGGTCACGTGGCGGCTCGCTTCGCTCGCCGCAATGCTCCACTCGAAAAATAAATACAGTAGATCTATAAAATCATGTACCAATTACCACTACTACCTGCCGCGGGCGGCCGCTAGTTCATAAAATCTATAATAGGTATGTACCTATACCTACTACAGTCACGAAAAACGCCTTGGTATGCTTGCTACTAACTATTATCTATTCTGTGACGTTACCGTGTCATAGTAACTACTAGCGTATCTGTAGCGTCGCTTTTTCGATTTTTATTATGAACTCTACGTTGTAGTCTTAGGGTACATTTCTGCAAAAAATCCGTCCTACGCTTTTTCGATCAGGGTCACGTGATCCTGACGCGAGTTTAAGATTTTATCCCCATTCAGAAAGTGCTCAACGCCGCTAAAGAAGTTTTCACTTCAAAAATACGGGTTGCACTCCGGGAGTGCCGGCAGAAGTGAAAACTTGATTATTAACGTTGAGCATGTTTGATATTTTGGAATGGTTAGGGGGGGCTTGTTTGTTATTTGGCACGCTGTAACATACACGAACATTCGCGCAAGCGCCCTGCGCTGCCTAAACGAAACAGTAGGCCCAGGCATACATTTTCGCCGCGCCGTAGAGAGGGGATAGCTGTCTACTCTCCATCCGTCTTACGCTTTTTCGATCAGGTCACGTGTCCTGACGCGCTGACGCGAGTTTAAGATTTTATACCCATTACAGAAAAAGTGCTCAACGCCGCTAAAGAAGTTTTCACTTCAAAAAAAAAACAGAATAGGTACGAAAAAACAAATAAAACATTATGAAAGGTTCATACATTTATTTAGTAAAATATATACACTTATAACTGCAACTTAAATCAACGTAGATGCAGTTATTAATAACACTATCAATCTAAATTTACACGGGTCTCCCGTGTACTTTTCCTAATTCTAAATAAATGGCGCAAAGCAATATACGAAGAAAAATACAAACGAGAAATTTGACAGTGGTATACTCCTTCATTAAAAGTAATTTAATCGACAATAAGATTCTCCGGTGGCAATAACATGAGTTGCAGTAGGTTGAACAATGAAATCATCAGGTTTTAAAAATAATTCAGTATCGTTCTCACCATCAATACAATACGCTTGAAAATGATCACTAAACCCAGAGCAATTCAATTTTTTACACAGAAAATATACACCTGCAGATTTAGATCGTAATATGTAACGTAACTTGTAAAACAAAAACTCATTTTCGTCACTAGTAATAATTACCATTCCCGGGGTATATTTTGTACCCTTATAACGTATCCACATATAACTGCAATTTAAATCAACATCGTTGCAGTTAATAAAAACATCAGCAATATCTAAAGGAGACTCGTGCAAATTTACTTTTCCTAATTCTAATCGTGACTCTAAGCCGTCTTGCACAAAAATTCTGTATGCAAATGCTAGCTGTTCTTTAATAAGCAATGTTAGGGCTATATTTCGCCTAGACGTAGTGTTGGAAGCAGTATTTTTCAAAACCTTGTGTTTTGCTTCAAATCGTATACACCACAATTGCTTTAATGGACCTACTTGCTTGATAATTTGCGGATAATGAACCATAAAGGGGTGCTTTGGTTTTAAAATGTCTCTAAAAAGTTTTATAGTAGATTATGCACCAAGGGGATAAAGTGGTGTCTTATGTAGCGGGCGCCGTATTGAATCCTGAGTGAAAGGAAGGATTCTAGCGTTAACTCCCGAGCAGAGCGAGGGAGTTAACTGTCCATTTAAGGTTCCACTGTAAAAATATGGCCTAATGATCCGATCTCCAAGAATACCACACCACACATTAATTGAAAATCGCACCTGAGCTCTAACTTCAGTAGTAAAGCGAGGATTGTCAATTGACCAATAATGCGAGTTTTTTCTATTGTAAATGCCGCAGTTTGAAACATTACTTTCATCGGTCCATAAAATTGACCTTACATTGACATAATTATTGACTAGCCAATTGCAATAGACCAGCCGACGAGCAGGATCATCATTGTGCAGCGTTTGAGTAGGTTTTATCTTAAATGCTTTGAAGTTGTGTTTTTTTAATAACTTGTGTACATAATTGTGGGACACTGGAAATGATCGGGCCACTGAACGCGTTGATTCTTGTGGATTATCTACTACGTAGTTAATAATATTGTTATCTAAGTCATTATCAAATTCCGGAGCTCTTGTTCTCGAACCTTTTTTTCTGTTAAAAGATCCATAATTTATCAAATTGTTATCCAACTTACGTAAATACGTACCAGAAGGAACTTCTCTATCTGGGTACTCTCTTCTGTAGGCGATAATGGCCGCCCTATTGTTACAATCATGTTTGTAGTACATTTTTAACATGTCCCTCTTTTCTGTATTGGAATATGCCATTTTTCAATCAATAAATGCAACAATCACGATTATTAACGCAAATTGAAAAATACAATAAATTGGCGGGAATGAGAACCCGCGATGAAGAATTTGAATTTAGAACGAACACCAAAGAGTATCTTTCTTTTTGTTTTTATTTAGTATGTTGCTTTTCAGCTAGTTCAAATCAATACAATATTGAAATAAGGTTTATTATAAATTTGAAGTGGTAAGATAATTAATCTACACGTGTATCTACTTGAAATTCATTAATACCTTCATATCGTACATAATTATAAAATGACAAGGGTAAAATGAGTAGGTACTATTCCACTTAAAATAAGGAAACTAAAACCTTTCTACTATCTCATACTAAATGTATGGGAGTGATTAATGTATTTTTTTTGGATATTTCTCGTTTTATTTTTAAAAAGTTATTAATGTCATTTTACTCATTAGGTAAAGTACTTTCGATATCTGTTTAAAGTTTTTTGATATCTGCAATAGTTACGGAATAATCGCCTGTGCACACTTAACGATTACACCCTGTATATAAAGAAAGAAAGAAAGAAAGAAAAGCATTTTATTGACCTATTAGCATACAGGACACAGGAATACCTACCTACTTAAAAAAAAAAACACATGAAAAATTATAAAAAAGAAAATAATCATTATAGGCAGGTGTCATACCTACAGTATTACTTATAAATGGGTAACAATATTAGAGGTCAATTAGGCCCCGGCTCAGTATTTGTTGCACTGTGTAGGTCACCCCACTCAGTGCAACACTGGTATTCTGCCGGGCCTAGAGGCGAGTAATGTCACGGATGATTTATAACATAAAATAAATAAAATAAACCTTTATTTTACTGTCTTTAAAAAAAACAGCACTGCTTAACTTAACTTATACTAATCCCACTTACTAAATATTACTAAGCAAAAGTTTGTTCTAATATGACACCGGCACAGCGTGGCAGTACCAGGGTTTGCCATTTAGTGCGGCCCAAACCTGATCTGCGCCACTCCGGGAGCTCATCTTTCCATCGCATTAGCTGCCACTCTCTGTAGCGTTTTCCTCCTCGTTGGTACCAACTGTACAGTCATAAGCCCATCTACTTCTTCGGGATCTCATCATGTAACCTGTCTAGCCACTTCAGCCTTCGGATTTTGGCAGTGAAATTCTTGACTATAGTTAAGTTTCCAATGTGTGTAAGTCTTTTTTAGTCCTTTAGTTTCACGTTTAGGATGCTTCTTTTTATTCCAAGTTGACAGGCTTTTAAACTCTGGTGGTTTGCTTTGGTTGGGGCCCATATTTGGCATCAAATATGGCATCAAAAATGGCATTATTATTATATTATAATAATTAATGGACAAAAATCAACAAATCACATGACAAAGTATCAAAATGATTTGATCTACCGTGAACTCCATTCAACTCTTCTTTCTTGTAAATACTGTCGTTTTTGTTTGAGGACAACCTCGTTTTGATTATATTATTATATGTTCAGCACCACCTCACCTTCACCTTTTATTGGTTTATACATCGTAAAAATTTATATTTTTAGAAAAACATCCGCAGTGCAATCAATCTGACAGCTTCTAAAATCTAAACCATCAAAGTAACTGATAAAAATAATACACAAATGTTTTTGGGAATACCAGTGAAAATAATTTGCAGAGATAGCTTGGACCGACTATATTATTGTTGTTTTGAGGCACAGGCCGTCAATGACCTGTCAATAAAATAGAAATTGTCACTTTTTATGGGTGTCAGGAAAACCAATGTTGGAAAAACTACCGACCCGCCCCGGTTTTGCATGGGTGCAATGTTGTTACTAAATCTATCTATATCTATCTATATATATAAATCTTTCGTGTCACAATTTGGAACGCGATAAACTCCGAAACTACTGAACGGATTTCGATAAAATTTTGCAACTGCCTTTAATATGGTCGGACTTAAAAGATAGGATAGTTTATATTCAACATTTAGGTGTTATTAATTTATAAGGGGCAAAAGTTTCGAAATCTATGTCTATCCCTTTCTATCACGTAGGGACTTATATATGTCTATCCCTTTCTATCGCTTAGGGATTTTTCAGAAAATTCTCGACTTTGACGAGAACAGAATGCACATAGACGCTCTAGAATGATCTGGAATAATCAAATTTAAAGTCGGTTAGCATCCGGAATGCACCCAAACGTTAGTAATCCAGAATTATCTAGAATACTCAAATATACCCATGCAAACGGTTCTGAATTCTAGATTTGGACAAAATGTTCTAGAAAATAGTGCTCCTAAACGTTATAGAATGTTCTTTAATCATCATCATCAATTGATATCAGTCCATTGCTGGACGTAGGTTCACCTTGAGTAACATAGGCTATATTTATGTGATAATGTCCACCCGTGCGAAGCCGGGACAGGCAGCTAGTATATATATAAAAAAAACCTGTCCTAATTTAGAACGCGTTACACTCCGAAACTACTGAACGGATTTTCATCAAATTTTGTAAGCGTCTATAATATGGTCCAACTTAAAAGATAGGATAGTTTATATTCAATTATTTAGGTGTTATTGTAAATTAAGGGGCAAAAGTTTCGAAATCTATGTATATCCTCTTCTAACACGTAGGGACTTCTCTATGTCTATCTTTTTCTATAACTTATGGATTTTTCTGAAAATTCTTGTCTTTGACGAGAATAGAATGCTCATAGACGCTCTACAATGTTCTATAAGGTTCTGGAATGGTCTGGAATAATCAAATTTAGTTCGAAGACTTTGAAATTATATAGAATAGGTAGTCATCCAGAACTATCTAGAATACTCAAATATACCTAAATTATACACATGCTAACGGTTCAGTTTTCGTTTCTTCTTGGTTTCTTTCTTCCAGAAAAGTATTTTATCTATGTAATATATTATCATTCTCATCTCATTAAACTACTCGACACTGGCAAAATTGATCCGAAAAGGACAGATGCCATTCATTAAGAAGAAGAAGAGTCTAACTCATTTTGCTCGACTCATTTCATTTGTCATCCAGGATTTTTTTTCATGAGCTACTGCTGTTGAGTTGTCTTGATGAATGTCTCGTTATTATTTATTTCTAGCCTCCTCTCTACTCTACATAGTATTACCTATTGTGGGTTACGTTTTAATTCTTTCACTAAAAGTGAGGCGCCTTGCTTGATGAGCAGGTAGGTAGGTACTACCTATGGTACTTAGATTGAGGAAGTTAAGTACTAGCAATGTACGAGTAGCAAGCAACGACAAACGAGCGCACATTTCGGTCCAAAATGGACAGATATTATGAGAAAAAAGTGATGCGTGGCGTGAGCCGTTTGAGCTAACCTGCCCAAACACCGATTGTCCATAGACCGTAACAGTTTACTAAATTTTCAGGAAGATAATGCGATGCCTGATCACAAAGATGTCAGGGTTTAAACCGGTGTAGATCCTCTGTTGCTGCCAAGATCATCGCAACTTTCATTGCAAAGTAAAAGGAAGCATGGCTCCGAAGGCAGACTACGTGCATATTGAACTCCTCGCTACGTCTCCGACTAAACTGCACTTTTGCTTTAATGTATCGTACTAATCTAGTGTGTCTTGGTAATTAATAAAGAGTTATCTATCTATAATAGCTAGAGTTCCTACACTTCACGCCTAAGATCAACGTAAAATAAAACTGTGATACAATCTACTATCGCTTAAAGGTACATTTTTTATACCAACAAAAAACCAATACCAACAAAATAGCATAAGAATGGAAAGAAATCTTTATTGTAGTGTTTGCTGGCTGCCTAAGGGTCAATTCACACCGAGACGCGACGCGACGCGACGATACTCAAAAGCCTCGAGGCGCAGTGCTGCGTGGTGCAACGTAATCTGAATTCTCACAATGTAATGTGTATCTTTTCGTGTAATGAATAAAGTATATTCTGAGTCGCTCTATGAAAAATGTGCGCGCAGCGTCGCGCCGCGTCGCGTCTCGGTGTGAACTGACCCTAAGAGAAAAATGTGCTAGCTTCGCACAAGTAAAGAAGTCGCAAATGGTAATAGAACCTTTAATCCAGCAGTGCTTGTATTCCTCGCTACATCTTCGTCTATACTGCGCTTGTGCTATACTATATCGTACTTACCTAGTTGGTCATGGAAATCAATAAAGAGTTATCTATCTATCTATCTATCTATACTAGCTAGAGACCACTTCACGCCCAAGATTGAAGTAACTGTGCTCTTGTGATAATAAGCTACTATTGTTTTTACTAAAGGGGTATTAATGTGGGGTGTGATGTCTGAAAATAAATGATTAATTATTTTTATAATCACATAAGTACATAAAGGAAAAAAAGAGTTTTTTTTAATGAGGCAAAGTTGCCAAGTCCCATGGGCACTAAATGCACTGAATCTCTTACTCTTCTTCTTAATACTTGCCTGACCTGTCCTTGCATAAAAGCCTGCTTCGCACAAGTAAGAAATCGAAAATTGTAATAAAACCTTTAATCCTGCATTGCTGATGGAACGATATTCATGAGAAACTAAGCAAAACACAAACGGTTTGTTTGAATATTAGATTGTAAAAAATTGAACCGTTATGTTGAAAAATTAGGCTGGAGTCACAGGACAACTTTACGAAATGTCCTTCTTCCAAGGTTCCAGGGTTGATGGTGCTGTCGACTGGAAAGTGTTTCTAACCCAGTCCTAGTTCCAGATTATCGAGAAAATATTTCCACGTCGCCCCTGTATGGGACAATGATGCGATGCCCAGTTTAAGAAGGCCGTGTTCTAGTAGGTACCTATTAACAACGCTGTAGGGACAAGGAATTTTTCATTATAATGCGGCTGTTTTTCAGAAAATTTTTGTAAAATCAAAATGACTACAATCAAAACAATACCAACCGGGTTGACTAAAGGACATGAGTGACGTAATGTGACATTTTAAGTTGACAATGTAGGGTTGTAAAAGTTGCAACTTATAAATACATGATTGAATACTTTATTTATTATAAGTGCAATTATGTATATAAATTCAAAAAAATTATAAGCGTATATAATAATCAAATAAACTTCAAAGTAAAATTATCCTCGGGTTGAGCAGACGGAAAGGTTTTAAGGTTTATTTAGTTTTTTTTACCTATAAAAAAACTACTTTGGACTCGCCCATGAAGGGTTCCGTAGCAACAAGTAACATAATATAAAAATTATTGTTGTTTGTCGAAAGGTAAATTGCGGGTTACTATTTATGACGTATAAAAAAAACTACTTACTAGATCTCGTTCAAACCAAATATCGTTGGAAGTTTGCATAGTAATATATATATTTTTTAGTTTTTATCATTCTCTTATTTTAGAAGTTAGAGGGGTTACCAACATTTCATCACTTTGGAAGTGTCTCTCGCAAAAACTATTAAGTTTAGAAAAAAACAATATAAGAAACATCATCATCATTTTTGAAGACCTATTCATAGGGAAAAAACTATTAACCTACCCCACACGTATGGGTTTGTCGAAAAAAAGTTTTTTGAATTTCAGTTCAAAGTACCCCCAAAAATTATTGTTTACTGACAGCTGTCAAATTATAAAAAAAAAACAAGTTCTATTTTATTCAACCATGTTTCAACTTTCTAAAGTCTTTCTAACTGCAAGGAGGTTGTTGAACCAAATTCCAACTTTTTATTCAGCAAGTAGGTTGGAAACCCATTACAACGGTAAGAAGTTTAAATAGTCTAATTAGAGCGCAATGTAAAATATTAATTTAAATAAAATTAAGATAGTATTAAATAAATAATATATCCTTGATTAATATATAGCTTCAACTATTTATTTAAAATAACACAGATTTGAGAAAACAATTTACCATTTTTTTAATTATGAAAATGAAAATAATGGCTGAATAATGCTGGCGAGCCGAAACCGAAGGCCCGCCAGAGAAAAAGAAAAAAAAAACCGGGAAGGCGGCAATTCAATCTTCATTTTCACTAATTTTTCTTTCATGTTTTTATTTTTACTTTTCTTGTATTCGTAATGAAAAGCACAGTGTTTACCTGCGGTGAAAGTCTTTTAAGTCCCTCAAGCTCCATTGGCGCCAATTGATTCTTCAATTATTTCTAATGTTAGAATTATAAAATAATTCTAACATTAGAAATAATTGAAGAAGAAGAAGAAGAAGAAGACCGTATATTTGTGTATATTTGAATACATTATTGCAATCCCTATGGGTAAACGGGCCAATACAAAAGTACAGCAAATTGCTGATATTTGTAAAATCTTGCTTATCTATGGTGATATTATTCCCCATCAATTTGAAAGTTCAAGCGACGTTCAGAAACTATGTAATATTAATAAACACATATTTTACGGTAACTTACGGTTTTTTGTTTCTATACAAATAATAATCAATGAATCCATAAAATATTGTTTTTACTTCATTCAGCAATTGAATACGTTGCAAGGTATTTGCCTAAGTTTAAATATTGGTACATTTCACTAGAATTCGTATTTTAATAATTTGAAGATGACACGAACTGCATAATGCTAGAAGAGGTTTTCGAATGTCATCCTGGTATTTTTTTTTTAACCTGGCGTAGATCTACAAGGGTCCCTAAGACTCAGCGGGGCAGTATTTGGCTGCTGCCTGCACCTGCACTCGCATAATACCTATCAAAATACACATACTCACGCACATTTGAGGATTCTCCTGTGAAACCCTGCCTTGCGGTCCTAGCTTGTGGCTGATAAAATAAGTAGTGCCTATCAATAGAACTCTCAAAAACACACTCGCATAATATTCCTCACCTCATGTGACTAAATAAGTAAATCACATAATTACTGACACAACTGCATCCATATAGAAATATGGATATGATTACGTCAGTTGGATCATAATGACCCACCGCAATTCCGATGTGCTTTTTTGCGAGTTTATCTCCGCCAGGTTAAAATTATGGTTGTCAAGTAACGGTGCTGCCGTGTAAGTGCTTTGCGATAAATCTATCGCATATTAGTATACAACATTCGTCAATTTTAAACGCATTTGAAAGTTTAATTTCTTACTTATGAATAAGCGTTCTCTTGACTTTCAATGACACCAAGATAAAATAACATCATCTAGTGTTTAAAAAACATAGTTGTTCAGAAAAATAGAGTAAACTATAGTTAACAATAGCTAAAACAATTACTAACGACGAACAAACATTTGGTACCACAGTAACGCACATGCAGTTAAAACCAACTATAAACTAAATATGCATGAAATTCCTGAAAATTTTAGTAATTTTCCAGAAATCTGATAAAAAAGTGTCCAATTTCGAGAAAAATGTGGCAAGATTTGATGTCACAAACGTGAACACAGTAGGTATGGTTTACATGACGTCACCGAATGTAAACATATGGTTTACAAAACACACACATACACACGTGTCTATAAGATATTGTGTTCGAAATTCAAAAACAAGACTGTTAACCCAAGAACGTGCCTCTGCCAAAAACAACATAAGTGAAGTTATACCATTTTGATTCATAACATTCCAAAAGGACATAACTCTAGCTGCATTCTAAACTAGTTTTTTCAGCTTCATAAAAGGTATAACTTTACTTTCGTACAAGCACGTGTTTAGTTATCGAGTAATTTTCACAACTAAAAAGACACCACACTGTGTGAGTGTAAACTAAATAAATCCTACGTCGAAACGTCACACACACGGTATAATACACTAGTGAGCAATCACACTGACTCAAAACCAGAGCCAGAGACAGAGCCGGACAAAGCTTGTGGTAGGCCTACTGACCCGCGTGTGTTGAGAAGGCAAGGTCACTTCTACTAGACCATCGGTGCTTCATGGCAAACAATATTTATTAGTACTATTTTTATGAACAACGGAATATTTAACATGATATAATTTTGCGAGTTTCGACTCCCTAAATCGTTGTAAGCTATAATGAAAACTGTTTTCAGCGTAACATTAATCATAAACCATTGTTAAAATTATCAAATTGTCAGCATAGGACCTCAATCTCTGGCAAACAAGGTCACAAAGATGTTTTTCATCAAGCTAGCTAACTTTGCCAAGCAATATCTGCAATGAATATAGCCCTTAATGCAATTTGCGTATAACCTTATCATCATCTGAGGCAAATAGTGATGCAAATATGAAATAAAAATAAAAGGCAACTGTGGCGCTGGTTTTCTTATTCATCTGACGTGACGAAAAGGTTAAATCCTACGTCAAAACGTCACACACACAGTGTAATACACTGTGGTCAGCACTCACACACCAGCTCCAGACATATGTCCAGAGACATATGTCCTTTATGGTAGCCCTCCAGTTGTGGAAAGACAGAGTTAAGTATGTTTTTATTCGGTACATTTATTGAATTTATTTGAGTATTACTGTTGTGTAAAGCAACAAATTTGAATGTTTTTCAATATCTTGGATTTTAATGTTTATGAGTTCATTTCCACGACAAACACCGTTCACTCCAAAAATCAGTGCTACCTGTAACAAAAATAGGTAGCTAGATAAGTATTTAAGTAGGACGGTATCTTACGTAAAATATCGTTTTTTATGTAGTTCCCATGGAACTAATAAGTATGTATGTATTACCTATTACATGTTATAAACTTTCTTAGATTTGACTGAAACAGTCATGTGTGTGTCAGTTAAAATATAAAAAGTTTATTATTTTTATTAACAAAGCAATCATGAACCTTACGTTTTAGGTTTACAATAATAACTATTACGAGTATTTAACATAAGCTCAGAACATCACATCAGTATAATATCCTACCTACTTACTACCTACTTACTACTTACTTACCTATTGACTTTTCTGGAAGTAGATTGTTGGTAATGCCAATGGCTTCCGATTTAATGTTCTCCGGAGTCAAATCACTATCGTCACTTGACATTTATGTGAGAATTTGTAGTTTATTAGGAAAGTTATTTATGAAAAAAAAAAAAAAACAGTATTCGATTCGCGCCTTTTTTTAAATTTGTGTTTTTTTTAATTTATATTCTACTCTCGTAGTGGCTAGTTTGATTTTCGAACAATGAGTATGTTACTTAGAGCACAGATAAGATAATACTAGTCTAGTACCTATAGTAAATGTTCGTATATTCCAAATTCAAATCACATTGACTAGTGCGTGATCAACGTAGTGACATAATGAAATTCAGTACAATATTAAAGCCCTGCTAGACCTTTAGTCTCTAATGACTCACTTTAGATTAGTTTTGCATGACATTTAATTTGACATTGTCGAGCAGGTGGTGTGAAAAATAATTTTGATGGTGTTCGCATATTAAGGATTCTAACAAAATCACCGTTGGAGTATCAATAAAGGTACGTAAAATAATATCAATTATTTTTAATAATGTTTTTAACAGCTCCCAGACTGAATCGTCTACTGAAACTAAGTCTCCTACTAATAAAGGAAACAAGTGAACAAATGTCATCATTTCTGAAGCTGACATTTTGAACTTGCGTTGAGTCAAATGTTCTCGTTTTATGCAAACAGAAAAATTATTTAGCTCAGTAACAGAATAGTCAAATAATTTTAAGCGATTATTTAAGGTACGGAGATCAAAAATTTGTAGTGTGTCTGTATAATGCAAAATTATTTGAGCTAAATCGTAATTTCATATACCCTCAAAAATATCGTGCATTATATCAACACTGCAGTTGTCTAAAACGTGAAAGCTGGGTATGTTGTTAAAACAACAGTATTCATGAATACCGGTCTCTGTTACATTATTTGTTTCAACATCTTCAGAGTAATTCGCAGTATTCCTTAGCAGAGCATCATCTTGTTTTGACTGTCTTTGCATAACAGATTTATGAGCTTTACATATTCTACAATTATAGTAATTACTACTGAAAGATCTGGAATATCCAAGAATTGTGTTTAAACCAAGATTGTCTCTTAAAATCATACCAAGTAAAAAATGCACTTTGACAGTACCCTTTTCTGGTGTATTGATAATAATACCCTCTTTTTCCAAATAAATTAATTCGTATATGAGATCGTAAAATTCTGAATAGTTGCCATATATTTTAGAAGAGGATGGAAATAACATTGCAACAAAAATGTTATCTAATAATGAGAGATATTCTGGCGGGATTGAAGGAAATTGATGAGCTAATGTTGCAGTTGATTTACGTAATATATCGAAAGCAATTTCGAATGTTTCTTCGTGCAATTTATGAGATTGTACCGAATCGTCAATAGACTCATTAGGACTACTAGAGTCATTGCTTGGAGTGTTACAAGCATTAGTTGTAGTATCCGGGAGTTCATTATTTGATATAAATTCTGTGTTAGTATGACGAGATATGAGATGGCGCCTAAAAGACCTCTGGTTTTGGTTTGGTCACGATCGCAGTTATTCTGTGTGCAATAATAGGTAGCATTTGGTCCCAGATTATGATAGAAATCGATGTGAACTAATTTATTATATTTACTATTAAATTTATTACTTTCTACAGAAACGTGACATTTAAAGCAGCGATACATTTTAAATTAACTGAATAGCTTTCCAGCATCTACCTACTTATTTCAAATCCGAGATGAAAGATAAAACACCTGACAGTTTTCTATCTGACTTTAAATCGATGTCGTAAAAATATTTTTGGATGAACATCCATACATGTATTGCCTCCGGTGGATATTCTGCATTAAGGCAGTGAAACATCTTGAAACAGATATTATCTAAAGCTTTTAAAAAGCTGTCGAGAGTTTGTCCTCTGTTGCACCAACCACGATGACGAGGGGCTGGCACCTCATCCCCTTTTCAAGTTGTACTTTTCTCCATGAGTCAAGACGGGTTACAATTTCGCTGTCATTCTGAAAAATAAACATTCCTAATTATTGTTTCGTTCTTAAATGAAGGCTAGCAACATAACAGGAAAAGTTTTCCATTTTAGTTGGGCAAAACATACCTGTACATGCAGAATGAATTTTTTTTTTGTTTCTGCTATCGAGGGTTTGTACTTTAGTTTTTTCCCTCTCTTTTGGGTGTTGTTACATTAACAGTGGCCGTTATTCTGTTGCACATCAGATGTAAGAGATTACTGCTTTGCTTCGAAAGTAGTAATCTCTTACATCTGAAAAAAAAACTGCACGAGCGTCATTCATTCTTATATAATTATGCAAATAATTAATTCAAAATTTAAACAAGCGGTTGCCCGCGGTTTTGTCCGCTTGGTAGCTTTTTAGCCCGTTGCTGTTATTTTCTCCGCATAAAAAGAAGCCTATATTATGTTACTAAAAACATTATACCAGACTACTTCCGAAAACTTCAGGGGGATAAAATACCCAGTTCGGGGCTAGATAGTGCCGTGTGAATAACATCTGCAAATATTTATACCGGGTGTTACCAAACTACTTCCGAAATGTTTAAGGGGTTAAAGTAGGTTTAGGTTTTTTACCCATCAATATGAAGTATAAAAATGAAATGTCACAAATTGTCACCCATCCAAATATTGGTCGACAAAAACAGACTATACTTACGTCACTAACAGCGCCCAATAAAGAATTATAATAAACGAACCTTCACTCGGATCATTTTCTAAAATGGTCGTGTATGGCTTTGCTCCATTTATTTTTTGAAACACTGGTAATGCTTTTTCCAGATATTCCGGCCACTTTTTAAAAAGAGCTATTTCCTGAGCTTTGTATTTGATGTTGAAATCAGCTTCAATCTAAAAAATATTAAGTACACAATGGTATCAATTCTGTTGTTTAGAAATCCTAAAATTTAGCTAATTCCGAGCTAAAATTTCGTAAAATTGTTATTCCTATTCTGTTGGCAGCATCGTAAACTAAAATTTAGAGTGACAGCTCTATAATTAGGATAGTTACTCAATTTAGTCAAAAAACACTTAAATCCGTCATTTTGCTATTCGGTTGTACAATATTTTAGGTAATTTGCGCTTAATTTTAGAAACGTCAACCTAAATTTAGGCGACACGTTACAAGGTGCTGACTAAAGTTGTGTTGTCTATTTGTTGTGAATTTGTGGACGAAGCGCAATCAACTCAAAAAATCATGGAAGCTGTTGTAGTGGCTGCAATTATAGAAGCCTCGGCAAGGTTTGTACTTACCATCTGATCTGATGGGTTTTTTCATATTACGTACCTATTTACATCTATCCTAGAAACAGATAGGTATGTAACCTAGTTTTATAAACCAACTCATTTTATTTTCAGGAACTATCGCGAAAGAATCCGTCTGGAGAGACTAAGAGACGCCTCAAATCCATTCGACATGGCAGAAACAAAATTTAAAAAAATATTTAGGTTATCTAAAACAGGCGCAATGTGTTTAATAGAAACTCTGGATGGCCCACGTCTCAGGGACGGATCTATCCCTAAAACAATAAAGGTGGGTTCCGTTATTAGATAAAAAGATATAGGTTTTTATATTTTTGAAGATACCTACTGTTGTATTTAGTAAAAGGATAAGTGAAATACCTTGTTCAAACAGTAAGAGACAACTGATTTTGTTTGGCATAGGTCTACCCCATATCATAATCTAGTATGTGAGTGCCCACCTACTACAATAACTATATGCTATTACAACTCCTACATACCTTTTAATTACAAACTTACTTTACTACTCTTCAGGTTTTAGCGGCCCTTACATTTTTCGGTCATGGCAGCTATCAGACATCAACCGCACAGGATAGCTTTTTAGGTATAAGCCAGCCTACTGCTAGCAGGTGTCTAACAATTGTAGCTGAAGAAATTGTTATTAAACTTGCTCCTCAATATGTGAAGTTTCCTACTACACCCCCAGAAAAAGTGTCTGCGATGGCCGAGTAAGTAGCACTAAGAGGTAGGCAACCTGACCTAAGTATGAATAATCAAATAAAGATAAGGTAAAGCATGTAGGTATACCTATATTCTGCCTAGGTAAGATACCACTCCTAAGCATTTAACAAAACCTTTGGTTTTCCAGGTTCCAGGAGCTTTATGGCATGCCACACACACTAGGAGCTGTGGACGGGACACATGTGGCCATATTCAAACCGCCAATTTCACATCCTACTGCTCCTGGCAATTTATTTTACAATAGAAAGAGATACTACAGCATCAACTGCCAGATCGTGAGTAATTTTCAAATCAGGAATACCATTATACCAGATCCATTAATGTTTGTTTTTGGAGGGTCTGATCAGTTTTTTATTTATTTACAGGTGTGCAGTGCCAAAGGAAAAATTATTTCCTTGAACCCAAATTTTCCTGGTTCAACTCATGATGCAGCCATTTGGGGAGCATCTACAGTGTGCAAATTTTTAAAAAGAGAGTTTGTGCAAGGACAGAATGAGCAATGGCTTATAGGTAGTTAAGGATTATTTATAGATTATTTATTTTTGTAGTTGTAGATTTTTTTATTTAATTTTTTATATTGAACAGGTGACAAAGGCTACCCTCTTCAGCCCTGGCTCATGACACCTCTTATGCGTCCACAAAATCCTGCTGAGGAAAACTATAACGCCTGCCACATAAGAGCAAGAAACATAGTGGAGATGACAATCGGCCGGCTGAAGAACAAATTCAGATGTCTGCATCGCCATCGTTGTCTGCATTATAAACCAGAAAAAGCAGCCAAAATTATTATCTCGTGCTGCACTCTATATAATATGTTTATGGAAGAATTAACAGGTGAATCAAAATATAAATAGAACTATGCTTTACCTACCTACTATTCCTTCTCTAATAAGATGTATTCTGTGATTGCAGATAGGGATGAAGACATAGTGCTTGAACAAGATGATGGAGTCGAGGGAGAGGAGCACGACATAGATTTCCTCCATGAAGCACGTATAATACGACAAAGAATAATAAACTCTCACTTTCACCCATAAATATTTTTTTAATCATTAAGGAGCATTAGGCTGGTATACAAATAGGTCATACATCTCTACAAATATTAAATCATAGTAACTATATAATAAAAAAAGCGGCCAAGTGCGAGTCGGAATCGCCCATGAAGGGTTCCGTAGCAACAAGTAACATAATATAAAAGTTCAAGTAGTTCGTCGCAAGGTACATTGCGGTTTATGATTTATGACGTATAAAAAAAACTACCGTGAATCACCGCCCTGATGAGGCAACAATAGAATTTTAGTGGGACTTTGGTGGGAGGCAGAATGAAACGCCGCTGAGCTTAATGATAATTTAGATGTTGGTATAGTTGGATGATGCAGTGTTGGTGGAGAATGGCAGCAATTGAAATCCAACATCATGATGACTAATAGTTGCCATGGTTCTATAACTTTAGTGGGTTTTGATTTATCTAGATCCTCTATATTTTTCTAGAAAATCTATCTAGATAAATCAAAACCCACTAAAGTTATAGCAACATGGCAACTATTAGTCATCATGATGTTGGATTTCAATGGGTGCAGAAATAATAGCTGCAATGGCTGCAGCTATTATTTCTGCACCCCTTACAATGCTCTCCGCCATTAGTCTGCCATTCTCCCTCAAAACCTCTGTCAAATTATCATTAAGCAAAGGCCTCGCAGGCCTAGGTAACTGGCGCCGGCGACGCCGGTGACCAGAGCCTTCAGGTCGGCCACGAGGAGGGGTTTGGGTGGACTGGTTGCGAGGGGATATTGCGTGGGCTCCTTCCTCCCTCCCAAGTGGGCTCCTGGATCGAGCATGTTCGTCTTCTAGATCCACTGAGGGCAGCATATTCCGGGGTGGCACAGGTGAAGGTATTCCCTGAAAATAAAACAACTATAATAAAATCTCATCTTGTATAGCATATACAAAAACATGTGCTAAGCTGCAGCATAAAATAATTACCACTTCGAGTCTGCTAAATCCATATACAGAAGCAGACCCCACTATGTCGAGGATTTTATTATCCTCCTCCGTGAGGTCTGCCCCTGCCGGGCCTCCTCCAGTACCAGTGAAGCCGGTACCGACCTTTCTGGCCTTACCCTTCACCTTTGCCACCCATATACTCCAAATCTGTGGAAAGAAATATTGTTTTAGTTTCAATTAGAAGGATAACAAAAGGACAAAAACTGCATAAAAAGTTGGTTTAAAATTAATTTTATCCACATTTATTGTATACTGGCGGCTCGCCCCAGCTCCGCACGGGTAGCCAATACAATAACACTCACAAATAACGTGGCTTTCTACTGGTAAAATAAATTTCAAAATCGGTTCAGAACATCCAGAGATAAACACTACAACGCCACAAACTCACAATATTTTTTTACCCCAAGGATTCATATTTTTTTAATAGATTAAAGCCTATAGGCAAGTATACACACTGTTGCATGCTCTATGAGCATACTTAATCCGAGCTATGGCTATCTACAAATATGCTCGACCCTGCGTCTACACTTTAAAGCTTGCTCGAAGAACATGTTCAGTGAGCGTTTTCAACGCACACTAAACTCTTTGAGCAATGGACAGTGGGCGTGAGGCGTCAATCGTTTATGGGTTTTGTTGGATATCACTTGCTAGGTTTACTGTCGGAAAACAAACAATCAAATCTTTCCTCTTTATAATATTAGTAGGTAGATGAAATAGTGTAACTTACATGCTGCCACTCTTCAGCAGTTCGGCTACAGCCAAGAGCATTCAGCTCTCCCGCCAGCATCCCCTAAAATTCTACTATTGCTGTATCAGCTTGGTTATCTGAAAACCGGACATACAACAATCAAATCACTGAAGTGTGTAGCTAGGTAAGTATAAATCATTAATTATACCTATTTCGGAACCAATAAAATATAAATGCTACGTACCTCGTGCCATCATCTTATTAGCCAAAAGCCGTTCCACCAACCATTCTTTTTGTTTAATATTTGTCCTTTTTCGGGATCGGGGGGTTCGGGGGCGGTCAGTAGGCTGCTGCATTTTGTAGTTGATTACGTACAATCCGAGTAGTAGAAGCGGAGGGGCTGGTGGTTACTATCACTGACCCGCACAGTCTTACAAATCGTTATTTATCTTACAGAATATTAAATTAGGACGCTACGTAATAGGTGAAATAAGTGAATGCTAAATAACTTTGTCGATCGATGGTTCGAAGTTTAGCCGCTGTATGCACCCACAGATACAAAAAAAACCCGTAAAAATAGTGCAAATAGAGCGCCATCTAGTGTCGAGTAGTGCCAAGATGCATGAAATGACAAATGTGTATGTTACCTGTGAACTTAATTTAGCGCAAGTTTAGAGGTGTCATAGACACCTTTTAAATTTAGTAAAATGCGATAACAGAATAGCTTATAAGATTTTCCTAACTAAATTAGAAAATTTTAGGCTAGTTTAGCTAGACAGATTGTAAACAACAGAATTGATACCATTAACTATTAACATACTCATTTACATGTTGGTTGATCGTAAATGAGGCAATATTTAATATTCTTACATTTACCACGTTCGGCAAGCGGATTGGTGACTGCAGTGTCAGTGTTGGTTTGGTACCCTACCCATTGTCTGGTGTAAAAACACTTAGATCCCGCTAAGTTTTATACAAAAAAGAACAAGTATCTGTCGACAACCTTAATGAAAAAATAAATAGGTAGAACATTAAACTCACTAATTTGTAACCGAAGCTCAGCTTGTACGCAGGCCAATCGTTTATAATTTCAACAACGCTGCTATATTTGTTTGACTCCAGATCTTTTAATCTGCGTTTTGAGATTTTATTCCACTTCACTAAAATTTCATTTAGTGCCAGACTTTGAGCTCTTCATATTCTTCATTAGATACTGTAAATTAAGAAAAAAATGGATTATAATGAATTGGATTATACTTATGTAGATAAGCACATGCCATGCTAGTCTAATATAGAATTTGTATTTCAGTATTATGATTGTCTACACTAATATTACTAATGGCAACCGCGAGATGTAAATCGCGAGCACACTAAAATGGAGTAATTATTTTTTTTTAAACGTAGAGCAGTGCTGTCGCTGCAGAAGCATCGTCATTGGCTGCGTGCGGCAGCCGGCATTGCTGCGGAACTCGGAATGTAATATGTCTTATACTTTTATACTTACTGTCTATGTCTATATCTATGGATTCGGGTATGGAGGGTATGTTTTGCTTATGTTTTAAAATCTCAAGGCTGCGCAACTTTCTTTTGGTGTTATTGTATTTGTCTACTAATTTACCTCTTGCTGGCAAGTATTTATTTTGACCATACTTTTGGCTAGGTATAAAGTATGTTTCCTGTGAAATACAAAAGAAAATAATTGCCATAATGTGTATAATGTCGCAGCCAAATAGTTTAATTTGCCATGAGCGTTACCAGACTACTTCCGATAACTTCATGGAGTTAAAGTACCCATCGTTGTGACTTATTTTTTTAAAGGAATCAACACTGTGAACGCCGAAAGTAAAACAGCTTTTCCATTCATTTAGCCAAGTAGGTATTGAACTGTTGTATGGAACAACTGTTTTTTAAGAGTTCACAGTGTTAGTTCCTTAGTACGAGTTATTTATATTTATGTGCACTTAAAACCCTTGAAGTATTTGGAAGTAGTCTGTTAATACCCTGTATATTTTTTACGATCGCCCTGAAGCCTTCTGATGGCAATATCTAATTAAATTAAAGAAAAATCATAGTTTAAGACGCATGTTGTTGAGCCAAGAGTTAAAAAAATATATATTGCGGGGCTCGTTTTTCATAACTATACCCTCTTTGCTTTGCCCTTCAGAAGGCGATCGAGAAAAAAGCACTCGTATGCATAATCTGTTTATCTAACTACTACTACTACCTACATATCTAGTATAACTATGACTACTATTAGCACGTTATGAGGCGCGCGCGCGAATAGGAGGCTACTTGACTACATAATCTATAACTACCTTATAAAAGAGTGTGTGTGTGTGTGTACCTTATGTTCGTTAGTTACAAGCAATTCAATTTTTAAAGATATCTCTTCAAAATCACTTTTAGTCATGAGACCATATTCTTTTAGGTAGTATTCAACTACACTCTTAACCAGGCAGTTTCTACTGCGGGCGTCCAGTCTACTGTTTTTTTGTAGAGTTTCTAGACACAATTGTCCAGAACTATTACTTTTTAAAATTTGTTTAATGTCAACATCCTAAAGAGAAAAATAGGTTAGTACAATTATCAAATTATTACGAACTAGCGATCTGCCATGGTTTCGCACGGGTGTAATGTATGGATAACTACACTGAAAAAGTATAGTTGTTGAATTTACTAAACTTGCATGGTTTGAGCTAACAAGCAATAAATTAACCAAATTCTTCGTTGTTTTTACAAAATACAATTATTAATTTTACAAAACCAGTAAAGGTTGACACTTGCCATTTTGTGCTTAGTAGAATTTACGAAATCAATGTATTGGTTACACTAAAGTGTGATTTGTAGGCGAGTGCCATAAGGTGGCACTTCCAACGTTACTAAAGTCATTTATATATTCAACAATCCTCAATGTTGGTTTTACTAAACCTGATACTACAACTATGGTTTAGTATATTCAACAGTTATATTTAGTAAGATTCACACATAAATGTTGATATCATCAACAACGAGTTTTCGTAGAAACAACGTTCTAGTTTTGTAAGATAGTTCCCGTAAGAACCGTTTGATGGCGCATGCATCGCCACTAAAGTCATTTGCATATTCAACAATCCTTACTGTTGGTTTTACTAAACCTAATACTACAACTACGGTTTAGTATATTCAACTGTAATACTTTGTAGAATTCACACATAAATGTTGATATCATCAACAACGAGCTTTCGTAGAAACAACGTTCTAGTTTTGTAAGATAGTTCCCGTAAGAACCGTTTGATGGCGCATGCATCGCCACTAAAGTCATTTGCATATTCAACAATCCTTACTGTTGGTTTTACTAAACCTAATACTACAACTACGGTTTAGTATATTCAACTGTAATACTTTGTAGAATTCACACATAAATGTTGATATCATCAACAACGAGCTTTCGTAGAAACAACGTTCTAGTTTTGTAAGATAGTTCCCGTAAGAACCGTTTGATGGCGCATGCATCGCCACTAAAGTCATTTGCATATTCAACAATCCTTACTGTTGGTTTTACTAAACCTAATACTACAACTACGGTTTAGTATATTCAACTGTAATACTTTGTAGAATTCACACATAAATGTTGATATCATCAACAACGAGCTTTCGTAGAAACAACGATCTAGTTTTGTAAGGTAATTCCCGTGAGAACCATTTGATGGCGCATGGCGTACAACACAGGCGACTCTCCATACAAACGTAGTCCCCTATTTCCTCCCTGGATAATGCCTCTAGAGTAACCATTTTGTCTCATAAAATCCAGATCTGCTATATACATGCTCGTATGTTTTCCTTTTTAGGGTTCCGTAGCCAAATGGCAAAAACGGAACCCTTATAGATTCGTCATGTCTGTCTGTCTGTCTGTCGGTTTGTCTGTCTGTCTGTCTGTCCGGCCGTGTCACAGCCATTTTTCTCCGAAACCATAAGAGCTAGACTGATGAAACTTGGTGAGTAGATGTATTCTATGAACCGCATTAAGGTTTTTACACAAAAATAGAAAAAAAACTATAAATATGGGGGGTCCCCATACTTGAAACTGAAACTCAAAATTTTTTTTTTCATCGAACCCATACGTGTGTGGTATCTATGAATAGGTCTTTAAAAATGATGTTGAGGTTTCTAATATCTTTTTTTCTAAACTGAATAGTTTGCGCGAGAGACACTCCCAAAGTGGAAAAAAGTTGGTCCCCCCCCCCCCTCTAACTTCTAAAATAAGAGAATGATAAATCCAAAAAAAATATATGTTGTACATTACTATGCAAACTTTCAACGATATTTCGTTTGAACGAGATAGTTTTTTTTTTATACGTCATAAATCGTAAACCGCAATTTACCTTTCGACGAACTACAAAAACCTTTATATTGTGTTAATTGATGCTACGGAACCCTTCATGGGCGAGTCCGACTCGCACTTGGCTGCTTTTTTTTTCAGAAACTTATTGATAAAGAAAATATCACCTCCAATTCATATTTCATATAAATCATATGAGGGTCATGAACGGAACCCTTAAAAAGGTTAAATTAAAAGATCCGAGGGCTCGCATCTCTAAAAATTTCGGTGGCACCAAGGTTTTTTTCTACTGGTCGGTCAATTCGTTTGCTATTTCTTATTTTTTTTTTCTTGAATTAAATTAAGGAAGTACCCAGTTCAGTTGTCATAAAATGGTAAAAGCGACCTGGTCTGATTATGGAGCCAAGGTCTGTCCAATGGAGCTCTTCTATCAATTGGCCAATTGAGTTAAAACTTGTTTACCATACAAAGTTAGAGAGGGATAGTCAGAGGCAAGGCCAAACAGGGGTTTGGCATTACCTTTGTATATCCCCCACAGAAATACTTCCTCAAAGTAGATAATACACAATGTGTGATGGTGGAACATTTTTTTTTTGATTACCATCTATTATATATTTTATATATATATAAAAATTTCCTGACACAATTTAGAACGCGATAAACTCCGAAACTACTGAACGAATTTTGATAAAATTTTGTAACCGTCTATAATTATGGTCCAACATATAAGATATAAGAGGATACCTAGTTTATATTCAATATTTAGGTGTTATTACAAATTAAATGGCAAAAGTTTCGAAATCTATGTCTATCCTTTTCTAACACGTAGGGACTTCTCTATGTCTATCCCTTTCTTTTACTTATGTTTTTTTCTGAAATTTTTTGACTTTGACGAGAACAGAATGCTCATAGACGCAATGTATGATGATGTAAGAACATTCTAGAACGTTTAGGAGCACTATTTTCTAGAACATTTTGACTAAATCTAGAATTCACAAAGATTTAGAAAATGTCCCAAAAGTTAAGAGCCGAGCGGGATTTGAACCCGCGACCTTCCTGTTAGTGCCGAACAGTCCCTTGGAGTTATTCGTCGAGTATGATTGGGATCCGATAGCGCTGCGGTCTATTTTACTAACGTTTGGGAGCATTCCGCTAACTGACTTTAAATTTGATTATTCCAGACCATTCCAGAACCTTATCATCATCAATTTATATCAATCTACTACTGGACGTACATAGGTCTCTTCCAAGACGTGCCACTGAGCCCGGTCTGCGGCTCAATGTTCTTTAACATTCTGGAATGCCCGGGTATTAAAAAGAGGAAAGATTTGTATTTTTGTGTGTATATTTTTAATGAATAAACTCAAAAACCATTGTGCTGATTTCAAAAATTCTTTCACCATTGGAAAGCTATATTCACCTTGAGTAACATAGGCTTTACATATTTATGTGTTTAAAAAATAAATGTCCACCCGTGCGAAGCCCGGAACAGGCAGCTAGTCTACCTATATTTGGATCGCATCACGAGATCTAAGTTTGGGGCGGACTACTAGTTTAAATGCTTGTTATAGTTATAATTTAGCTTTATATAGTACGGACAGACCGACAGACAAAAAGACAGACAGACGGACAACAAAATCATCCTTATAGATAGGTATATAAAATACTAGCGGCCACCCGCGGCTTCGCTCGCCCCATTCCAGGTCCCGTGACTTTTTCGGGATAAAAAGTATCCTATGTCCTGCTCCTGGTACTAAGCTATCTTCCCACCAATTTCCAGCCAAATCGGATCAGCCATTCTCGAGTTATAAATAGTGTAGGTAACTAACACAACACTCTTTTATACATATTTTATCTAATAATATTAGGTAGTTCTAGAGTTTATTTACACAAAAAAACTTACAATTAAACAAATATTTACAAAATGTACAAAATACACAAGAAACAGTTGAGCTATCTGCAGACCGTTACAAACGATCTAGAGATACCTAGCCCAACTGATCCAATAATAATATATAGGTATCATATTATTAGTTAGGTAGGTACCTACCTACTAGTTAGTAACCTACCCTCCCTCCCTCTCACCCCGTATTCGGCGTCCGATTATGAAACGAGAAGTACTAGCAAAGAAACATAATATACTAATATAGTTTTAGTAGGTAGGTACCGTATCTACCTACCAGGTAATACCTTTATATACAATCGCCATTCGCATGCGAAAGTCAAGTTCATACCGCCAAAAAACAACCTAATTTTTTTTACTAAAGTGGTAATTGTACAATCAACCCTCGTGTTTAGTCTATCTAACATTTTTTGTTTAGTAACTAGTAACGGATCGGTCAGTCTTTCCAGCGTCTTGCTTGACGGAAGCTAGCATAGCTTTATGCCATTCATTCATTTCATTACATTCTGCATACTAGTGTTGCAAGGTAAGGTAATTTTTCGCCATATTTTGGCACCAGCGTGACTTTGTCTGCGTAGACTCCATAAAGAGATAAACAGTATCCTATAACTTGACCACCTCCCAATTCATCCCCATCGCAGTGGAATTTCCAACATTTACATTAATAGAACACAAAGAACTAAATATAAAAAAAAAGACGGGTTGCACTCCGGGAGTGCCGGCAGAAGTGAAAACTTGCCGCTCGTATTAAAACTTATTAAATTTTCATCTAGTATATTTATAAAGTACTCACTCATTTTCTTTCGCTATTTCTTCATCACTTTTATCATTAATAGATGCACGAACCGCACGCGCCGCCCCGCCCCCATCGTAGCAACAGTGCCGGCCGGCGAGCGAAGCGGCAACGTCGCACACCGGGTACGGCGCGGTCAGTCGAGCGGAACGGCAACGTCCTCTCCATCCGTCTTACGCTTTTTCGATCAGGTCACGTGATCCTGACGCGAGTTTAAGATTTTATACCCATTACAGAAAGTGCTCAACGCCGCTAAAGAAGTTTTCACTTCAAAAAAATATAGTTGTAAACTTAAAAAATAATTGTTTTGCCGTAGTAACTTTCAACCCCTTCAAGTTTTATTTATGGTATGGAATCAGGATTAAGTAAAACTATAATAAGTGACTGGTGGGAGTAAAATAACTGCAAAATTAGTAGGCATGTATTTGCTGTAATTTATTGTTAATTTTGTGATTGAAATAAATAACCATAATGATATATCTTATTTGTAATCTACACAGTAGGTGATAAAAATGAGTAATAAAGATAGTTTTTTATGTAAACAGTAAAGTAATTTATTTACACAAAGAAACTTACAATTAAACAAATATTTACAAAATGTACAAAATACACAAGAAACAGTTGAGCTATCTGCAGATCGTTACACACGATCTAGAGATAGCTCTACAATGAGTTACTTTTGCTCAATAATTAGCAATGTAGCCCTTTTTAAGATTTGATCTAGCCCGTAAACCTAATACCGAGTTGGCATCACTGCGGAGCCGACAACGCGTCGCGGCGGCCGACATTCGCTCACTTCAAGTATTCGTTCGTTCGTGGTTGGTCTCGCCTCGCAAATTAATTTGAAATTCATAGCATAACTTCAATAATTTCTGTCCGTTGATTTTTGTTGGTGCGACACGAGTGACACGACGCGACGCTGACGCTCTGGCTAATTTGAAGTTTGGACAAAATAGGTACGATACGATGGGTTCACCATTAGATGAACCAAACGAGTTGCTACTGGATCAGAATTTCATATCAGAACTGCTACAATCTTGGGGAGTGTCTGTAGACACTCAGAACGTGTTCAAAGGTGAGTTTACTTTGAATTAAACTTAAGGGCTGCGGCAGTCGATGAGCAGGACAAACCGTGGCTGCCTGACGTTGATCTATACCGAAGTGGTTTGCACACAGGAAGGACAGAGTTATTATTACTTATCTAAAACTCCGTGGCGGCAGGCGTTTCGCGCTGCAGCTAGAATGAATGTCGAAAATAGTATCCCTATTTACCTTGTTTCGCAGCGCAGGTAGGTAGCAAGAGGAAGACGCGTTAGTTAAGTTTCTGCTCACGCAGACGACCAAGAGCGGGTAGGCCCCTACCCGCTCTTGGTCGTCTGCGGGAGCTCTAATATCCGTCACTGACTGTCCACTGCTGGGCCGGACACCGTTGCAGGGCGGATTGGTGATAAGTAGGTAGGTAACTACACGGGTCGATGCTACTTCCACCTCTGGTGTAATCTCAATCCGTGGGAGGGAAACTTTGATGATGATCCATTTATTTGTCCTGCAATTATTGGATTTATACATATATCCTAGTATCTAAGTAGGTAGGTAGGTATGCCTGATAAAAAATAATAAAAATATGTATCTTTTCTTTTGCAGAGCATTATTTAGATATATTTTGCTTAGAAAATATTACCGAATCAGACATAAATGAACTCATACCCACACAACGCTTTAAGGACAGAATTAAATTCAAAGCGGGGCTAAACCAATTCAAAAAAGAAAACAAAACATTGGTGAGTAAATATTTCATACCCTAACTTGCAAAAAATTACTGTGTGGAATGTATTTCTGATCTCAGCACCTTTTCATTACTTTATATTCGTTGCATCCCTTAAAATAAAAAGTACATTTTTCTCAATAAGGCTTACACCCCATCTTTGCCTATTCATGGTACAGCTAGTTAATCATTTAAGCCAGATCTCAAGGTAATATCTGCGGGCTATACTTGCCTAGTGTTCAACATTCTTGCACATACTACTATGTGTCACCGGCTTGTTCTTGGTCACTTTGCGTCAGGCCATAGGTTAGTTTGATGTATAGTGGTCCTAATATTTTCTCCCAGGTGCATCTAACATAATTACATTTATCTTACAGAGCACATGTTCAATGTACACGGAATTTGTAGGTAATGAAAGTTTAAAATAAGAAGTAAATAAGTGTAAATACTTAGTTACAACTTGAAGTTTTCGTAAGCAGCAAACAGTGAACTCCATTGCGTGCGTGTTGAGTTGTTAACCTTGAAACGCAACCGGTTGTTAGAGTTGCTTCTTGCTTGGACACGATTTACCGTGATTGCTTCCATTCGCTTATTTCGCCGCACATTTTGTATAGCGCTGTGGCCGTGTGCATGCACCCGTTGACTGAGGGGCATCATTTCTAGCTATACCAAGTTCGAATCTTGAACATCGAATTTCGCTTTTTGCACTATTTTTAATTTTATTTATTGGACCCAGTTCAATACACGAAGAAGTAGCCAAGTTTTATCATAATTAGATATGAGCGACTTTAAGAAGATGTCTTGCGCTGGCTGTCTAAAGATAATGACGAGTAAAGAATTTCTCAAATGTTCTTACTGCGAAAGCCATTATGATTTGGAATGCGCTAACACGACGCAGCGTTCTTATAGTTCTATGAGGCAGGCCCTTAAAGATGTGTGGAAATGTGAGGCCTGCCGAAATAAAGAGCGTAAGGGCGATAACAAGAACACGCCTGTTCGCTCAGCCTCCCAAATATCCGTCCCCGAGATTGGAAGTCAAGAGAGCTCCAGCAATGTTACCACGAGACGGAGGCCATCACCTGCACCTGAACCGGCCCCAGAGAATATGGCAGAGGAGGTATGCAGTTTGGACTCAGCTAGCCTGCGGTCTCTTATTAAGCAGGAAGTTAAAAAGGCTATATCCGAATCCATAGGCCAAATATTGAAGGAGCAGCTGCAGTCTACAAATGATATCCTTGGTGGATTTCGAAGTACGTTGACATCGATTGACTCACAACTTGAAAATCTTAAATCATCACTTGCTGAGAAGACTAAGGTAATTGATGTCCTCAGAGAAGAAAACAGTTGCCTCCGAAAAACGGTACAACGGTTAGAAGAGCATATCCGCCAGGCAGAACAGCTTGCCTTATCTAATGATTTAGACATCGTGGGAGTTCCGGAAGCCAAGGGTGAGGCCACTGTCCACGTTGTGGTAACTCTTGCACGTAAATTGGGAGTAACACTCAGAGACACTGACATCGTCAGCGCCAACCGAGTGGGTGTGGCGCGCGACGAGACCACTGGAAGTGTGCGCACGCGCCCTATTGCTGTGCGATTGGTGCGCCGCGAGGTACGTGACGACTTGTTGAAGGCTGCCCGAGTGCGCCGCGGCGTCTCAACCGGGGATGCCGGTCTGGCTGGCGAATCTCGTCGGTTCTATGTCAACGAGCGTCTGACGCGAGAAAACAGGCAACTATTTCTGAGAGCCCGTGAGATTGGGGCGCGCCTAGCCTGGAGATTTGTTTGGTCAAAGGATGGGCGCGTGTATGCCCGCCAACACCAGAGCGAGGACTCGCCCCGGCATCAGCTGCGGTCTGAGGCCGACCTTGTACGGGTTTTTGGCCCCGGTGCAGTTGGCGTCCCCGAACGGAGAGAACGGATTGTGGTCCAGTAATTTTGTTTATTATAATCGCATCATTTTCTACCCTGTGTAATGAAATGTTTGTTTTTGTGTATCTGATGTTAAGAAATGTGGTGTTGTTATCATCATTTATAGGTTTTATAGCTGAAGAACCAGCATTTGGTTTCTTATTCTATGGTGTTGCTACTACAGCATTACAATTAGTAATTTTCCGTGTGTTTTTACGACCATGCATATCCATTCTATGGAGGTTATGTGAGCTATGTAACTTTTTCAGAATTTCATTTTTTTATGTGAGTTATTTGTATGTGTGCTACGTTCCTGTGAGGCATCAACAAAATGTATTAGTACTTTTTATTTTATTTTATTATAAATTATATATTTCACTCTCACCCATACATCAAATGCACAACCAGACTTACATAAATCTATTTCATCGCACGTGCAACTCCGCACCTATAGTCGCTAAAGCCTTTAAATCTCACACTAAATATAGTCTCATAATTTTCTTTTTGGTTCAAAACATTTATTTGCTCTTGGTTTTTAATGGGTTGTAAGACCAAACTGTTTACGTTAGGACTTTATAATGCAGGCTCATTAGGTACTGGACACAGTGATTTCATAGTTGCAATGGATAATTTTAAATGTGACATAGTAGCTATTAATGAAACATGGATAAGAGAAGGTGAGGAAGCACGAGCACCAAAAGTACCCGGCTACAAGTTCCGTCATACTCCAAGGCCGTTACACATGCGCAAAGGGAGGGGAGGAGGCATAGGTTTCTACATCAAGCGTGGAATTAATGTTCGTAAGATTGCTCACCCGCTCGCAGATATTGAGCAAATGTGGCTAACAGTAACGATTAATCGGTCACGTATAGTAATAGGTACAGCTTATCGTCCACAGTGGGTCAACGTTGATGTTTTCATTGATGCTCTCACGGAATCTGTTGCTCATTTGTCTGGATGTGACGGGATTGTTATCCTGGGTGATTTCAATATCAATATTCTGGATCCCAATGATTTTAAAACAGACAAGCTTAATCAGTTCTTGAATTATTCTGGTTTAGCTCAAACTGTAACTATGCCCACTCACCTTTCGGAAGACAACGAAACTCTTATTGATCTTATTTGCACAGATTGTCGCGTTCGGAACACTGTGGTTACTAATATAACGGGCTCATTAGGACATGCTTTTATCTCTACAACACTCAATATAAAACGAGAGAAGATACCTCCTAAGTCCATAACTTTCAGGCCTCTTAAAAACATTTGTCGAACACAGTTTGATAATGATCTGCTGGATGTTGACTGGAAGGTAGTTGTTGATGCGGCTAATGTTGACATTATGGTGAACGCTTTTACGTCCACCATAACTAACCTGCTTGATAAACATGCGCCTGTTAAAACATTAAAAGTAAAAGATAAACCAGCTCCGTGGATCACTGATAATATTAAGATTATGATAAGTTGTCGGAACGAGGCGCACGCGAAATATCGTAAGACTAGGTTAGATTGTGACAAAAAACATTATAAGGAGCTGAAATCATTTGTTATTGAGAGTATTCGAAGTGAAACAAAAGCGTACTACGACTACAGTATAAACTCTGAAATAGGAAATGAAAAAAAACTATGGAAGAACTTAAAAAAAAATATCCAGCCTGAGGACGACCATTGCTTGCCTGATCATTTTAATTGCCCGGACGACATAAATAATCATTTTCTTAATGTTCCTGGGACGGATACAGTACCAATATCCCAACTGACATTTTTTGAGCATCACAGGTTTTCTGAAAATAGATTTTCTCTAGAAACAGTGTCTGAGGAAGAAGTTGCAAAAATTATTTTGTCAATAAAAACAAATGCACGTGGTATAGATGAACTTTCTATGGATATGGTTTTGCTAACATTACCGAGTACACTTCCATTGATAACTGCCATTGTCAACGAATCCATTATATCCTCAACCTTTCCAAGTCAGTGGAAGATTTCAACAGTGAATCCTATGCCTAAAGTATCGAGCCCAACTGATATCAAGGACTTACGGCCAATCAGTATTCTACCAGTACTATCCAAAGTGGTTGAGAAAGTGGTTTACAAGCAACTGAGTAGATTTGTTGAGCGGAACAACATCTTGCCCACTGTTCAGTCTGGGTTTCGCAAAGGTAGGGGCACTACAACAGCTCTTTTGGACGTTGTCGACAATATACTTAGTGATCAGGACAAAGGTTTAGGTACAATATTAGTATTACTCGACTTTTCTCGTGCCTTCGATTCGATAAATATACCGCTATTGCTATCAAAGTTATCATTTTATGGTGTGGATGCTTCCTCGGTTAAATGGTTCAATAGTTATTTGAGTAACAGGTCTCAACTTGTTCAAATCAATCGGCCTGATGGGTCGCGCCTATCATCGTCACTAAAGATGGTACATAGAGGAGTTCCGCAAGGATCAATATTGGGGCCATTACTGTTCATCATTTACAACGCCGACATCTGCTGGCATATAAAGCATTGCAAATTTCACTTGTACGCTGACGATGTGCAGTTATACTTGCCCGTGTCGTCTAGCAATGTATCTAGTGAACTAACAAAAGTTAATGATGATCTGGGACATATCGCAGTATGGTCCCAAAACAATGCATTGGTTCTAAACCCCACCAAGTCAAAATTTATGCTACTTGGCTCAAAGCGATTTATCAATGACACAGCGGGTTCGAGTCTGAATGTAATGATTCATGGGCAAAATATTGAACGGGTGTATGAAGCTAGAAATCTCGGGATAATATTTGATAGTTCTCTTCGGTTTGAAAGTCATATATTGAGTCTAGTGAAAACTTGTTTTTATAGATTAAAACTTTTGTACAAAATATATTCATTTCTTAGTAGGGAAATACGAATTAAGGTGTGCGAAGCCCTGATTTTGTCCAAATTAAATTATGGTGATCTTGTTTATGGCCCCCGCTTGACTTCGAGGACTGCCAGCCTCGTACAAAGGATACAAAATGCGTGCTGTCGGTTCTGCTACAATGTACCGCCGCGTACACATATAACACCTTATTTAAATAACTCTGATACTCTTAATATGGTTTCGCGGCGGGCATTGCATCTGGGAGTGATGGTGCATGGTGTCATGACATCTGGAATGCCAGAGTATCTCCACTCTAAGCTTGACCACTCTCAAAGTAAATACTATAGGAGGCCAACTCGTAACATACTGCATTATAGTAAACATAAAACGGTTGCATTTAGGGGCAGTTTTCGGTACCAGGCAACCAAGTGCTGGAATAATATACCACCTCCTCTTAGACTGCTAAAATCAAAGTACACTTTTAAAAAACATTATAAGAAATTAATTCTGGAAAAGCAAAAGTCTGGGTTGTCTGGTACAAATTACTATAGTGCACCTTTCTCTTGTTGATTGTGAGAAGTGGTACACGCAAGGACTCACATGATCTCGCCGTCACACACATTATGCATGTATGTGCATAATCTACATATAGTAATACAATGAAGTATGTATGTATCTATGAATATATGTGTAATATAAATATGTCGATATATCACATCTCTCACTCTTTTGCTCACACACCTCAACACACCACCACCACACGCACGGCTTCTCCTGTTGCCCAGACTCTTAAGAGACTGGTGCCTCAGGAGAGCCCTAACTTCGAATCACTCGTAGGTATCACTCGCTCATAAACACACACCGCATCTGTACTCACGCCCAATCACACACTGACACACACCCACTCACTCACACCCACCCACTCACCCACACACAACACGGGGTAGGCTTCCCTCTGTGCTAACCAGACTCTTAAGAGACTGGGGGAATCATGGAGGCCTACCCACGACACGCTCACACGCACACACACACCCTCACATACACAACACTACACACTCAACCACTCGCACACACAAATACACACCTTACACTTATATTTATTTAATATTATTTAGTTAACAACACAAACACACACCACACCTGTTTTCACAACTAATCACGCACTGTCACACACAAATACACAACTTTCTTCTACCACTCCACACACGGTATCTCCTGTTGCCCAGACTCTTAAGAGACTGGTGCCTCAGGAGAACCTTAACTTGCTAGCCTATAATATATTATTTGTCCTCACAGGGTCAAATGGCTCTGACCACCGGTTCTGGCAGAATAACAGCGCTGAGCTGCCGCTGGTGGTGAAGCATTACGCTGAGCTAGAGCCGATTTGCTGCAGTGGCACACATACACTTACCTCTTTTTGTTGTTTCTATTATGTTTTAGTATGTATTTTTTTTTTTTTTTTTCAATGTTATTTTTCTTTAGTACCTAAGTTGTAATTTTCAATGTCAAAAATGTAATTTCTCTTTAGTACTTTAGTTTGTAATATCGTGTATCTTTCTTTGTTTTCATTACTTATTTTAATAGTGTGTATATGTGCTGAAGCAGTAAATGTCTATGTCTATGTCTAAAATCAGACGCTTCGTCAGTAAGCAGTTGCCCAGATGTTTCATACCAGGATAAACAGGTTAGTTTCTTTAGCTATTATTATTATGTAGTAATCTACCAAAGCTAGCAGGTCATGTAAGGATAGTTTATAATGAGACAGTGTTTTATTAGATAAGTTATAAATTAGCTTCACTTATATGGTAGGTAACCACAGTGTTACTGGCAAACTAAGTAAACAAATCTGGGAAGTCGATTTTAACCTAGTTTCCCTTAACCTTGTAATTGCACATTGGTCTAATGATGAAGACCGCTGCTAGACAACAGAACTCAATGGATAGTGCTAAACTATTGGGGTGTTATTAATAATCCTGGCGTAGCGTTGGACTAGTTAATCCGTGTTTGAGCAAGTGTGACAAAACACGGATTAACTAGTCCAACGCTACGCCAGGATTATTAATAACACCCTTGGTGTTTGGGCTCTTTTGAATCAGCATGTGGTTTTGATTACTAATACATAAGGGTCCAAGGTAAAATTTGAATAATTACCTTTGTTATTCTACGGATCTCTTCATTTCTGATTCCATCATGTCGTGAAACTCCAAGCATAGGTATAGGTATAGGTATTGTATGCTGTGTGCTTGTGTTATTTTTGTATAGCCTGCTATAGTTAGGTGGCTAGGAACAAAACCTTGCATATCCACTTTTTTTTGTAGTGGTGGTAAGGATTTGTGTTCATCTAGCCCACCTTAGATTAAGGAGAATGTTATACAATATATTTTTTTTCTTTAGTTGCATATCGATTTACAAACAATTTTAAAGTTGACAAATGCTGGGCAAGTTTGTCTCCAGTCAATAAACAAGAAGCTTGACACTACAATAAGAAATAATTTATCGAAAACCATTGTTGATTACTTCATAAAAGAACGTGGTTCCATGGTTGCACAAGACTATGAGGACGTATCCAATCAGATTGTAAAGCTTTTTCCAAACGAAAACAAGGTTAAAATTGTATAATTAATGCTTTAACAATTATTGAGTACTGAGTATTAATGCTTTAACAATTATTGTACTTATTAAGTTTATTATGTATGCATTATATTTTAGCAGATACTTTAGTTAATGTTAGTGTAGTCTAGTACCTACGTCTTAGTATAGATAAACCATCACTAGTATTAAACCAAATCTGCCTAATGGTTGTCTAGAGTGCTATTTTATCGTGCTTTATTTATTTATGTATATCAGATAGATTGATTATTATTATACTGCAGTTAAGTAGAATGTGGAATTATCCCCATATTTACCCTGATTCGGTATCAGTAGTCCGATTGCTTTATTCAGATCAATCGGACTACTTATGGTCACTAATCACTATAGTCTGAAAGTATGTAGGTACGTATCTAGCTATGTTGATTATGAGATAATTTGTAGATGGTAGTTAAATAGTTGTGTACAGGGGTGTATGTAAATGCAGTTCTGTATTATATTATTTAAACTGAAAAAAATAAACATGAAATGGTTATATTACTGACTGAGAATAAACGCACAGCCTAAAGTTCCAAGTCTAGAGATAAGCAACGGTGCATTATGGGTAGTTTCAAAAATAATCACCATTAATAAGGGTGTGAAGTACTCCCATTTCCGCATTCGAACTCTATGGTAGTGCATTATGCGAGAGCATAATACGGGTCAAATACCTACATGTATCATATAAAAAAGCAGCCAAGTGCGAGTCGGACTCGCCCATGAAGGGTTCCGTAGCATCAAGTAACACAATATAAAGGTTTTTGTAGTTCGTCGAAAGGTAAATTGCGGTTTACGATTTATGACGTATAAAAAAAAACTACTGGCTAGATCTCGTTCAAACCAAATATCGTTGAAAGTTTGCATAGTAATGTACAACATATATTTTTTTTAGTTTTATCATTTTCTTATTTTAGAAGTTAGAGGGGGGGGGGACCAACTTTTTTCCACTTTGGAAGTGTCTCTCGCGCAAACTATTCAGTTTAGAAAAAAGCGATATTAGAAACCTAAACATCATTTTTGAAGACCTATTCATAGATCTCCACACGTACGGGATTGATGAAAAAAATTTAGTTTTTTAAACTATATTTTTTTTTAATTTTTAGTTTTTTTTTCATATTATTGCATTGTCATCGACCTTTGACAGGTTCAAAGTAGGACAAATCGAGCTCAAAGAGGTCGGTTACATACAAGCAAGCTTACATGCAAGCAAACTTACATACAGGTGAAGCTAATAAAAGCGTTATAAAATATATTATACTTAAAGATGAATCACTTAAATATTTTTATTTTTTTCTAAATAAGATGAAATATTATGATTTTTAACCGACTGCACCAGAATTTTGTTGTAAATTTAAATTATGTTTTTCAAGTGGGTGTATGTATATTTCTTTGGCTCACAAAATAATTAATACTAGTGTGTATTTTAAGTATAATAAGTATTCTACCCTTATAAGGCGTTTTAAGGGTTCCGTAGCCAAATGGCAAAAACGGAACCCTTATAGATTCGTCATGTCTGTCTGTCTGTCTGTCTGTCTGTCTGTCCGTCCGTCCGTATGTCACAGCCATTTTTCTCCGAAACTGCTAGAGCTAGACTGATGAAACTTGGCGAGTAGATGTATTCTGTGAACCGCATTAAGATTTTTACACAAAAATATAAAAAAAAACAATAAATTTTGGGGGTCCCCATACTTGAATCTGAAACTCAAAACATTTTTTTCATCAAACCCATACGTGTGGGTGGGGGGTATCTATGAATAGGTCTTCAAAAATGATGTTGAGGTTTCAAATATTGTTTTTTTCTAAACTGAATAGTTTGCGCGAGAGACACTTCCAAAGTGGAAAAAAGTTGGTCCCCCCCTCTAACTTCTAAAATAAGAGAATGATAATTCTAAAAAAAATATATGTTGTACATTACTATGCAAACTATTTTTTTATACGTCATAAATTTACCTTTCGACGAACTACAAGAACTATATTACGTTACACTTGGCCGCTTTATTTTTTAAATCCTTTATTGCACCGTAAATACCTACCACCACACTGGAATCGCGTTGATTATCAGTCAGTAATGAATGCAATGAGTTATGTATGCAATAATAGTCATTACATGATTTAGTTACTTAACTAATAAATTATTTGTGCGTCTAGTACCTATAAAAAATGTTTGATTTAAAAATAAATATTTTTAACAAATAATTGCATAACACCCATGTATACTGGTTCATGGTAGTTATTGATTGATTGGTTATTGTGATTTGCTTTGTGAATAACCCTGTATTAATTTGCCTTCAGGAGATATATTATGTTCCAAGTAGAAAATATGGGAAAAAGTCATATATTCCTGCAAGAGGCAAACTAGTCGACAGGTATCACAACCAACGACGCCAGTTGATAAAATCTGGCCTCATCGAAAAAAAAAACCCTGCTGAGAAGGGCAACTTGCTCACGAACATAGTTGAAGGTATGAACCATATTTTTGCATTTTGTCATTAACGCTCAGGACCTACCCACTTCAGTTGAATTTTATTTCAGAACACCAGTCAACATTAACTACTGAGGAAGAAATATCATTCAAATTGTTTCTAAAATTCAATAGAGAACCATGGATAGAAATAACAGAAAAGTGGAAATTAACACAAAGGCTACGAAGCCAGGATTTGTCTGAAAAAGACAAATCTGTCCCTGACTTAATAAACGAGTGGCCTTCACTCAAGGCAAGCTTAGGCTACAAGTTGGTAAGTATTTATTGATAAAAGTTACCCTATGTGTAATTCCAAGGATCCAGCTTACAGCTTGGTATGCAGCTTACAGCTACTTACCAAATTTCGTTGCAGTTGGTTCTGTAGTTTTTGTGTGAAGCACTATGGGAATTAGTGGCTAAAGTGGAAAGACTGTTCGTCATGTCACTCTTTAAGGGATTCTATGTCCAGCGGCTTGGCTGATGAATTTTAGTTAATTTAACAAATGTTTTATTCAACCTGTTTTACAGCAATAATTTATTTTCAGATAGAATCAGATTTTGATATCATACATCCTAACTGTGAACTGAAATTGTTTCAAAAGTGGCCACTTTTTATGGAAAAATCATTACCAGTTATTCAAAATATTAAGTCCTGTGAAGATACATTAAAATTTCTCGATGACAATCCTGCAGAAGGTAAGAATAAGGATAGGATAGGAAGATCTTCAGTCATGAAGTGCCGACCACAGAGAGAGGAAGAAGGCAGTGATAGCATAAAAATAAGAATCCTATTATAAACTAGTCTTAACTTCGTCCATTTTAAGTTTTTCAAACAAACTTAATATGCCCACTTTACTCTGTAGGGGAGGGGTTGAATTTCGGAAATCCTAGTTCAGGGGTGGGTGCACCGGTTTAAGTCAGTTTGTCAGTAAAACAAAGATTTTATTAAATTTAAATAGCAACACTCACTTAAAATCCCCGATTTGCATTATTACATTAATTAACGCAATGAAACTGTATTTTTAAATAAGTTAGTTTTTTTAGATGTCAGGGATTATATCTTCCTAAAACTAATGTGTGCAAAGATGCCTCCCACTATTAAAGTGCCTGTAAAAAGTGAAGCAAAGAAGAAAACTTTTTATAAACCAAGCATTGCTGAATCTGAGAAGGCTTTCATTTTGCATGTGACGGTACGTATTAAGTAATTTTGCATGGAAACTTTTTTTGTGCCTATTCAATATTATCTTATACCTTTAAACGAGAAAATCTTGTATATATATATATATATTTAGGATCTCGGAAACTGCACCAACGATTTTCACGAAATTTAGTATACGGGGGTTTTCGGGGGCAATAAATTGATCTAGCTAGGATTCATTTTCAGAAAATAATTATTTCTTTCCGAATTCAATAATTAAACACAAACTGAATATGTGACTGCTCCTGCCATCTATTGACGATTGTGAGCAACTAACTGCAAGCATGTCCAGCAGATGGCGTTTCATCAGTCAGTAAGAATAAACCAGTAAAGATGATAATACGACTCTTATGATTTCTTAAAAATACAAATTAACGAAAAAAATTCCGAGCGAAGCTCGGTTACCAACTGCTAGTGTATTATTATAATATGTTTGTCAGTGTTCCGTTCTGTGTATGTTATTTTAAATAGATAAATTGTCTTTCTTTCTTTCTTAGGTATTTATTATATATATATATATATATATTACGTATTTAATTTTAATTATTTTTGTTACAGAACCAGAGTGAAATTTTATCAAAAACGAGGCTTCGACAAGAGGAGCGCCTGGCCAAAGGGCTTACGTGCCAACCGTTGATAGTAGTAGTAGGGCCATCGATCAAAGAAATTACTGACTTTTACGTACTTTTTGAAACTGTCTTGTACAAAATTGATACACTACTTAAAGCGGTTGATGTGTGTTTCAAGATAATCCACGTTTTCAATGTTGAATACCCGATAGAGGCTATTAACGTTTGGACCTTTATCCAAAAGCATTTTTATGATATCGAATGCAAAACGGATAAAAAAATATCGAGTGTAGCTTGTTTTATGTCTGACCTTTCTTGAAACTGTCTTGTACAAAATTGATACACTACTTAAAGCGGTTGATGTGTGTTTCAAGATAATCCACGTTTTCAATGTTGAATACCCGATAGAGGCTATTAACGTTTGGACCTTTATCCAAAAGCATTTTTATGATATCGAATGCAAAACGGATAAAAAAATATCGAGCGTAGCTTGTTTTATGTCTGACCTTTCTTAAAAAAAATTACAAAATGTTTATTTGCTTTGAATGTTCTTGTGTTATAAATGATTGCAAAGCTCTTTTTGTACACTTTAAATTTAGTCATAACTTGGGACCTAAATCTATATATCACTGTGGACAGCTAAATTGTGCCAGAACATTTTCGAATATACGTTCGTTTCGTCGTCACCTTGTTACCACTCATATTCCATTGCAGAATATACCTTCTGATGTTTTTCCATCAAACTCTATGAATAATATTCAGGAATCATGTAGAGATTTAAACTTAAGTGTCAATAATGGAGACATTCCTTTTATTGAAAAATGCATCAATTTTGAAGACAATAATATAATTGAGAGAGCGGATACATTTCAAAATTCTTCAGCTGCTTTCGTACTATCATTATATAGTAATCCTACAATAAATCGCAAATGTGCCCAAGAAGTAATTAATCATGTTTCGGAGCAAATAACTGGAGTTATCGGTAACATGTTAACTGATTTATTGCCAAGTGCTTCCGAAGTTAATGTCAATAAATTAAATACTATTATTCAAACAATTTCACAACCATTTGGTAATTTGGCAACAGAGTGTCAAGTCATAAGTCATTTTTCTGAACTTAAAATCTACATACCTCCCAAAAAGTTTCTTATTGCTGAATCTACAACAGTAAATACTGGAAATCGTTCAATAATGCTTAGACCAAAATCTGAGTATGGAGCTATAGTACCATTGAGATTAATATTTAAGAAAATTTTTGAATTGCCGGGTTTTATTAAGCCTGTTTTAAAAACACGTAATGCTGAACCTAATTCAATTTCAAATTATACCCAAGGCAACGTTTGGAAACAAAAAAATTCTGGAAGAGAGAGTGATATTTGTGTACCGTACTTTTTATACACTGATGAATTCGAATGTAATAATCCTCTTGGTAGTCATGCTGGTGTGCATTCAATTGGAGGCACATATTACCAATTTCCAACTCTAGGAAGCGAACACTTGTCGCTGTTAGAAAATATTTTTGTTGCCATGTTGCATAAGTCATCTAGTATTAAAGTTCACGGAAATGCCGCAACTTTTCACGAACTTATTAAAGAAATAAAATATTTAGAAGAAAGCGGTATAAACATAGAAACATCAGAAGGTACGTTCAGAATATATTTTATTCTTGCAATGATCATTGGTGACAATTTGGGACTGAATACTGTTTTAGGTTTTGCAAAATCATTTTCTAGCAACTATTATTGTCGAATATGTAAAGGTAGTAAAACTGTAATGAGAAAACAATGTAATCAAGATGACAGTTTGCTAAGAAATCAAGACAATTATGCCCGTGATGTCGAAATTAATAATGTAGCAATGACAGGAATAAATGAGTCTTGCGTGTTTAATGACATTAGTACGTTTCACGTAGTGGACAATTTGTGTGTCGATATCATGCATGATATTTTCGAAGGTGTCTGTCATTATGACCTTGCTCATATTATTTTATATTACACGGAAACTATTCGATTGTTTGATATAAATACTTTAAATAACCGATTACAACTCTTTGACTATAAGGGAAATGAGCTAAATGACAGATCTACAAAGATTAAAAAGGAACATTTAATGAAAAGTAAATTTAATATGTCAGCTTCCGAAATGATGTTGTTTGTACACATGTTTCCTCTATTGTTAGGGGACTTAATCCCGGAAAATGATAAAGTTTGGGATTTTTTTCTCACACTACTTAAAATAATTGATATTCTTTTCTGCAGAGATATAGACTATAGTACAATTGTGTCACTTGAATCCTTAATAAGCGAACATCACGAAGTTACATAAAATTATTCCGCGACACTTTAAAGCCAAAACACCATTTTATGGTTCATTACCCTCACATAATAAAACAAGTTGGTCCTCTAAGATTAATTTGGTGCATGCGATTCGAAGCTAAACATAAGCAATTAAAGAAAACAGCTTCTATTATAACCTCAAGGAAAAACTTGCCATTAACTTTATTAGTAAAGGAACAGCTGTCATTCGCTCATAGGCTTTTTACAAAGAAAGGATGTCAAGCTAGGATAGAACTAGGCTTACGGGAACATTACGTCCCTTCTTGCTGTGAAAAAACTTTTATTGACAAAATTCCTGGAGACGTAAATTTAACAAGTAATTTAAATTCAGTACATTTCAACGGAATAAAATACACCCCTGGTATGATTTTAATACTCTCTGATGAAAACTGGTATCAGTTTTTTAGGATCAAATTTATTTTTGTATCGACTTCAGAAACAAGTATTTATATTATATCAAAAGAAATTGATTGTATTGGATTCAATGAACATTTACAAGCATATCAGCTTAATTTAAATGATTCAGATGTATGGAAATTAGTACGGCCTGATAATCTTATCATTGCTCCGACATTTTCTCATTATAATGTGTGATGGAAATTCTTACTGTAGGATTAAGTACATTTAGGTTCCTACATAGTAAATAATACATATTAAGTATCCATTTTAAAAGGGTTCGATCAAACGTTTTTGTATCGAAACTGGCATATCCACCAGCAGCTATTTTGATATTTTATTTAAAGTGTCAAGTAACATAGTTAAGTATATAGTAAAGTAATATAAATATATGAGAAGTAAAAGACGCCATAATTATGAGAACAATTACAACGATTAAAAATGCAGTAATTACATGTATGTACGCATTCCATTGTATGAATAGTTTCCATCAGCAGTTTATTTTACTATTAATTAGAAGACAGTATAAATATTTGCACGAAAAAGCCGCTTTAATTAGTTACATCGCAAAAAACTCTTAACTTTAATTTTACAAGAAAATATATTGTAACTAATATGAACATACTCATATTATTTAAGTTAGGCCCCGCTTTGGGTATATAAGCCTCCTTCATCTGTCTCCATTTGTCTCTCTTTCGCTTTCTCCATCCAGTCTTCGCCCGCTCTTTCTTGTATTTCGTCAGCCCAGCGTACTCTGGGTCTGCCTCTACCTCTTTTTCCCATTGGACCTGTCAAGCCAGTACCTTACACACGTAATTACTGCACTTTTAATGTTCACATATGGCGACTTTTACCACCAAATATTTCGGGAACGTGACACTTTAGGGTAATACATTACTCGACATTATTTATTCGTATAAGTGTCCACTACCCATGTATACCACTTACACAGTGCGCGGACACTTAGAAAAAAGAACAAAATGTAGGCTGGTGGATATGCCACAAAGGTTCTATCCCCTTGACAAGCATATCAGCTTAATGATTATTTAAATGATTCATTTAGGTGTACAGAAAAAAGTACAACCTGAAAACCTTATCATTGCTACGACGTTTTTTCATATAATGTTAAATGGAAATTCTTACTGTAGGATTAAGTACATGTAGGTTGCAAATAAAAGTAGTATATTAAGTACCTACAAATTTCTTTTAAATAAAATTTTGCAATTTACAGATTTTTTGTTATTATTGAATCCTTATCCACCCAAATCGAAGAAGCTTTTTCTATGAATTGTAACATTTATTCATGGTGGATAATTAACAATATAATATCTAAATGAATAAAATAAAAAAATCTAATGATCTGCGGTTTGCTTATGTATGTTATAAGGGTCCTATTTTGTATTTTTACTTTGTATATTTGCATTTACTTAGGGTTTTTCTGTTTTACACCATTTGCTTTCGTGTATTTTAGTCTACTTTGGTATGTTTTTTCTTATACATGTTGTGTGCTTTTACCCTGTAACATTGTACTGTTTGTGAAAATGTTTTGTGACATTGCTTATTTTGTTTTTGGTATACGTAAGTAGGTAAGTAGGCACTCTACGAATACCTACTACCAATTTTCAAGATGTCGGTACGTACACGTTTTAGTAGCCTGTAACCTCTTAGGTGATTGGATTTACTCATGAAATAAAATATCAAAATTATGTGTTGTATAGCCGCAAAAAAAATATAATTGCCGACACACATCATTTTATTGAGGTTAACAGATAACTAAAACACGTATGTATGTTACAATCCAATATTCGTGGAATACCTACTATACGGAAATTAATAAGTAAATGTTACATAAGCAGTTTTGTAAGCGGTACTATATTATAGGGTAAAATATTACAACTTACTTTGTAGAATATACCAAAGTTATACTTGTAAAATGTATGAAAGCAAATCGTCAAAATTACAAAACTGATTTTGATAAAAGAACAATACTAATACGGGTAAAATATACAAATCTTGGTGTAAAATATACAAAATAAGACTTTTAAATTATACGAAATCTTATGAATAAATGCTACAAAACTAGTTTAGTATTAGGTACAAAATAACAAGTGTAAAATATACGAAACTGATGTTTACATATACGAAAATGATTTAGTAGGAAACTCTAAACATGTTTCGTTATTTTTACGAAACATTCTAGTAAATGCTACAACATTAGAATAGTATTACGTACAAAACAAATAGTGTAAAATATACAAAACTGATTCAGTAAGAAATACTAAACTTTTTTGATAAATATTACGAAACATATTTAGTAAATGCTACAACATTAGAATAGTATTACGTACAAAACAAATAGTGTAGAATATACAAAACTGATTCAGTAAGAAATACTAAACTTTTTTGATAAATATTACGAAACATATTTAGTAAATGCTACAACATTAGAATAGTATTACGTACAAAACAAATAGTGTAGAATATACAAAACTGATTCTGTAAGAAATACTAAACTTGTTTCATAAATATTACGAAACAGATGTAGTATATGCTACAAAATAAGTATATTATTATCTACAAAATTAATGAGTAGTATTTCTCAAATATTACAAAACTAGTGTCGTATTTTCTATAAAACTTATAGGGTTAAGGATACGCAACAAAACAAGTAAATATTACTAAACTAGTATGGTATAACCAAAAATTATACGAAACCTAATGAATCAATATTACTACATAGTATAGTAGTAGTATAGTAATAATCGCAGATAATACTAAACTTAATCAGTAAACGTAACAAAACCAGTTACGAATATTCTTCAAATAACAACGCTAAAGTACTAACGTAAACTTCAAATTTTATTAAACTTGATTTGTAAAATTTACCTATTTAAATTAACCATGACTAATGACGAATTTTACGATTTCTTGTGTCCATATTACTCAACCAATTTTGTAAATATTCAACAATTTTTGTTAAGTAAAATCAACAAAGTTGTGTGTAGGACCTATATTAACCCTTGATTTTCGTATAAAATACTAGGAATTTAGTAAATTCAACAACTAATTTTTTTCAGTGTAATGAGTGAAGAATGTAGTTCAATGATCAAATTATTACGAACTAGCGATATGCCATGGCTTCAGTTGATGCTGAAATGTCACACTCACTCTAATGGCTCCATTAAAATTTGGTATGAACGCTTATTTATGATTACTTATGTCAATTTAATATGCTTACCATTTTCAACGCTATTCTCAGTAGTTTCCTCATTCGTAGAAGTTGGGTTTGGTTTGGTTTCCTCTCCAACTTGCACACTTTGAAAGTGAGCTGGATCAGCAGGTCCAATTAGCCTGTACAGCACATACATATCGACGACTCAGTTCTTCCATAGATAGAGCATCCAGGTAAATATTTCCTAGAAAAGCTTATAAAACATTACTTAATCAATCTTAATACAAATCTGTACTAATATCAAAGAGATAAAGTATTTTAATTTGATGGAGAGGAATGGGTAGTCGTCTCCAGAAGTACTGAACAGATTATATAAATTATGTCATCAATGGATAGCTACATCAACCGGTCATTCGTTAGAGAAGGAAGCTTTGTGCTGCTATTAATGTCGTGATAACTTTCTGGAGGTGGAAGATCCATCTTGCTATCATTAGTTTCATGCTGCTGAGGTATCCCAAAGTTCAAATTACGATCAGAGTACAATTGATTCGATTCTGTAACAGATTTATTTTAAATTTAAATTCAGATTTAATTTCTAGGTTATATTCGTAGGTCATTAGAAACATCGAATATGTTATAAAAATACTTTTTATGTACGTAAAAGTTTGTATTTACTACGATAATTAATGAACGACATGTTGTGATTTATAAAATTGGGTTATTTGCTTCTAATAATCAAGAAAATAGGCTGTAAATACCTGCTAACCAAATCCGCTTTTCGGCCTCCTAATGAAGCTCCTCGGTTCTTTAGTTCAGTTTTCAACTCAGGTACAGTCCACGTTGAATACATTTTTCGTTAAAATAACACGCTAGTTACTATTATATTTTTTTTAAACCCGAATAACATTGAGAGACAAAAATGACAGCGCAATGTAAGAGCCATGTGCTGCCAGCGCAACCTGTTATTAGCTTTGCGATTTCTTCCCCATTGTTAAGCACAACGCCTCCAACAAATAATGACTATATTTTACAAAGAGATTACACAAACAAATCTTGTAAATATCCCTCGGAGACGTTGCGTTCATTCTTAGATGATGTATACATAATAATAAAAACACAGATAAGCGAGAAACCACATCAAAAGAATATAAAATATGTAATAACACAAAAAGTAAAGATGTTTTGTGACTTCATGTTCCTGTCTGGTGAAAAACATAAAAATAAACTGTACCTACGAAAATTTAATAAAACCGTTTTCCCCCCGAAGGGAAGAAAACGAGTATTTAGGTTTAAGCCGAAGTTTGACCCATTTGTAAGATTACCCCCTTGAATTTTACGCGGTTGCAGTGTGAATCTACCCTCAAATACCTTACGTGATCACGTGACCCTCAACGAGCCGTTCGTCGTCATCGCTGGCTAGTCGAATGTTCCTCAGTACTCTCACAAGCCGGCAAGGAATGCAATTTTAATGGGTCAAGCTTCGGCTTAAACCTAAATATTCGTTTTCTTCCCTTCGGGGGGACAACGAAGAAAAATTTACAAATTAGATTCGGGGTTAAATTATATTGGTGTGAATGATTCACTTAACCTAGGCTGATTTTGCTGTACTGCTTTTGGTGGCACGTTCTTAAAATAATGTTTCAAGAAAGTATCTTTACTTCTCCAATTTCCTCGAGAAAGAACCTCGTCAAGATTAAGGTTTCTGTTAGTCCAATTATCAGAGTCACTGCTGCTCTAAAACTGCCAGGAGTGCCCTTTTAGTTTGCGGATTTGAAAAGATTACGGATCCATCCAGCAATAACGGTCCTTGAAGGAGCTTTAACCTTGTTTCTTGTGATGGTGATAAACAGCTTGGATGTTTTATTAGCTCTTCGACATTTACTTAGAAGAATTAATTTCTTTGTCCAAAATACCAGATCTAATGATTGAACGTCATATCGAATTAGTTTCCATCCTGATTGTCGAAAGCTGGTAGAATCAGTCTTCGAGCCGAATTCGGGCCAGAATATAATATGGTCATCATGATCTTCGAGGTAGTTGGGACCAATGTCAAGTAGAGTTAAATCATGTATTCTTCGCCCTGAGGCTAGAAGGAGTAATGCGGATACATGGCGAGATATTTGAAATAAACTGCTTTGATCTACCTCACAGCTATTTAAGTAGTCGATCAGTTCTCTCACATCCCAAGTTAGTGGTCTTGGAAGAGGTGGTTTACTTGTGAAAACTGCTTTTAAAGTCCGTTTCACCAGTGGGTGATTACTAAGTTTCTCACTTGTTTCAGGGTTGGCGAATTTAGTAACCACGGATTTATGTAAAGCGATGGATCTGGACGCCAGTTTTACTTCTTTGTTTCTTTGTGAAGATAGCAGATGAATTTTGCGACATCTTCGGGCTCCGGGTCGTCCGCCTGAATATTGTTACTTTTTGTCCATGATATCCAACGTAGCCAGGCTGGCCTGTAAGTTTTCAGGGTTGAGTCACGCCATGAAGTTTCCAAAAGACTACGGTTCTCATCCGACCAGGTTTCTATGCAACGGTACCAGCCTGTACCTTCCAAACCTGCGAACACATTTCTTTTATTGCAGGAGGAAGACTCCCGGTTTTGAGATCGATCAGATTTTCGTTCAGGTTGAGAATCGTGAAGGGAGACCCTATGGTTCTCGGCATTAATTCTGACTTCCAGAGTGTCCTCTCCCATTTCGGGGCTACTAGATGATATATTTCCGAGCAGCGTGTTAGATGTCTCAGGACGTGAGGAATAAGCGCGGCTGACCGAGCACTTGCAAAAAGGTTCACTTCTGGTGTTCCCATTTTCTTGAATATGACGTGAAAGATTTTCTGACTCAACGTCCACTCCGAGAGCTCCGTTGATCGTGATAAGCTGTCCGCGGCACTGTTGTATCGTTCGGGAAGGTATCGAGCTACAAGGTTTATTTGATTTTGATTGGCCAGTTCCAGGATCTTGTGGGTTACGCGAAGAAGGCGTAGAGCGCTCATTACTTCTAGGGCTGTCCATAGTTATTTTAGGTTGCCGCGCCAGTTTTTCTGCCTCCTGTTCCATAGCCACCATCTTAATTCTTCTGGGTCTTTGTCTGGTACCGGGAATCTTTTGTGTTTCTGGCTCATCGGCAGTTGGTTGGCTGCTACCTGAATGTGACGGCTGTGCAGCCTTCCTAAGGGGATGACACATGAGGCCAAGTTTGTGTTGCCAAGCAGAACCTTTGCTAGCCACCACTGATTGCTCAGTAGTGTCTTTATTAATGCTGCACAATTCAGAGTTTTGTCTTCTGGTAATTGCTTTATGTTTTGCTCGGTGTCCCACAGGAGCCTTAGGTTTTCCACGATCCGTGAAAGTGAGAGGGATGTTTTTTGGTGGTTTATGCACCAGACTATTTCTAGTAGTAGTTTTGTTGCATAATGGCTTTTCTGAGACAATATATCGGGATTTGGATGTAGTAGGGGGTGAACGGCGACTCTTATTCCCTTTTCTCTGCCCCGCATGAAAGTTATGACTTTCTTTACGATTTGGGTTTACCCTCAAATCTAGGCTTTTTGTTTGTGTATGATCCTGACCCAGTCCCTGTGTAAGGACCTTTCTCCATTTGGGATGGGGCTCTGTAATTAGGACTTCTTTCACGAGGTCTTTTGAAGACCTGGTTCTTTTCTTCTCTCGCGGCCACTTTGTTATGTTGCCAAGGTTTAATATTGCTTGTATGCTGTCTCCTGACAGGAAAAAACTTTTTAACTCCTCCTTTCTCCTTAATAAGGTCACTTAATTGAGGCTTTGCAAATAAGTGCGTATTTGATGGCGGGATTGCATGAATGAGCTCATTTAGTGTCTTGTTTATGGGTTTATAAACATATCTTCTCTGTTGTATCATTTCTGCTCTTCTACTACAAGTGTATTGCAACAAGGAATCTGAATTTCGGCGGAAGGCACAGTCAGAAGCGAGGAATTTTTTGCTTAGATGTGATTTCACCTCCAGTGGCGCAGCGTTGTAAATGCTTTGAAAGTGATTCCTTTGTTGCAAGAGTCCATGAGTAATGGCGCCTAGACAGGAGTCCACATTATCTAAAAGTTTTACAGTTTGCCAGTTAGGAGTAACCGTCGCTAAGATGCTATTGACTTTAAGGCTAGTGAAAACTGAAGCAGCTTGGAATTGTTTTTGGACATCTGCGTACCGGATGTTTTGCCAGGAGGTTTCCCCGAGCCTTAAGCACCGAGAGCCCTGTTTCACGAGTGCTTCCTCTGCAACTGCTATTTTGCCTTCAGATTCTTTTGTCTCAGGGGCAAAATCAAAAAACCGGTCTTCTTGATCGATCGGTTTTGCTTCCTGTGGTCCAGTTGGCTCTGATTCAATCATTTCTGGTGCAACCCAGGTATCATTTTGATCTTCCTCGGATTCATATACTATCGGATGAGTGACTATCGGAGTCTACGTCGTTTTTTGCTTTTCGCGTCAATAAGTCTGTCTGTATACAAGACAGTGCGAGAAGTTGTTCTAACATTTTATTTTGTTTTTCCATATAGGTTTCCCCTAACACCTAAATAAACATTATAATAAAATGTCATCGTTCATAGCTGGTGCACGAACGTTAACAGGCTGTTGAAAGGAAAAATGTCGCGTTTAAATAAATAAAAATACAAGCAGGCCATTATTTGAATAGCCAATAGAATAATCCTTATAAAATTAGTTGAAAGATGTGAACAGTATCGCCAGTTCCCTTGCTTGAACTTGGCTTGACACCCTGTATATTGGTATATTGCTACTGGAAGACAGGTATAATATACAGGTATAAGAAACACTAGCTGCCTCTGCGAACATGTCATTACATTACATTATTAAAAAAGCTGCCAAGTGCGAGTCGGACTCGCCCATGAAGGGTTCCATAGCAACAAGTAACATAATATAAAGGTTCTTGTAGTTCGTCGAAAGGTAAATTGCTGTTAAATAATAGGCTAAGGAATTTTAATGTAATTTATTTAAGTTTTATGGAAACAATGTGTCTGCTCATAGCACAGAAAAAAATGTGAGAAGAAAAATATGGCCACCGGAAGTGGTCATTACAAAAAAAACTAATCCTAGTGTTGCCTATTATAATAACTAAAATACTACTAATTTCTTCTATTTCTACTATTTAATGTTCTGTATTGAACATAAGTTGGGGCGGGCAAAGTGCACCAACCATAGGTAACTGGGTTCGCAAAGTTTAAGTTATAAATTATTTTACATAAATAGTTGTTTGAGAAAATATATATAAATTATTACAAACATAAATATCTTAGTTGTTATTTAACACAGAAGGTGTGATACAATTTTTTCTATTTTATTTTTATAAAAAACTAACTTATCTTTATATATTTTAATTTACTTAATCTAAATTTTCTTTCATGGGCACAGGACATAGTTTGGTATAGGACCTTAAGTAAACATTATTTTTAGGCCCCATTCTCACTTCTGCCACCCTGACTCTACCATCTGGTCCAGGAATAGTTTTAACAATGCGCCCCATGGGCCAATTTAGAGGAGAGATGTCCTTTTGTTTGACAATAACCAAGTCTCCCTCTTTTAAATTATCACAACTATATTTCCATTTAGGTCTATTTTGAAGGGAAGTTAAATAGTCTCTGGACCAGAGATTCCAAAAATCTTGTTTTAATTTTGTACATAGTTCCCAAAATTTCATTCTATTAACATTTTTCTCAGTCACATCCACCTCTGGGTAGCTAGTTAGTGCAGTTCCTACCAGGAAATGGCCTGGGGTCAGGTAATTTAAATCTGAAACATCGCTACTCAGGGGAAGAAGTGGCCTTGAATCTAAAATTGACTCTATTTGTGTGAGTACAGTATTGAATTCTTCGAATGTCAAAGATACATTTCCAATCACTCTCCGGATGTGATGTTTGGCACTTTTCACTCCGGCTTCCCAGAGCCCACCAAATTCGGGAGAGTAACTAGGTATGTACTTGAACCTAATAAGATTTGTGGAGCAAAAATTCTCTACATTGTCTACATGACCTTTGGATGAGTGTAACTCAAACAATTCTTTTAATTTATTTTCAGCTCCTTTAAATGTTTTTGCATTGTCACGGTAAATTAAGGATGGCAATCCTCTCCTAGCTATAAAGCGCTGAAGGCATGCCAGGAAAGCTGCCGTAGTCATGTCACTCACCAGTTCAATGTGGATTGCTTTTGTAGCAAAACAAACAAATAATGCGACATAACTCTTTTTTGTTATAGGTTTTCTAATTCGTGCTACTTTAATGTCAAATGGACCGCAAAAATCTACGCCCGTTATTTCAAAGGCTCTACCTGATGATATTCTATGTGACGGTAGAGAACCCATTAATTGCTTTGCAGCTACTGCTTTAAGGCGGAAGCATTTGACACATTTGTGCACAACTTTTTTAACTTCTCTGATGCCATTTAATAGCCAAAACCTTTGCGAAAGAGAACTTAATACTAGCTTTGCACCAGCATGCAGAAGTCTCAAATGTTCCTTTATAATAATCAAGTTGGTAATGTGGTTAGACTTTGGAAGGATAATCGGGTGCTTTTTGTCATATGACCAGTTGGTTGCGTTTTGGAGGCGACCACCTACTCTTAGAATAGTATTGCAGTCTAAGAAGGGGTGCAAACTAGCCATGTGATTTTTGATTTGACTTCCTTTTTCCAACAATTGAATTTCACTTGAAAATGCTTTATGCTGAACATGTCTTATAATGACTAAGTTAGAAGACTGTTGCTCTTTTGGCATTAGTGAACCAACTAATTTTTCATTCGGATTTAAACTGTTATGTTTGAAACGTAAAAGTAGAGCAATGATTCTTTGAAGTTTGTTGAAGTCAGAATATTTATCAAAAATATCATCTGAAATGTGAGCAACTTTTTGTTGCAGATTACACACATTTTTATCGCTAAGTGTGAGGGAATCTTCAATTTCTGAAATTGAGACAGCAACATGCTGTTCATTATTTTGAATGGGGGTAGCAACATTGTGCTGAAAACTTTTATCTAACAATGACGATGGACCACCATAGCTGGTTGTCCTGTAATTTGTGTGGAGCAGTGCCCCTTGATAGTACATCAGCAGGGTTATTGACCCCTTTGACATGAGACCACATAAAATCTTTAGTAAGGGCCCTAATTTTGTTGACTCTATTGGAGACATAGACACCTTTTGAACTGTGGGAATTTATCCAGGCTAGAACCACCTGGCTGTCTGTGTGTAAAAACACTTTCATTTTTGGGTATCTAATTTGTAGAGTTTTATGAACTCTAGAAGCAAGTTCTGCAAGGAGGAGAGCGCCATTGAGCTCTAGATTTGGAATGGTAAGTTTTCTATTGAGAGGTGCGACACGGGACTTAGAGCACAATAAGCTCACGTTAACTTGGTCATCAATGGATAAAACTCTAAGGTAAAGGCAACAACCAGTTGAATTTAAGGAAGCATCCGAGTATCCAACAAGTTCCACTGACTCTATATTTTTTACAGCAGTGTTGTTAATTGCTCTAGGTATCTCAATAGTACCCATGTCATTCAAATTTATTAAGAACTCTTTCCAAGACTTTAGTATATTACCTGGTAAAGTAGAGTCCCAGTCCACTTTGGACTTCCAGATCTCTTGCATCAACAATTTAGCCTGAACCACTATGGGTCCTATCAGACCAAGAGGGTCAAAAATTTTCCCAATGAAACTTAGAATTTCTCTTTTTGTTTTAAGCAGATTATAGCCATCTGCCATTGGGCAGGAAAACATCAAAGTGTCTGTATTTATATTATATTTTAAACCTAATGTTTTTATTATATTATCCTTATTGCGGTCAATTTGTTCAAAATATTTTACTTCGCCTGGAAGGTCTTTTATTGACTCTGGAGAGTTTGAACACCATTTGTGCAACTTAAAATTGCCTAACTTCATTAGCTCTATAAGTTGAGTTTTGAGCTCCAAAAGTTGCTCTACATTATCAGCTCCGGCTATTATGTCATCAATGTATGTGCAACCGTAGAGCTTCTGCAGCCATTGGATACCTATCATGATAGAGATGGGCTAACTCTATGAGACATCTTGTGCTCAAAAAAGTAGAGGCTTTTAAACCATAGGTTATTGTTTGCAACTGTAAGCAAGTAATGGGTTTGCTTGGATGATCTCTCCAAAGAATGTTTTGCAACGGTCTAAACTTTTCCTTTATCGAGATAATTCTGAACATCTTCTCTACATCACACATTATCGTATAGCGGTAGGTACGAAAGAGTATCAATATGTTAAATAATTCATTTTGAACTATAGGTCCATTTAACATAACATCATTCACCGAGAGACCATTCTTAGACTTCATGTTCCCTTCAAAAACGACACGCCATTTGGTTGTCTTACTACTTTCATTTTGTACTGCATGGTGTGCAAGAAAATACACTGGATCATTAACGACATCATACTGACCTATGTCAACTTCCCTGGCATGACCCAACTCTACATATTCATCAACAAATTTTTTATATTTTTGAAAATAGTCTGGATTGGTTTCAAACTTTTTCTCTAGTGTGTGAAATCTTTGCAAGGCACGTGAAAACGTATCACCAATATTTAATTCTTCTAAAGGGCATTGTAATGGAATGTCAACTGAAAACTTGTTATTTTCTAACTTTACTGAATTTTTGAAAATATTTTCAGCCTTTTTAAACTCAACATTTTGATCGACTGCCTCTTCAGTAATTTTTTCAGATAGCCAGAAATTTTTCATGATGTTTTCCAAGCTATCATCAGCCTTTTCCTGCACTACAAAGTTTGAAACCAAGTTCACACTTGACAAGTTAATTTTATATTTGTTTTTAATTGTACCAGTAACTACATGACCAAATAATGTGTTTTGTAGTACAAGACCATTGTCTAATTTTATTACACCATCAATTATAACTTTTGAATAAAAATCTACCCCTAATAAGAGGGCAATTTCTGAAGGTTTATTAAAATCATTATCAGCAAGCTGCACATTAGCAGGAATATTGCATTTTTTAATATCAAAATAATTTTGAGGTAAGTTTGTAGTAATCGTATCGACGATATGACATTTAATTGAATATTTTACACTATATAGAGTGGATTGTAACAATATATTAGCGCATTCATTTACCTTGTTTGGAGTATTGCCCAAACCAATAATGTTTGAATCTTGAGCCATAGGGGTCAAGTCCAATTGGTTTACAAGTGTACGCTTTACAATACTTACTTGGCTACCACAATCAAGTAGCGCCTTAACTTCAATTTCTTGACCAGCTTTGTCAATGAGTTTTACCTTCATAGTAGGCAATAATATACATATTTGTTTCATTTGTAGATAGAATGGAATGTAATGAAATAACCTCATCCTCCCTAGGCTTGTCCTCATGCAAAAGAGTATTGTGACTATTTTTGCAGACCTGACATTTGAATGAATATCTGCATTTGTCAGGGTGATTTCTCAGACACGTAGTGCACAATTTATTATCAGTGGCAAACTTTATACGCTGTGAGGCTGGAGCCAATTTGAACTTAGGGCATGTATAGATGGGGTGATCATTGTTGCAAAATATGCAAGATCGTTTTGAATTTGTTTTGGTTACAATATTGGAAACCTTGTTCTTGTTGTAATTTAAATTTGACTTACCTTCATAGCAGGTACTTTTCTGAGGAGAGCTGTCCTCCAATGCAATAGCTCTTTTTTCTAAAAAGGTCATAAATTCTTCCATTGTAGGTAAATTGTCCGGAGACAACCTGTCGAGATGGTATGCCCGGTTAGTATAGCTATCGAGCTTCCGTGATAAAATAGATATCAACAGCATGTCCCATTTCTCAACAGGTTGCTTCAGATTTATCAAAGCATAAAGTTGTTGACGCACTTCAGATATAAATGATCTAATACTTGCCGCAGTACCCTTTTGCATTTGAGGAATATCCAAGAGAAGACCAATATGGTTCGAAATAATTCGTGTTTCATTGTCAAATCGTTTCTCTAGTAATGTTATTGCTTCAGGGTAAGATTCATTGACAAGTGGCAAATTTATAATAACAGCCAATGCATCAGCTGTTAAATATTTTCGAAGATAGAATAATTTCTGTACATTTGATAATGAATTGTTTCTGTCAATGACAGCATTAAACAAATCCATGAAAGGCTTGAACTGAGCAAAATCTTTACCATCAAATGTTGAAATCTCTATATTGGGTAATTTGCAAGTCGAAATGGAATGCCTTTCAGATTCTACTCTGGTTTTCAATTGTCTTAATGCTACATTGATTTTTCCTAAGACAGAGAAGTATTTATCTTCAATTTCACCTACATATTCTGTATCTTTATCATCTAGGTTCAGTATATCTAAGTGGACACTTTCATAGTTCTTAAGCGTACTAATAAGCTTCTCTTTGCGCGCCTCTAAAGTATCTATAGTGGAAGACGCGACATTGATTGGATCATTTATAAAGTTCTCAATACGTGTTATTGTTGACTTACATTGTCCTCTCTGAGCGCGCAGCCGTTTCAGTTCCACCTCCATGGTAAACGTAGACCATGGACCGCACCGCACTACACAAATAAACACAAAAGCCGCACTTACGATACACTTGATTTAACCACCAAACTTCTATTTACTATTTTGCCGGTAACCTCGCCTGACCTGACGTTTGACGTTAAAGTTGACGTTCCGAACACGATGAGTGTGAAGTTGCCTCAGCGCATCGACCAGAGTTGCCAACCGAACGAGACTCGATGTGAAGTTGCTCCAGCGCATCGACCAGAGTGGCCAACCGAACGGAACTCGATGAGTGTGAAGTTGTTGCACCGAATCGACCAGAGTGACCAACCGAAGAAACCCACCGACGAATCAATGGACAATCTCGGATCTTGTTCGTTCTTCAGTCTTTTGACGTCACAATTTTCTTTAACTTCCGACTTCTTGTCTTTGGTCATAAATTTTTCGAAACACCGACTTTTGGATAAAAATGATACCAATGATTTTCTTCTTCGAAATTATAGATTCCGACGAACTTCAATTGATGAATCGACGTTATAGCATCGAAATATAGGTCCCCCGCGACTCGCTTCCATGCGAATCTGCGAGAAAATCTTCAATGTCCCTCCGCCCGCAACGACCGGCACTCCAACGACTCGATATTGCAAGTCGTCGAAACACAATGTATGATACGCGCACAACGGAGAAAACACTTGTACTTGTTAAAAACACTCGAAGGACCACTTTAGCCTGTTAAATAATAGGCTAAGGAATTTTAATGTAATTTATTTAAGTTTTATGGAAACAATGTGTCTGCTCATAGCACAGAAAAAAATGTGAGAAGAAAAATATGGCCACCGGAAGTGGTCATTACAAAAAAAACTAATTCTAGTGTTGCCTATTATAATAACTAAAATACTACTAATTTCTTCTATTTCTACTTAATGTTCTGTATTGAACAATTGCTGTTTATGACGTTTAAAAAAAAAACTACTGACTAGATCTCGTTCAAACTAAATATCGTTGAAAGTTTGCACAGTAATGTACAACATATTTTTTTTTTATTTAATATTATGTAGGATCTGGGAATGTGAGGATATGAAAGATGATAACGGAACGTAAGAGAAAAGTGTGAAACGGAACGTAGTATGAACGGTTGATTGAGAGCTTATGGAACGAATGGATGAATGTTTTAATTAATAAGATGATGAATGAACATGGTCTCTTTTCCTAGGAAACTCAGACGAACGCCACGTACCAAAATTGTATTCTGATTAAAATAAAAAGCAGTCGAAGAAAATATCAGTTTTATTGCTCCGCAAAAAACATTTAAGACGTGGGAAGAGCTAAAGACGGCGTTGGCGAAGGAGTTCCCCGACAGCATCGACAGTAAGACTATTCACGAGCTAATGAGTAGTAAAAAGAAGAAATCTGACGAAAAATGTCTCGATTTTATGTTCGCCATGAAAGAATTGGGTAAAAGAGGCAAGATGCCCGACTACGTGGCTATCAAGTACATTATCGACGGAATACCCGACGTCGAAAGCAACAAAGTCATGTTGTATGGCGTTAAGACGTATGGCGACTTTAAAGAAAAGTTGAAGATTTACGAGGCTATACAAAGCAAGATGACGAAGAATATAATAGAACCTACTGCAACTGCAATCACAACAACGAGAAAGCATAGAAACAAGCGGATGATTCGGTGCTATGGCTGTGGAGAGATGGGGCATTCATCACACGATTGTCCATCAAAAGAAAAAGGCCTCAAATGCTTCAAGTGTAATGAGTTCGGCCATGTTGGTTCAGCGTGTCCAACGAAAAAACCAACAGAAGCGGCGGCCAGTAGCAATCACCAATCATGGAAGAGTTCCGGTTCCGGCAGCAAGCAGAAACGTTCATTCATTACTTCGTCAATGGCGACACCAGAGGGCGCGGCGATCGATGACAGTAGCAGTTCACTCACCAAGATGGCGGCGACGGAAAACTGTCATGGCGGCGAATATGGTGTTTTCGATGTAAACAAACAAAGACAAGATGAACTTCGCGGAAATAAACCCGTGAAATGGGTAAAATTACTGTGCGGCTACCGAGTAAAATGCGTAGAAAATTGTGAAAGTGCGGTCGTAGATATAGGTTGCGGAGACAATGCGTTAATAGACTCAGGCAGTGAAGTGAACATGATTTCGAGTGACTTTTACAAAGAGATAGGATCTCCTGAGTGCTGCTAGGATCCAGACGTTACTCTCACGGGCCTTGGGGCTGCGTCAGTGCGTACGCTAGGCAGCTTCACAACAGACATTGCGATCGACAATCGAAGATACAGTGACGTACGTTTTTACATCATTACTAGAGACTCTATGCCGTACAATTTAATTTTAGGGCACGAATTTTTACAAACGGTGGTCACAATTATGAAAGACGGGTGTGTGTGGATGAAACCTTCTGATTCTTGGATCAGTGAGATTGAGTGTTTTCAATGTTCTGTTGATTCTTTAGGTCATGTGTTGGAGGAAGATGTTAAACAAAGAGTGGCAAGGTTGGTGGACGAGTACAAACCATGTCAGACGAAGGAAGCTCCAATTGAACTGAAGATCACACTGAAAGATGACATCCCAGTAGCATCGCGACCACGGCGAGTTTCTCCCGCTGAGCAAGGAGAAATTGATGAGCAAATTACTCAGTGGCTCGAAGAAGGCATCATTCGGGTGAGTTTCGTTGAATATGCTAGCCCACTAGTACTTGTGAGAAAGAAAGATGGTAAACTTAGAATATGTGTAGATTACAGGTTGCTGAATAAGAAGATTATGAAAGATGAATATCCGTTACCACTCATTGATGATCATGTAGACAGATTAGCAGGAGCAAAGGTTTTTTCTGCGCTAGATTTAAAGAATGGATTTTTTCATCTCAAAGTTCATGAAGATTCGATTAAGTATACATCTTTTGTAACAATTAAATCGCAGTATGAATTTTTAAAAGCACCTTTTGGATTATCCACATGTCCTAAAGTATTTACAAGATTTATATCAATAATATTTAGAGAATTGGTAAAGAATACTACATTTCTCAGCTAGGAAAAAAAGTAGAAGACTTTATTGCTACGTGCATACCATGTTTGTTGGCATCCAGGAAGAGTGGGAAGCAGGAAGGATTTTTGAATCCAATAGAGAAGGGTGATACACCACTAGATACCCTGCACTTGGACCACATAGGACCGATGACAGAGACACTTAAGCAGTATAACTACATACTCACCGTAGTTAATGGTTTCACCAAGTTTGTTTGGTTGTTTCCAACAAAGACAACATCAGCTCAAGAAGTATTGAATAAGATGAGTATTCACCAAAGCACCTTTGGAAATCCAAGAAGAATAATAACAGACCGAGGTACAGCTTTTACAGGCCACGACTTTACCAACTTCTGTGAAGAGGAAAATATAGAGCATATAAAAATCACAACTGGGGTTCCGAGAGGCAATGGACAGGTGGAAAGAATACACAGGACACTGATATCAGTTTTGACAAAACTATCTATTGAGAAACCAGCGCAATGGTACAAACTTATCAGCAGGGTGCAGAGAGCACTGAACAGTACTCATCAAAGAAGTATAAATACAACACCATATGAGTTATTACTAGGCACTAAAATGAGAAGAAAAGAAGATATTGAACTGTTTCAGATGCTGAAAGAGGAAGAAATAGATAATTTCATCAAAAACCGAGAGGAGCTTCGAATAAATGCGAAGAAACAAATTTTAGATGTACAAGATGAAAATAAGAAAAACTTTGATAAAAGAAGGAAACCTAGCATCAATTATAAAGAAGGAGAACTTGTATGCATCAAGCGGACACAGTTTGGGGCAGGCCTGAAGATAAAGCCAAAGTTTTTAGGACCTTACAAGATAACAAAAGTGAAGAGAAATCATAGATATGATGTAGAGAAAGCTGACTCAAACACTGAAGGACCGAATAAGACCACAACATCTTCCGACCACATGAAGCCATGGCCAGACTATGTTAGTGATGAGGACAAGTAAAATTTAAATCAAAAGGTTAGTTTTTCATTTTGTAACAGAACTGCTTGAAAGAAGATGTATGTATGATTGTGCACTCTACCTACATAAAATGTAATAATAATAAGATGCCCTATTTATGATGTTTGTATACCTAACTATTATTACATACCTAAGCTTATTCTAAATTATGTTACCTACCTATAAGATGTCATGAACTATATACCTACCAAGATTATACATAACATAGTGTAATAAAGTAAGAATAAGATTTAAAACTTAAAATGTTAACTTTTATAGTGAATAAGGTTTAACATGTGTAAGTTTTTTTTGTGTCAAGATGTTTATGCTGTGTTAGTAGTTAAGATTGTATGCGAGTGAGAATTGTTGTATGAGAGGTTTGTAAGGGAGGTATGTATGTCTGAGGGCAGACAGGCACAGGAGGGCCGAGTTGTAGGATCTGGGAATGTGAGGATATGAAAGATGATAACGGAACGTAAGAGAAAAGTGTGAAACGGAACGTAGTATGAACGGTTGATTGAGAGCTTATGGAACGAATGGATGAATGTTTTAATTAATAAGATGATGAATGAACATGGTCTCTTTTCCTTGGGAACTCAGACGAACGCCACGTTCCAAAATTGTATTCTGATTAAAATAAAAAGCAGTCGAAGAAAATATCAGTTTTATTGTTCCGCATCCCACATATATTTATGGGTAGCTGCTTGTCGGTGCTTGGAAGAAATTAAGGAGGTGGCATATTGAACGTTTTGTTTTGTAGTTGTCTATTTAATCTCGAGTAGTGAAACGTGCCACCATCACTTTGTTTGTCTCGATCACCAACTTCAATAACGATGAATTTTTTATCAGCATCAGAAACTGCTTGAAGCACTAAAGAAAAAAACTTTCGGTAGTTAGAGTATTCAGATCCTGAATGTTTAGGTTTCTTTATACGACAGTGCTTCCCGTCAATTGACCCAATGCAGTTAGGAAATTGCCATTTTTCATAATAGTCATTTGCAATTTTCTTCAAATTTTCTATTGTAGGTTGCGGCATGTGTATGTACTAACTGATCCCAGATTGCTTCAAATGTAGTATATATATATAATATTTCCAACAGTAGTAGCTCCTAGTCGGAAGGAAAAAGCTAGTGATTTGAATGACATCCCTGTAGACAAGTACCTGCAAATAAAACGTACAGTTAGTTACAGACTAAATCATATTCATTTTACCATTTTTTTACAGTTAATTTGTTGAAGAGTAAATGGAAGAACATTAAGATCCACTACAGAAAGGAACTAAAAAAAAATCCACCAACTCGATCTGGGGATGCAGCTACTGATTGTGTATCTACTTGGAAACATTTCCGCCAAATGTCTTTTATGAAAGATCAATTACAGCCTAGCCGAAGTGAATCTAATATCACTACTCATCTCACTAGTGACAGTCGACGACACGCAAGACTCCATTATAAGTGATACAAATGTGGCATCGCCTTTATCGAGCATATCAGTTTCTTCACCAACACCATCAACATCGGCTCCATCAACATCCAGTCGAAGAAAAAAGAGGAAATCAGCTAACGAACTGCGCTCTGAATTCTTGGAAATAGAAAAAAAACTACTTTTACTACTTCAGAACAAAGGAAGGACGCCTGCACAAGAACCTCCAAAATCAGATGATTATCATTATTTGATGAGTTTACTCCCACAAATGGAACAGTTCAAAGGAATCCAAAAGATGCGAGTGCGAAACAAAATAAATTCAATTATAATGGCCGAGATGCAAGCAGGAAGTATTTCAGATCCATATATTATGACACAATATGGTTATCGCAGTGCACCTCCAGATAACATAGATAATTATTGATTACTTTTTATGTCTGGCATTGTTGATTAATAATAAAAATTCATTGATGATTATTATAGTTTTGATTTCTTACCTCAGAGTCAACAAAAGTTTCTGCGCAGGAGATATTGTTATGGCAATGAAGTTAGTTTCGGGTTTCGATAACTGTGTTTGTACAGCATTTAATATGAAGTCAAAAGTTGTTACGGTCATTCGAGTGTATTCATAAAATTTATTTTCATGGTTTCGTAGCCTTTCGTATAAAGTATGAAATTCACCATGTCTATACCGATCACTATTAATATCGTGACGATTGCTTTTAGAAAAAAAGCGGCCAAGTGCGAGTCGGACTCGCCCATGAAGGGTTCCGTAGCAGTAAGTAATATAATATAGAAGTTCTAGTAGTTCGTCGAAAGGTACATTGCGGTTTACGATTAATGACGTATTAAAAAAAAACTACTTACTAGATATCGTTCAAACCAAATTCCCTTCACGTGCCGGCCAACCCGTGACGGGTTCAAAGTTTTGCTATTGATTGCCACGTACCCGTAGCGGGCACAGAGCAGTAGGGCGATTGTCTAATTCAGTTGCAATCATTAGTTTGATACTAACAGCTAAACGATACTATCAAGGAATAGCGATCATGTAACTTGTTGCAATACCTTATTGACCGCTATCTATCAGTTGCAATGATAGTTTTGCAGCGTGAAGTTCCTGCAAATCAATTTAACCCGACCAATTTAAAAATCATAATCTTAGTAAGACGCCGTGTGAAAACGATTGGCCCACTTTATTTTACTGTCTAATAGACCTCGTTTACTCATTTTGTGTTGTGTTTCTGTCAGTCTAAATCAGATCAGTCTAAGTCTGATCTAAATCAGTCAGTTCTGTCAGTCATCCAGAAAAAATAAACAAAGGTTTCGTAAATATCGAATAAAATTTACTTTTTCAAGTTATCTAGTCTGATTTGAAGTAAGTAAAGTCCAAAATTCTTAATTCTTTATTCCTAGCTTTCTCAAGTGATTAATGTTGTTTCTATTTGTTATAAAGTTATGATCCCAATCCACCAGTGTTTGTCGAAGCAATCAACCATAGCCCTTAGTAAAAATAAGGGCACCAACAATATTTGAAAGCCTGGGAAAATCTTGCAAGGATGTTAAATGCCGTGGGTGGCGGCTACATAAAAACTGGTTAAAAATGGAAGGGAGTATGTAGTAGGTAAATAGTTTTCAATAACCCTAGTTTTGTGCAGCTAATAATTTTTTTGTGCTCTATATGGTAAAACAACAAAGTTCTATGTTTTTTTGATTAATTACTGGTAATATGTAGATACAAGTGCCGCATAGGTAAAGTCCAAGGTGGTGGACAACCGGCGAAACGCCGGGCGCACTGGGGGTGGACCCTATACGCTGCATCCACTCACACTCACAGGTTTTATTTAGCTTACTTTTGTAGATGTTAATGTTTTTTGTTTTTAGATCACGATGACAATGTGCTCCGCTGGGTGTACAGTCAAGAAAAAAGGCAACTTGTGGTGGAAGAGGGAATGTGAAGAGAGGGAATGGTAGATGCTGTCGCTGCTATAGGCAGATCGTTTAAAGAAATGGCGACACAAGAGCCATGTGTGGAGTTGCTGCTGCTTTAAGTTCAACAGCATCCACCACCATTAAATAAAACAGTTAAATAAAATACATTATTTATTTTAATAACTCGCCTTATTTCTTTACCACAATACATAGATAAGACACCTATACTGCTTATAAATCAGACTAATTATAGCATTTTGTAAGTATTTTAATTTGAAACAGCTTCTATCCTATTCTAGTCATTAGTACATAATCGATAATGAAATATTAAAAGTATGTAATGTAATATAGGCTATTTCCCCCTGCACGTGGAGGTTTTGACTGATTCTGCAAATGGCTATGGTAGAATGAGGATGATATCCCAGCACAAGATATCAAACGCTTCCTTCGTCAGGCAAAGGTTCGAAATAAACTCTCTCTCGAGGGATTTAGAACGGATTGCTGGCATCCTGCATCAATCTTCTATCAAGAATACGTTTTTTTGGCACTGGTACTCCTCTAGCCCAAGTAGGAGTCCTCTTGACATGATAAACTGAAATGAATTTAAATACTTAGTTGAAACGGAATTGACTAGATTTTATTTGATTAGGAATGCAATAATAACTTTGTTTATCATTGTCAAAACACTGAAAACTTACTGTAAATAACTTACTTTATTAAATTTCTATCCATCGCAACAACTCCTTACTTGTTTCTATTCGCGATTGATATGATAGTAATCGTAAGCTGTCATTTCCATTGAAACAGCCTTACGTGATCGCTGTTTCATGATATCTAGAGAAAGATTACGCTCATGTTGCAATCGTTCATTGTCAAAGATGGTTTCAATTGCAATGCGCTTTCGATTGCAATCGAAGCTACTACGTGATCGCAAATTTGACAGTTTCAATAGGATATCCATTGAAACCATTGCAACAAAAGTTACATGATCGCCCCACAGCTGTCTTGGTTTTCATTAAAAAATGAATAGACAAACTATATGTATCCTTGTCTTTTCACTACCAGCGTCTTAATAATAAAAGAGACAGCGATAGTTATTTCTCATACTTGAATTCATAGACCTAGGATGATGCAACATCGGACAGAATGCAACAGTGTTTCGCCGGGTTTCGCCGGTGTTGACGGTCCGCTTTGGTGTCGATTTAAAGTCTATAAAAAGTGTTTATATTAGTGAAACTCTTTGTTTTGAACGAGAAAATGTAAGTCTATACCCGTTTTAAATACATTTGAAGTCATTCAACACTTTTTAACATCGTTTTGAGCTTCTTCATGCGTGCTTGATGTTGGTGTGGGAAAAAAACTATAGAATTTCTAACGCTTTGTTTACATATTTCTACAATGTTTCCATCATAATCAATCGGAAATTTCATTCTCATGGTGTGAAACACTCCAGATGTCCCTAAAGTATCATAAATTTAACAAAATCATAAAAAACTTGAGGTCATTGTTGCCGTACCCATAGCGGGCGCGCGGCAACTCGGGACTGAAGGCACGTAAGAATTAATGTGGATGTGCCTTTCATTTGTCATAATATGGTGTTGATGAATGGTGTGTCGGATAATTATTTATAGCAATTTTATAGCATGTTTTGAGTTTTATTTAATTGCACTCAGTTTTTTAACAGCCAGATTTTTTTTATCGATTTTGAAAATTGAAAATGAATAATAATTGTCATTCAAACCGATTTATTGGTTTCTTTCTCGTATTAAAAAGTCTGGTTGTTATAAAATTGTATTGATGTCTATAATGCACTGCTTTTCTAGTTTCATCTAACATGCCTCGTATGCGAGTACGTGGCGGCAGCAGAGGTCGGGGTCGTGGTAATGACGCACCTCGAGGCCGTGGAGCCACTAATAATATGACTAGTGCTCGTCGGGGGCGTGGCAGGGGTAGTGGTGGGGGCGCTGAAATTGCATCCGTGCCAGAGTGGTAGGTAACAGCTTTTTTATAACGCTTTTATTAGCTTCACCTGTATGTATGTATGTATGTAACCGACCCCTTTGAGCTCAATTTGTCCTACTTTGAACGATCAGATTTGATTCAAACTTTGCACACCTGTCAAAGGTCGATGACAATGCAATAATATGAAAAAAATACATGAAAAAAAAAAAAAGTAAAAAGTAAAAAAAAAATTATAGTTTAAAAAACTAAAAAAAAACGCTTTTATAACTAATTGAACTAAACAGTTTTATTTTTAACTTATTAGTTCAATTAGTTATAAAAGCGTTTTTTTTTTAGTTTTTTAAACTATAATTTATTTTGGAGGAAGTTTATAAATATCTTATATGTTGACGTAAAAATGTGTATTCTTTACTTCACGTTTTTAGGTTCTATCTAGGACAAGTGGAAGATCTAGCTGTCGGACAACCGATGGAAATTCCCCTTATTCAAAAGCGCCGGCGAATGTGGCACCCAGAGACCCAAGACCATGAAGAATACGCCTGATCTGTGAGTGCCACAGTCACACAGAATGGGTTTCCAATAAGCCTCTTTGTTTACTTCAGCTTTTTTTTCAGTAGTGTGGATTCAATGCCGACATCTTCCGACGCTGCAGCCGGCATCAATGATGATGTCGACGACCTGGGTCCTCAGCATCCTATTCTGTGAGTCACATACACATTGTTATATCTTCTATCTGTATTTTTTTTTGTCGCCTGATCTGCTAGTGCCACAGTCACACAGAATGGGTTCCCAATAAAATAAGCCTCTTTGTTTACTTCAGCTTTTTTTTTTCAGTAGTGTGGATTCAATGCTGACATCTTCCGACGCTGCAGCTGCAGGCGGCAGCTCTCTTAACCAGGCCTAAGCTAGTCCCCTACATAATAATGATTCGCCGGTTCCATCACCAGCTGCGTAAGTGTGGCGTTTGATTAGCAACGTCTTGTTTACCTACTAATACATTTTAAAACAGAAAGTAAAGTAAGGTTATTGGTTACAGATTCACCGAGTGCGGTGGTAGTGGGCACAGTACTCCTTGTTATAGACCTCAGAAACCCAACGTTCGACGTAATATTATGTTACGTGATCAAGATATTGTCAACGAGTTGTTGAATCTTGGTAAGACATTATGTTCTAGAGCCTTGAAATGAAAAATCCTACAGGTAAAATCTAGCTTTAGTGTATATTATTATTCATAATATTTCAGGCAGTGAGGATGACGAAAGTGACGAAGGAGAGAACTTGTTGAGTTGAGAGAAGTGTTTTGAAAGCAGCTACTCTGACTCTGGGCCCAGGCCAGCCCATGTGTTTGGCGTAAGAGAAATACCGGTGAGCGTACCGGTAAACGCGTGAACCACGCGGTCGAGGAACGTGACACAAGGAAAGACAAGTCGAGTTCGAAATGGCTGATGAAAAGTTTTGGGGAAAACTTTCTACGGGTATGAAATTGGAAGACTGGAGTACTTGGAAGTTTTAAATGAGGATTCGTCTACAAGCCATGGACCTGTTTAAAATGGTGGATGGGTCACTGAAGAAAACAGAGTCTGATGAAGAGTGGATGAAAAAAGACCACAAAGCTCAGAGTTTATTGGTCCTAAACGTCAATGAAAATGTGCTTGTACATCTAACGCAAATGACGTCGTCATCGGCAATGTGGGAAAAACTTATTTCCATATATGAGAGAAAATCGTCGACAAGTCTACATTTAGAGCTACAAAAATTTTGGGGAAAACTTTCTACGGGTATGAAATTGGAAGACTGGAGTACTTGGAAGTTTTAAATGAGGATTCTTCTACAAGCCATGGACCTGTTTAAAATGGTGGATGGGTCACTGAAGAAAACAGAGTCTGATGAAGAGTGGATGAAAAAGACCACAAAGCTCAGAGTTTATTGGTCCTAAACGTCAATGAAAATGTGCTTGTACATCTAACGCAAATGACGTCGTCATCGGCAATGTGGGAAAAACTTATTTCCATATATGAGAGAAAATCGTCGACAAGTCTACATTTGGAGCAACAAAAATTTTTCAATTTAAAATGTGAAAAAAAAAAATCTGTTTTCATATCACAACTTGAAGATATCAGAGGAAGAGTAGCTGAACTCGGGTCTGAAAAAATATCGGACAAAATGTTTATGACTAAAATAATCATGGGACTGCCTGATAAATATAAACATTTTACTGCAGCATGGGAATCAGTTCCGGAGAGCAACCAAACATTACATGAGCTAACAGCCCGTCTACTCATAGAGGAAGAAAGAATGAAGGAAGTTGAGCCTTCGGCTATTGCCCTGGCATCGAAACAGCATACAACAACGTTGAAGTGCTTTGGCTGTGGTAAGCCAGGACATTTGAAGAAAGACTGTAAAAACAAGATTGTTTGTCACTACTGCAAGAAGCCGGGACACTACATCAATGAATGTAGAAACAGGCTACAAAAAGAGAATTCACAGGGTTCTGCAAATCAAGATAAAGCGAATGCTTTTGTAGCAAAAATTGGCGACAATGGAAAATGGCCAGTAGATATTGGCGCAAGCGAACATATGTGCTATCAGAGAGAGCTATTTACTTCGTATAATGAACTATACCCTTACAAGAAAATAATCATTGGTGATGGCAGTGAGTTGGATGAAGAGGGTGAAGGCACAGTCAAATTGCTAGCTTATGCTGGTCAAGAATGGATCAAAACAACCATATCAAATGTCTTATACGTCCCAAAACTGACTGGCAACCTTTTCTCAGTCAGGAGTGTGATGGACAAGGGATGGGAGATGTTTTTGGATAGCAAACAATGTAAAGTCATGAAAGCAGGAAAGGTGTCCGCTGTTGGGTATAGAGAAAATAAATTATATGTAATGAAGTTTACAGTCGAGGAACAAGCTGCAGTCTGCCAAGAAAAAGAGAGCATAATAACATGGCATAAGCGCTTAGGGCATCAGAACTTACAGTACGTGAGAAATGTACTAAACAATCATGGCATCAAGTATGAAGATGATACAGGTGAAAGCTGTGAGAGCTGCTTAGTAGGAAAGATGCATAAGCTGCCATTTGAGAAGAGTGAGTCTAAAACAAGCAAAACTTGCCAGTTGGTTCATATGGAGGTCTGCAGTCCAATGGAAGCTGAGTCCCTAGGAGGATCGAGATTCTTTCTACTGATAAAAGATGATTATTCAGCTTATAGATATGTTTATTTCTTGAGAAACAAAAGTGAGGTTTATGAGAAAATCAAACTGTTCCTAAACATGGCAGACAAAGAAACAGGAAACAAAATAAACATAGTAAGAACTGACAATGGCACTGAGTTCATAAATAATAATGTAAAAAAGTAGTTTGAAGAGAAAGGTATAAGACACCAAACTTCTGTTGTTTACACCGCTGAACAAAATGGAAAAATAGAACGAGACAATAGAACGGTGGTTGAATCTGCAAGAACAATAATGTTATCAGCAGGATTGAGTAAAAGCCTATGGGCTGAAGCTGTCAACACTGCCGTGTTTGTGTTGAACAAAACTGGAAAGAGTATTCCGGAAAAGTCACCATATGAGATTTGGTTTGACAAGAAGTATGACATAACAAAACTAAAAGAATTTGGAGGTTATGTTCACATTCATGTTCCTGACGTGAAGAGAAAGAAATGGGACCCTAAAAGTTATAAGGGTATTTTTGTTGGCTATGGAGAGAGTGGAACAACAGAAACCAAGGGTTATAGAGTTTACATACCAGAAAAACAACAGATTGAAGTAAAGCGGGATGTGGTTTTCCTGAAGTCTACTGAAAAAGATCGAGAAAATGGATTGGTCCTACCAACTTTTAAGGTTAGTGATTCGGAGATCACTTAAAATACCATCCCTACTTGTCGAAGTCCCAGAGTCGAAAAACAATCAATAGTTTGGAAAACCCCACCAAGTGTGTCTGAGGATGCTCTTAGCCAGGGGGTGTCTAGTGCTATAGCAACAGTATCACCAGATATGAAAACTGAAGAAACAGAAAGAGAAAAAAGACACAAAAAACGAGGTTGGTTTCCCGATTATGAAACATTGTTTTTGTGCGTAGTGGACGAACCTAAAAGTTACAGTGAGGCTATGAGTAGTGTAAATTCAGTGAAGTGGCAAGAGGCTATGGACAAAGAACTACAAGTACTTAGTGAGAACAATACATGGACAGAAGTGCCTATACTGGTAGGGAAAAATATTGTAGACAGTAAATGGGTGTACAGAGTGAAGTGAGACATGGACGGTAATCCTATGGACTACGAAGCAAGGTTAGTTGCTCGTGGTTTTCAACAAAAAGACAGTTTTCAAGCGTATGATATCTATGCACCAGTAGCTAGGTTAAGTACATTCCGTTTGCTGCTAGCGATAGCAACTAAGTTATGTTTGCCTGTTCACCACATGGATGTCTAGGAGTGCCTTTTTATATGGTGAAATAGATGAGGATGTTTATATGAAACCCCCCAGAGGGTTCTGTGTGCATTGATGTAGTGCTCAAGCTCAATAAATCAATATATGCATTAAAAAAGTCTCCAAAATATTGGAATTTAAAGTTTGATTCTGTAATATCCAAGCAGGGTTTTGTGAGGTCAGAAAATGATTTTTGTTTGTATACAAGGTGTGAGAAAAATAGCAAAATGTACTTGCTATTATTTGTAGATGATATTTTGTTATGTGCAACCGATGAAAATCAGCTAATTAAAATGAAAAGTTATTTGTGTAAAAACTTTTACATGAAGGATTTTGGGTCCTGTAAGGAACTATTTAGGCATAACAGTATATCAAAATATTGAAAAAGGTCTAACCAAGTTAAGTCAAGAAAATTGTCATGTGTATTTTGTACATTTTGTAAATATTTGTTTAATTGTAAGTTTCTTTGTGTAAATCAATTTTAGAAAATTATCTAAAGTTGTTATTGTTAAAACAAAATATGGCTGAATCAAAAATGCATAATACTCCTATGGAAAATAAATTTCAGTTGAGCAAGCCAGCGGTCAATGATCCTTATTATGAAAATAAATGTAGGAAATTATTGGGAAGCTTGATGTATGCTGTCCAGGGCGCTAGGCCTGATTTGTGCTATGCTGTATCTTATCTGAGTAGATTTCAAAACAGTGCTGATGAAAACTTGTTTATAGCTATAAAAAGAATACTTAGATATATTAAAAATACTACTGATGTAAAGTTAGTGCATTCATGTGACAATAAAATTCAAAATTTGAGTTGTTATGTAGATTCAGACTGGGGTAGTGATATAAATGATAGAAAGTCAACTTCAGGTTTGGTTGTACAGTTGCTTGGTCATCAAAGAAACAGCATACAGTCAGTCTGTCATCAACGGAGGCTGAATGTAATGCTCTCAGCTCAGCTGTTGTTGAAGCAATTTGGCTAAGAAAATTATTAAATGAGTTTAATGTTGTTGAGATAGGTTCAGTGGAAATCTATGTTGATAACCAAGCAGCTATAGCTATAAGTAATGCTCCTGAAAATAATAAAACAGTAAAACAGTGATATAAAATTCAATTTTATTAAACAAAACATTGAAAATAATGTAATAAACTTTAAGTACATTGAATCAGGACATCAGCTAGCCGATGTACTTACCAAATCACTTTGTGCAGAGAAGTTTATTTCTTTTAGAAATCAAATAATGTAAATTATATTGTGTAAAATAAACTGAGTGTGTAAGTACTGATAGTATATAGGTATTTACATGCTTATGCCTATTAGTTAAGTATTCGTTGTGTAATGATGTTGCCACATGCTAAGTGTGCTTACTATGAGAAGTTAATAATTTTTTTTTGCAATTTGATGTTAATTTTTTTTGGGAATCTTTATTGAGGGGGTGTATTAGATGTAACGAGAATAGCAATAAAGATTCTATTCTCTGTGGCAACACCAATTCTATATTGTTTTTTTTTAATGAACGAACGATTAGTGTATCGTTCCTTCCTCTTCCGTTTTCAAGATGTCCGAAGTGTATGCGATGTAGCTTTGAGAGTCTAAATAAAATCAAAAGTATTGTGAATCCGTGTTTATGTTCAGCCTGAAACACCTACCACACCTCTGGAGGCCAATAACAAAAAATATTTCTTCTTCTGACCAAGGCTAGGCTTAGGCACTTACTCCAAGACTTATTTAGACCTATTTTGCTTACTGCTGTTATCTGGATTAATAAACTTTCTTACTTTATTTAAATCTTTTATTTGTCCTATCTAACGTGACAATGGGAGCAATGGGCACGTGAGGTCGTGTCATTATTTAAGGGAGGGTTACCGAAGTGTATTATGTAGCTTATCATGTCGTCGGAGAAAAAGTCGTGCAGGCCAGTGGCCTCTTCCACAACAGGTTCATTACACATTGACAACTACTTCTTTCTTCAAACACTAAAAAAAGGAAAAGCAGCATAAGCAGCGAAAGTGATAGCAGCTACTCTGAAAGGGATAATTCCAAACGTGTGAGGCCGCTTCTAGAAAGTTTTTCTGTTGGCTCTGATTTTGAATCATCTCCACAAGAATGCTTAAACTGGTTGCAAGGTAGGGGAGGTAGCGGTAGGACGGCCAGTCGGGAGAACTGGGCACCCCCCTTTTATTCTTTTATTCCGGTCACAGATTTTAGTTTTTTCCAAATTTGGTAGTTTACTTTACCGACTGGCAGCACTGTTTATCCATAGACTATCTGTCTTTACCTACAACTAATAGGAATATTTCTTCTTCTGACCAAGGCTAGGCTTAGGCACTTACCCCAAGACTTATTTTGACCTATTTTGCTTACTGCTGTTATCTGGATTAATAAACTTTCTTACTTTATTTAAATCTTTTATTTGTCCTATCTAACGTGACAATGGGAGCAATGGGCACGTGAGGTCGTGTCATTATTTAAGGGAGGGTTACCGAAATGTATTATGTAGCTTATCAGGTCGTCAGAGAAAAAGTCGCGCAGGCCAGTGGCCTCTTCCACAACAGGTTCATTACACATTGACAACTACTTCTTTCTTCAAACACTAAAAAAAGGAAAAGCAGCATAAGCAGCGAAAGTGATAGCAGCTACTCTGAAAAGGATAATTCCAAACGTGTGAGGCCGCTTCTAGAAAGTTTTTCTGTTGGCTCTGATTTTGAATCATCTCCACAAGAATGCTTAAACTGGTTGCGAGGTAGGGGAGGTAGCGGTAGGACGGCCAGTCGGGAGAACTGGGCACCCCCCTTTTATTCTTTTATTCCGGTCACAGATTTTAGTTTTTTCCAAATTTGGTAGTTTACTTTACCGACTGCAAGGAATATAATACTCTCTACGAGAGAAGAACCACAACTCCATACATAAAAAGTGTAGACGAAATATCGCATAGACGCTAACGCCATCTATTAGGGATCCCACAGTAACTGCGAGTGCTGGCGAGTTGGCGGGTAGTTTGACATTAGTACCTACCTACGCCCTACTGTTATTGCAATACTATAGGTAGGTATAAAATAAAACGAAATCATGATGATGCTTCGTTTATTGGTCTTAAATCTAAATACATAAATTGTTGTATAACAAACAGAAGTACAATTACTATAATATTATTAACACAGCCAAATTCAACGTGAAGTATTTATCAATAACCGCAACAATATAATCGTAAATTCACTTTTTGTTTTTATTAATGAAATAGTAATAACTATCAGGATTGAACATTGTAGGCAAGATCTCAAATCAACCATAATAAATATATTTGGACAAGAACAGATTTTTTATTTGTTTTCTCTTCAGAACTGTTCTCACACAAGGTCACTATATTATTTCTCACTTTTTTACTAACTAGTCTCAACCACAGTGTTGTTGCTTCAAGCAAACAGATACGACGGGGAGAAGATAGTAAACGTAATACATATTTGTAGAAGCTTTCATCACAAACTCTAGAAAAACTGAAAAACTCGAACAACAAAACAAAAACTTTGTTTGATTTCAGATGAAGTTGACATTTTGTTAAAATTAGGGTTGCCATCCAACAAATCTATCAAAATATTGATCTCGATTCTTGACATCTCACTTTGTTGAAAATAATCGATTATTTTAAATATTGAGCTTATTAATGTGTAGGTTTTTCATAAACTAATAAATAAACTTTTCATTTAGTAATTTATTTATTAAAATAAGTGTAAACATATCATTTACATGTAAATTTAACTATAGAAAATAAAGTTAGTATCGATATTAATAATCGTTTTCATCGATTGTTGATATTCATCACAAGGCTTTTGTATAATGGTAACTTTTTCTTGTTCTGTCTCGTTTCCTCTTGCATATTCAATATCTTCTCCCTCACCCACTTCGATTCCATATTTTGTAGTCTTCACAGCTTCAAACAAAGTTATATGACCCTGACCGACTGGCAGCACTGTTTATCCATAGACTATCTGTCTTTACCTACAACTAATAGGAATATTTCTTCTTCTGACCAAGGCTAGGCTTAGGCACTTACCCCAAGACTTATTTTGACCTATTTTGCTTACTGCTGTTATCTGGATTAATAAACTTTCTTACTTTATTTAAATCTTTTATTTGTCCTATCTAACGTGACAATGGGAGCAATGGGCACGTGAGGTCGTGTCATTATTTAAGGGAGGGTTACCGAAATGTATTATGTAGCTTATCAGGTCGTCAGAGAAAAAGTCGCGCAGGCCAGTGGCCTCTTCCACAACAGGTTCATTACACATTGACAACTACTTCTTTCTTCAAACACTAAAAAAAGGAAAAGCAGCATAAGCAGCGAAAGTGATAGCAGCTACTCTGAAAAGGATAATTCCAAACGTGTGAGGCCGCTTCTAGAAAGTTTTTCTGTTGGCTCTGATTTTGAATCATCTCCACAAGAATGCTTAAACTGGTTGCGAGGTAGGGGAGGTAGGGGTGGGACGGGCAGTCGGGAGAACTGGGCACCCCCCTTTTATTCTTTTATTCCGGTCACAGATTTTAATTTTTTCCAAATTTGGTAGTTTACTTTACCGACTGGCAGCACTGTTTATCCATAGACTATCTGTCTTTACCTACAACTAATAGGAATATTTCTTCTTCTGACCAAGGCTAGGCTTAGGCACTTACTCCAAGACTTATTTAGACCTATTTTGCTTACTGCTGTTATCTGGATTAATAAACTTTCTTACTTTATTTAAATCTTTTATTTGTTCTATCTAACGTGACAATGGGAGCAATGGGCACGTGAGGTCGTGTCATTATTTAAGGGAGAGGTTACCGAAGTGTATTATGTAGCTTATCATGTCGTCGGAGAAAAAGTCGTGCAGGCCAGTGGCCTCTTCCACAAAAGGTTCATTACACATTGACAACTACTTCTTTCTTCAAACACTAAAAAAAGGAAAAGCAGCATAAGCAGCGAAAGTGATAGCAGCTACTCTGAAAGGGATAATTCCAAACGTGTGAGGCCGCTTCTAGAAAGTTTTTCTGTTGGCTCTGATTTTGAATCATCTCCACAAGAATGCTTAAACTGGTTGCGAGGTAGGGGAGGTAGGGGTTGGACGGGCAGTCGGGAGAACTGGGCACCCCCCTTTTATTCTTTTTCCGGTCACAGATTTTAGTTTTTTCCAAATTTGGTAGTTTACTTTACCGACTGGCAGCACTGTTTATCCATAGACTATCTGTCTTTACCTACAACTAATAGGAATATTTCTTCTTCTGACCAAGGCTAGGCTTAGGCACTTACTCCAAGACTTATTTAGACCTATTTTGCTTACTGCTGTTATCTGGATTAATAAACTTTCTTACTTTATTTAAATCTTTTATTTGTCCTATCTAACGTGACAATGGGAGCAATGGGCACGTGAGAGGTCGTGTCATTATTTAAGGGAGAGGTTACCGAAGTGTATTATGTAGCTTATCATGTCGTCGGAGAAAAAGTCGTGCAGGCCAGTGGCCTCTTCCACAACAGGTTCATTACACATTGACAACTACTTCTTTCTTCAAACACTAAAAAAAGGAAAAGCAGCATAAGCAGCGAAAGTGATAGCAGCTACTCTGAAAGGGATAATTCCAAACGTGTGAGGCCGCTTCTAGAAAGTTTTCCTGTTGGCTCTGATTTTGAATCATCTCCACAAGAATGCTTAAACTGGTTGCGTGGTAGGGGAGGTAGGGGTGGGACGGGCAGTCGGGAGAACTGGGCACCCCCCTTTTATTCTTTTATTTTGGTCATAGATTTTAGTTTTTTCTTAATTTGGTATAGTTTACTTTACCGACTGGCAACACTGTTTATCCATAGACTATCTGTCATTTCTACCAGTTGTTTGACACAGACACGTTTTAGGTTATGCGCTAGTAAAAGTGAATATTTTGTTATGGTTTCGGATCGTATTACAGAGAAAAGTAACGAAAGGCATGCCTGTTTTTTATTAAATAATCTAATGTACATTTACTTATAAATTAAACTGAAATTAAAACCCAATAAACCTTAATAAAAAAAAATACCGATCACTTAGGTTGAAAATGTATACAGACAGAGGGAGTAATGGGCAGTCTGATGTGAAGGAGGTTTGGGCATGCCCAATGCTCCCTTATAGTTCTCCTATATAGTTGAGAATAGGAGGATTTTTGAAAATTCTAACTGCTTTAATCAAACTATTTGAATTATTTTTAATTACAGAAAAATGCCGTTCAAATTCAAAAAGAAAGGTTTGCGACGGGAAATTCCTTAAAATTTGATATTACGAGCCTATGGCTCGTAATGAATTCTCTTCTATGAAGAGGTATCAAAGGGATCAAAAATAAAAACAACAGCTGAGAAATATAAAATCCCTAGATCAAGTTTACAACGGTACCTACCTTAAATATAGATTCTATTTTTGAATTATAATTCAACCTTATTTTTGGATTCTATTATGGATATTAAGTGTTTTAAAGGCCATGCCCAAGCCTTCCACAGGGTGTGTCCGAACCTCCCTGCCATAGGGTGCATTGGGCACTTTTGACTCGTTTCGGAAATTATGTCGTAACGTTGAGACTGATTATAATTTTAAGAAAGTTCTTTCTCTAAGATATCTAGCTAAATATGTGGTGCAATAATAATTGCAAATAAATGTTAATTATCTATAAAATCTGATTGCCCACTGAAAGCAAACTTTAGATTAAAAACACGATTAAAGAAATCCTATGATTGAATTTTATTTCAAACTTTCAGCTAAAACTAACAAATTACTTGAAAACCCATGGTTATTATTATTACTCTTTCGACAAGATGGTGGCTCTACCTGTTAACTTACATTGTCGAAATGATATTTACTAACTGTTGTACCTGTGAATTGTGAGTCACTTAAAAACGCAGCGTAGGCATTTTAAGTCCATGATTTAAAAGGTACAAACATTTTATCTAATGAAATATTTTATTTCATTAGATAAAATGTTTGGATGATTGGAAATCCGGGTTAGTTGAAAAAACATTTTTTATTTCCAAAACTAAGGAGTACTCTAGCAAGTATCATCCCATTTTGGAATCCTGGCTAAATGCGCCATCTTTTACTTGCCATGACAGTGTAGTACATTTTTTTTGCGATACAGACGGTTAAAGTGATGAGTGGGTGATGTAATTATCTGAAATGAAATGCTGGCCAAAACTCAACGATTTTATTGAAAACTGAGGCAGTTATGGCTTAAAAGAAAAATAATTGTAATTGGTGACCAAAGGGCTGGCGCTTACCTAGGGCAAAGAATTAGCTTAGCTATTCAAAGAGGTAACGTTGCCAGCCTTTTGGGCACATTGCCTGCGGTCGGTGATCTGAACTCTGTTTTCTACCTGTAATACCTACAGGTGGAAAACAGAGTTCATTATAAAATTTTCTAGTTTCTTATAAAATGCATTTTTTTTTTCTTTTTAATTAGGTATTTCATGTTGTTTAGTAATAGTTTTTGTAAATAATGTATATTCTGTTGTAAATAAAATATATTTCTTGTTATTTACAGAAAGGATATTCATGCTTACATTGCAAAAAAAAGTTTCACGAAAAGTTAATATTTGTAGTCACAGGACTTAAAAGATCATCAAGACAGGGTGTCAGTTTTTCCTGTTTTTTTTAAATACTCATAACTCGAAAGTTACATGACAAATAGTTTTTTTTTATATTTTTCTGATAGCTGTTATGACTTGGCCCATTGCCCGTTTTCGGCTGGACGTTGATTTATGGGACACCCTGTATATCTCGCTCGTATATTATTAATTTAACATGACTCAAGAAAAAGAAAACCTTACGGTAAGTATACATTGCTCTTTGGGTCTTATTTAATAAACGCAGACTAAACTTAGATTAAGTTTACTCCAAGTTTTAGAGCAGAAGTAGATAATTTTGATATTAATAAACAAAAAATAAGGAGGCAGTAAGCTAATCCGAATCTACTCTCGGACTAAAAGTTAATCCCAGATGGCACCTAGTTTAGAGACAGAAAGAGCATAAAGTAACATGACAATGCATGAATGTTGTAAATTTTTACGTTATGTATACTATAAACATAGCCTTAAAACTCCTACAAAGACTGTTATTTTCATGGTTATTTGATAAAATTGTACAAATAGGTACGTAATATGGATAGAGACTATTATGTTGATGATTTGAGAGTGATAGAAAAATTAGATGAGTTTGAAAACCAAATTCCATCAGTGCGACGAATAAAAGTTTGAAAGATTCGTAGAAATGCATTAGAAGATCTTGAAGAAACTGAATTTAACTCTTAGCCACATGACGTATTTTTCAGTTACTTCCTGGCGTCGGTCCTGGAGACCGCTAGCCTATTTTTCATGTTTTGTAACCATTTTTTAAAATAGTATGCTAAATAAAAGTCACATCTGTATTTTCACTATGTTTTTGTTTATTACAAGTCTTTGAACAATGCAAAAGTATGCATTTACTAATCAAAAATGAACACTTAGCTTAATTATATAAATTTTAGTAAAAAATCTAGGAACTTATAAAATCCGACATCTGAGTAAGAAATTCCACTATAACTGCATAGTTTTTACTTATTTACAACAAGTCTCATGCATGATCTCTAACTCAAAATATTTTTTTGGCACGATTTAGGCACAATTATTACAAAATCACACTCTACAAACTTTCACAAGTTGCGACGACAATTAATAGTACATTGTTACCTGAAGGTTGAAAGTCACTTTTTTTGAGTCCCGAGACGGGTTTGGCGCCAGAGCGCAGCGAGGGCGCCAATGGAGCTTGAGGGACTTAAAAAAGTCTTTCATCCGAGGTAAACACTGTGCTTTTCATTACGAATACAAGGGAAATAAAAATAAAAACATGATAGAAAAAATTGTGAAAATTGTAGCATTTCATTTATTTTGGCAGAATAGTTTTTCGTATCAGTCGAAAGCTAATGGAGAGCTATTTAAATTTACGCGCCAAGACGCAAGTTGGTGAGTGAGTTGTTGAAACGTTGTAAGGGCGACCTCTGGTAACGAATAGAAACACTATAAATGGCTAGGCAGATGGCTGGCGAAGAGCGCCATCTGTTAAGTAGTAGCCGCAAAATACAGGATTTGACAGATGTCAACACTTTTGTGGGTAGCGATGTTCGTATCGAACGGTGTCTACTAGTGACATCTGTTACGAAGTAGTCGCATGTCGATAGGGTCGGAGAAGGAGAGAAATAGGGTTTAGCTTGTGTTGGAAAAGGACAACGTTTTCACCATCAGCAAGACGCAGGGGCCTCCATTGGCGAGTAGTGTAACTAACTAAGAAATAAACTATATTAGCGGGTGAATAGAAATAATGTGGTTGGGTCGATGTGTGAAGCGAGCTCGCAATTACAGACATTAAAAATGCTGGCCGGAGAGACGTAAATGCCGTGGATTATTGGAGCAAGTGTTCTGGAATATTCTGGGCGGAAGTTTGTGGCTCGAGGTGCGGGGATGTGGTAGCAAAGGTGATAAAAGGCGCGTGCGGAGCCGCCGGGGGCATTCCACGGAAAAGACGCCGAGCCTAGAAGAATCGCCGGTACGTACGAAAGCTGCACCCTGGCACCGTTGGGTTTGTGGAGGAGTCCTCGCTAACCAGATTTGGGTATTACAGACGAAGCTGCGCCAACGAATACCATCACCGCGTGCCCAGAGACGAGCCCCAGCACACGAAGCCAGCATTCTCGCTGCCGATACGAGCCGACTGCAAGCTGGGCGAGCGCCCATTTCTGGTACGTAGGGGATCTGAGAAGCATCACACAGCATGGGGCATACAGGGGAGGATCAGTTGTATTTTTAGGGACGCAGCATCCTGCGGGCTGTGTCCGCACGTTGCCAAGATTAACCTGTTGTCTTGTATTTTTCAGTTTGCTGACACCGTCTGCGTGGCGCCTCCCTTTTCTTTCGCCTGTGCGGGGGCGCGAGACACGTGGCGGGGGCAGTCGGCGACTGCACGGCAGGGCACGTGGCGGCAGGGCACGTGGGTGACGTCGCACGTGAACGATAAGCGCCCGTCGGCGATTCTGAGGTGGGCCAGTGCCAATTTATTTTTATGCGGAAGGAGTAGGCGCGTCAGGACAGTTCTCCGTGGAGTCCTGGTCTGTTGTTTGTTGCCAAGAGATTGTTTGCTGCCGTAGAGAGTGCTATTTTTGTTGTCAATAATTGTCAGTAATTGTTTGTTGCCAAGAGATTGTTTGCTGCCGTAGAGAGTGCTATTTTTGTTGTCAATAGGTAGGGTTTCGTTGACGTGGTAATTGCCATCGTTTTTGTCGTGCGTTTTACTATCTTACCATCCTGTCGGTCAGAATACGGTCGCTTGGGTTATTTTAGAGGCGGACGCCAGGGGTGACTCACAAGTTAGTTTTCTGTGGGTTTCATTTAATTGGGTCATCCGGGGCCTTGGGATTGGTAAATTCAAATATCCACATCTCCGACACACTAAGCAGTAACCTCTCCCTGAATAAATTTGTGCTCGCTTGAGAGCTATGGTTTGGATAAAGTTTGAACATATGGTCACTAAACATCCCGTGTAAATAATATAAGCATTATTGATTTTTATGTATTCCACGAGGTCATTGAACCTCTCATGTATCCATGATAGCCATTGCTTACATTTTATGTAAAGGAATATATTGTTGTCCCGTGAGGTCATTAAACCTCTCATATGTATAAGGTGTCCCTTTAAATTTCTTTGTTCAATCCCATGTCAGAGAACGTAGCGTTCAATGTATTTGTAACTTGTTGATTAGTAGTAGGTTCATTTGTAAGAAAGATAGTCTGGCATGTGGATAACCTCTATTCTGGTTAATAGCTGAGCATATAAATTTGTAGTTAAGTAGCTATTTGAGCTCACTTTAAGGTCATGTAAATGAAGGATCACTTTAGGATTATATAGTATATAAGATAGCATAGCTGTGCAGTTTCAATTTTTCATTCCTAAGCTAATGTACATGTCATGTAAGAGGTATGTGTTCTTTAAATAAAACGCTGTAACTGATTTCTAACATTTATTTTATTTTAGAATAAAAATCTTTTGTGCGGTAGGAACATCGAACCCCAACTGAGCTAGTCAGGGCCAACGCAGCCGAAATAGTCGGTCTGCCTGTCTGCACCCAGTTTTCCACCGTTACAAAATGGCGCCCAACTTCTAGTTTTAATTTTTTTGAAAATTTGTTTTTTTTTGAAATTTTTTTTTGATTTTTTTTTTTTTGAAAATTTTTTTTTGCGTTTAGTGACCACTGTAGGTAGGCGTTATTGTAACATTTTAGAGCAACAGACAAGGCAACAGACAACAGTCCAGCTAATTTTAAGTATATTTTAGGTTCTTTGTGTATCATGTGTGTATTTTCTTAGGGTGTATAATTTTATTGTGTATGCTTTTCTACCGATGTATGCTTTCACTTGTGTATTTTTCTGCTGGTGTATATTTTTGTAAAAGTGTATTCCTGTCCTGATGTAAAATTTTTTTTTTTGGCACTTCCTTTCATGTTAGGGGGATAGCCTTGCAAAGTGCTACTGTGGTTATGTTTTTTTGTATGCTGCGATCAGCATAGAGTTTTTTTGAATGTACATTGCAAGACTAATATTTGTTATAGTTTTGCAACGGATTAGGAACCATAATACACTTCTGTGGTTAGCGACCAGCTGTTGAAACTTATAACAGTTTAATTTTATTTACGAGTCCTCTCGTACACACACACACACACACACACACACACACACACACTTGGGCATTTTCGAAACTTTTTGCGGGAAATCATTAGTTTATTTTTTTGGCGTTTGGAACTTTAAAAATTTTTTTTTTTTGCCTTGACCTACATTCTACTGTTTACCTTGGGTATAGAGTTAATTTTTTTTTGCGTTATTGTGAGTTTTTTTTGGAAGAATTGCTTTCACGTTTGATGGTTATAGCACATTTTTATTTAAGGAGGCTCGTTTCAAAAGTTTTTTTTACATCGTTTGCTTCTGGTAGTTTTCCCATTTGTCTTTGGGTACCGTGGTTTGATTATAGGTAGACAAGATGACAGATCCGGCGATCCACGTGCACAGTTTGTCGAAGGACCCAGTTCAAGACCCAGTACAGGCGGAAGGTCCCAACGAGGTGTTGCCAGCAGTGAGGGATAGCACCCATCAACGGGTTGTCGTAGAATGCGCGGGTCCTAATGTTCCGATTGCGAAGTGGGGTGTCAAGTTTGATGGAGTAGGAGATGTCAGGTCATTTTTCGAGAGGTTGCAGGAACTTAGTGCAGCGAACGGTACCAGAGAGGGAAAACTATTTGAGTCAGCTTCTGAGCTTTTTACTGACCAGGGTTTGCTTTGGTTTAGAGGCATCAAAGACCAAGTTTCTTCGTGGAGCGAGCTGTCGTCATTGTTGATAGAGGAGTTTAGCCCGATAGACTACGATTACAGGTTATTAGGAGAAATAAGGGCGAGGACACAAGGGGTCGAGGAGCCCATTCATATTTACTTCTCGATTATGAACTGTTTGGTCGCTCGGCTGAAGAATCCACTGCCAGAACAGGAGTTATTGGAGATTCTGCTCCACAATATTAGGCCATCTTTTACAGAACAACTAGCGTTAGTAGACATCACATCAATTGCGTCGCTAAAGGATAAGTGTAGGAGGCTAGAGGCAGCAAAGCAGCGATCAGATTTTTTCGTAGAACCACCTGAAGTATCGACTAGGACATTAAACCCAACACTGGCGTACAAGGGCTCCAAGCCGCGATCACAGCTGGCGGCGGTGTCCACTCAGCAGGAATCAGATAGAACACCACAATCTGGTTGTTTTAGGTGTGGCGGCATGGGACATTGGTCTAGGGACTGCAGGAAAGGAAGATTTAATCAGCAGGTCAAGTGCTATAACTGTGGGGAAGTAGGCTACACAGTCAGGAGTTGCCCGAAGTGTAGGGGAAGGATGGTGGCCAAGCTTCAACGTCGATCGGGGCATTCGGAAAAATTTGTTAGGAGGAACCGGGACGGTCACACCACCCATCCCGTAAAAGGGAGGTGGGATCAAACCCGTGAATCAGCTGTGTCGGTTCTATTTTCACCATGTCATAAGGATTCACGTCCATATTTGAAGGTTACGTTGGTAGATCTAGCTTTTTATGGTTTGTTAGACTCTGGTGCAAGTCTATCAATTTTAGGCAATAGAGCACTACATATTTTAGAGAGAATAGGTTATACGCTTCATGAGGTAGATAGGTCCGTATTTGTCGGGAACGGGGACCGCATCAAGGCAATAGGGTACATGTTGCTTCCACTGACGTTTGAAGACGCTACTAGGGTTATTAAATTTTATGTAATTCCAGAAATAAATTCTGATGTAGTATTTGGCATAGATTTCTGGCGGGCTTTCAATCTAGCACCAGATGTTATAAATAGGAGGAATGCGGTAGAACACAGGCCAACGTGTTGTGTAGGTAGTGTTTCAGATGGCCCATTTAGGTCTATTCACACTTACCAGTCGCTCTCGCCATCAGAAAAGGTAGAAGCGGACGCGGTAGTGAAAAGGTTTCATGACATCTCTTCCGCCAAGGTAGGCTTAGGAAGGACGCATCTGATGAAGCACACTATCGATACGGGGGACGCTCAGCCAATCAAAACAAAACAATATCCACTCTCACCGGAGAAAAGGGCAGCCTTGCATAAAGAACTGGACAAGATGTTACAACTAGGCGTAGTATCACCAAGTGAAAGCCCTTGGAACAATCCAGCGCTCCTGGTGCCAAAAGCAAACGGCGACTGGCGGTTTTGTTTAGATTGCAGGAAACTGAACGCGGTCTCAAAAGGAGATGCATATGCAATGCCGTATATTCCACAAATTTTAGATAGTCTGAAGGAAGCAAGGTTTCTGTCTTCGATAGATTTAGCGTCTTCCTTCTGGCAGATCCCATTAGAGGAAGCATCAAAGGAGAAAACAAGCTTCACAGTGCCCGGAAAAGGCCTTTTCAAGTTTGAGGTGATGCCCTTCGGGCTTTGTGGTGCGAGTGCACGGCAGCAGCGCCTAATGGACCTCTTATTTGACAACGGTTTTGCCAGTGACATTTTGGAGGGCCTAGTGTATGTTTATGTAGACGATATCATAATAGTCAGTTCCGATTTGAAGGCACATTTGGTATTGCTCGAGAGGGTTCTAGAAAAGTTGAAGTTCGCGAACCTAACCGTCAACTACGAAAAGTGTCAGTTTTTTAGGAAGTCTTTGCAGTATTTGGGGTATATTGTAGATGAGCATGGTTTACGGACGGACCCAGAAAAGGTCCGTGCCATTTTGGATTTTCCCATTCCAAATTCTGCAAAAGAGGTGAAGATGTTTTTAGGAACGGCTTCATGGTATCGTAGGTTTATTAGAGATTTTGCGTCAATAGCCGCGCCGTTGAATGCGTTGACATCAACCTCCAAGAAGGCTCCGCCGTTCAAGTGGAATGAAGAAGCAGAGAGGGCATTTACCAAGCTGAAGGAAGCTTTGGTATCATCACCAGTGTTGGCGTGTCCCGATTTTGACAGGCCGTTTTTCGTGCATTGTGACGCTTCATCATTCGGCATAGGAGGCATGTTGACACAGAAGCTCGATGACGCAGAACACCCTATAGCGTACGTCAGCCGATCACTTTCGAAGGCGGAACGCAACTATAGTGCTACGGAGCGAGAAGCGTTAGCTGTAATTTTTGCAGTAGAGAAGTTTCAGGCGTATTTGGGTTCTAGGCATTTCACAGTAATAACGGATCATGCATCTTTAAAATGGTTCATGCGGCTCGAAAATCCTACAGGTAGACTGGTCCGCTGGGGCTGCAGGCTGTCTCAGTTCGATTTTCACATAGAACACAGGAAGGGCTCAGACAACGTGGTTCCGGATGCTCTCTCGAGGTTGCTCAGGGTAGATGCCATAGGAGACACAGCGGGAACGGCACCAGATCCGTGGTATGACAATATCCTGCAGAATGTACAGAACAGCCCGAGTCACTACCCAGCGTACCGGATAGAAGGAGACAAGCTGTACCGATTTTCGAAGGCCAAATACTCTTTGATGGAGGAATTCGAGTGGAAGGAGGTCCTTCCACTTGACAGAAGAAGAGAAATTATCAGGGAAAACCACGAACCTCCAACAGCAGCGCATTTAGGGGTCTTCAAGACACACAGGAGGATATGTTTACGTTATTACTGGCCAGGAATGTTTAAGGACATCAAGGAGTATGTAGAGGGATGTGACACATGCACGGCATACAAATCTAGTAACCGCGCAGTTCCAGGTCTAATGGGCAAACCTAAGGTTTGTCACCGTCCGTTTCAGGTTTTGTCGGTAGATTTGGTAGGTCCTTTACCTAGGTCTAAGTCAGGTTTTGTATATATTTTTGTAGTCACTTGTTGTTTCTCAAAGTACACTTTGCTATTCCCACTTCGTAGAGCCACAAGCGCACTGGTGTCGAACGCTTTGGAAAACGGTGTTTTCTTAATTCACGGGGTCCCGGAAACCGTGATTGCGGATAATGGAACGCAATTCACGGGGACCGAATTCCGTACACTTTTGAGAAAGTACAGAATCCCAAAAACGCATTATACACCACGCTACACGCCACAGGTGAATTTGGTGGAACGCTATAACAAGACGGTCATGACGGCCGTGGCGGCGTATGTGAAAGACGACCACAGGTCCTGGGATCAGAACATCCATAAGATCCAATTCGCCATTAATAGCGCCGTGAACGAAACCACCAAATTCTCACCATTTTTTCTGGTTCATGCCAGAGAACCGATTGTGGATGGATCGCACTACACGGCTACAGAAGAGGAATATCAACCTGGAATGCCAAGGGAAGAGTTTGCAGGAGAATTAGGTCTCCTGGCAGACATTTTTGCCACAGTGCGGCAGAACATACTCAAGGCACACCAGGCGAACACGAGAACGTACAATCTCAGGAGAAGAGAAGCGACAGTGAAAGTAGGGGACATCGTCTGGAAAAGAACCCATCCGCTCAGCGACGCGGCAAAGTTCAAGATGGCGAAGTTATGTCCTAAGTACGAGAAATGCAGGGTGAAAGTGGTACTGTCACCACTGGTCTTCGAGTTAGAGGACATGGACGGGAAGATTTTAGGGTCTTGGCACATGAAAGACCTAAAGGTTTAGGGTTTCACAACACCACAGTAGGTGTTGTGAACTGTAGGTAAATATTTGGTTTGGTTTTGGTTTGTAAGGCAGTAGGAAATATGATAACTCATTTTTCTTGTAGATTTTGGTTTGTTCTTTTTTGGAAAATGTTTGTTTGTATGTCTAAAGGGCAGACGGGTGAAAGGACTACATATAGGACCAGGCGTGAGATGGAGTTAGGTTTCTTGCAGTGAGGAGCAGAATGGATGAGCAGAGCGTATCCACCACAAAGGGTAGGACACGTACGGGCGAGAGGTCGCGTACCCACGGTTCCACGTAGGGTATCGCTAGGCGTGAATGGTGATGGTTGTAAAGAAGGGTATGTAGATTAGACATTTGCATAATGAGAGATGAAGCATGCAAGATTGATGAATGGATGGCGATAAGAAAGGGGAGGCAAGAGGAACAGGTATAACGACGTCGCCGCAGATGGGTCCACTCCGATAGCCGGTCTCCCACGATAAAGACGTGCCAGTTTTGTTTGTATTTTACGGTTCAAGGACGAAACGATAGTTTCAGCTGCACAAGTGACGACTTGAGAAGACCGCTAATTTTATGAGGCCACGCCATGGTAGAAGGGATCTCCGGGCGTGGAGGGAATGTACAAGGATTGTATAAAGTTTTTTTTACAGGAGAATTTGTTTTAGGCTAGTTTAGTAGATAAGGAATTGTACGTTTTTTTTACAGTGATAAGGAGTTTGGTTTGTTATTATATTTTTTTTTGTTCGTCAAGTTTATTTTGAGTTGTAATATGTGCATATGGTTATAGTTAGATATAAAGCTTTTCATTTCAGTACCAGCGCTGAGGGCAGCGCAGTTTCACTAAGTGTAGTGAAACTTTTAACGGCCGGGGGGGTATTGTAGCATTTCATTTATTTTGGCAGAATAGTTTTTCGTATCAGTCGAAAGCTAATGGAGAGCTATTTAAATTTACGCGCCAAGACGCAAGTTGGTGAGTGAGTTGTTGAAACGTTGTAAGGGCGACCTCTGGTAACGAATAGAAACACTATAAATGGCTAGGCAGATGGCTGGCGAAGAGCGCCATCTGTTAAGTAGTAGCCGCAAAATACAGGATTTGACAGATGTCAACACTTTTGTGGGTAGCGATGTTCGTATCGAACGGTGTCTACTAGTGACATCTGTTACGAAGTAGTCGCATGTCGATAGGGTCGGAGAAGGAGAGAAATAGGGTTTAGCTTGTGTTGGAAAAGGACAACGTTTTCACCATCAGCAAGACGCAGGGGCCTCCATTGGCGAGTAGTGTAACTAACTAAGAAATAAACTATATTAGCGGGTGAATAGAAATAATGTGGTTGGGTCGATGTGTGAAGCGAGCTCGCAATTACAGACATTAAAAATGCTGGCCGGAGAGACGTAAATGCCGTGGATTATTGGAGCAAGTGTTCTGGAATATTCTGGGCGGAAGTTTGTGGCTCGAGGTGCGGGGATGTGGTAGCAAAGGTGATAAAAGGCGCGTGCGGAGCCGCCGGGGGCATTCCACGGAAAAGACGCCGAGCCTAGAAGAATCGCCGGTACGTACGAAAGCTGCACCCTGGCACCGTTGGGTTTGTGGAGGAGTCCTCGCTAACCAGATTTGGGTATTACAGACGAAGCTGCGCCAACGAATACCATCACCGCGTGCCCAGAGACGAGCCCCAGCACACGAAGCCAGCATTCTCGCTGCCGATACGAGCCGACTGCAAGCTGGGCGAGCGCCCATTTCTGGTACGTAGGGGATCTGAGAAGCATCACACAGCATGGGGCATACAGGGGAGGATCAGTTGTATTTTTAGGGACGCAGCATCCTGCGGGCTGTGTCCGCACGTTGCCAAGATTAACCTGTTGTCTTGTATTTTTCAGTTTGCTGACACCGTCTGCGTGGCGCCTCCCTTTTCTTTCGCCTGTGCGGGGGCGCGAGACACGTGGCGGGGGCAGTCGGCGACTGCACGGCAGGGCACGTGGCGGCAGGGCACGTGGGTGACGTCGCACGTGAACGATAAGCGCCCGTCGGCGATTCTGAGGTGGGCCAGTGCCAATTTATTTTTATGCGGAAGGAGTAGGCGCGTCAGGACAGTTCTCCGTGGAGTCCTGGTCTGTTGTTTGTTGCCAAGAGATTGTTTGCTGCCGTAGAGAGTGCTATTTTTGTTGTCAATAATTGTCAGTAATTGTTTGTTGCCAAGAGATTGTTTGCTGCCGTAGAGAGTGCTATTTTTGTTGTCAATAGGTAGGGTTTCGTTGACGTGGTAATTGCCATCGTTTTTGTCGTGCGTTTTACTATCTTACCATCCTGTCGGTCAGAATACGGTCGCTTGGGTTATTTTAGAGGCGGACGCCAGGGGTGACTCACAAGTTAGTTTTCTGTGGGTTTCATTTAATTGGGTCATCCGGGGCCTTGGGATTGGTAAATTCAAATATCCACATCTCCGACACACTAAGCAGTAACCTCTCCCTGAATAAATTTGTGCTCGCTTGAGAGCTATGGTTTGGATAAAGTTTGAACATATGGTCACTAAACATCCCGTGTAAATAATATAAGCATTATTGATTTTTATGTATTCCACGAGGTCATTGAACCTCTCATGTATCCATGATAGCCATTGCTTACATTTTATGTAAAGGAATATATTGTTGTCCCGTGAGGTCATTAAACCTCTCATATGTATAAGGTGTCCCTTTAAATTTCTTTGTTCAATCCCATGTCAGAGAACGTAGCGTTCAATGTATTTGTAACTTGTTGATTAGTAGTAGGTTCATTTGTAAGAAAGATAGTCTGGCATGTGGATAACCTCTATTCTGGTTAATAGCTGAGCATATAAATTTGTAGTTAAGTAGCTATTTGAGCTCACTTTAAGGTCATGTAAATGAAGGATCACTTTAGGATTATATAGTATATAAGATAGCATAGCTGTGCAGTTTCAATTTTTCATTCCTAAGCTAATGTACATGTCATGTAAGAGGTATGTGTTCTTTAAATAAAACGCTGTAACTGATTTCTAACATTTATTTTATTTTAGAATAAAAATCTTTTGTGCGGTAGGAACATCGAACCCCAACTGAGCTAGTCAGGGCCAACGCAGCCGAAATAGTCGGTCTGCCTGTCTGCACCCAGTTTTCCACCGTTACAAAATGAACATTGAATTGCCGCCTTCCCGCTTTTTTTATTCTCTGGCGGGCCTTCGGCTGGGCACGGGCCTTCAGCATTATTCAGCCATTATATTCATTTTCATAATTTATAAAATGGTGGATAACGGAGATGGCGAGACGAGCTTGATGGTTTCCTGACGGATTGGGCAAGCGTAGCCCAGGATCGCGATGTCTGGAAGGAATGGGGGGAGGCCTTTGCCCAGCAGTGGGACCCGGAGGGCACATAATAATAATAATAATAATATGGTAAATGTTTTGCTCAAATCCATGTTATTTTAAAGAAATAGTTGAAGCTAAATAATAATAGTAAAGTCATTTAGAAAATATATTCTTTATTTAATACTATCTTTATGTTATTTTAATTAAAATTTTACATCGCGGACTAATTAGACTTTTTAAACTTCTTACCGTTGTAATGGGTTTCTAACCTTCTTGCTGAATAAAATATTGGAATTTGGTTCAATAACCTCCTTGCAGTTAGAAAGACTTTAGAAAGTTGGAACATGGTTGAATAAATAGAACTTGTTTTTTTTATAATTTGACAGCTGTCAGTAGAAAGTGATTCTCCCTAGGGCTGAAAGTATTACTTTCAATTAGGCCTCTCAGGCAACTTCAGACCTACTTTCCGAGTATGAGCAATGAAAAGCACATTTTATGGCTGCAAATCGGATTCTTACATGCAAAACGCATGTAAGCTAAAGTAGTTTCTGTGCCTTTCTAATGGAACATCTTCGTCAGAAGATGAATCTTCCATCGGTGATGGTATGGTTTTTATTTTCAGTAGGTTAAAGCTCAGACCCGTCACCTTCTACTTCTCGGTTTGACACTCGCATTCATAATGTCCTCCCAATCGTGTTCGATTATGGCGAACCCTTTGCATAACCTAATCCCTATCAAGTCCAGGTAAAGTATGCAAGGGTCATCTGCGCGGGAATTTTTTTAAAGTGAGCAAGCAGTTGCGCGGGTGCAAGTTCACTCTTTCGTCCTCACCTTTAGTTTCCGATGGACCGGGGAGCCGGTACGATCAGTAAAGGTTGGGATGTAGTGAGATGGCCGTACGTCACTAAATGGATCCTGGCGTACGCTCTTAAAGGTATCTCACAAGACCTTGCTACAAGTTCTGTACGCTGTCGGCAAGTGATACCACGACCGCCAGAGCATTGTAGACTTGGTGTACAGTCAGGGGAACACCCGAATAGCTGCGAAGGCAGCCCTCTTCACTGAGTTTAACCCAAAGGTGTTACTATTGTTCTGGGTGTAGCCACGTACACTGCGGCTACTTAACACTTAGTAAAGAGCTTGTGTCGCCAGAGCCTCTTCCGTTGATCAGCAGGGGGCACCACAGCGGCATGAAAGCCGCCGCTAACGTGCAGGTGAGGTTGGCTAAAGGTTATAGCACATTATACCGGCACCGCAACAGCACCGCTCCAAACCAGCAATTAACTTGTCATTCAATTTAGAGCATTAAATCGTGTGTAGTATAATATATTTCATAATGTCAATATGAAAAAGCCAACGGCGGGTAGTCAGCGCGCTTGCCGCTACCACACAACTCGACTCGCAGCCCGCGTGCTGCAAGCAAGCGGACCTTGTGCGCACAGCGCGCCGACGGCATGCTTATTACGCGCCGACTCCGAGTCGGCAGCAAAATGTCATTGCGTCGTCGCACGTCGCCGGCGCACCACCGTCGCCTGTCGCGCCTCGCTGCACTGCATTACTCCCTCCAGTCTCGAATCAGATTTATGACAGTGGATACGCTTTGCTACGGCTCTATCATGAATAAAGAAAAACTAATAGAAGAAGTACGAAGATACCCGTTTCTTTACGATCCTGGTGATGCAAAGTATAGCGACACAATAAAAAAAGATCAAGCATGGAATAATATTGCTGGCGTTCTATCTGCAACAGGTAGATATACATCTACTTACTTTCCTAATCATACTTTTATGTAGGCCTGTACTTCCATAATTTAAATTTAGAATGCCTATTGTAACTTATAAACTAAGCTTTATGTTAATTTTATATTTGAATATTGTGGGTAGATAAATAATAAAATCTGTAATGTGTAATAATAATTTAATATAATTATGTATTTATAGTGTTTTTTTAGTCATTAAGGAAAAGACGTTGGTACACTTGACTTCATGTTTTTGTATTACATATTTTGATACTGCCACGGAACTTGACCTTGAGGAGACAGAAAATATGATGTAAACTCATCTCGGGTATTAAAAGCATTGTTTGAACTGTTTTCTTCGATGTTTGATAGTGCTTGCAATCTCGGCTCGTCGTGGATGATCTGTTGTTCAAATAGTCGTGAATTTCTGTCCTCGTTCATTTCGATAACATAATTTCGCATTACATTGTGTAAAATACATGATGCAAATACTAAATTGTCAACATATTTTGGCATCAAATCAATATTTTTATTATATATCCCAAACTTTTGATATAATATTCCGAACGCATTTTCCACTACTCTGCGTGCCCGCGATAAACGGTAGTTAAATATTTTTTGTGCATCAGATGGGGATTGTGAACGAGGATATGGCCTCAATAAGTGTTTTCCTAAAGGGAAAGCCTCGTCACCTAGGATAACATGAGGCATTTCTCTGTCAGTTCCAGGTAATGGTTTATCGTTCGGAATATTCAACGTATTATTTTCAATAGCCCTTCCAAATTTTGAGGACGCAAAAATACCACCGTCGCTATTTCTACCGAAAGCACCTATATCGACAACTCTGAACCTACATTTATCATCGACTACAGCCAAAAGAACTATGGAAAAATGTTTTTTATAATTAAAGTATTTGGAACCACTGTTAGCAGGTGCTATTATGTTAATATGCTTTCCGTCTATAGCGCCGATACAGTTTGGGAAATTCCATTTACTATTAAATCCTCTTGCAATATTTTCCCATTCTTCAGTAGTTGGTGTACGCATGTAAACATTCTTCATATTATTAATGATTGCATTACATACATCTCGTATAATCAATCGGATAGTCGACTCTCCTATTCGAAAACTTGACCATAAAGTCCTTACTGAGGTTCCTGTTATCAAATATCTGCAAGAAATATAAAATATGTTATTAACAATATTTATAGCCGGCTTCAAATACATAATCTTCTGCAGTATCATCCAAGTTATATTCTATCTATAGGATTATAGATTATTGATCATAACTTGGTCTATTTAACCCACGGCTTTTGTAATATTTTCAGGTTTTTTTTTTAAATGATATGTTTTATTTCAGCATCAGAATGCAAGAAATCGTGGACCAACTTGAGGGAAGCTTATCGCAGAGCTTTAAAAAAACAAAAAACAAAAAGTGGTCAGGGTGCCTCTTCTTCTAAGAAATGGATATTCGAAGAAGAAATGAGTTTTTTAAAGCCACATTTTAAAGAAAGGCCATCTGTAACGTCAGTATCGGATAACGAAGAAAATGATACAATCAACGATAGCATCTTTAGTTTGGATGATATAAATGAATTTATGTCCAATGATAATAATGATTCACAAACTGAAAGGAACACTTCTGCAGAAGAAAATCGTCCACAATCTTCGAGTTTGGAAAGCGTACCTACATCAACATTAATCAGACCACAAGCGTCAAATCCTAAGTTCTTTTCGAACATTATTAAAACAAATAAAAGACAGAGAAAAGATGACACTAGTTCTGCTTCGGGTCAACTACTAAAATATTTATTAGAAGAAAAACAGAAGCCGGAAGACGAAGACGACATTGATAAATTTTTCTCTAGTATAAAAGCGACTGTAAAAAAATTGCCTGCTTATAATCAGGCGATTTTGAAAACGAAAATATTTAATTTAGTTTCCGAGGCAGAAATCCAAGAAATTCAACAGCAAAACTATTACTACAATAGTGGATCTGCTGGCCCCTCTGGCTACAGTACAGGTTCATACTCCTCTACCTATACTCGTAATACAGAGACATCAAAAACGCAAACTCTAAATGGAACTGCCGCAGCCCAAACCATAACTGAAGCTACTGAGTCGGAAGCTCAGGGAGACACTTTAACTAATTTGTAATTTCCTTAATAATAATTATCACTTTAATAAATATAATATTTCATTGTGACTTTAAAATTACATACCTCAATGTTACTGCCAATTTTTCCTCTGCTGGTATCGCCTGTCTGAAAGTTGTGTTTTTCTTCGTGATATCTTTTCGAATAAACGATAGTATATAATAAAATAAATATTTGGGCATATGAAAATATATGTAGAATTTTTCATCATCGTCAATCAAATGTCTAATATTCTTCCAGTATTCCCCTTCTGCTAGTCTTTCTTTTAACATATTATGCACCCAATATCTTCTTCTTCTTTTATTTTCCTGTTCTTCGTCGAGAGCAATAGCGATTATTGCTAGTTCGCGCAACGTAAACCGAGACATTATGAAAACGTGCAAGTGCACACTAGACGAGTTCTTTAACGACGAACAAAAAGACTAACTATAATAATAAATAACCCTTATAACATTTTATACTAAACCTGCTTACAAATCTGCGTGATTAGAATCATATCGGCCCGCTTCTCCAGTATTGCAACACCCTTACAGGGTAAATTATGTATTGATTCAAAAATTAGTTCTAAGATCTGACACTGTTATATTTACATACATAATAAGGCAATAAATATACTGAATACTGAATACTGTCCTAGGCGTGTTCAATCATAAATGCCATATAACAGTATTGAGTTTGCGGGGACAGCAAGCTTGCACCTCGCGGCCACCGCGCGGACTGTGAGCTTACACGTCGCGGCCGGCGCGCGGACTGCGAGCTTGCACCTTGCGGTCAACGCGTAGTTAGCGCGCTGGCAGCTAGCCGTAGTCTAAATTCGAGGCGACGCCGTGCTGTAGCTGCGCAGTTGCGGTGCCGGTATAATGTGCTATAACCTTAAGACGATTATGATGTTTGTTACGTCCCTTACCCCCCACTCTCATTCAATGATGTGATCGACTGCAATCTTCATTCAGTAGTAGATTCTCTCGATCTACTGCCCTTTTCATCATTGGCATGGTGAAAAATCAATTAGCTGGTGATTTAAGAAGTGGCTTTATACCACCTCTTAAAATAAAGTAGTAACTTTTTGTGGACATCTTCCCATGCTTTCGTTTTATTTTTGTTTGTGTTTGTGTTTAGAGATTTGTCCTCTATTACCCGTGTACTCCTTGAGAACATTACGATTTTGTAATATTATTTTCATTGCTCATACTCTGAAAGTAGGTCTGAAGTTGCCTGAGGGGCCTAATTGAAAGTAATACTTTCAGCCCTAGGGAGAATCGCTTTCTACTGACAGCTGTCAAATTATAAAAAAAAACAAGTTCTATTTTATTCAACCATGTTCCAACTTTCTAAAGTCTTTCTAACTGCAAGGAGGTTGTTGAACCAAATTCCAACTTTTTATTCAGCAAGTAGGTTGGTAAGAAGATTAAAAAGTCTAATTAGAGCGCAATGTAAAATTTAAATAACATAAAGATAGTATTAAATAAATAATATAATATATCTTCTAAATTACTTGATTAATATATAGCTTCAACTATTTATTTAAAATAACATAGATTTGAGCAAACAATTTACCATTTTTTAAATCGGGTGGAAGTCTTTTAAGTCCCTCAAGCTCCATTGGCGCCCTCGCTACGCTCTGGCGCCAAACCCGTCTCGGGACTCAAAAACGTGACTTTCAACACTCAGGTAACAATGTACTATTTATGTACAATGTTCATGCGCCACAAAAACAAATTGACATCAATTAACCTTTGACAAGATATCAACAAACAAATCAATAAAACGGTCTGTCAAACAAAAAATATTAACTTGTCAGTGTCATCATTTTCATTCTTTGCCTCACTCTTTTTACTTTTCAATTTTAAGGGTTGACACATCGAAAAGAAGAAAGAAAAAAGAAAGAAGAAAAGAAAGAATGAAAATCCAGAATTAGCGAATGTATTGTTACTCCGAGGATACTCCTTGTTTATAATAACATTGAAATATCATTGGTAATACTCGGTTAGTCTAAGATTAACTAGTCTAAGAGTAATCGCGAATTATGCTAGGACTAAGCGATTTTTAGGGTTCCGTAGCCAAATGGCAAAAACGGAACCCTTATAGATTCGTCATGTCTGTCTGTCTGTCTGTCCGGCCGTGTCACAGCCATTTTTCTCCGAAACCATAAATGCTAGACTGATGAAACTTGGTGAGTAGATGTATTTTGTGAACCGCATTAAGGTTTTTACACAAAAATGGAAAAAAAACTATTAATTTTGGGGGTCCCCATACATGAAACTGAAACTCAAAATTTTTTTTTTCATCGAACCCATACGTGTGGGGTATCTATGGATAGGTCTTCAAAAATGATATTGAGGTTTCTAATAACGTTTTTTTCTAAACTGAATAGTTTGCGCGAGAGACACTTCCAAAGTGGAAAAAAGTTGCCCCCCCCCCCTCTAACTTCTAAAATAAGAGAATGATAAATCCAAACAAAATATATGTTGTACATTACTATGCAAACTTCCAACGATATTTGGTTTGAACGAGATCTAGTCAGTAGTTTTTTTTTATACGTCATAAATCGTCAACCGCAATTTACCTTTCGACGAACTACAAAAACCTTTATACATAATATGTTAATTGATGCTACGGAACCCTTCATGGGCGAGTCCGACTCGTACTTGGCTGCTTTTTTTATTAATAGGGCCGTTTGTGTGAGATACATTTTGGCGCCAACTTGTATATTTACACCTTGTTTATTTTGTTTCTTACTTTGCAGTTCAAAGCAAGGCCGATGAATAAGGACGAGCTCAACTTGTTATTGGAAATCATAAACAACAAAAAAAATCTCACTACGAAGGCGACGAATGCCTCGAATAATAGGCTGAAAGAAGAGGCGTGGAAAACGATCGCCAATGATTTTGGCGCCCAAGTTGGTGAAAGTCAGCGTCCGGAGCAACTACGTTTCAAATGGGAGAACGTAAAGAAAGCTGCCAGGAAACGGTCTGCGGCCATAAGACAAAATAATTACAAGGTACAGAATTTTAGATTTTTCAGGTATAGAAAACAAACGACGAAAACATTCAGAAGAAGTCTTGAGGGCTCAGAAAGATAAGGAGTTGGCAATGGCTGCATATTTCCAAGCCAAAACTGAAAAATTGCGGCTAGAAAATGAAAAATAGAAGTTGAGCTTTTAAAAAATAATTGTGATATGAATAAAAAATAATTTTGTTTTAAATAGGTACCATGTTTTTTTCTATAATTTGCTGATTAATGTTACAAATAGGAAAGTGTAAAATTATTATAGATAGTGTTTTGCTTATAAAACTTATATTTTCATATTAACAAAGTGTTCAATAAATATTGAACACCTTATGATTATATAGCTTAGCGTAGCAGTTTTGGCCTGAGTAGGTCGCACGAGGTAGCGCCCGTGCGGGTCACCCAAGTCAGTGCACTTTTGGACAGAAGCAATCATTATTATCATACCAGCGTAGTTCCTGAATAAACTCTTATAACATCAATTAGCGTATATCTCAGCATCCCACTCTGCACCCACGTGCGTTCCCGTACATTTCCTTCGAGCCGGATTGAAGCTTTCGCGTGTGATAACAAGTGAAGTGCTTTTACCAAATCAGCAGCCCGTGGAGTGCAGTGTTCTCTAGCTTTTCAAGGAGTGTAGAGTGTGGAATATCAAGCAATCAGCATCCGCACAGCAGCATTGACGTGGGAAGCAACCCGCGTCAGACCAGCATCAGCGAGCCAGAGGCTCACAAATCCAGCAGCAGCGAGCCAGTAGCTCGCGACCTAAGCAATCCAGCACTGCCGAGGGGAGCAACCTACGACAGGACCAATATCAGCCGTAGGCCAAGCGGCGTTCAAGTAAGAGCGTTCTGTTTTCATTTAAAATTGGCAACAACGAGATGGAATCTCTATACCTTCGTCAAGCGGAACTAAGGAGCGAGATCGGAAAGCTCCTAGTTAACTTTAAAAAAGAAAGTAAGGTTCGTAGAAGCGTTGAATCTTGTCATAAGCGACTTGATTTATTAGACACGTATTGGAGAGAGTATGACCAAAATAATGATAAACTTCGTCCTCACGAAACTCCGCAGCATCCGTATTTTCTTAACTCTGAGTTTGAGCTTGTGAGAGATGTTTATCAATCAGCCGAGAAGTTAATCAGCGAGTCTTATGATGAGCTATTGTTAAGAAGTAGTCAGCCAGCAATCTCTGAACAGAAAATTCCGCAACCGTTTGTATCAAGTCCGTCTATCGGGGAGCCATCGCAACGAAACAGAACTCCCCAGCCCAAATATAAATATATTGGCATTAGCTCCGAAAATATAAGCATAGTTGTTTCCACGATATAGAGTAGCTCCAGCATTTAAATAACATTGCTACTGGAACGAAAGCTCTGGAGATAATTAAGAGTTGATTTAGTTAAAACAACCTTTATATGGGATTTAATGGGAAGATTCACCATCCTTAGTGTTTTACAAAGAACTCTTTAGAACTCAGGAGACACTAGCTTCTGTTCCTGAAAGCGTATAGAGTTTCAGCACTGAAGCTGGGAATGAAAACGTGCAATTACATATATAAGAAATTTTACTGTTTAAATAATACCTTCATCCAATTATTGTTTTATTAATAACTAACATCCACCCGCGCCTTCACTGACGTGATACCTACCCGGATAAAAGGTAGGGTAGGCTAGGTGTTATTCCAGGTCATGAGCTTTGTGTAGGTATTTCAATTTTAACAGCCAGTCGTTGCAGAGATGAACGCCAACAAACATACTCACTCACAAACTTTCACATTCAATGAGAAAGTTTAAAAGTATAATATTTTTAGGATTGCCAACCCTATTTTCTCACTAGATCATTGAATATCAAATATGGCAATCATGAGATATGTTTGGTATCAAATCTTGGCATAGCTTGGGGTTCAAAAATGGTAATCTCGAAAAGTTACATTCAAAAACGGTAATCTAGCATACGAAAAGTTTTTTTCTCCTATAATGTCATCTTCTAAAGTAGGGTTGTCGTTTTACTATGTTTTGAAAAGTCAATTAGATTAGGAAACCAAATAAATCGTTTTTTTCTCCTGTCAAAAGTAGGGTCATCCCTACTTTGCCGGCTTTGATTTTATACGACTCAAGTATAAACTGCCAAAGTCAACCATTTTTAAATACTTAAAGATACATAAACGCAATGATTTGAGGAATAGCATTCAGCTATTGAAGAAATCAGAAATATTTATTGCATAACTGTTGTACAGAGAAGATCTTAATGGCTAGGTAGGTACAAGAATGATGTGAGAAAGGTATTTGACTAAGAAGAAGAAATTTTGTTGGCCAAATATTTAAGAAAAGCTGCATTTCTACACATGGTTTTAAATACGAAACAGTGTAGAGAGCTGGCTTACCAATATGCTGTTTCTAAACAGAAAACAAATCTCTCTGCTAACTGGGAAAAGCACAACATGACAGGAATCGGGTGGCTTCGCTAATTTCGACTTAGTTTTCCAGAGTTATTTCTTCGCAAACCCGAACCAACGAGCATAGCGAGAGCAACTAGCTTCAACAGGGCAAACGTTAATGATTTCTTCAACAACTTAGAATCCGCCGTGACACGATTCAACTTTCTACCAGGATCGATTTATAATGTCGATGTGACTGAGATCTCCACGGTTCACAAACCTGGAAAAGTATTGGCTCCTAATGATATTCGCCAGCTAGGAAAGATGACTTTAGGAGAACGAGGAGTGAATACTACAATGATAGGTTGCATAAATGCGGTTGGAAACGCTGTACCTCCTGTGTTCATATTCCCACGGGTTTTCTACAAAGACAACATGCTGAAAGGAGCTCCACCTGGTTTTCTGGGTGTGGCTAATCTAATCAATCAATCAACAGAACCAATTTTTCAAAAGTTCATGGATCAAAATGCACAGCGACGGCGCCCGTACAGAATGTCAGTAAAAATTTATAATAAACTTCCAACCGAAATAAAAAATATAGAAAAAGTTTCCTTATTTACAAAAACATTAAAGTTGTTCCTAATTGACAAAGCCTACTATGACATTAACGAATATTTGACATAACTAATGACCAAGCACTATACTAAACGCAATTTAAATTTAATCATTGCTTAATGTTAGCCCTGGCACTGTTTGTCATTACCCAGTGGTAAAAGATGGCAATAGTTAAAGCACTGTTTATCTTTTGACATATTTTTATAACATATCTACTGTTTTTTTTCGTTGCATATTTAAAATGCTACCCATAGACACTATTCCACGCGGACGAAGTCGCGGGCACAGCTAGATGGTTTTATCGCAGTGAATATTACTACAAAGTTTGGCGCGTGAGAGAGCCCTCGTTATATTTAAGATGTGCTGCCGATGGATGCCCAGTTCGCTGGACCCTGAAGAGTGGGCTACCGGGACCCATTAACAACGCGCACGACCATCCCTCCACACCTTGGGTTTTAAACCGGTAATGATATGTGTTGAACTATATGCCTTAGTTAATAAGAAACTACGAGGCCTAATATTTCGCTCCCCAAGATAATTCAGCTGAATTACTTACAAGCGAAGCTTTGGTTACTCACTACGACGTATTGGCCAGTATGGTGGTGTTGGCTATTAGAGACGCCAATAAAGTAACCCATGGCCCTCAGTCCCAAATCCACGAGATAGCCTCGGACATGCTGCGTCCACTAAATCGTCCCACCCAGCATTTACCTTAAACGCTAGCGTCAGGCCAATCCGCCGCTCATGCTGATGGGATTATTATTATTTATTTATTATTATCATTAACCTAGATATATTTTTACAGATACTAAAAGGATAAAGGCGGCGGGCGTTGTCAGTGGCGGATTTGTGTTTGCCGCTCTTGGCCCCAGGCCATTTGTCGCCCCTTCCTCAGCACCCATCGTACACTAGGTACATATGAATTTACTTTATTGCTATTTTTTATCTAAATCGGCATCAGAAATCCCATCTTTTTCTTCTTCATAATCTGCAACCGTTCAGGATTTGGTTTTTGTTCTTAAGTATTACATAATTATCCGTAGTTTCCTCATACCCACGGCACCAGGATACCATTGTAATGTACCTACAGTGGTTGTATAAATTCTATCCTGCTGGTATATTTTTTTACGCCCGTGCGAAACCAGGGCAGTGTAGTCTTGGACAAAACTTGGAATATTTTTGTACATAGAATATTTTTGACCTGCCATAACCACCTGCGTGAGTGGATAAATGAATATATAAATTCGTAAATTACATCTTATTGTTACAGATATCCGGATGCGGCAACACATTTGCTATGGGAAAATGTCATGCCCTCGATGAGGAAGTGGCGCCGTGCGCAGCAGCCTGCTGTCCCGGCCACTTTGGCCGAATTTGCCGTGTGGCAGCACTGGCAGTCTGACGTAAAAACGGCTGCTCATATTTACATTTAGTTTTTATCTAATTTTATCGTATTAATAAAATAATATAACCTGTGTAATCATGATGTTATAAATAGACTGTACAAGTGTTTGTGGACTTTGGTATAACTGTGGAAATTAGTAAAAGTGTTTCTAAGTATCGAACTTTTTGACCACGAATGGCGACTAGAATTCAATAAATAGACTGATTGCCGGTAGCTGACCTGTGTTTGTGGACCTGTGGGCTATAACTACTGTTATTTATTGCTGCCGATAAACCTGGGGAGTATTGTGTTTGCTTAAACTAACCTAAAACACAACTTAAGAACATAACATTCACATATTCACGCTCATCTAATGGTATTCGTTGATGAGTCACGTCAAATATCACACAGGTAACGTTTCTCTCATGTAGCTTGACAAAAAAGTGGAAGCTAGAATTGAAGACTAAACATCTGCCTCACATAGATAAACACTACCAATAAATAACAATTATATTTATTTATTTTTCAGAATTGGTAGCAAACCTAGCCTCTAGCTAATAAGTGCCTTATTTGGTTTTATTTATCACTTATCATTGGTCGCTCAGGCCCAATACCAAACTTTTTGAGGTGCAAGGAACTTAGATTATTTACTTAGATTACAGAAGATTATAGTAGCCTGGACATACAGACTGAGCTGGTTAACGGTGACCCAGACTTCTCTCTAGTTAACTTTATTACACCTAAGTGCCAAGGAGTAACTCCATTGATAAAAGGGAGTAACAGAATAAAAAAATATGTAAAACTTAAAGATTTAAAAAAAAATCAGAGAATAAACTTAAAAAACATAAAAATGTGTTTGTTCAAGCAAGGCTGTGCAATGTAAGTTAAATGAGGAACTAAATTCCTGCTATAAATTGCTTGGGCAGAATTCATTAGAACGAGATGCCATGTCTGTTAATATTTTACAGTTAGAAAAAACACTTCATGACATATCAGATAAATATAAGAAATGTAAACAAAATCTGTCGGAACTAGTAAACAATGACAGCACATATATACAGGTGCGTAATAGTAGCTCCCAGACCGACGCAACCTCCATGTTTGAGGAACAGCACTCCGGGGCAGCACTGGTAACTGAGCAGATGCCACCACCTGCATCACAGACAAATGCTGTGTCCGCTGAGCCCTTAGCAGCTCCAGTCCAACCGCTGGTTTCTCCGGCTAAACCAGCTTATACATGCTGCCAACCCCGGAAGACTGTTTTATATTCAGACAGGGTAGGAATAGGGATGGGACTGCTACTTAGTGACCAATTAGGACAGATAGTAAATAATAACTGCTTCCCAGATGCTCCATTAAGTTACTTTATAAGTTGTATTGATAAGGATAGTAGTCTTGACAAAGACACCACTCTAATAGTTCAATTAGGTGAGAGCAGTGGTGTCAAGCATGCAGAAATAATTAAATTGATAGAAACTTTGATGGGAAAGTTGGCATTAGGGCTAGGGAAAATTATTTTATGTGCATTTCCATTTTTAAATGCACTGGCTGCCCACCAAAACGAGAGTATATTTAAGTATAACTTAATGCTATACAATTTGACATGTCGTCATAGAGACGTTTTGTATTTCGACACTATTTTATTAGTAATTGTAAATTGACTAGAGGTACTATGTCCTTAAGTAAACGTAGTAAAATAACTATTGCTAAATTGTTAGCAATTTTTGATCCTGTTATAAGTACTAGAACACAGTTCACCGACAAGTCCCCAGTTAGTAGCAGTACTAATAAGGGTGAACAAGCTTTGGGGCCTATTGCCCAACATTTAAACTAGTGTCCTCGACAATGGGAAGTCCAGGCACTTTAAATGTCGTACACCAAAATATGCAAGGGCTTCCCAGCAAAGTTTAAGAATTAGAACTATTTATGAATTATTTCAGTGTAGACATCATGTGTATTACAGAACACTGGATAGTAGAACTAGAGTTACTCCCTTTTTATGAAAAATATAGTATTGTAAGCTCTTTTAAACGAAAGAACGCTATGCGAGGTGGTTCTTTAATTATTGTAAGCAATCAATTGAAATGCAAGGAGCGTAAAGACATTGCAAATTTCAGTATCGAGAGGACTGTTGAGCTGTCGTGTGTGGAGCTGGAGCGGCACATAGTTGTGAGCGTTTACCGTCCCCCGGACGCGGATTTCACCTTGTATGAATCCACTATGGAAGCTGTACTGCGTAAAATCTTTAACTGTAATAAAACCGTAATAATCTGTGGAGATTTTAATGTAGATATCCCGGTTCACCCTCTTTCTGAGAGGCTGTTAAATTTGTGTTTTAGTTACTTCTTTTAGAGACCAGTACCTTTTCCATGCTGAGCTTATCCTGTTTTGGATTTCTTTGGATGTGAGTTGTGTAGGAGAGATAATTTGTCCAAGATAGGTATATTCTTCAACATATTCAACTATATTGTTGTTGATCATAATGGGTTGCTTAGTGGAGTTGGTCATTAATTTGGTTTTCTGCACATTCATAGTTAATCCAACTTTTCCACTCTCCACTACTAGTTGTTCTAGCATTTCGTGTAAATGATTGGGGTTGTTCGAAAGTATTATAAGGTCATCTGCAAATCTTAGATGGTTGAATAAAGCTCCATTTATTTTTATCCTATATTCTGTCCAGTCCAGGTTCCTGAAAACATGTTCCAGAGTAGCAGAAAATAGTTTAGGTGACAATGGATCTCCTTGTCTTACGCCTTTCTTGATATTGAACTTTTCTCCTACTCGTTCGGTTTTAATTCTTGCTGTCATGTTTTTATAAATGTTTCTAATTATACGAATGTATTTCTTATGTACTCCTTGGTCTGAAAGAGCTTCCCAAATCATGTTGTGCTTTAGCGAGTCAAAAGCTTTGTTATAGTCCACGAAGGCTATATAGTAAGGCAATACATATTCCTGGTATTTTTCTATGATCTGTTTAATTGTATGTATATATATGATCCACAGTTGAATAGTCTCTACGGAATCCTGCCTGTTCTCTCGGTTGGTTGTCGTCTAAAGTAATTGTTATTCGATCTAGTATAACGACGCGCCACGCTGTCGCTCTTACCGCCAGCCTAAATCCCACTTGGTTTGGCTGAAATTCCAAGTATAGCACGGGACACCCAACTCCCCTTCAGCCAGGCTTATCAAGATTATTTTACAAGCCAATGGATGATTCGGGTAAGCTATTTTTCTTATAAAAAAACACTACAAATAATTATCTCTTTGTATTCAATATACTTAATGAAATGTACGTTTATAAGTAGGATTTGTTTAAATAATTGGCAAGCGAACCAAAATTCCACTACTATTACATAATAATTAAACTGCTATTACATATAACATGTTGTGTAATTTCGGTGGTATTTTAACTATACCCTGATCAGGGTCATATAACTTTGTTTGAAGCTGTGAAGACTACAAAATATGGAATCGAAGTGAGTGAGGGAGAAGATATTGAATATGCAAGAGGAAACGAGACAGAACAAGAAAAAGTTACCATTATACAAAAGCCTTGTGATGAATATCAACAATCGATGAAAACGATTATTAATATCGATACTAACTTTATTTTCTATAGTTAAATTTACATGTAAATGATATGTTTACACTTATTTTAATAAATAAATTACTAAATGAAAAGTTTATTTATTAGTTTATGAAAAACCTACACATTAATAAGCTCAATATTTAAAATAATCGATTATTTTCAACAAAGTGAGATGTCAAGAATCGAGATCAATATTTTGATAGATTTGTTGGATGGCAACCCTAATTTTAACAAAATGACAACTTCATCTGAAATCAAACAAAGTTTTTGTTTTGTTGTTCGAGTTTTTCTCGAGTTTGTGATGAAAGCTTCTACAAATATATTATGTGTACTATCTTCTCCCCGTCGTATCTGTTTGCTTGAAGCAACAACACTGTGGTTGAGACTAGTTAGTAAAAAAGTGAGAAATAATATAGTGACCTTGTGTGAGAACAGTTCTGAAGAGAAAACAAATAAAAAATCTGTTCTTGTCCAAATATATTTATTATGGTTGATTTGAGATCTTGCCTACAATGTTCAATCCTGATAGTTATTACTATTTCATAAATAAAAACAAAAAGTGAATTTACGATTATATTGTTGCGGTTATTGACATATACTTCACGTTGAATTTGGCTGTGTTAATAATATTATAGTAATTGTACTTCTGTTTGTTATACAACAATTTATGTATTTAGATTTTAGACCAATAATCGAAGCATCATCATGTTTTCGTTTTATTTTATACCTACCTATAGTATTGTGTTACGCTAGGCGCCTCTGAATAAACCGATGACAAGACAATACCTACTTACCGCGCACCTTGAACTGCAGCTTGCGTCAGCGCAATCAAAGCGACGCACGACACAGTTACAGAATCACCTAGTTTTAAGATTTTGGAAATGTACTCATTCTGTTCTCACACTTAGAGACTCAATCATTGACAAAATTAATTATAGATTTAAATTAAAAATCTTCTTTCCTTTAAACCCGGTCGGCAGCCTACGTATTTGGCGCAGGCGGTAGGATATTTTAATTTACTAAATTAAGAAAAAAGAACCTACTAGTGCTGTTGTTCCGGGTGGTGATAGTGGAATCAAGAAATCGATTCTGCTGAGCAGCTGACGACGACGACAAGAAAAATGCAGTAAGTCCTTGAATCTTTCAAGTCCTTGCTTAATCCTACCTAAACTATAGTCCTTCCTTTAGTGTATCCCATATTTTTTTATAACGTTAGTAATTAACTTCCAAGATTTTTCATCCAAGAGAGTCGAGGAATATTAGGTTAGGTAGTAGGTTAAATAGTAGGCTCAGTGTAATAGACGAGCATAGAGATATAGAAGAAAGCATGGCTCAGCCTCCAGCTTCCGCCGGCAGTAACCCGATTGATATAATTTTTAAGTCCTTAAGACTTGTGCCAGATTTCGATGGAAATCCGCACGTATTAACGAGATTTATAAATCTCTGCGACCAGTTGGTCCTGGCTCACTTTAACCCAGAACCAGGCAACGATTTGACCAATCTAGCGCTTGTGAACGGAATTTTAAATAAAGTCTCGGGTTCCGCCGCTAGATTAATAAACTCGAACGGGATACCAGATAACTGGTTAGGTATAAGGAACGCTTTAGTGAACAATTTTGCGGATCACCGTGACGAGACCGCTCTTTACAGTGATTTATCCTTAGAGACCCAAGGTTCGAGTACCCCGCAAGAATTTTATGAACGATGCCAAAACTTATTCAGTACCATAATGACGTATGTTTCACTTCACGAGAACTTGAAAAGCACCATCGACGCAAAACGCGATTTATACCAAAAACTAACCCTTCAGGCCTATTTAAGAGGACTCAAGGACCCACTTGGATCCAGGGTACGTTGCATGCGACCCGCTTCGATGGAAAAAGCTTTAGAGTTTGTTCAGGAGGAGCTCAATACTCTCTACATGCAAGAGCGCAGTAGTGGTTCAGCTAGTAAGAAAGACTGGCGGCAGCCAAACTTAAATGCAGCCAAGTTCAATCTCCCTATTCCCAACTATGTCCCCAGACTGACTGACGGATTCGGACCAATGAAACAACCCATTTTTACCATGTCTGGTCCATCTAGGCCCAACCCCATTCAAGCTTCACCTAGTCAGGGTTGGAGGCCTACATTTCAACCGCAACCACTACGTGGTCTTACTCACACGCAACAGATGTTCCGCGCCCCTCCACAAAATTACAACCCGCAAAATAACGCTTTTAGGATGCCTTATAGACCCCCACAGCAACCAAATAATTTTGGTAATACTTCGCGTCCTACTCCAATGAGTGGTGTTAGTAGCTATGTAGAAAGACGTCCACCAATGACGGGAATGACAGGACATGACTGGAGAAAACACGGGAATCCACCCCCGACTAACTACTTCAAAACTCGCGAAATTAACTTCAATGAGTTTGACGAAAATGACTATTACCCCGAGTATCAAGACTATTATTCGTGGGAGCAATGCCCCGATTATTACTACTATGACCAAGACCAGTATTATAACTCCGAGACCCCAGTAGTAGAGGAAGTTGTAGATCAGGCCTCTAATGAAAATTTTCAGAAGGAGTCGAACTCCGAAAAACCAAGATAGAAGTCAATTTCCACATTCAAAGGCAACTAGGTTACATCCAGATAGCAAATCCACCTTTAAAGTTCCTAATCGACACAGGTGCTAACCAATCGTTTATAAGCCCTGATGCCGTCGAGAAATACTTTCGTCACGTTCCTTTGAAATATGATCCATTTGAAGTGACGAACGTGCACGCGACTAGTATAAACAATTATTCTGTAACAATGCCTTGCATCCAGGAATTTAATGACTCGAATGATATAACTTTGTACGTCTACAAGTTTCATAATTACTTTGACGGACTTTTAGGCTTTGATTTACTTGACGTATGGGACTCTAACATTGATTTAAAAAATAGGTTACTGAAAACTCGCTATACACAGATACCTATTCAGATGTATGATTCTAGAAACGCTAACTTGTACGAGGAAATTATTCCAGCCAATTCGACTAAAGTAGTTAGATTACCAGTTAATACACATGACGGAGAAGTATTAGTAGGCAACCAAACGATTTGTAATTGCCTTATTTCAGACTGCTTAACGACGGTTCAGAATAATAGGGGCTGGGTAGAAATAACTAACCCTACGTCTAACGATGTAATATTTTCTATGGATCGTCCTATTGAAGCTGAAATATTTAATATTGAATGTGACAGTACTGAAACTTTATCAGACCGCGCTAAAGATGTTTTATCTCGTCTACGAACCGATCATCTTAATTCGGAAGAACTCGCCAATTTACAGCGTTTGTGTTCTAACTACGCGGATGTGTTTTATCTTGAGGGCGAATCACTTTCGTTCACCAACAAGATCAAACATAAGATTAGGACTTATGACGAAATTCCAGTACATACCAAGAGCTATCGCTATCCTTACGTTCACAGGCAGGAGGTCAGAGATCAAATAAATAAGATGCTTGATCAAAATATTATAAGGCCATCAGAATCTGCTTGGAGCTCTCCCATCTGGATTGTACCAAAAAAAGCAGATGCCTCCGGTAAAGTTAAATGGCGTCTTGTCGTGGATTTCAGGAAAGTTAACGAGAAAACGATTGATGACAAATACCCTATACCTAATATAACAGATGTATTGGACAAATTAGGTAAATGCCAGTACTTTACGACCCTTGATTTGGCCAGTGGATTTTATCAGGTTGAGATGGACCCCTCCGATGTTCATAAGACAGGGTTCAATGTAGAAAACGGGCATTACGAGTTTTTAAGAATGCCCATGGGGTTGAAAAACTCACCCTCTACCTTCCAACGGGTTATGGACAATGTCCTCAGGGGCTTACAAAATGAAATTTGTCTAGTATACCTTGATGACATCATCATTTTCAGTACTTCGCTTCAGGAGCACATAGTTAACCTCGACAAGGTATTTAAACGATTGAGAGAATCCAACTTCAAAATTCAAATGGATAAATCCGAATTCTTGAAGCTGGAAACTGAGTTTTTAGGTCATGTTATCTGTAAAGAAGGCGTTAAACCAAACCCGAATAAAATTAAAGCTATTGAAAATTACCCCATTCCTAAGACTACCACTGAAATCAAACGTTTTCTCGGCTTGCTCGGATATTATAGGAAATTTATTCCAGACTTCGCTCGTATCACTAAACCACTAACCCAATGTTTAAAAAAAGGTTCAAAAATCACGTTGGACAACAAGTACACCAGCTGTTTTGAGCATTCAAGTTCAAGTTCAAGTTCAATAAAATTTATTCCATTTAGATACATTTTGTACACTCGGAAAAGTCACATTACACAAATTCAACTCAAATACAGAGAACTTTCAAATAAAATAAACAAAGAAATTCACATACAACTTTCAAATAAAAATGAGTCATTAAAATTAATAATAAAAATAAAGTTGGTACATAACGTACATAGGCTAAAAACTATTACATACTAAAATCATCAGCTAAGGCTTCGTCAATAGTATAATATGATTTTAATAATAGAAAATTCCTTACTTTAGCGCTAAACTGTCTAAAATCTAGATTTCGTGTATCTACGGTCAGCTTATTAAAGAAAGTAATGCTTTTACATAGGAAGCTTTTACCAACTTTGGCCAGTCTTCGTTTTGGGATGACAACATTGATTTTATTGCGTGTATTATAATTGTGCATGTCACTTTTTAGTTTATTATCGTCAGTGTGTAATTTAGCATAAATTAAATTTTGGAAAATATATTCACCTGTAAATGTCATTATATTCAATTCCTTAAACCTATGCCTACATGATTCTAATTTATTTATTTGAAGTATAAATCTGATCGCTCGCTTTTGCAATAAAAATACTCTGTTAGACTGTGACGCATTTCCCCAGGCTAGAATACCATACGTCATCAATGAGTGAAAATATGCATGATACACAGCTCGGGCCGCACGTTCATCACTTAACTGACGTATTATTTTTATTGCATAAGCGGCCGACTTCAATTTATGAACTAGAGCTTCAATATGATTATTCCAGGTCAATTTGCTGTCAATGGTAACACCTAAAAATTTTACTTCATTAATGGAATTTATCAAATACTTATCAACTATGCTCTGTACTGGATCAACGCTTAAAATATTACCCAAAAAGAATCTCATAATGTTGGTTTTGTCCACGTTCATAAGTAAGTTATTTGCACTAAACCATGCATCAATTGACATAATCAGTTCATCCATCTTTCTACTCAATGTTTCTTTATTCTTGTCGCTTACTACTATGGTGGTGTCGTCGGCAAAGAGAACTATGTCTGTTTCGTTTTCAACACATGTTACAAGGTCATTTATGTAAATGATGAATAATAGGGGTCCTAGGATTGATCCTTGAGGGACTCCCATTTCTATTGAGTTAGATTGTGATCTATGACCATTGCACTCTGTTATCTGTTGTCTATTTTGAAGGTAGGACTTTATAACAGATAGTTCATTATTGCGTACGCCATAATGGTTTAATTTTGCCAATAAGATTTGGTGGCTGACACAATCAAAGGCTTTTGAGAGGTCACAAAACAAGCCATAGGTACTTTTGGAGCTGTCTAGGTCCCAAAGAACTTTCTCAAGCAGATTTGTTATTGCATGCGCAGTGCTTTTTTTCTTTTGAAACCCAAACTGCCTATTGTTAATAATATTATGATTATCTATGAATTCGTATAGCTCATTTGTCAAGAACTTCTCAAAAATTTTACTAAAAATTGGCAAAAGGGAGATCGGCCTATAATTATTAGCATTCGAGTAAGAACCTTTTTTGTACAAAGGTATGACTTTTGCCATCTTGAGTAAGTCCGGAAAATATCCGTTTTGCACACAACTATTAATTACATTTGCCATTGGAGCAGCTAATTCAAATTTAAGCTTTTTTATTAGTGATGTAGAGATGCCCCAAAGGTCGCATGATCTTTTGCATTTAAAGTTGTCAATTATCTTTACAACACAGACTGGAGTAATATTTCTTAAGGAAAACGTAGTGGCATTCGGTGAAGTAAATCTACTCAGGAACTTTAAAGCTTCTACGTCTGATCTCATTAAATCTTTGGTCAATTCATTTGCGATTTGGGAAAAAAATACATTAAAGTAATTAGCAATCTCAACAGGAGAAGTCAGAATGTCATTATTAGGGATTTTTAATTTTTGAATGTCGTTAGAATGTGAAGTAGATTTTCCAGTTTCCTTTTTAATTATATTCCATGTTGCTTTAATAACATTATCAGAAGCTAATATTTTCGAACGAATATAAATCTTCTTTGCCATAAGAGCACATTGTTTAAATATTTTACTGTATTTACTGATATAGGTTCTAAGATTTTCGGTATTCGTCGCTGCCAATGAGAAATATAATTTTTTAATTTTTGCTTGTGACACTTTTAGACCTTTCGTTGCCCAGTCGTTAAATGACTTTTTTTTACTTTTGCGAACTGTTTTGGTTGGCATAACCGAATCTAATTGCATCAGAAAAGTGGAAAAGAATTCATTATAGCAAGTAACCGTTCGGTTTCCAAACTCACATCGAAGGCTAGATTTTAGCAGTTCAACGGACTCATTGTTAACCCTTCGTTTTTTTATATTACTAATACGATTAGCTTCAGTAACATCACTGATAGCTATAACTTGAGCAAAATGATCCGATTGTACACCATGAATAACATTTGAACTTATTACATCTAATGATGAAAAAATATTGTCAATACACGTAGCACTATGACTAGTCAATCTTGTTACATCATAAATGTTTTGCTTTAAAGAAAAGCATCCTAATAAATCTAACAAACTATTACATTGATTTGTGTCAGTATGAAAATTAATATTAAAATCTCCGCAGATAATTATGTCTTTCAGAGTATTCGACTTAGTCTTCGTCAAGATTGTTAAACAAAGTTCCAATTTGTCAAGAAAAACCTTAAAATCACCACTGGGAGACCTATATACGGCTAAAATAATACATTTTTTTATTTCTATACAGCTAATTTCAAAATGTTTTTCATCGATTAGTTTGTAAACGTCTTTTCTTTGTTTAGCCTGGATTCCTTTTTTGACCAATATTGCCGAACCTCCTCGACAAAATTGTTTTCTACAACTCGCACTCACAATGGTGTGATCATCAAAAGAACAAACACTTAGTTCTTCTTCTTTCAGCCATGTTTCAGTTACACAAAAAATGTCAATCTTTTCGCTTTCTAAAAATAAGTCTACTAATAATGTTTTTCCTTTCACTCCTTCTACATTTTGGTGTCCTATTAAAAGTGAGGTCTTTTTTACGTGTTGTCTTGGTTTTTCGTCGCACTTGGAAAACCCGCGTTCTGAGATGAGTATGAAATTGTTGATTTTATAAACTGGAGATTACTTGTACTCTCAAAGTTCTTTACATTGTAGCATATTCTATCTACCAGAGTTTGCACTTTAATAGGTTTTCTGGTGGAATTTGGGCTAAAATTATTGGTCTCTAGGTATTTTACATTTTTGTTTACCACAGTCAGGTGGTGGATGTAATTGTTTGATTTGAAAATCTCATCATCATTGATTCCGTTATATCTTATTGAAGCTATTATAATCCTGCATTTCAAATCAAGAAGCTGCTTCTTTAATAATTTCGGGTAATCATTGTTGTACGTACTTATAAACAAAATTATAGTATCTTTTGGTTCCAGATTTTTTGCATTCTTTTCAAATACATCTAAAATATTTCTAGTATCTGCTCCTGGCATACAGTGGTTCGTGAATTTTAGGTTTGGGTTCAATTTGACATGTATTAATTTCGCCAGATTTCGACCGCAGTCGTTAGAGAACATCAATACTTTTCCTGAGCCAGTGGCGCTGTCCAGTGGAATATCTTCTTCCGCTTTTTGGCTCTCGTTTTTTTTGCTGTCTTGAGAATTAATTGTTGTTTTCTGTTCAATAAAGTACTGTAGTTCTCGTAATTTTTTCTCTAATGAGTCAACTTTCTCTTGTATACGTAGTTCTTGGTTGATATCAATCTCATACTGTCGTATTATTTCCAGAAATTTATCACACTGTGCTTTTAGTTGCTCTATAGTCAAATTTCTCCTAGATAATTCGTTTTCTACCAATGACTGAGCTATCTTGAGGCGTGTTGTTTGCCGCGTCATGGTTTTAATACGCTTAGCTAAATTTTTGTTGCGTTGAAATTTAGTTTCAAGGGATTTTATTACTGTTCTACTTTTTGTAGCGCATCTTGCATGTTTTATGTGATCGAACTTTTTCTGCAAGTCGTCATGTTTTAATTTCAGCTTGTCATAGTCAGTCAGAATTAATTTTATGTTTTCTTCAAATGCAGTCTTGTGATTGGAGGTCATGATTTTTTCCAATTCAAGTTTGTCTTTTTTAAGCAGCGCATTTTCATTTGTTACACTTGTCATACGCTCCTGTAGGTTTTTAAATTCTTCTTTGGTTTCATAAATACACTTTTTTAAATGCATATTATCTTTTAATACTTTTTCATATTCATTTGTACTCAATTCTTGCTCACTAAGCAATGCTTTTGTCAGTAATTTTTCTTTGTTTAGGTCATGTTTTAATATTTTAAGTGTGTTATGTAAGTTTTTCAATTTATCATCGAAAATTTCTTGCGCGCTCGTAGATGCGTTCTCTAGGCCTTTGTTTCGCAACTTTGCTCTAGCGCGAGTAAACATTTTTGTTTCAGCAAAATAAAGCAATAAATGTAATACGTTTATATTTGCTCACGTAACTTGCAGACCCAAAAAAAAAATATTTTTTTTGAGTGCAAAAATTAATCTTTCTTGTATGGATTTGATCCCTCTATCGCCGCTTGGGAGCCGGCACCTGCTGCCTCTTCGCCAACAGTGTTATGACCAACTGCGTTGAAATAGTGGTACAGTTTATAATGACTCAAACGTTTTCATAAAGTAGCCGTTCGTCGGTTTGTAGTTCAATGCAAATCAACCCTCATTTTTCAACCAAAAAGATCGTAAAATAAAATGAGTATTTTATAATTATTTACGTTTCAATGCAGTTGAGTAGAATAAAAGTAGGCTTAAATAGCTCACTGTTCCATATCCACTTGCTTGACGAACTTCTTATTACGTTCTGGTCAACTTTATCACTGTTTATAACCACTTTTCAGACACTGATTTATATTTACTTAATCTTTGCATAACAGTGAATATTATGTTTGATAACAATTGCACACTTTATTCAACTAGTTATCTCTTTACTGCAACTAATTTTAGATCAAAACACGCACATTTTATATTTATTTGTAACAAAATTCACGGAGCTCTTTGTTTACGTATGGCAGCGCCATCTACATCATTCAAGATTCATTGCAAGACACTCTTAACTAATGATCCAATCTTACAGTACCCGGATTTTACACGTGATTTTATATTAACGACTGATGCATCCAACGTAGCTATAGGTGCTATCTTATCACAAGGCACTAAGGCCTCCAACAAACCCATTGCATATGCATCGCGGACTCTTAACAGCAGCGAGTTGAATTACAGCACCATCGAAAAAGAACTTCTAGCTATCGTTTGGGCAACTAAGTACTTTAGACCGTATCTCTATGGCCGTAAATTTCTAATTCTCACGGATCATAGGCCTTTACAATGGGTAGTGAATTTAAAAGATCCTAGTTCACGGCTTACAAGATGGCGCTTGAAGCTAAGTGAGTACGACTATAAGGTCGACTATCTACAGGGAAAGTGCAACACTAACGCCGACGCACTGTCGCGAATAGAAATTAATAATGAAGAGCTCATGTCGATAGCAGTTAATCCATCTGAAACTGACCCTGAGTTAGATGAATCTCGAACTTTAACCGCTACAGAAACTGGAGCTGGTTCGAGATCTGCCACTGTTCATAAAAATAGCGAAAGCCCCATTTTAGAGGTCCCAATTTCAGATGACCCCCTAAATAGATTCACGAAGCAACTAATTTTCAACGTTGTAGGTGACATTAAGAGTAGACCAGTAGTCACTAAGCCGTTTGACACGCACACACGAACATCTGTTCAAATATCTGCATCTAATATAGAGGAAGATATCACAAACGCGATCAAGGAGTACGTCCACCCTAAGATAAAAACCGGACTTTTAATAAATCCTTATTCGGCTATGTACACTATCGTACCTACTATACAAAAAACGTTCAAAAATTCGGCAATGAATCTGACACTAACTAAAACGGAATTAGAGAACGTTAGGGAATATTTAAAGCAGCAGGAAATAATTAATAAATATCATGAGGGGAAGACCAATCATCGCGGCATCAATGAATGTTACTTAGCGTTATCTAATAAATATTACTGGCCTAAAATGCGAGAACACATTACTAAATTAATAAACCAATGCACTATCTGCGGCCAAGCGAAATATGATCGCAGTCCGACAAAGCAACAGTTTAAGGTGGTACCACCCGCTGGCCGGCCCTTTGAATTAGTTCACTTAGATCTTTTGACTATTCAAAGTGAAAAATTCTTAACCATTGTAGATGCATTCTCTAAATATGCACAAGCCTATCATATAAGAGACGGCACGGCTGTTAGTGTGGTTCAAGCCCTATTGAATTACTGTACTCATCATGGTATACCTATCACTATAGTAACTGATAACGGAACCGAGTTCACAAATCAGCTGGTTGCGGAATTTGTGAAGATGCATAAAATTCAGCATCATAGAGTGGCTCCTCATTCCCCGAATGAGAATGGTATTGTTGAAAGGTTCCACTCCACGGTACTTGAACATCTCCGTATTCTAAAATTAGGACAGAAATCTGAATCAGTAATTAATCTTATGCCATATGCCCTTCTGGCTTACAACAGTAGCATCCATAGTTTCACAAAATGTAAACCATTAGAGGTAGTAACGGGACACTATGACCCTCGCGATCCCTTTGACGTAGACCTGTCCGCCCATTTAATCCAACAGTACATGACTAATCATAAGAATAAGATGACTAAAGCCTATAACACGATTCACGACATGTGTAGTACGACTCGTAAAGACCTGACAGACCACCGAAATAGAGAACGGGAACCAGAGGTTGAGTACTCTCCTGAACAACAGGTTTTCGTGAAAAATCCGTTTGCTTCCCGACAGAAGTTAGCTCCCCGTTATACACATGACGTCGTAATGGCAGACCTCCCTATTCATATTTATACTAAGAAAAAACGAGGTCTTATTGCCAAATCTAGGCTAAAGCGTCTCCCTAAAAATGCCCAATTGTTACAAGACCCTCGTGATAATTCACTTGCTCCTGGTACCAGCTTTGATATTTAACAGAGAAAAAGTGTTCAATATAGACATTGGAGAATATTTTGATATAATTAAGTTAGGTTCATATTATGTAGAAAATAATATAGTTATAGTTTTAAATTCCCAATAGTGCTTTCATCGTTGTATGTTATGTATAAATTATCAATTATACATAACAAACACCATGAGATCCTTACTCCTCCTTTCCCATACCTAGCTATCCATGAGAAAGATTTCAAGCACATTGAGGCTGAATGCCCGAAGACCAGTAAATGGTACCTCTGCGAGGAGAAGAAAAACCAGCAGAATCGATCACCAGACGACTGCATCCAGCATCTCATCTCAACGCAGCAGCGAAACGACGCATGCAGCCCTACCACTATCACCCAGTCCAAGCCAGCATACGAAGAACTCGATGAGAAACACTACACCATCAGTTTCCCTATCTTAACAAAAGTACACCTATCCTGTGGACAAAATCTCTACCAAACCCTACAAGGCAGTTTCCTCGCTATAATTCCCAAGCATTGCTACTTAGAAACACCAGAATTTACGATATCCAACACCAATGATCGGTTGAAGGGTCAGGTATTGAAGATAATGGACTTGCCCAAGAACAATGTCGTAACCCCATCTTCAACTCCTTCATTCAAACTAAACTCTATCCACCTGGACCAGCTTCACGCCACTAATAGGAAAATAGCGCTACAGTCCCCACTTCACCTGCAGAAAGACACCGAATATACCCTATACCACACAACGATCCCTATGTATGTGGTTCTATCCAGTGCATGTGCACTTGCTAGCGTCCTTTTATACAGAAAGTATAAACTTAAAAATAATTCACATAAAGTACAGAAAGCAAGTGAAAGCCAAGCTGAACCTGATCACCAAGCAATCTATTCCCTACCATCTACAGGAAGGGTTGACCGCACTCCAACCCCAATCCCAGCTCAATTTACAGCAAGCTTCAATACTCGCTGTTCTTCGGGGAGAGGTGTTACGCTAGGCGCCTCTGAATAAACCGATGACAAGACAATACCTACTTACCGCGCACCTTGAACTGCAGCTTGCGTCAGCGCAATCAACGCGACGCACGACACAGTTACAGAATCACCTAGTTTTAAGATTTTGGAAATGTACTCATTCTGTTCTCACACTTAGAGACTCAATCATTGACAAAATTAATTATAGATTTAAATTAAAAATCTTCTTTCCTTTAAACCCGGTCGGCAGCCTACGTATTTATTGCAATAACAGTAGGGCGTAGGTAGGTACTAATGTCAAACTACCCGCCAACTCGCCAGCACTCGCAGTTACTGTGGGATCCCTTATAGATGGCGTTAGCGTCTATGCGATATTTCGTCTACACTTTTTATGTATGGAGTTGTGGTTCTTCTCTCGTAGAGAGTATTATATTCCTTGACCCTGATTCAGAATCTTAGTCTTTTTTTGTCAACAAAGGTAAGGCCATATCCAAATAATGATGTTGAACTAGTCCATTTTGATTGTTTCTTAAATTTCGAAAAGTTGCTAAGGTAGGGTTTGTTTTCTAATCAATATCTATAGAATGGGAAAAAATAATGGTTTCTTACTATCTCATACATTTTATTTTATTTTTTTAACAAAGTTATTAAATAATGAAGAAATTATAGTAGAAAATATTTTACGATACTGGTATCATTTGAGTAACATGGGATTAAATCGCAGGACTACGAAACAGTTTGTGCATTTTGGCAATAAAACGCCATTATATTTATTGTTTGTGTTCATAATTGTTTCATTCGTCATGTATTTGCATTCGTCTCTCGTTCGTCGAAGTCGAATGTGTTCCTCCTGTGCTGGTCGTGTCCAATTGTGCGTTGTTATGTTTTGGTTCACATTAACGTTGTCTGCTATTGTTATCTGTTTTTTGTTACGTTTTAACCTTGTTTTTGTTGCTGTTGTGTTTGTGGTTTTAACGAACATGGAACCTCAACCCGCACCAGTGGCGGGTGCGGTGGAGATGCCGATGCCGGGTCCATCGACATCGTCAACAAGCGACTGTCTGTCGCCAGCTCAGAAACGTCCAAAGAAATCTTTGAGTTCCACGGAGAAACTCATGATAATGAATGTCTATAAAAACACACATAAAAATTGGCAACAGAATGAAGTTTGGTCACGTGGAGCTTGTGCGATAAAAACGGCCGAGTTTTTGGGGATCTCTGCAAGAACTGTGATAAGATTATTGAAAGAACGACGAACAACTGGCACCCTCCGTTCTCCCAGAAAGGATGGTCCAAAAACCAACTTCCTACTAAAAATTGACGAATATACGTACTCGGCAATAAGACGGATTGTTCACCAGTTTTATCGTAGAAATGAGATTCCTACGGTAGCAAAGGTAAGGATTTCGGTGCTTATACTGAACCAATGCTTGTAGGGACAACGTCAACACAGTGATAAAAATAACCCTGCCATTGATCACCACTCATATGTTCACTGCTGAACATGCCTGCCACAAAGAAGGAGAGTAATACTCTCATAAGACTATTGTTTAAATTTAACCGAGTTAAAGAAATGTTTTATTACATCCCGAGTGGATATTAAATAATCATAGGAAATTTTATTATGGCTCCGCTAGTTGATGATGGGCATAGTGTTATAAAAGGATGAGTCTAACATTTCTTATTTAACATAATAATTTTCTATTTTAGGTTCTGCAGGCTGTAAATGAAGACGCAAACTTGCCAAACCTGTCAACTATCAAATTACAAAAAAATATATGAGCCGTAAACGCAACAGCTATTTGATTGATAGAGAAGATTAACACTGTGGCGACAACGATACTTGTCATCTATGAAACAGTAATCTTGTTATCTATGAACCTCACAAGTTCACTACCTGGGGGCTAATTCTCGGGCCGATCTCGATCATTTTGCAATTTTATTTTATTGCTACTAACGATTTACGACCGTATTCCTATTGAAGACAGTTCGTCTAAGATCAAAATAGCCTTTACACATTAGTGGTACATTAGTTAGAAGTATTATTTTAGTTTGCAGTATTATTTTAGTTTACAGTTTTTTTATACCAGCGCCACAGTGGGGCAAGATGACTTAATTCTATACATTAAATAGAAATAACAAATTCTACGCTAGCAGGTAGCTTTGTGTGCTACAACATAATCCTATAGCTGTAGTACAACACCGCAAGTAAACAGGCGCGACCCGCCCAACCCTCACTCCGTACCATACCACTCAGTCTGAGCCGATCTCTCGTGAAACGTACAAGTGTTAATCGTGCGCCAGCGCAACTTTGGAGTGTACCTAGTTTTATTTTAAATACACGTCTTCTAGACCGAAAAAAAATATGGAAGCGTCAAGTTCAGGTACGTAACCTATTGTTGAAAACTATATATATACATTTTAATGTTTGTTTGGATGGATAAAACGATGAATAAATGATTGCGTGAAAAAGGAAGTCAGAATTAAAAACACGATGAAACTACTAGAGAATTAGTTATGTTCCGTGGCTGTCCGGGCTTACCTTCGGTTTTTTTTTGCAGTACCAACTATTACAGATTACGTTTGTATTTTAAATTATTGCCCATGTTTGCCCGAATTAAAATAAATATCAATTTAAAATTAATCGTTCTTATTATTAAAATACTTATTATTTATTTTTTACACAGGTACGGCCTCCGATGCCTTATTTATGACAAGACGTGAGTTGTTTATGATAATGAAGAACTCTGGACATACGAAACTTCAAGATCAAATAGACTCGCTTCAAAAGGAAATTGTTAAAAGGACGGGATGTGTCGGTGACTTTCGGACAGCTATTTCGCAAACGATAAATCGTTTTAAATCAGACTATAAGTCACGATGGGAAGCAGCGCACCGCATGGAAAGTAGATTTTGCGACAAAAATAACACGTGGCTAGACTCATCACTTGCCTTTCCTACACGTAAAATAAAACGAAGCATTCCCGGTCGTCCAGCAATACTTTTTGAGGAGAGCACCGAGAGGATAAAGCGACAAAGGACTCAAGATTTGAGAAAATCTATGCCTCTACCTGAGCTCATTTATGCCACACAAATGAAATTGAAAGCTTCGGGACAGGGCGCGGCTTCCAAAATAATCAAAGATATTTTATCCGATCCATTAAAACCTTCTGAATATTCTAAAGCCTATCAACAGTCACTTGAGACAGTTACGATGATGTCAGGAGAGGATGCTGTAGCACTCTTAGTGGAAGCGAATTTATCTCGTCATCAATACAATATATTGAGATCAAAATCTCCAAAAATCTACCCGTCTTATAAAATCGTACAGGCTGCAAAAAAACAATGTTACCCGGAGCCTAATCAAATCAGTGTTAGCGAAACTTCTGTACACGTGGATTTACAGATAATGCTTGACCTTACCACTAAACGTTTGGCTTTGGTACAGAGAGAAGTGTTGCGTAGCCTGAATAGTGAAGAGTTAGAAAATATGTGTTTATTTTCAAAATGGGGATTTGATGGCAGTAGCGGCCATAGCTCTTATAAACAAGCTTTTTATGGTTCTGAAGCCAGTGATGCAGCTGTTTTTATAACATGTTATGTACCCCTACGTTTGACATCTGGGTCGAAGGTTATTTGGCAAAACCCTAGACCAAGTTCGACTAGGTATTGCATACCTTTAAAAATAGAATTTGTCAAAGAAAGCGCCGCAGTTTCAGTGGAAGAAAAAAAAAGGATAGACGATCAAATAAGAAATCTTGAACCCAGTATCGTACAACTAGCTGAACACAATATGAAAGTTAATCATACCTTGATTTTTGCGATGATTGATGGGAAAGTCTGCAATGCGGTCACGAACACAACTTCAACACAGAAGTGCTACATATGTGGAGCTACAACCAAAGACTTCAATGATATAGCTAAAGTGCTTTCTAGACCTATCCAAACAGAAAATTTGGAATTCGGCATTTCAGTTTTACACGGATGGATACGTTTTTTTGAATGTCTCTTGCATCTGGCATACAGACTTCCTATAAAAAAAAAACAGGCTCGGAAAAACAAGAAAAATGTAGCAGGGGTTTCAGATAAAGAAAAGGTTGAAGAAACCAAGAGAAAAATTCAGACTCAGTTCAAAGAAAGGTTGGGCTTGATAGTGGACAAGCCCAAACCAGGATTTGGAAATTCGAATGATGGGAACACAGCGAGACGCTTTTTTAAAAATGCCGCTGTGTCTGCGGAAATTACAAACCTGGATTTACAATTAATAAAAAAAATGCACAATATATTAATTGCCATGTCATCTGGCTATGATATTAATGTGGAAAAATTCCGCACGTATGCAACTGACACTGCCAAATACTTTGTGCAAAAGTACCCGTGGTTTGATATGCCGCCCACTGTTCACAAGTTTTTTATTCACGGGCCAGAAATAATAAAGAATGCGCTTTTGCCGATAGGCCAATTAACGGAAGAGGCCCAAGAAGCCCGGAACAAGGACTTTAAAAAATTCAGGGAACATCATTCTAGAAAATGCAGTCGCGAGAAATCTAACGCTGATATTTTCAACCTCTTGCTGTTGTCATCAGACCCTGTGATAACAAGTAAAAGGAAACTGCCAAAAAAAAAGTTAACTTCACTTCCCCAAGAAGTTCTAGCAGCGACTGGAAACACGGGGGACAGCTCTCGATAAGCGTCATCATTGGTAAGTTTTTCACATTTTCCCCTGTTTTTTCTAAATAACACCCCTGCGAAGGCGGGGCGGGTACTACTACAAAGGCTACGAACGCACTGAGATGGCTGGCCTGCTTAGCGTCTAATTCAGGGAAGCGTTTCACTGATCGCCATCGCGCTAGATGTGCGCAGGTCTTAAGGCCTCTTGAGTAATTTATGTTCTGCGCTTATGGCCTTCCGAGTAGCATAATAAAACAGATGTTCAGAAATCTACTCAACCGCCGCACTGCGCTCTTGGCGCCTTCGCTAGTCACGCCAAGCGCGCAGTACAACTGGTTGCGAATATTGTTTATCATTAGTTTTACTAAGCTACTCAGAAGGCCCGCACCAAGTAAACCATATGTCAGTGCGCTCGTAGCCTTAAATGTAGGTATCTACATTATTATTATTCAAAAGCTTGAAACATTTTTGTATGGAACCTGGCGGTTTGCTGATACATGATTCTTTATTTAACTAAGCTATTCCTCTACTGTGCTCAAGGCAAATAATTGCTGATAATATACAAAGACTGATAAACCTGAATTTATAAGTAGATGCTTAATGAAACATTTTCCCCAACAGACATAGTGGCGTCTAAGTTCGCAGTCAGCGCTTCGCGCCTTGAAGCACTGCGCCGTGGAAATATACCAAGGCGAAACATCGATAGGCAGTATCTTCGCGCCAACGTCCAGGCAAGAAATGAGAGAGCTCTCCAGCTTGGTGTCATCACCCTGCGGGAGTTCCTTGTTTCCACCAGCCGCTTGTTGGACGTGGGCGTCGGAGTGATTGTCGACGATGAAGACCTCCCGGTGGTTGGGGGAGAGGTGGAGGTGGCGGTGGAAGTGGAGAGGGAGGTGGAGATAGAGGTAGAGGTGGCCCCAGCCAGACCACTGATTCCCGACCACCACGCAGACTTGCAAGGCGGAATCGTGGAACCGGTTCCTGAGCACAACGAAAGGTTCGAAGTTCAAATTGTGGAACCTATTCCCGAAAACATCGAGGAACCAGTTCATCAGGTTGCCCCAGAACCCAGATTGCGGTGGGGTGTTTGTTTGGACGTAGAGCCTTCATTAGCCCTTATACCATGTGGCCACATCATGTGTCAAGAATGCCATCAGCTGCTTGGAAACGACATGATCTTCAATGATCAGTTGCAGTGCCCATTTTGTCGGACGAACATTAATAGCGTACAAAGATTGTATCTGCAGTAGGAAGGTACCGATTACTTTCTGTGGTATAGATAAACCAGTCTAAAAATGCACGCCCCTCCACCACGTTTTCTTGAAGTTGGCTCACAGCAAAGTACTTCAAATGATCTTTGTTATTTAGGTATTAAAGATCAATTATTAGCAATAATTGATCTTCGAAAGGAGCGAAAAGAAAAAAAAAAACAAACAAGATGTCATAATTTCATTGTACTGCTTGTTTTGATGAAAACATTATTTTCTTTCGTCTAGCTGAAAATTCTATATTGTTTTTAATGGAAGCGAAAAAAAGAATGCGCTCGAGCAATTGGAGCGAACAGGAGAAGGTATTTATAATTTTGTATGTACCTGATTACAAAGCACCAGTTACCAAATAACTGGCTGCAAGTTATCATAATTAATGCTTGTTTAACATAAATTATGCTTTTTAGAAAGTGCTCAGATCGCTGGTCCTTGAACGAACTGATATTTTAGAAAAAAAATAAACTAGTACTAACACCAACTCTGCTAAAAAAAATGCTTGGGTGGAGGTGCTATCTAGGTTGGTTTTTTGTTTGATATTATGTTTCATTTATTTATTATGTAAGTACCCCTACGTACTATTTCAAACTATTTAATGGCCATAATTATTTGAATTACAGTTATAACACAATCAATACTACTAATAAAAGGGACCTAACCCAACTCCAAAATCATTGGCGGAACATGAAAAATAAAGCCAAAAAATCCGAGTTCGCCTTTCGGCAGGCGAGAAATATGACTGGTGGAGGGCCTCGCCCGCCTAGTCCGTCCGCTGATGACCAAGAACTCATAGACGCGCTCCCTCAGGAGTTCGAGGTGGATTTCAACTGGTATGATAGTGCGCTATCAATACCAGACAGGTACGTAATCTAAAATATTTACATATTTCAAATCACCTATATCAAACTTCTTCTTGTTCTGGTACCGTGCTGTGAAGGGCGAGGTTAATAACTGGGCGCAATTAAAGGCTTTATTGTTGGAAGAGTACCTTCCTTATGATTATGACCATCGTTTACTTCAAGAGATTCGTTGTAGGACTCAGGGTCCTGATGAATCAATTACGCATTTTTTGAGTGTAATGGAAAACTATTTTTCTCGGTTACGGCGACCCCTGGACGCTCGTGAAAAATTAGACATTGTAAGATTTAATATCCGGCCGTTCTATGCAACTCAACTCGCCTTAGTTGATATTTCATCATGGTCTGATCTTAAGAGTCGAGGCCGTTTGTTGGAAGCAGCAAAGCAGAGAACTGAATCTTTTATGGAGCCTCCGCGGAGTGTACCAAGTACCGTGGCCCAGGATCTCGCTTACAAAGGCAAGGTTAGCCGTCAACGTTGTGATGCAGTGAGCACGGATAATGAAAAATTTTGTGTACGTTGTCGTGTCACGGGCCATACCCAAAGCAATAGACGTTACTCGGAAAGTCCGGTCACTAAAATGGAAATGGGCAGGACACATCCAGAGAATTCAAACAGAAAGGTGGTCAAAAACACTAGTAAATTGGAACCCCATACATAAAAAACGTAGAAAAGGACGACCAGCTAAACGATGGGATGACGATATCGTAAAGGTAGCAGGAAAAACATGGAGTAGAGTCGCCAGAGACAGAGAAAAATGGAAAGAGCTGGAGGAGGCTTTTACCGCTGAAAGTGGTTCGTGCATATTAATAAACTAAACCAAACTACATACATACCTTTATACCTAATCTAGATTTAAATAGTGTAAACCTACGTTATATTTAACTTCAATTTGTATGCAACGAAAATAAAAGCTTATATTATTATTATTATTAAGTCCAGACACTCCTTTATACCTAGTCCTGTTATTAGTTATTATTCGGTTAGGATGCCAGCTTAGGTACAATAAGCCAACAAGATGCCTACTGTAATTGAATTGATATTTATTTAAATACCTACTTTTTTATGATACAGGCTTGCCTCAGGCGAAGACTGCTGAAAAATCCTCAGCCTCAGATTGCACCAGTTTTGAATCATTCATAGATGAATTTAGTGTCAAAAGACCTGATCCCCTGTTTATTGCTGCCGATGCTGAAATAACACTGCCTAACCTGAGTAAGCAAATATGTAATAATATGTTTGGAGTTACTAAACAATGACCTCAGCACAGAAGGCAGAGCTACAACTAACTGAGCTGTGAGGGCTGTTTTAAGACAGTGACTTATCTTATAATCAATGAGTACCTACCTAAATCAGAAGGTTCAGTTTAATTTCTTTGTATAGATTTTACTTTGTTCAATAACATAATTTGTTCAGTTTTACAGGGATATTTATTTGCTTGCTCGATCAATTAATTAAAAGCCAATTTAGTTTTAAGGCATACTGGATTTGACACTGACACAAAGTGAATTGGCTGACCCTGACTCACATGCTTTAGGTAAAAGCTTTTATACTACTTTTTTTATTTTATACTTTTAGCTAGGTTAAGATCCAGACACGATTTGTAAGATAAATTGTTAATGAATAATGGCCATCTCATTGCCACTTCAACTCACTTTATTCTGTATAAGTAATATTTATATCTTTAAATTTTAGATGTGATTGCAAAACACTTGGCGCACATTGAAAATGACATAAAGGAACTAAAAATTACACAACAGGAAATATTACTAAATCTATGTCTATCGAAATTTATGTCTATCCCTTTCTATCACGTAGGGACTTATATATGTCTATCCCTTTCTATCGCTTAGGGATTTTTCAGAAAATTCTCGACTTTGACGAGGAAAGAACGCTCTAGAATGTCATTGAGGTCCTGGAATGATCAAATTTAATTCGAAGACTTTGAAATTATTTAGAATAGGTAGTCATCGAGAACTATCTAGAATACTCAAATATACCTAAATATACCCATGCTAACGGTTCGGTTTTCGTTTCTTGGTTTCCCGAATTGAATACTTTCTAAATCTTCTAGAATATTCCGTATAACTCCGCAGTTCACGAACTTTCGGCGGCGCTCTTATTAAGTAGGAAACGCGCAGGGCTTCCGCTATCGGATCCTAATCATGCTCGACCAATAACTCCAAGGGACTATTCGGCACTGACAGGAAGGTTTAGGGGAAGGTCGCGGGTTGAAATCCCCCTTGGTTCTTAACTTTTGGGTCATTTTTAAAATCTTTGTGAATTCTAAAATGTTGACAACAATTTGTCAAATTGTTCTAGAATAGTGCTCCTAAACGTTATAGAATGTTCTTTCATCATCATCATCAATTGATATCAGTCCACTGCTGGACGTAGGTTCACCTTCAGTAACATTAACACCAGGCTATATTTATGTGTTTAAAAAATAAATGTCCACCCGTGCGAAGCCGGGACAGGCAGCTAGTCTATATATATAAATCTTTCGTGTCACAATTTGGAACGCGATAAACTCCGAAACTACTGAACGGATTTCAATAAATTTTGCAACTGCCTAAAATATGGTCGGACTTAATATATAGGATAGTTTATATTCAATATTTAGGTGTAATTAATTTAAAAGGGGCAAAAGTTTCGAAATCTATGTCTATCCCTTTCTATCACGTAGGGACTTATATGTCTATCCCTTTCTATTGCTTAGGGATTTTTCTGAAAATTCTCGACTTTGACGAGGAAAGAACGCTCTAGAATGTCTTTGAGGTTCTGGAATGATCAAATTTAATTCGAAGACTGAAATTATTCGGCTAGCATCCGGAATGCATCCAAACGTTAGTAATCCAGAATTATCTAGAATACTCAAATATACCCATGCAAACGGTTTTGAATTCTAGATTTGGACAAAATGTTCTAGAAAATAGTGCCCCTAAACATAATAGAATGTTCTTTCATCATCATCATCAATTGATATCAGTCCACTGCTGGACGTAGGTTCACCTTGAGTAACAAAGGCTATATTTGTGTGTTTAAAAAATAAATGTCCACCCGTGCGAAGCCGGGACAGGCAGCTAGTATACTATATAGTATATAGTATTTATACTTAGGTAGGGCCTCCGTTAGGAAACCCAACGTAGTTAGATATTATTTACACTTAGGTAGGGCCTACGTTAAGAAATCCAACGTAGGTAGATAGTATTTATACTAAGGTAGGGCCTCTGTTAGGAAACCCAACGTAGGTAGATAGTATTCATACATTAGTAGGGCCTCCGTGAGACATCTCTGCGCATAACCGACTGACATTTTAGTATTTATTCTTTTGTAGAGCCTTCGTGGAGTAAGTAAGTCCCCCAGTAGTGTATTTAGGGTTGGCTGTTGGTTGGGCCTTCGTCATAGTTGGTCAGTGGTTAGGTTTGTCATCCCTAAAACAGTTGGCCCGACAGAAAGGCCCAACGTAGAGCCACGTGGATTGATACCTACAGATGATCTTTTGTTGGCTAACATTAATTGGCTCGACAACGCGGGCCATAATACCGTTGGACCTACTATTTTTAGGGATGACAAACCTAACTGTTGGCCAACCAAAACGTGGACGATGGCCCAACAATTTGCCAACTAAAATTGCTACTAGGGATGCAGGTAGGCATGGTAGGGTGCAGGTAGGAGGAGAGGGTCAAAATAACGTAAAATATTACAAAAGTAACATTCTGGCAACGCTGATAATGTTACTGTTAACTGCTACTTGTCAACTGTTACTCGCAAATGTTGGCAACATTTGAGACACGTGACAGTGCTGTCAGTCAGTCACAAAATAAACAGAAGTTTTGCTGCCTACCATTAAGGTCAATTTTAGGGCAGGCAATGGATCCTATGTCACAGCAAGGGGCTTGGTTGACAGTGGCAGTCAAGTCTCACTTATAAACAAAAACCTCATTAACAAATTAGGTGTAACAACATTCAATTACAATGTGAGTGTCACCGCCCTGGGCCAAATACAGAAACCTGTTGCCAAGGCGGTCAATCTATCCATGTATTCAATGCACACTAACTTCAGTTGCAATGCACTGTTTTCTGTGGTGGACAATATAACAACCTATCTACCACAGACAAGGTTTGATATAAGTGGCATTGAATTACCAGATTCAGTCATGTTAGCCGACAACGAGTTCAATATTCCTGGGGAGATATCATTTCTTATATCTTCTGACATCCTGTTCGAAATCATATTAGCAGGCAAAATCAGTTTATCCAAGAATAACATATTTTTGTTGGCAACCAAGTTTGGCTACATAGTATCTGGCAAGTTATACAAAGACAGTGTTTGTCTTTCTTCGCAAAATATTTCAAATGAAGGTGTGGTGCTGCATGCTACAATGCAGGAAGACAAAATTGATTCCATCCTTCAAAGATTTTGGGAGGAGCAACATACTCCTGAAATAAAAAGTGAAGGCGTTCATGACAGTCAAGAGTTTTGTGAAACAAATTTCCAAAACACTGTCCAATTAAATGACAATAGATTTCAAGTGAGTTTGCCTCTGAAAGTTCCAATAAATGATGTTAACCTCGGAGACTCCTTCAATGTAGCACTGCAGCGACTAAATGTTTTGTGCAAAAAGTTTTCTAAGAATCAAAACTTAAAAAGTAGGTACATTAAATTCATTGATGAATATGTAAAGACAGGTCATGCTAAGAAGGTCGAATTATTTCAGCTTGGAATACCTTTAGAGTCTTGTTATTTCTTGCCCCACCATGCTGTAATCAAGGAACGCAGTACCACCACTAAGCTCAGGGTGGTTTTTGATGCAAGCGCTAAGACCACATCAAACAAAAGTCTGAATGATATTTTGCATGCAGGGCCAGTGGTTCAAAGGGAACTTTTTGAAATATTAATTTCGTTCCGTACACACAAGTATGTTATGTTAACAGATATAAAACGCATGTACGAACAAGTAACGCTAAATCCTGACCATGCTCACCTACAATCAATATTGTGGAAGGAAAATCTTAACGATCCTTTGTTGTGTTTTCAGCTGCAGACCGTCACCTATGGGGTTACCAGTTCGAGCTTCTTGGCTACGCGGTGCCTGGTTGAATTGGCCCGCCGTTACGGAGAGCAGTACCCCCTGGCCTCTGCAGTGCTGCGCAACAACTCATACATCGACGATTGCCTATTCGGAGCTTCTACTATAGAGCAGGCTAAGTTAGTCTGCAGGGAACTGATTAATCTCACCGCCCTGGGTAGTTTTGAGCTTCACAAATGGTGCGCCAGTCATCCAGATATTCTGGCAGAGATTGCATCCAGCGAACAACACTTTAACGAGATAGACCTGAACAATGCTGGGTTTACCATCGGGGCTTTAGGACTCCTACTTGATATCAACTCAGATCAATTCATTATTTCGCAGCCTTGTGGCCAGCTGGCTAAGGTATGGACAAAGCGTACTGTTTTAAGCTTCATTGGTACTTTCTTTGACCCTTTGGGATTGGCAGGCCCTATAGTAACACGCGCTAAGGAATTTATGCAAAAGGTATGGCGGCAAAATTTAGATTGGGATACTTCCCTCCCTGAGGAGCTATTATTGCCTTGGAGATCATTTTTTCATGATTTAATGTCTATGAAACCTATATATGTAAAACGTAGCTTAGCTATGGATAATGCTGATTATGTAGAGATAATTGGCTACTGTGATGCTTCTAGCATCGCCTATGGTGCATGTTTATATGTAAGAGCCTTTCATGGCAACAATGTTACTGTACATTTACTTTGTAGCAAGTCAAGAATTGCACCACTGAAAGAGTCATTTTCAAAAAAGTTGTACATTGTTACACAAAATAGTGGTCACCAATTGTTGGAGATAGACATGAAAAACCTACCCAGTAATCGCGTCATGAACTGCCAATTAGAACACAACACGATGACGTGATAGCGCGCGCTGATTGGTCAATTTATTGTTCCCATACCCCGCTATCCTTGCCTCTGTACATTTCATTGATTGATTCATTACACTCGCCATTTTGTCATTAACATGAGCATTGCATTTTTAATTAAGAAAATTCCCTATCCATCCAGTTAAACAGGAAAGTCAGTATATACATAATATCGTTGTGTAGACATCACGCCGCTACATAATTTGATCCTTTCGACGCCGGATTTAACGAGTTTTTTGGAAAATCACATCCAATTTCATCGTACGGAGTGACCGTTGGACTGACCATTTGCTACGTGTTTACGTGAACTCGGACATTACACGTACAACACGGTGTGCTAAGGATTGGATTATTCACGGAGCAGATCGACAATTCAGCTGGTTGTGCCATTGTCATCACAGCAGTCTATCTTCACGCGCAGTCAGTACTTGCTACGTGAGTACCCCTATTTTCACAAGCCACCAGGATGTCGTTAACACCTAAAGATGGGGAGGGAACTAGTAAAAGTCGCGATAGATCTCCTTATAAACTTATAGATGAAAAAACTGAGCAAATCATGCGTGATTTAGTTAGAAAACGCGGAATAGTTAAAGGTAGGTTGACTAGATTTGCTAACCATTTAAATAGTCAAACGTCTTTCACCAATGAGTTGAGAATAGACTTAAATTTACGCATTAAAGGTGCAGGGATTTTGTTTTCCGAATTTAATGAAATTCAATCGAAAATTGAGGAAATTGTACCTGACTCTGATATCGAAGAACAGTTAAACCAGCGTCAGCAGTTCGAAGATAGTTATTATAGCATTCTTTCTCAAGCTGAATCTATTCTCGGCAAATGTGAAGAGGTACCAAAGGGTTCTACATGTCATCATTCTAATAAACCTGTGTCAGTTAAATTGCCCACAATCTCGTTGCCGACATTTGACGGTGCTTATGAACACTGGCTCGAGTATAGGGATACATATTTATCTTTAGTACACAATTCCGCTGATATAAGCAACATTCAAAAAATGCACTATCTGAAGTCTTCATTAAAAGGAAATGCACAACAGGTGATTAATTCCATAGAAATATCATCTGATAATTATTCTGTGGCATGGGACCTTCTTCTGAATAGGTACAACAATACTAGGCTTATAGTGCATAGTCATGTAAAGGCATTATTTTCAATACAGCCACTGTCAAAAGAGTCGCCTTCACTAATTAGGACACTAATAGATGTGATTATCAATAATCTACGTGCACTAAAAACTCTGGGTGAGCCTACAGACTCCTGGGACACACTGATAATTTATATTGTTGCCTGCAAGTTAGATAAAATAACAGAAAGAGAGTGGGAAGAACACAAAGGTTCGTTATTGTCGGATTCCAATTCTAATTTGAAGGTTAATGATCTAATTAAATTTCTCAAAGACAGGGCTGATTTGTTGGAAACATTGTCTTTATCCCACAGTAAAGATAATAATAATAATAACACGCAAAGTAAAAAATCTAGCTCAGTTAACACTTCACAATGTAATGTCTCCTCCAATAACCCGCCGCCGCCATCATCCGACCGTAAACAAACAAACAGATTTCCATGCGTAGTGTGCAAAGGAAAACATCCAATTTACACATGCTTTAAATTCATTAATATGGACTTACAATCAAAACAGAAAATTGTTAGTGATCACAAGTTATGTGAGAATTGTTTGCGTTCCGGACATGCTGTTGAAAACTGTTTGTTTGGGCCTTGTAAGCAGTGCAATTTAAAACACAATTCTTTAATTCACAATAATAATCGCACTACGATGACGGCTGCGGTTATTGAGGCGAGCGTTCCTCCGCCACCGCCGCCGCCAGCGCCGGGAGCGGGGACCGCCCGTGATGGCACTCACAATAATCAGTTCATTCAAGTTAGCAATGTTCATACCGATACGTACTCAAACACACAATACTTAGATATGAAACCGGTTTTGCTATCCACCGCTTTAGTCGAGATTCCCGACAAATATAACAATTATCATGTCGCTTGCGCATTACTCGATAGTGGTAGTCAAAGCTGTTTTGTAACACATTCGCTATGTAAATCGCTAGATATTCCGCTAGTACAGTCCACTCATGAGATACGAGGGGTAGGTAATGTGATTTCCCATTCAACGCAAACGTGCGAAATCGTCATAAAATCTCGTATAAATACCTACTCAACGCGCATTAAATGTTTCGTTCTATCGGAGATAACGGCTACGCTGCCTGCTGTGCAAGTACAAAGCGCACGTTTTAACATACCTAACAACATGCAGCTAGCAAATACGCAATTCTTAAAACCACAAAATATAGATATTTTAATAGGCGCGGACCTATTTTGGGACTTGCTTATCGATGGCAAGATGCGTTTACCAAGCGGTCCGCACTTACAAAATACGAAGTTGGGTTGGATTGTTTCAGGTCCTATCAATCATATTACGCACAATGATAGGCATGTCCAATGTAACTTCACACAATCCATGGACAGACAGCTACGTTCGTTCTGGGAGCTAGAGGAAATGCCTAAGCATCGGGATATACGCACAAGTGAAGAGCGGGCTTGCGAGGAGTCTTTCATCACAACTACTACGCGCGAAAGTGATGGTAGATTCTGTGTTCGCATCCCACTCAAAGAATCGCCCGATTTTCTTGGTAACTCACTCTTACAGGCGGAACGCCGTTTTCTGTCTTTGGAGAAACGATTAATACGCGCACCTGATTGTTATAAAAAACTATATTCTGATTTTATACGCGAATATATTGATCTAGGTCATATGACTAAGGTTAGTTCTTATACGGACCCTCACTACTTCATGCCGCACCACGGTGTATTTCGCGAGCACAGCACAACTACAAAACTTCGTGTTGTGTTCGATGCCAGTGCTGCAACTAGTAGTGGGAAATCTTTTAACGATATACAGCTCGTAGGGCCTCCTATCCAAGGAGACTTGCTCGGTATCCTATTACGATTTAGTCAGTTTAAATTAACGGCAATTGCAGACTGTGAAAAGATGTACCGTCAAGTACTAGTAGATCCGTCTCAGCGCGATTTGCAGCTCATTATATGGCGCGATGATCCAGCTGGCCCGCTCGAGTCTTATAGACTGAATACGGTTACATATGGCCAAGCCTCGGCTTCTTTTCTCAGTGTCAGATGTTTAAAACAATTAGCCGATGAATGTACTGACCCCGAGGTAAAAAGAGTTATACGCAATGATTTTTACGTAGACGACCTATTGACCTCATATGAGGACAAATCAAAGTTATTAAAAATTTGCGAAAGCACCGCCGAAGTACTAAAGTCTGGGTGCTTCCCACTGCGCAAGTGGATCTTTAACTTTGAACTCGACGGTGAGTCATTAACGTCACTAAGTAGCACGTTCCGAGATTTAAATTTAGGTGATCATAATCAGTGTAGAACCTTAGGTTTGAGTTGGTGTAATGTCGCGGATGAGTTTAATTTTAATACAAAAATTGAGATCGACACCAAAATTCCAGTCACTAAACGCATAATATTATCAACAATATCGCAAATATTTGACCCGCTGGGATTGTTGAGTCCGCTCGTTATAATAGGAAAAGTACTATTACAAAAGCTGTGGTTATTGAGATTAGAGTGGGACGACCCGCTACCTACTGACGTTGTACATATTTGGAACCGGTTTGTTACCAGCCTGTCTTATCTTCGCACTATTAAAGTTCCGCGCCATGCTTTTAAATGCAACGCTACGCGAGTCGAGTTGCACATATTCACAGACGCTTTACAAATCGCCTACGGCGCTTGTGCTTACGTACGTACTATATGTAATGATGAGGTGATAGTAAGGTTGTTAATTTCTAAGGGTAAAGTAGCTCCAATAAAACCAGTGAGTATCCCCAGATTAGAATTGTGCGGTGCACTTCTAGGCGCTAATCTTTACGATACGATTCGTAGTGCACTTACTCGTGAATTTGATGATGTAATGTTTTGGTCCGATTCCACGATTGTCTTGGGGTGGCTGCGCATGTCACCAAACTTATTAAAAACTTTCGTGCAGAATCGTGTTGCGGAAATTCATGAGCTGACGAATGAGTGTCCCTGGCGTCACGTGGGTGGTTAAGAAAATCCAGCTGACCTGGTGTCTCGCGGTGTAAATATTGAGGATTTGTCTTCATCGAGTTTGTGGTGGGAAGGACCCACGTTTCTAAAAGAATTAATTTATTTTGACAAATCAATTTCACGTTCTGTATCGCATCTCAATGAAATTATACCTAATGAATTACCGGAACTCAAATCAAACGTCGTAAATTCATTAATTACAAAAAATAACAAAACACATTTAACTTTCTTTCCGTTTCATAGGTTCTCGAATTTTAATCGCATGAGTCATGTCGCTGCATACCTACTTCGCTTTATCTATAATACGCGCAACAAAGGACAACAGCTGACGGGGAGTATTACTGTTATTGAATTAAAACGAGCTATCAATATACTCGCTAAGTTATCTCAAATGGAGTCTTTTACAAATGAATACAGTTTACTTAAAAATGGAAAGAACGTTAAATCAAATGATAGAATTGCAAGCTTAAATTTATTTATAGATAATGAGAATGTTCTAAGAGTGGGTGGTAGAATCAAGAATTCACCCGATTTTAATTATAATAAAAAACATCCTATACTTTTATCTTCGGAACATCATTTTACGCTTTTGCTGTTTAGGCATATACATAACCAGTCTATGCACTGTGGGCCACAAGCGTTGTTGTACCAATTACGCGAAGATTGGTGGCCGCTGTCAGGTAGAAACCTAGCTAGGAAGGTGACTCGTCAGTGCGTTGTTTGTACACGCGTTAAAGGTAAAACATTAAGGGCGCTTGTACACGCTAAGAAAAAATGCCGGGTCTACCCAAGAATTCTTGTCGTAACTAGAAAATAACTGTGTACACTGCTCGCAGCGGTGCACGAAAAAAATCTTATCTGCGCAAGACACGACGCGGCGAACGTTGTTGCGTTTTCGTGTGTGGAAAAGACAAAATTCTTGTCTTGCGCAGATAAGATTTTTTTCGTGCACCGCTGCGAGCCGTGTACACAGTAATTTTCTTGTTACGACACGAATTCTTGGGTAGGCCCGGCGTTTTTTCTTAGCGTGTACAAGCGCCCTAAGCCCACTGATGGGCAAACTTCCTGAAGAGCGGATAACTGCTAGTTTTCCTTTCTTTCACTCAGGGGTAGACTACGCGGGACCAGTGTTCATACTCAATCGGAAAGGAAGAGGCGCGCGATTAATTAAATCTTATATTTGCTTGTTCATATGTTTTAACACACGCGCTATTCATCTAGAACTCGTTGGTGATCTCTCTTCTGATGCGTACTTACTCGCGCTTAAGCGCTTTATTTCACGGCGCGGTAAGCCTTCTAAAATTTATTCGGATAATGGTCGTAATTTTGTTGGTTTAAATAATGAATTTGCTCAGTTTTTATCGAAATGTTAAAGTGATATTATTGAATACGCTAAAAATCAAACTATCGAATTTTCGTTCATTCCGCCTTATTCCCCTCATTTTGGTGGCTTGTGGGAGGCTGGGGTTAAGTCGTGCAAGTACCATCTTCGCCGAGTTGTGGGAAACGCGCATCTCACCTTCGAGGAGTACACGACGCTGCTATCCCAAATCGAAGCCGTACTCAACTCTCGGCCGCTGGCATCCATGTCTTCGGATCCTCGAGACTACATCCCCCTCAGCCCCGGACACTTTTTAATCGGCCGACCTCTCACGGCACCAGTTTGTGAAGACGACCTGCGAGACCTGCCTGCACATCGTTTAAGATTTAAGATTTATTTATTTGGTAACAATACATAAATATTACAAAACTGCTACTTACTACATTTAACAAACAGGTACTTATAAACTAAAAATGATAAGTTGCACAGAATTAAATGCGTGAGTACGCTAACTCCCACCCTAGGAGAACCTGTGTTGCGGGTAGTTAGCCTCTTTCGTCCAATTAGTAACAAACGTATGTGCTTACGCTAGTTGAGAGTGCAACAGATAATTATGATAGTTTGGGTGTGTTTGACACGCTACAATAGAGTGGAGCAGCTTCGCCAACAGTTCTGGTTGCAATGGTCTAAGGAATATATATCGGAACTACAGACCAGAACCAAATGGAAGGTAAACACCGCTGATTTAAAACCTGATACGCTTGTTATTATCAAGGACATAAACCTTCCGCCATTGAAATGGCAACTGGGACGCATTGTGAAGACGATACCTGGTAAAGACGGAATCTCGAGAGTCGCCGACATCCAGACATCATCAGGCATAGTGAGACGAGCATACACAAAAATTTGCCCACTAGTTGAAGATGAATGAAGTTATTGTAAGCTGATGCTTTCAAGGCCGCGGGCATGTTGGAGATAGACATTAAAAACCTACCCAGTAATCGCGTCATGAACTGCCAATTAGAACACAACACGATGACGTGATAGCGCGCGCTGATTGGTCAATTTATTGTTCCCATACCCCGCTATCCTTGCCTCTGTACATTTCATTGATTGATTCATTACACTCGCCATTTTGTCATTAACATGAGCATTGCGTTTTTAATTAAGAAAATTCCCTATCCATCCAGTTAAGCAGGAAAGTCAGTATATACATAATATCGTTGTGTAGACATCACGCCGCTACACCAATTCAATTAAAAATAAAAAAATAATTGGGGGTTTTACAAAGGCAAAAATTAGTTAGTGTCGTTGCTTGGACTTCGTTTTATAAATCTAATGCAGTATTTAACTTGATTTTTGTTATTTACTATGTCAAAATCAAAACAAAAGAATATGCTAATTTCTCTCTCAGTACAAAAATGAGGTTGGTCACTTCGGTTCTTACGAGTTCAACGTATGAATTAATACTCCTATCTTCAAAATATTACTAAATTGTGTAATTAATACGTCAGTTAAGATGTTTTTCTATTTATAAACGATAATTAAATTATTA